>CM044447.1:61199562-61222088 GCA_024363595.1 Xenopus borealis
ATGAAGAATTCATTCTCCCTTTGAACAAAATCTGTACCTTCTCAAAAATGAAACACTGTTAATAAGTAAAGTTTTAAAGATGAAAGTTATGTTTTATCATTTTGACACCCCATCTAAAGAACATACCTTCACACTGTTTGTTTTTCAAGTTTCTTTGGAAACCAGCCTTACACCAACAAACAGCAGGTGTATTTGTCTGATTGCAGTAGGCATCATCTCCACAAGGATTTACATCATCCTCACAAGAGAAATCGCCCAGTTCTGTAAAGAATTAAAATTCAAGATTGCAGAGGAACTTTAAATGTAACTTCATCTAGAATTAATTTTGTGTTAGCAATACTAATAAATATTATTTATTATGATATATGCATGTTCATATAAATTATTTTATGTGATATTAAAAAAAAACATTTGCTTTGTGATTAATATTTCCTAACAAATTAAATTAACAGACCTTAATGAAAAAATAAGATTTTTTTAATAAGAGATAGAATGTTCATAAAACAGGGACAAAATGTCACATTTTCTCAATGTGCAAACGTGTCTGCTACATGAATGCAATTAATTTTTTGCTTGTTTTATAAAAAAATAAGTATGTCACGATAACTGGCTAGAAACATGCTGTGCAAAATATTCAGTGTTTATGAAGATGCTGATTAGAAAAAGTTCTTTCATTTCTTTAAATTGAAAAATCTAGCCAACTACACAAACTTGTGATTCTCTTTTCCCCTCCGCCATACCAGCTTTTTAATTATGAATGTGCTGTATCCAAAAATAACCTAGATAACATATCCTTTCCTGTTTCCTGTTAACGATATTCATTTTTCCCACTTTAACAATAACAAATCCAAGAAAGAAACTCAAAAGCTAATACAGTAAGTACATCACATTGGGGTAACTACAGGTTATATCCATATGGTTCATTATCTCTGACTATTATCTTCAAGTATCTATCTGCCATCTGATCTACTATTTGTAGCTATGCATTTAGCTGTAAATGTCAATAAAGGCGTCTGTTCATTCCATTATTCTGCTCTCCTATAAATGTAATGTTGCACAGGTAATTGAAAAGTCCCATCAAGAATATATACCATTTGGAATAAAAGATTACAAAACATTCTCAGCACGAACATCTGCAGATGTTTTAAATGTTTATGCCAGGCTTGCCCATAGTAACGGGTTGTGCCATCATTGTTTGAATACCGATTCCTGGTTGAAGGCTGCTTTAAGGAAAATTAAAATACACAAAAAGGGCTTATAAATAGCTAAGGGAATGAATACATTTTCTAAAGGAGGTTTAGTCATTTGACTGAATTAGAAAAAGGTGCTTGGGGATACAGCATCAAATGAAAGTTGGCAGCATTATTTCTTCAGTTCAGTTTCACAATATAAATAAAATACAAAGATTCACCAACTGAACATCATCTAACAAAGCATTGTTTAGCTTTCTGCCTGACAGGATCCAACTTGTGTTGTTAGTATCACTGCTAAAATCTTTATATTAAATTTAATCCTTTCTTGCCCAAACAATAAGACAGGAACGTATATCAAATTCATTATTTAAACCTCTACACTGTCAGTATGTTAGGATAGGATAACACTCATCATACAGTATCATCATAGGAATGATGTATATAATCATTTTCTTTAAAAGCACAAAAAAATTGTGATTTAGTAAGTGTAAAAACCACAAAAACCTGTAATGATACTAGTGGACTGCTCATAATCAATTCAAACTTTTAGAGATTTTTGTATTTTTTTCTTGATAGGGATTCTGAATGTTTTAGCTCATCATTCAGCATAAATTTAGTACTTGTTTATTTGAATTTTTAATAAATCTCACAACATTTATAGTTTTAGGGGCAGATTTACTAAGGGTCGAATTTCGAATGCCAAAACAATTCGATATTCAATCAGGGAATAATGGGGGGATATTGGGGAATTAAAAAAATTCTAATTCGAATTTGAATTTTTTAAAGCGCAATTTGATAGATCGAATGATCGAATAGGGAAATTTGATTGAATTCAATCGAATTTGATTCGAATTCGAATCAAATTTTCAAACGATTTTTAAACGATCGATCGAATTTTTCTAATTCGATCTTAGGGAATGATCCCCATTTCGGTAGGTTTAATCTGGCGAAGTAGGTGATCCAATTTAAATTTAAAGGGGAAGTATTTGACCATCGAATTTTCTAATATTCAAATAAAATTTAATTTGAATATTCGAATCATTCGAATTCGACTATTCGAGGGTCGAATTTGGACAAATTTGCCTCATTTGCATATTCGAAATTCGAATTTAAATATTTTTGAAAATTCGATCGAATATTGGAATCCTTCATGTGAATTAAGTAAATCTGCCCCTTAGAGTTTGTGAGTTTAGTCATGGTTTCAAAAACCTTTGATAAACTGACCCCATAGTGTGAATGAGCTTCAATAGTCATGTTTGGCAATGTTTAGTAAGTGCTATCTTCTTTGAACTTTGGACCTTTGCACCATTTAGTTTTTATTATGGGAAAATGACATACCTGAAAATGTATTTGTTGACCCTGAAGCATATCTGTTATATTTGGTAAAATTATAAATGTAATTCTTTTTGATATTTCTTTTTTTCTGGAAAATAAAGGAATCACTAGCTCATTGCCATAGATTACTATTTAGTATCTGTTTAGTATCTTCTCTATAGTATACTCACCCATTTTACAGCCCTGTTCATCACTTTCATCCCCGCAATCATCAAATTTATCACACTGGAGATCCACAGAGATGCATTTTTTATTATTGCAGGTGAACTCATCCTTTTTGCATGGTTTCACTTTTTGTCTTGCTGCTATGATATCATGCAAAGAGAGTATAAATCACAATTAGCTTTTACCTTTTTACTCAAAAGCAACCAGCATGAAGAAAGGCTGGCCAAGAAACAGTAGGGTCTCTCATGCGTTTCAGATTTAATTATTTTAATGCCTAATGCATAGCACACATAAACTTTCAATTAAGATTTCAATTAAAGTCAATTATGCTTCTTATCTTGCCAAAGTATTCTTTCAAATTCTATTTAAACATGTGTGAGTTAAATTCTACCTACCACAGCAAGCTTCATCTGAGTTATCACCACACTCATCCAATCCATTGCAAATTTGTTCTGTTCTTAGGCACACTCGGTTGTTATGGCATCTGAAAGGCCTTGTTGGTGGGCACAGAAACTTTGCTTAAAAGGAAAAATACCAAACATTAAAATTACAATATATTTAATCTTTAAATATTAAATATAAAAAAATATAAAAAAAATTTAATCTTTTTATTGTTTGATTTTTTAACATCAATGTGCAGTAAACACAAAACAACAAAGTAAATAAGGGGGGGGTAATGGGGAGGAGGGGAGGGTATGTGCTCCTAAGACAAAATTTGCCTCAACAAAAAAAGCTTAAGGTGTAGGGTTTTGCCTAAGTATAAACCATTTTTCCCAGTTTTTATAAATTATATTTATATTATACTGATGTAAATCCATTTCCCCAATAGTATATTGATAGATGGTACATGGAGCATGGTTATGGCTCTCTATGTACCATCAGCGGCTCCCCTGCCTGGTGTGAATCCAATCTTATCTGAATCAATCCATTTTGTCATTATGGATTGTAAATGTAGAGCTGAAATTTTGGCATATGTTTTTAGATCAGCAATTAATAGGTTGAATGGTCTATAGTTTTGGACCATAGTGTCTTTTCCAGGTTTAGGTATATTTGAAATAGGAGAATTTCTTTGTGAAAGTAACCAGAGGAGAAAGTTTTTGGTTAAGTATGAGAGTAGGAGTGAAGAGCAGGTCTTAAAATATAGATATGTCAGACCATCTGGGTCTGGAGGTTTATTACTAGGAAAAGAGGAAAACTTCACTGGATATCAGAGCCATTAGTAGCAGCCGGTGATAGTGAAGGGAGCTGCAGCTTATCCAAGAAAGTGTCAGATAGTTGTGTAGTTGGTGTCATGTTGGAGATGTCTGCAAGATTATAGAGTCGTTTATAGAATTTTGAAAATTGTTCAATATTGCCCTAGGGTCATATATGGCATTATTATCTGTATCCTTTACTGTGTGAATGTGTCTTTGTGCTTGACAGGAGCGGAGATGGTTTGCTAATAGAGTAAAAGCCCTATTATCCTTCCTATAATGGGTGGCTTTAATATAATTTATTATTAATTTGTATCATGGCTATATTGTGCTAGTTTTGTTTAGTTTCAGTAAACTAAGTCCTTACTGCTGGCATGGGCTTTTGCTTATGTTTATATTCTAGAGCAGTGGTGTCCAACTTCTATGGTACAGTGGGCCAGAATTTTTCTGGCCTACATGGTTGAGGGCCGATAATGGAAGCCTGCTTTAACCACTCCCTGTTTGTAAACCATAACCACTTTAAACCACATGTTACCCTTATCATGCCAACATTAATTGAGGTAGCACACCAAAAATACAAATGGTTGCTGCTCACAGCAGGAATATCACTTATCACTCATATGTGAAAAAGTTAAATCATATAAAGACATACACTTAAATCCATATGCCTTATTCTACCCTGTGGATAACACAGCACCTCCGCACAGCACATGATCAGAAACCTTGGGGCCCCTAACAGCAATTTTTAAATGCCAACAAATCTCCAGAACAAACTCCTACCAGGCTTATGTTCCACAGGCAGAGCAGAGCACGCACAGGCAGAGTATGGCACGCACAGGCATAGTATGGCACACCCAAGGAGAAGTGGATGGGCAGAGTATTTCACACATAGGTTGGGCAGGGTACAGCATACCCAGGGAGCATAGGACAAACAGAGTATGGCACACACACAGGGAGCATTAGGAAGGCAGAACAGAGCAGGAGATAGATAAACCAGGACCACTGTAAGTTGTATTACAAATGACACAGTGCTGGTGACCCTTCAGCATTTTGTATGAGGTGTGAATAGGTAAAATTTGTGGGCAGTTTCAGTCTGGGTCTGAGATGCGAACAGTACAGGATGTTAGGGTGTAAACAATAGAGGTGTTCCATGTGTGAAAAAGGGGGGTTACATGTGTGAACAATGTAGGAGTTTATAGGCTGTATTTGAGGTGTAAACTAAGCAGGGGCCAGTTTATCTCAGATACTTTTTAAAGCTTACAAATGGTTAGCAGACACAGCAGACTTTCGTGTGGGGGACCACACAAGGGACATCGGGGGCTGTATGCAGCCCACTCGCCACCAGTTGAACAGAACTGTTCAAGAGTATAGCGTTGATAAAGCAGGTTTAAGGATGTACAGTTTTTTCTTTTTTAATTTTAGATCCCATTTTATGAGGATTCCCCTTATAAAGACCTTGTGGGAATTCCATTTAATAAAAATGTTACTTTGTCCATTACTGTTGAAGGTGAAATACTCCTGTAGGGCTTTATGTATCTATTCTTTAAGGAAAGGTTTTATAATCAATAGAGGGTTATGTCTCCATTGAGGTCTGGAGGATCAATGGACTTGATCATCTATGGTTAATAATATATATCTATGGATGAACGAACATGGAAAAATGTATAATTTGTTTTCTTTAGGATGGTGAAGTTTCCAAATATCAGAGACTGCATACTTATGCAGAAGTTTCTGAAATGAGGGTAGGTTTGGAATCAGAAATTGCAGTAGTCGTATGTGATCTGTTTAGAGGGGGATTGGATACAGTGTTAAAATCCCCTTCTTCAATTAAGTGCCCATATAGGTACAGGTAGCTTCTAGAATACTTTCTAAACAAGATGCACAGAATCCAGGATTCGGTTCTGGATTTGGCCTTTTTTAGCAGATGCAAATTAGGGGCTGGGTGGGAAATAGTGTGACTTTTTGTCACAAAACAAGGAAGTAAAACATGTTTTTCCACTTCCCACCCTTAATTTGCATATGTAAATTAGGATTTGGTTTGGTATTCGGCTGAATCTTTTGTGAAGGATTCGGGGTTTGGCCAAATCCAAAATAGTATATTCGGTTTTTAATAAAAGAAATCTGAAATCTGTTAGGGGTATTTATAGTGATGAACGAATCTGTCTCATTTTGCTTTGCCAAAAATTCTCTAAACTGTGGAAAAATTCACAAAAATTGTGAAACGCATTGAAGTCAATGTGTGTTTTTATACACATGACCATTTTTCTTATTCAAATGCATTAAAGTCAATGGTTTTTTTTATGGAGAATTTTTTGTCCAAATGCATTAAAGTCAATGGGCGTGTTCTCTTATAGGTGTTTTTCTTTGACAAATTTTTACCACAGTTTGGCAAGAAATTCGGACATGTTGAAATTCAGAATTTTGTAGCGAATCCATGTCTGTCAATATATTCACTCATCAATAGTGTTAACTAACTAACTAACTAAGTGTCAATAGTATTAATCCATCAATATAATAACAAGAGTGCATGATTTTGGTTCAAATTACAATTTAGTACATTACAACATCCATTGGGGTCCATATGTTGACTTCTGTATGTAAAACCGACAGCTGAACAAATCATTATTGCAAACCCTGAATTTTTCGAGCTGGGGCTGAGTAAAATATAGAATAGCTTTTGTTTTTCAGATTCACCTATCACTATTAATGTCTTTTTTGAAAGACCTTAGCTCATAGGTAATCAGCATATTTATGTATAAAATATTCAAATCTCATTGAATATTTCAATAAGTAAAACCATACCACATATTTCAGGCACTTCATCTGAATTGTCTCCGCAATCATCTTCCCCATCACATAACCATAATTGTAGTTTGCAGAGAGTATTATTGCACAGGAACTCGTCAGCTCTGCATATATTTACTTTATCAAAGAGAAAGGTTAGGAAAAGAAAAGAAAGAAAAAAGTCAAATTTACTTAGATTGTTTTCTTTTACACAAAACTTAAATCAAAGTAATAGCAACGTTGTTGTCATGGACTGCAGTAGATAATGATATAATGACTCACAATAACAAGAATCTGGGAGCAGAACACAGACTGCAGATTTGGTTTTAAAGTGTAATTCCACTGAAGTCTTTGCTTTCTTCCATTTAAAGAGATATTGTCATGGGAAAACATGTTTTTTTTTTCCAAAAAGCATCAGTTAATAGTGCTACTCCAGCAGACTTCTGCACTAAAATCCAATTCTCAAAAGAATTCAATTCAATTTTGAAATCTGACATGAGGCTAGACATATTGTCTGCTTCCCAGCTGCCCCAGTCATGTGACTTGTGCCTGCATTTTACGTTCTGGCAGGCTGTTATTTCTAATACTTAGGGGCCGATTTACTATTGGTCGAATTTCGAATTGAAAAAAATTTGAAATTCGACCATGGGAATAGTATGTGAAGTAAAATCCTTCGAATTCAAATTTCAAATTTGAAGGATTTTTCCGCAATTCGATTGGTTGAAGGATATGAAAATTTGATTGATCAATTAATCGTTGGAATCAATCGTTTCAAACGATTTTTTCGATCAATCAAATTTTTTTATTTGATCAAAAATAATGATACCCAATTTCATAGCTTTGATCTGGCGAACTAGGTGATCGAATAAAAATTTAAAGGGGAAATACTTTGACCATCGAATAGTCGAATATTCTAATAACATTAAATTTGAATATTCAAATTATTCAAATTCAAATAGTCGATGGTCAAATTTGTCTAATTTGCATATTTGAAGAATCAAATTCATATCTTTTTGAAATTCGATTGAACTTCGAATTCTTTATGTGAATTTAGTAAATCTGCCCCTTAATGTGACTGAATCAGTCTCAGTGGGACTTGGCTTTTACTATTGTGTGTTGTTCTTAGATCTACCAGGGAGCTGTTATCTTGTGTTAGGGAGCTGCCATCTGATTACCTTCTCATTGTTCCTTTGTGGGGCTGCTGGGTGGGGGAAGGGGAGGGGAAGTTATATCACTCCAACTTGCAGTACAGCAGTAAAGAGCGACTTAAGTTTATCAGAGCACAAGTCACATGACTGGGGCAGCTGGAAAATTGACAATATGTCTAGGCCATGTCAGATTTCAAAATTGAATATAAAAAAATCTGTTTGCTCTTTTGGTTTTAACTGATGCGTTTTAAAAAAAAAAATGTTTTCCCATGACAGTATCCATTTAAAATGCCAATGGATTGATGGATAAAGTAAGACAAATGGTCTGCTTTTTTGTTGGTGAAGATATTCCTCATTTTACACCACATACTGGTGATATTTAGCATATATTTCTGATTCCTTTAGTATATATTTCAATACATATTAATTGTTTAATTAAGTGATATGAAGTGTTATTTAACCTAAATGTGATTTACATGGCATACACGATCAGTCAATATTTGTTTTTCTATGCATTTTTTTTTTGCATCAAATGCATTCAAAAATGCATAGTCAAACTTTAATTGTGCTACTGGCAGGGAAGTTTTTATCTCGCCTTAAAACATAAATTTTGTTTTATCTGTATTGATGGACGAATTTATTCACCAGGGTCGAATTTGCGGCGAATTCCCACGAAATTTTGCTGAAAAAATTACGCGACACGCTATGCGTCGAAAGTGTGCCGCGACTTTTTTCGCTTATTTTTCGCCAATTTTTTGGCAAAGCAAAACTGGGGAGATTCGCCCATCACTATTTATCTGACAAAAACATACTATGTCCTAACCACAACTGCAACTATATCACTAATAATACATGAATCTAGGCTAGTGCTACCTCTGCTCTCATGTAAAACTGCCTAATATATTTCCCTATCATTTTACTGCCCCTTCAGTTAAGCATAAGCACTATCATCTCTGGATCACAATCCTCATTTTATAGTCAGTGTCGTTTCTGGTGCTGCCACTGTCTGAGGCAGCAGCCTCAAAGGCGCCCCCCCCCTTCCCACTCCACGATTAAAAATCACAGTCGGAGTGGGTCAAAAGGGGGCGGTATCACTAGTGCATTGAGCGCAATTTTGCTCTCTGCACTAGAAGAGCTGAATTTCCAGCTTAAAACCTAGAAATTCAGCTCTTAAAGTTACTGGCTGCTCCATGATGCCTGAGGCAAGGTTCTCACCTTGCCTCGTGGCAGGAGCAGCCCTGTTTACAGTTATCAGATACCTCCCTACTGAAGAGTCTAGGGAAAGATGTTTGATGCATGTGTTAGGAAGGTAATTACATCCCAACAACTAATGCTAAATTTCATTTTATTATTAGCTGAACCCTTTTAAAGAGGATCTAAACATGAATAGTCAAATTTGTTATCTAAGGTTAAAGCATTCCATCATCTACAGTCCAACATCATTAGGGTTGTATTTGTAAAGCTTAGAACAGTAGCTTGGACTAACCTGGACTTGCATCACAACATTTTTTAGAATATGGTTTGTTTAATATAGCCAAATCTTATTTTTTCATTTGGCATACTGTATGTGCACTTCAGAGACTCTGAGTGTATATGGTACATGAAAGAGAGATTATTTTCTTAATTCTGATTTTTATTACACAATAAATTGATTGTGATAGTTCTACATTCTTCTACACTGTGTCATTAAAAAATCAGCATATGATTTTGTTTGATAAATGGCTTCATCAAAAGAAAAGGACTCTTTCATTTGTTTTACATAACCAATAAATGTAATATTGGAAGTGAATGTCTTTGAAGTCAGGTGGATTACTGTTTTTTTTTTTTTTTCAAGTGCTGTGAATATGAAAGAGGACAAAAATCCATAGCAAAGATACATTTTTTTTTTAAAAACTTTCCTTATTGAAAGCATGGCAAAACTAATGATTAATGAGTATATCATACAATATAGATCACTATTTTTAATTTTTCATTTCTATGGATTAATTTCAGCCATGTACAGTAGAATTTAAATTGCAAATCCAGTCAGAGAAATTAAACACATAATTTGTTTCTGAAATGTTTCTATTACTGAAAGGTTGAATATGTTTTTTAAGACATATCTTATCATTACTATTGAGTAGTGTTAATTAAAAATTCAAAGGATAGCTATGCTCCACAAAGGGAAGGTTTCCAAGCTACCACTGTACTGTATATTTTTTAGCCAAATATTTAGACTTAGTGGCAAATGTGGAATGGCCAGATGATATTCCCTATTCTTATGATTAGATTTGTATTATATATGTATATATATATATATATATGTATATCATGGTAAAAGGACAGTAAATAAAAATGGGGGAATTCAGTGTTCAAGCATACACAAACTCTGTAATGTTATAGACTTAATATGAAGAGATATAGTAATTAGTAATACATTGGAATGACTCAAAATGGCTTAGATGCTTGGACAGCATTTGGATAGCTTAGAGACCCATTCATCAAAGGGTGAATTTTAAAGACATTAGAGTTTTTTGAAACCATGATTAAACTATTTCTCTAACATCATGCCATGTAATGAATGTTATTAAAAGATAAGTAATAAAATATAAAAAGTGCAGAAAAAATATAAATATAATTTAAAAAATTCAGTTTGGAAACAAAATGTCCCTTAGCATTTAGTGCTTGGGGTTCATTTGTATGCTGCAATTTATCAGAATTCTAAAACAATAAAATATATTATTAACATAAATCACTGACCTTCCATGAACATAAATGAACATAGGTATAGCCAATACAGCTAAAATAACTACATTGTTAACAGGTTCAAATTGTTGAAGGGGCTGATTTATCAAGGGTCAAAGCGAATTTGAGGGAATTTTTGAAGTTAAAAAATTCGAAATCCGAAGTAATTTTTTGGATACTTCAACCATCAACAGGTTACTACAACTTCAGCTCAAAGTAAAAACGTTCGAATATTCGACCATTCTATAATCGAAGTACTGTCTATTTAAAAAAACTTCAACTACAATAGTTCGGCAAATTAAACCTTTCAAAGTGCTATGTAAGCCTAAGGGGACCTTCTAGACATTCTAAAGTTTTTTGAAGTCCAAGAAAAATCGTTTGATTTTACTTTGACCGCAGGATAGCCAAAATCGGTGAAAAAACTTGGACTTCAATATTTGAAGTCGTAGTATTTGAATTCGATGGTCAAATTTCTAAGTATTTTCCACTTCAAAATTCGACCCTTGATAAATCAGCCCCTTAATGTTAATGTAAAAATTTACTCCAGTGGCTATGCTTGTGATGAATGGCAGTCTACACAGATACATACACCATGTACATGTATGTGCATTAGTAAAAAATATACAACTTAGCTAATAGTTTTAATGTTTAAATAGTTTTAATGTTGAGGCACCAGATTTTGACTTTATGTTAATGTATAAATTTACTCCAGTGGCTATGCTTGCAATGAATGGCAGTCTAGACCAGGGGTGTCCAAACTTGGCCCTCCAGATGTTAAGGAACTACAAGTCCCACAATGCAATGAAGGAGTCTGACAGCCACAGTCAGGCAAATGCATTGTGGGACTTGTAGTTCCTTAACAGCTGGAGGGCCAAGTTTGGACACCCCTGGTCTAGACCAGTGATTTTCAACCTTGTGCCTCCAGCTGTTAAGAAACTACAAGTCCCACAATGCATTTGCCTGACTGTGGCCATCAGACTCCTTCATTGCATTGTGGGACTTGTAGTTCCTTAACAGCTGGAGGCACAAGGTTGAAAATCACTGGTCTAGACAGATGCATACAAGATATAACAGTGGTATTTTTTATTTATTATATGCAGTACTTTAAGGTATGTGTATTAGTAAAAAATATACAACTTATCTAACAAAACAAACATACTTTCTCTCTTTATTTTCTTGACTGAATATTTTCCCAGGAGTTTTTCCCCCATATTTTACTCACTTGGATTTTAATGCTTGAGCAATGCACTTACTTTGTTTTCTGAGAACAATACATTTGTGGTACTGAAAGTTTTAAATTATTATTCCACAAGGAATTGAAGTGTATTTTCTGTACTGTCAGAGACAATCAGCAAGAGACTTATTTATTGTAACTGACAAAGAATATAAAGGTGAATAATTTCCTCAGAATATTTTACTTTGTCTTTTGTTGTATTACATTAAATGGATTTTTGGGTTTTACATTTGTCTGTATATAAAGCTTGGTCTTGGATTTGACATGTCTTCAAGAGTAAAACTGTTGAAAATAGTATGATTGCCTGTTTCCTGTAACAATACTACAGACAGTATATTCATTTATATGTCTGCTACATATATATGTCTAAAAATCAAACAATAAGTTACATTTTTTTTACATGAATGCATTGTTCTTTGAACAAAATGCCAGGCTAAATAGAAGCATCCAATATGTGCTCATATTTTGAGTGTTAAGACTATTATTTGAAACTGTTAATACTAGCACTACTACTATCCAAAAATTACATTTAATTTTGAAATGGGCAGAGCTATGTTTACAAGACCTAAATGGGCTGACTTGTAAAGTTATTCTTTGTTTTGAATCCTTTATTGAGCACAAATCATTACCATACATAAATACTGTATGCTGTAGACTGAGCTATCCTTGTTATCTTATATTATCCACTTGGATACAAAACATGAGAACTTCTAATCTAATGACTGAAAAGTCAAGTTGGTCCTTCTTAAATAGTTTTGTATAATTCTGAGCATGTGTTAAGTCATTTACTCCACTGTTCCTCACTGCATTTCCTAGAATGGTGTTCCATGTATTCATTGCACCTTTCTGTAATGGACATATTTTGCTATTTTTTACTATATGAACTTTCTCTGTTTGCTTTTTTTAAAAGTAAGTATTAATGTAGTGTTTATTATATGAATATCATGAATTATCTTAGATTACCTTGTCTGAGACGTTTCTACCTACTGATCTTATTGTCTTTTTGTGGAAAATCAAGCATACCTGTATCCTTAAGCTGTCTAATGGCATTTTATGTGTTCACAATAAGTACCTTCATATCATATTTTTTAATTAAAATAAAAGGAAAATAACAAACATTGTTAAAATATTTTCATATATTCATTCACAACTTGCAGAATTACTAGATTGGCAGAAAGTTGTGCACTACTGTCTGGGAACAGAAATGTGGCTGTAATAAAACCTCACCCTGGTGGTCCAGTGGTGCTGCGGGGCGCACTGCTCTTCTCCCTCGGCAGCCGCGCACTTCCGACTTTTAAAGTCATGACGTCAGTGCACAATGCGTCAAATTTCAAATATTTAAAGGGGGCTTTTGTAAGTTTCACATTGCCCTTGATAGATTATTCCTGGTGCCTTGTACCTTTTGCTGTTCCAGTTGTCCTGATTTCCTGTGTTTGACCCTGCCTGGCTTTAGATCTATCTGACCTCTGTATCCTGACCCTTGCCTGAAACTGCTTCTGATTCTGCTTAACCCTCCTGATTGACTTCCTGGTTTGACTCTGATATCTGACTCAGATTCTGTCTCATCCCTTCTGATTGATTACCCTGTTTTGACCCTTTGCCTGCCTGATGGTCCTTGCTATCTGCCTACTCGACCCAGCCTGTCTGACTACAATTCTGTTTAAAGCCTTGTACCGTGACCTTCTGTCATTCTTCTGCCATGATGGGTAACACCTCAAGAACCCATGAACCGTAAAAATTGCGTTCCCCGAAAAATTTAGTGGAGACACTAAATTATACCTCAGCTTTTACCCCCAATCTTTTGCCACTGGCAAAGAGAAAGTGAGGTTTGTAATGACCCTGTTACTGGATGATCCCCAAATCTGGGCCCTCAGATTTACCTCCTCTGATCCTGCCCATTTTTCCCTAGATACATTCTTTAATACCATGGCGATATTCTATGATGACCTGGATCGTGCATTATCTGCCGACTCCATGATTTTTAAATTACGCCAGGGAAAACAGGATGTGGAGGTGTATTGCACCAAGTGCTGCTGTTTGGCAGTAGAAACTGGGTGAAACTGGGTGAAATGACATGGCTCTGCGTAGCCAGTTCTGTATTGGGTTATCGGATTCTGTCAAAGACAGCCTCGTTAATTACCCACTAACTTCCAACCTGGATGATCTCATGTCCCTTGCCATCCAGGTAGATAGGAGACTGAGGGAGAGAAAAGGTGAGAGGAGTTCTTCTATGTTTTTCAATGTTAAGTCTGACATGGTTACCAATATAAAGTTTTCCAAAGTCCTCTGTACCTCCACCTCAGGAGGAGCCTATGCAGTAAGGCACATCTCACTTAACGCCTGAGGAAAAGGCATGCAGGCCTTCCCTGGGTCTTTGTATATATTGCAGGGAAAAGGTTAATTTCTTAAACCAATCTCCTAAGAGAGCTCCATTTGGATGCAGGTGTTTCCTCTCCCCAATCTGCCTCAAGGGTTGTGCTACCGGTCAAACTAATCTGGCATATGGGCTCAATCATGGTGTCCACTTTTTTGGACTCATGGGCGGAGGGTCATTTTTTGGATGCTGCTTATTCCCTACTTTCCTCTAAGTTCCCCCAATGAAAATACTATCAGTGGACAAAAGACCCTTAGGGTCAGGTGTAGCTTCTAAGAAAACTGTGTTCATTTCTATGTGTGTTAATAATCTTCACTGTGAGGAGATAGCCCTATTCCACTTATTGATTGGGTAACTGCATCCCTTCGGTAACTGCAAACCCTCTAGCATGGTAGTGGCAACTACCATGCTAGAGGGTTTACCGGCAGCCTATGCAGAATTTGCTGACGTATTTTCTAAAAAGGCAGTTGAAACCTTACCCTCACACAGGCATTATGACTGCTCTATTGATTTAATTCCAGGGTCTAATCTTCCTCGTGGTAGACCTTACCCTCTTTCCTTGTATGTTTCACATTGCCCATGATAGCTTATTCCTGGTGCCTTTTACCTTGTTTTGTTAAGCTTCCAGTTGTCCTGATTTCCTGAGTTTGACCCTGCCTGGCTTTAGATCTCTGACCTCTGTATCCTGACCCTTGCTTGAAACCAGCTTTGATTCTGCTTAACCCTCTTGATTGACTTCCTGGTTTGACTCTCACTTGATATCTGACTCCGATTCAGTCTCATCCCTTCTGTCCAAAGACTTTGCAAATACAGTTGTGCCCCATTGCTGACTAGAATTCCTGCCCTGCACCTTTCTTTGAAGTCCAGTTGGCATCTGAGTAGATGTGGGCTCCACCCAAAGCCAAAAGTGGTCACACTAATGGCGAAGCATGAGCCAAGACCAGGGTGCTTGGCATTTGTTCTGGTGTAGGGTGCCGACCATGACAGTGGCAAAAATCTTTTTTCACTTTTTCATAGTTAAGAGAAGCTGAATTTAACCATATGTGAATCAGGTTGATAGCCAATATTTATAAATCTCCCCTTAAATTCCCTGATTCCCAGACCAAATAATTGAAATGGTGAGTTTGACTTGGTTTGATTTCTGTATGATAAAAAAGTAATAGTGTAGGAAAAGGATTCTTAGCAGCCAGACCGAGCATGTTTGGAAATAAAACATTAGTTCACAATGTTCTTCTGTTATTCTGCTAATTGATTGGTTGTTCTTATATCTGTAAACCTCTCTGGAATCCTATTAAAATTGAATGACTGATATTTCTATACATATGCAACTTTTTTTAATACCCAACTAATGATTACCATTAGTCATTTTTTTATGAGACCCATCTAATCCCTGCTTCTGCAATAGTTCTTCCCTAATGTAATATTCTACTCTTTGATAATTGATTTCAAATGCAAATACAGTCTAGGCTTTGGATCCCTTTTGAAAAGAAAGTCACACGTTTTAGCTTCATCGTATAGAACCCTTTTTTCCTAAAGCCATTTCATGACAAATCTCATTAAATTAAGCAAGATAAAAATTTGTTTGGGGTCCCAGATCATTTATTCCATTAACCTCACAGTGCACTTTAGAGCTGCTAACTTAGAGCAATTCAAACAAATCAAATAAAAGTCACAGACAACCTTTGAAAAATAAGGCAGAAACATTGCTAACCTCTTTCACAATTATCTTCATCACTGCCATCCACACAGTCTTGAACTCCATCACAAAACCACCTCAATGGGATGCAATAGGCTCTGTTTTTGCATCGAAACTGGTTTTCTTTGCATTCAGCCACACAGTCATTCTGTACAATAAACAACATGAAATACAGAATGAATTGTAGTAGTTAACTGTAAAAAAAAATATTCTGCCTAAAAAGTGTAAATAAAATCAAATGAGAATAAATGGGAAGACAGATTTGGGAGTTAATTCATTTTAAACGCTTAAGACGTGCACTTTTATTGAATGTTTAATTAGGAAACTGTCTTGTAAGTTTCCATCAGAGTGCTTCAAACCAGCCCAAATGACTGACCTAATGAATTAAAGATTACATGCCCCTCACTTTTTATGATGATTGTATTCTAAGGGTTACTTTGATTGTAGCAATTTTCATTTACACTCCATATGATGGCAATGGACAGAGCCATAAAGGGAATGGAGTCTAGAGGCCTGCATTTGTCCTATGAATATAGTACTGCCTGTGTTTGGAAATGCTGTTTTGAATAGGGGTGGACAAGGGTGTCATGTAGGCATCCTCCCTTTCACCCCCTAACTGTCTCATTCATTAGGGCAAATTCAGCAATGCAAGTTAAATTGAAGTATTTTACTTCCCTCTTGCCCTGTAGGAGGCAGTCAGGACAGGTCTGCTTAATTCCCACTGTGAACCTTAATTTGAATTATTTATGCTGTATGCAGTTGCAAGTGCTTTTTAGAGGTTCACTTTTGCACCCCTTTTAATGCTTTTGTACTTGCATCCCCTGACCCGTGACCCATCACCCAAAAGAAATATTCAAAATTCTATTTTATCACATTAGCCAAGCAAAATGAACTTTATTTACACTATATAAATTATTTGATTCTTGTTTCCTTCAGTCAGAGAATTCAAAATTATAGCAAGCAGGCAGGAGCCATTTAAGGCAAGCATTATATCATCTTAGAATCTTGTTTGTGCACCAGAATGGGGGACCCAATGTCCATCCCCATGTCCTGGCTACACAATTAAACAGTGAAGAGAGTGGTGGAATGTGTTAAGAGCAGTGACATCTAGGAAGTGCCGAATGGAAAGTGAAAGTAATTGTCTGCCCCGCCTCTATATCACAGGCATAGGGAGGGGCAGACAATATTTGATTGACAGCTGAGCTTTTTAAATGAGCTTACAACAGCTATGAATGCTTTAATAAAAAATAGAAATTGGATTTCATGTTTAATTTGAAAAGGGCTTTTATTATTCAGATTTTTGTGTCTGGGTGACAGGTCCACTTTAGTTTAATAATAAAAGTACATTTCACAGATATAAAAATGTACATTTTTCTCTCATGTTCATTATTGGCTACAGCTGTTGTATAACCTGTTGTATAAAGACAACATAATCTTCAAGCCCACAGGAAAGCAAGCATGTAATGTATTTTACTGAGAAGTAGCAAACCTTAGCTCTTACAAAGAGGTTAAAAAATAAATCCCAGAGCTTTTCGGTAGCTTACATCAATAAACTATGTTTATTCCTTTTTAACATTGCTGTTTCTTTCCTGGAGATGTTATAAGAAATTGGTTGGTGGAATGGGTAATATATGAATTCTTTTACTGAAACAACATAGAATAGAAAAAGCCAAGCTTTCAAATGTCAAAGGTTTCTCTATGCATTGTTGTGATAAATCATTCTTTACCTGTCATTTCTCAATTTGTATGACTGGTAAAACCACTTACAAATACAACTCTGCCTTTTGTCAATATGCAGACTGGGTCCTTAAATTAGGGAATTGGCTTTTTAAATTAATAATGCCATTTTAACAAGATACCAAAGCATTTGGTCAGGCAATGAAACAAATTCATTAAATTCTTTTGGTGACTTCTATAATGGAGTTTTATTTGTACTTACCATTTCTGTGTACTTATTCTCTTGATAAACTAAGTTATTTAAATAGCTTCAGATAGCTTCCAATGTAACCTTTGTGCTGGTGATACTCAAATGCATCTCCCTCTCCCAATCTCAACCCATAGGTCGGAAATGACTAGTATTTCTCACAGCCAGAACATCTCAGACATTTATATTGCCTTTAGGTACCCAGTATCACACACTCTCCCCCTGGGGCTTTGAGATTGTTTTTTTATTTTTCCCTCTTTTTTTCCTGCACATTCCCAGTCAATAATTCAATAAATTTCACCTAATAATATTTCTACAATACAATCTTTTATTACACAAGATGCTCAGGAATTCCTTCTCATTTTATGTTCAAATTCTTCAAACACATTTCATTAGAGAATCTTAGCTTCATCTAGGCAAGCATCAGTATGCACTACTGCAAATGTAACTGTCACTTGCTAAGTACAATAATCAATGCAATGTATCTTACTTTACTGATTCCTGATCTTTACCTTCCACAGATCTTGTGTCTCACACCTTTTTTCATTTTGGATTGGGAACCCTATTAAGCAGGACATTCTTTACCTCCTGCTTTTAATTTAAAATCAAAATGAATTGCTCCCAATAGCATTTTGATAACATACAATGGTGCTGTTGGACTCAAACTCTCTGATCTTATTTTTTTTAGAAAAACTAGATTAGTGAATGCACTTGCACTATTTGTAATATTGTGTATAACAGCCAGTTTACATACAAATTACACCATATTAAATGACAACTAAAGTAGTTGTTAAAATATCTTTATCTTCAGGACTATAGGGTGTGATTGTACAAATCACTTAAATATATGATCATCAGTAAATCTAATTGACTACACTAAGGGGCCAATTTACGAAATTCACATGTAATGATGGAAGTTCGATCGAATTCGATTGAACAACGATCGTACAAATTTTTCGTGAAATCGTAAAGTGAAATTTGGCCTCTTCGATCATTGAATAGATTGAATAGATCGAATGATCAGATATTCGATCATTCGATGATTGAAGGAATCAAAATTTTAAAGTTATTCGACTGCCTACTTTGCCAGATTCAACTTACCGAATTGCAATAGAAGCCTATGGGAAATCGTAGGATTGGTATCCGATCGTAAAAATTCATCAAGAAATTGGATATCGAGCAAAATGATAACCTAAAACAATTCGATAAGCATTCGATAGTCGAATGCTTATTGAATTGTGAATTTGGTTGAGCAAATTATGGGGAATAATAGTAAATTTGCCCCTATAATTTTCCTTTTTTCTCTCTCTTCTTTTTTTCTCCCTTTATTTTCTCCTCCCCCCACCCATCTCCATGCTTCAAGTGCTGGCCTGTCTTTGATTAAATGGTAATATGTTGGAGTATGCTAGTGAAAGCTGTTAGTTTACCTTATAAATACATATATACAATATTTTATTTCCTATTTCTAGATGCAGCCTAAGCAATTGAATGCATACATTGGATTTTTAAAACTATTTAGTTTTCTACATTGTCTCATGTTAAACAAGTTCTTTATCCAGTGTTGGACATAGTAGGAAACAAGGTTATTTTTACCAATAGTGATGGGGGTTCCAGGTGCTCAAGCCCCAGACCATCATCATTGGGGAGGCAAACAATATACTTATATGTAGTAGTAGCCTGGTACAAACCATACTTCCCTTCAGTACTTTATGCAGTTAAAAAGTAATGTATGTAGCAGAAAAACATCTCAAAAATAGCTTTATGTATTTTGTGCCTTGTGGGAACTTATTCATAGGCTAAGTACTGGAGTGAAGTCCAGTTTGTGCCAGCCTTCTACTACATTTATGTTCTTTATATACCTCACAAATATGTTAACCCTACTCACCTCATCTGAGCCATCAGCACAATCATATTCTCCATTACATCTCAAATATGCCGAAACACATCCTCCACTGTCACACACATATTCACTTGAAGAACACGTTGGTGATACTATAAAGAAGAATGCATACAGGAAGTATTTCCATATTTAAGCATAAAGAGGATCAAGAAATGTTTATATTTCTATGAATTATGTGTATGGTTTATCATGATGTATTAGTGCTCCTTTATAGTTGTAGCTGCATTTGCAGCCATGCTAAAATGGATACATTTGTTGCATGCATTGGGGGTCATTTATCAACACTTGGCAAATTTGCCAGTGGGCAGTAACACATGGCAATCAATCCTATTGTTGCATTAATATTTCTACCTTCAGCTGGCTGAAAAAAGCCAGTCACTGATTGTTTGCTGTGGGTTACTGCCCATAGGTTAATTTTATACATGAGACACATTGACACCATTCAATAACTGCTTACAAAATGTTACTTCACATTACTAAATCCATTCTACTTAATTGAGGAATCACATATGTGATTGAATTGAATCTATTGATGAATCAAAGCTGTGGAGCTACCACCACTTTCAAGGATGCCCTTTGCAGGCTGCCTCAACAGGTCCAGCAGATTGCACCAGTGAATTTCATGCAAACTTAATTACAACAAAGAGAGATGGAAATCATATAATTGCATACAGTTTGTGAAAATGTAAACACAAGGCTGTGTTCAGAGCAATAGAACTGAAATTATAAAATAAAACACAACACTCTGGGGAAAAAACACAACAAAATAAATCCAAAACAGCACTTTGAAAACTATAATTTGTAAATTAGCTAAATTTTGTGTTATGTGTATCGTGTAGCTCCCAGTAGCAACAATAATTTCTGTTGCCTTTCTGTGGCACTGTGGTGATGCTTCCAACAATAGCCTACTGGGTTAAGCTCTATTGTAAATTAAAATAAGAATTTAATGGGGCCAGGGGTTTCCCCTATGTCCCCCTACTGTGACAAATAGCAGCCGTCAAAAACATGCAGAGGTCACAAAAGGTAAATGAAAAACATTTATAGCATACTATTATCAGAACAATTTTCATCATATTTTCATCATATTTTCAAAATAATTTTTAAATATTAAATAAATATCTAAAGTTCCCCTCAGGGATTACTGAAAATGAAAGCAGAGACGAGTAAATTAAATATATATTTTCTCTCTGGTCTTGTGTAATGAATTTTGTTTTTCATTGTGTGGATGTCTTTCTGATGATTTATTTGCTTGCATTATAACATTGCCAAATCCATCTAAAAGTAATAGGAGGAATGCCATAGGTTAAAAAATGACTTCATTTCCCGTTATTGTGAAGTTGACTGACAGTGTACTATTCATGCTATATAAAGTATGTCCTGTGTAAGTACTCTGGAAATTATATTTGTAGCTTATGTGAGTTTTGTAATGTTCACTTTGTAAATACCTGGTTCGCAATTTTTTTCATCTTCTCCGGATTTACAGTCTTCATGCCCATCGCATTTCCACTTAGATGATATGCACTGTCCAGCAGAACACTGGAATTGGTCCTTTGCACAACCAGTCTCGCAGTTTCTCTGTTGACATCAACGCAAATAATAATTAATCAATGATGCCTTTGAACACTGAAAATCTTGAGTAAATTAATCATAAAAAAAAAATAGAAATTGTATCTGGTTCACCTATATTTTCATAACTTACTAAATAAGACCAATTTAAATGGAATTAGATAAGAATCAGAAGCTAGCTTTTAATAGTCTATTAAACAGCAACAATTATATTGTTGGCTAATTTAAAAGTTACTCATATTAATACATTTTTTGTCTTTGTGTATTTTTTATTTTATGAAATAGTTTTGTTTTCATATTACTATTATGTAATTATTGTTAATTATTATGTGACCTGTTATTCAGAATGCTCAGGTCCTAGGATTTTCCATATAATGGATCTTTCTGTATTTTGGCTCTACATATCTTAAGTCTACAAGAAAATCATTTTAAACATTAAAAAACCCTATAGGCTGGTTTTGTTTCCAATATGGATTAATTAATTGGGATCAAGTAATATTTAATTTCACCTCCAAATTAGCTTGGGGGGGGGGTCGCCAACCCTAAACTATTCTAAATTGATACATTTAGATTATATTTTTCTTATCTTTAGCCTTGCTGAGCAGAATCCCTGAATTTTATTAAAGACAGCTGTTTTAATTGACAGAATAGTTGCTAATACTCCAGATGCTGCTGAGAAATGTATCAACTAAATGTTGCAAAATTGTAAAAGCACAGACTCTGCTCCTGAGTTACTGAGCTGACACACAAACCAGAGAAAAGAACATTAAACTTTAAAACTTAGATTTTGAAAAAAATGTAAAAAATAAAAAATGCAAAGTAACTGAAAAAAAGTCTTTATGTCTGGGGAACAATCTAAAAAAAACAATTCAACTAAAAAAAGTTTTTGAAAGATGAACAACCCCTTTGAAATGAGACTATGGGAGGAGTCTTCCAGTAATGGATCCCATACCTGTACTAAATATATATTATAATTTAATATTATTTAATCATTTCCTTTTTTATTATAGTACAGTATAGTCGAATTTCAGACTAAACCTAATAGGTTTGTTCTGTAAAGATTTATATTATCTTCACTTGGATCAAGTACAAGGTACTGATTTATTATTACAGAGAAAAGGGAAATTATTAAAAAAAATTGTGGATTATTTAGATGAAATTAAGTTTATGGTAGACTTTCTGAATGGATTTCCAGATGACGGATCCCAAACCTTGTTTCCTTGTTAATACCCCCAATTCTAATACATCCAATGATGTATGGTTCACACATGAGGAAATTCAAAAGAGACT
>CM044447.1:61226758-61236802 GCA_024363595.1 Xenopus borealis
AAATGTATAGAAATAATTGATTCCACAAACTAAAAGTAAACTATGATATTCTACCTCTGCTTAGAGACTATTTCCTCACACACAATGCCGTAGGCTCACGCAAACTCTCTGACCATGTTCCATTGTGAAAGGGAGAATTCTGGGACATGAGGTCCCTCTACTTTTCTTAGTGGATGATGCACAGATTCTATTTTTTAAAAAAAACCAGAAGGACTTCTGCTTTTGGCAATGTGTCTTACATTTTGAAAATGTACGGTCAGAACTTAGTGTGATGGCACTAGTCCTAGCACCACATATAACAGAATTTCTTTTTATTTGTTCATCATTTCATTAGATCTGGATGGTCACATTGGACTATACCATTTCATCTTGATACATTTAGGGGCAGATTTACTATTGGTCGAATTTCAAATTGAAAAAAATTCAAAATTCGACCATGTGAATAGGTAGGGAAGTAAAGTCCTTCGAATTCACCTATCGAATTCGAAGGATTTTACCGCAATTTGATTGGTCGAACGATTGAACAGGAAATATTCGATCGATAAATAGTTCGAATCAATTGATTCGAACCCAATTTGGTAGCTTTGATCTGGTGAACTAGGTGGTCGAATGAAAATTTAAAGGAGAAGTACTTCGAAATATCGAATGAAATTTTATTCAAATCATTCGATTTGATCAAATTTTCTAAATTCATGGTCGAAGTGGTCCTCAAAAACATTCGAAAATTAGAATTAGAAGCTTTTTGAAAATTTGATCGAGCTTCGAATCCTTCATGTGAATTCAGTAAATCTTCCCCTGAAACTCATATCTATCACTCATACAACTATCTTCATTTTTGTTACTATATTTCATCATGGAAAATTGTTTGTGACTACAAATATATTTCAAATGTATGCTGTTGTGGGTGCTATAATTCAGCAATGTTTCAGTGACCCATGGTTAAACATTACTGTTAGGGAAGGTTATAGCCTTATAAATATCCATATGTGTAAAATGTTAATGTATTTAAGTATATATAATTTTTTTTCTACAAATTAAAATAAATCCTTTTTTCTAAATCCTTTCATATGTAAAAGAAAGAGAATAGCATTTACCTGTGTCTGAAATAAATCTACTCAAATATAATATAATTATCTCATTAACCTTTAAACTTCTATTTAAGTAGTAAAGTGCAGCTTTGTAGCTCTTATATGTGTCAGGTTTCAAAATTCAATAGAGCTTGATTGCTATATTCTTTCATTAAGCACTCTATTGTGTTCCAGTTGCTCTTATTATTATATTCTAGCTCTGTAAAATATGGATTTCATTTATTCAATTAAAGTAAAAAAAATAAGTGTTAAGTGTTACTGTATCATGAAGAAACTTTTTCAAAGAAGACTAAAAATTATGAAAATCACATCATTGTCATTGAAGGAAGATCCTGAAATAGTAATAAACTATTTATTTGGAATGTGCATAACTATAATGACATTTTTTTTTCGATCTCCTAAAGTTTGGAGTAAACAGAATAAACAGTAAAAACAACTACCTGGTACTTTATATGAATTTAATTTAGGGACTGTATAGTGGTCTCAATTTAGAAAATATGTAGGTAAGTAGTCTTAAGACTGTCTCTACAAGAGTGATTCCATATGTATAATGTACAGATGAAGCCACTTTGGATTGTGTGTTTGACACAGAATCACTTAACTCAGATATCCCATTTAATTCACTTAGCACAGAATATTGTGTCACAGCATCCCATCCAATTAAAGAGTTCACCATTGAAAACAATGTTGCTTTGGTATGCTAATGAAAAGGTTAAATGCATTAAATGAGTTAAGATGACTTTAGATAATTAACCCTGAGTCACAATGCATTTAACACACAAATCCAAGTGGCTGCATCTGTATTATACTGTATGTGAGGACACAATGATCAACATGAGTTGTAAACGCAAGGAGGATGTGCAAAATCCATGGAACACAAGGAACACACTTTTTCCCCAGGTCTTAGAATTAGGTAACTCAAATATGATTACAATTGCCTCTGTTAGTGTCCAGCCCAGTTTTTATAAAACATTAGTCATCTAACTGCTATCATAAGTTATTTATGTTATGATATAAATTATTTTGACTTTCTACTAAGCCATATTAAGATATTAGGAGGCCATTCATAGATTCTTTTAGCTTAGGGTTGCCACCTTCCTTGTGAAGAAAATCCAGGCAGGGGGTACGGTCACATCAGTGGCATTGTGGGTGATGTTGGGGGAAGAACAATGATAGCACAGCAGTTGGTGAGTGTCTGGCCACTGAGTCATTCCACTCCTGTTCAGAGTTGGAATTTTCACTTTTGAAATCTGAAATGAGTTACAGTTCCTGCGCTGTTACAGTTCCTGTTCCTGAGGGAGCATTTATGTAAACTGTTCTGTGGGGCATAGACGAGGGCACCTGTCACTGCAACCGCAGAGACACCCAAAGTCTGTTATTTCGCAAACACGATTGTTTGTTTCTTATATACATTCATGTGTAAGTGATGTCATGGCACTGGCATAACATTGTATTATATTTATACATAAAACAGAGTGCAACTTACTGCATCTTTCCTCATCTGAATTATCCCCACAATCATTTTGACCATCACATCTCCAATGATCTGGAATACAGTTTTTGTTTTTACACTGGAACTCATGAAGCCCACATGCCTTTTTGTCTGCAATTTGAGAAAATAAATTATTTTAGCAACATGAAGCTTTATTTATATAACAAAATAAAATTATTTCAAGCAGAAGCTCACTTCTCATAACACAGGGGAAATGATTTTCAAAACAAGCTCAAGAATTTAAGAATAAATAAATTTAAGAATAAACTCAGGATATTGTTGGACTAGTACGAAGCTTTACTTTTTCCAAGGTCTCAGTTGTTTATATTCTCATTGGAACATAATATTACACAACAAACTTCAACAACTTCCAGTGACATCAAGTTTATTGGTTCAACAGAAAATATTCAATATGCATCATAAAAAATTAGAATGCAGTGTTCTTGTTCAGCCATGCAAAGTGCTTTTTGTTATGAACAAATAACTAAACTTTTGTTCCAAAATGACTGTGGCTTGTCTAAATGAGCTTTTGCATACAAGCAACTCTGTGGCAGAAAGGGCTGCTTTCTCATCACCCTGCCATACAGATGTTCTTTGTTCAGATTGTGCTGAATTGTAGACTGATGTACAGATACACCATCTGCAGCAAAATATTCATGCAAGTCTTTGGAGGTGATCTTTGGGTTGTCTGTAACCAATCTTTTGCATATTTTTTACAGTTATCAAAAGATCTCTTAAAGCACACTTATTAAGAGAAGCCTACTCTCATTCTATTTATCTACCAAATATAACACCATATACTATTGTATATCTCTCACCTTGTTTATTTCTGCCTACTCCCACACCTTGTGTCAGATACGTTTCCCCTTTTACATTGTAAACTCTTTTGCACAGGGCCATCCTCACCTTTTGTACCGGTGCTGGTTGTTATGTATGTATGTTCTATGTAAGTAATGTATGTGATTTCTTTGTATAAACACGTTTATTTTACAGTGCTGTGGAATATGTTTATGCTCTAAAAATACATGTTAATAATAGTATGAATAATAATAGAAGTATTTCAATGTCAACTATATATTGGTTTAGATTTACTAAAATGTTGGTGAAAGGGGTTATTCTGAGGTAATCAAATGAATCAAAGTAATTATATGCTACAGTGAGTTTATTGAATTGCAAAAACTTGTCTGATATCATGCTACTAGCAAGCTATGAGCCCTATTCCAAGTAGAAAACCTAGTTCTAGGAATAAGCTGCATCAGGTGAAATGAATACATTTAATTGGTTTATCATGAGGGTAAACTTGCATTATGCAAAATGAAAATATCTGTAATCAAGATGAAAATTGTGTAACAAAAGACCAATCACTGGTTCTTTTAGTTTGGAGTCTTCCATTGTTATGTTATATTCCAATACCAATACAGTGACCAAGATGTAAATGGGGAATTGTTTGTCCCAAATACATTCTGTATACAAAATTTTCATTTGTATTTGTGACCATATACGAAATATTTATTTCTATTAAAGAATGAGAACAAAATCTGGTTAGTGCACAAAAGGATTTTATTATATTACAAATTCCATTCTGTACATTTTAACAATCAATCTGTCTCACAAATGTACTGTATAACATCCATGTAACAGATGCACTTATGTGTAAAGTTACTTACAAAATGAATTAAACTTTTTGGTTAATGGCATTCCTGCTGATTCATATTCCTGTTACCCTCTTCCTGTCTAAGTGAGAAATTATGGGATGCTCACTCACAAACTGTTTTTTGACAAAGTTGCCATAGTGATGACATGAAACTTATGAAAACCAAGAAACTGTTGATAAGGGCTACACAGACTGAGTGTGAGTCCCCATTATCTGGAGTGGAGAGGTTGCAAAATGAGCAGCTCTCCCTCCTGATATTACCCAGACAGCCCAGGTCAAAACTGCCTGCCCAGTTTTCCAAATTAGGAAAACTGTGCAGGATTCCTTAAGACTGACATGGCATTCAGGTAATTGCGAAGGCATTGCCGCTGCCCCTGTCATCACGGGTCCAACCCTATTGCAGCAAGACCCACCCCCATTGCATCATGGCCCACCCCCTGCCTGAAGTTAGACAAGTCAAAAGATAGCAACCTCAATAAGATCACAGTGAAGAACCGATATCCACTACCTCTCATTACAGAGCTCAGAGGGGTGAGGATTTTCACCAAGTTGGACCTCTCAGGGGCGTACAACCTAATCCACATCTGAGAGGGGGATGAATGGAAGATGGCATTCAACACCAGAGATGGGCACTATGAGTACCTGTTAATGCTCTTCGGCCTCTGCAAGTACCCTGCCTTCTTACAATAATTTTTGAATGGCATCTTCAGAGATCATTTGGAGCAATCCGTAGTTGTGTACTTGGACAACATTCTGGTCTTCTCCAAAGAATTGGAATCTCACCAAACCCAGGTGAAAGAGGTGCTTTCTCGGCTGAGACAAAACTCAACTCTTCACCAAGCTGGAGAAGTTTGTCTTCGAAGTTCCCAAAATTCTGTTCCTGGGGTACATTATCTCCTATGGGGTTCAAGATGCATCCTTCCAAGGTCATGGCAATCCAAGACTGGCCTCTCCCCACGACTGGCCTCTCCCCACTAGTACAAAGGCCATCCAAAGATTTGTCTCACTAACTATTACCGACAATTTATCAAGGGGCTCTCCTCCCGTATTAGTTCTGTCTTGACTTTCAACTGGGAGGAAAACCTAATGCCTAGCCTCCTCATCTTAGAAAGATTAATTTGCCTCAGCTCCTGTACTTTTACATCCTGACCTTTTGCAACCCTTCTTCATTGAAGTAGATACATCTGACGTGGGGGCTTGTGCCATACTTTCTCAGAGGCAAACTGCAGATGGGAAACTTCCCCCTTGTGCTTATGTCTCTAAAAAACAGTTCTCTCCTGCAGAGCAAAATTACGATTGAGCTTCTGGCAGTGAAACTTGCACTCGAGGAGTGGTGACATTTCCTGGAGGGAGCCCCTCACCCTGTGACTATTTAAACCGATCACAAAAACCTAGAGTACATCCAGACTCTCAAGATACCGTATCCTCATCCGGTTCAATGGGGGCACTTCTTCACCCGATTCAATTTTGTCCTTACATATTGCCCTGGCTCCAGAAACCGTAAGGCTGATGCCCTATCCAGAGGCATTCTCCCTGAAGGGCGCATCAGTGAAGATCACAAGCCAATTGTTCCTCCCACAAAAATCATTGGTTCCATATTCCCACAACTGGCCAGCCAGATCCTATCTGTCCAGTCATCTACTCCTGCTGACACCCCCATTGATATTGTTTACATGCCACCCAAATTCCACATAAACATCCTTCAGCAAAGCCACTGTTCCAAGCCAGCTGGACATCCACCTTTGAGCTTGTCAGTCAACTCCTCTGGTGGTCTTCGCTACGGAAGGATGTGGAAGATTTTGTGGTGGCCTGTGCCATCTGTGCTTCATCTAAGTCCAACCACTCTCATCCTAGTGGGTTATTACAACCTTTGTCCATTCCTCCTTATCCTTGGACTCAGTTGGCTATAGACTTTATTGTTATAGACTTTACTGCCACCTTCTAAGGAGAACACCCTTAGACTCAGTTGGCTATAGACTTTATTGTTATAGACTTTATTGCCACCTTCTAAGGAGAACACCCTGAAATTGGTGGTTATTGACCTCTTCAGTAAGATGGCACACTTCAATCCAATGGGGTAACTGAGAGAGTAAACCAAGCACTGGAGCAATTCCTGAAAAGTCATGTATCCCTCTGTCAGGATGATTGGGCTGCTCTACTTCCCTGGGCAGAATTCGCTCACAACAATGCTTGCTATGCCTCCACTGGTAGGTCACCCTTCCTGACGTTGTATAAGCAACATCCTCAAGTTTACCTTAGGACTTCCTTTTGTCTGATGTTCCAGCAGCCAATGATCATGCAGCCCACATTGCCCATTTGGTCGGCCACCAAAGCCAATCTGGAGAAAAGTTGCTTGTCCCACAAGAAGTATGCTGATCAAGGACAGAAGTCTTCTCCCTTATACAAAGTTGGGGACAAAGTGTGGCTTTCTATAAGGAATATTCATCTTAAGATTCCTTCCCCCAAATTGGGGACAAAATTTGTTGGTACATACTTCAATTCCAAAGTGGAGATCATTAATCCCGTGGGTGTCAGACTTCAGCTTCTCCCTGAGATGCAAATCCCTAATGTGTTTTCATGTGTCTTTGGTAATTGCCAATCCCTTCTCTTCTGAACAATCTCCTCCTTTGGCGATCTCCATGGATGAGCAACAGGAATACAAGGCTGAGAATATCTTGGACTCAAGAATCTCCAGAAGATCTCTTAAATTCTTGATTCAGAATCAATGACGTCACACCTGGCATGAAAATTCAAAATATAAAATGCAGAGTTCACGGATTCGATGCCAATAATTAGATTTGTTTGCTGCATTCCTGGGTGTTTGTTAATTCATCTGATATTGATTCCTGGACTCCTGGCCTTGCCTAAACGTTGACTTCACTTCTTTCTGCCTGCCTTCAATATTCCTGCCTGGATATTGACCTTGATTTCCCCTGATCCCTATATGTATCGGAAACTTGTCTTTGACCCCTAAAGCTTCCTCTTTGGTCCATACTCCTCCCGCTGGGAGCCGATAGGCCCCCCTGATAGTTAGGCTGCAAAAGGCATACATTTTTTTTAAGGAACTCTGTTTCCCCCCATACATTTTCTACCATATGGCACATTATTTTACAGTGGGCTTATGTGTATGACATTAAAACAGCTCTATTGATTTTATTAAGGTTCCCTTGGCATGTCTAGTTATCAGTGTAAATGTAATGTATTAGATGCACCATGTAACACAAATAGCTCCATTCCACTTTTAACTTCCTGCCATATGCAAATTAGCCTGAGTGCAAGACCTCTAGCAAAGCTGTGCTAGGCAGAATTGACCGCTACCACATCTTTTCTTCAAATTGCTCGCTCTGCCGTAGTAACACTAGCGAAAATTCACCAGGTTCGTCGACCCCGATCAAATCTTTGCAACTTAGTAAGAGAACTGTTGCGATGGCTGTGAAGCCATCGCTGACAAGTTTTCGCCACTTAGTAAATGTACCCCATAGTTTGGAAGGAAGAGGCTTATGAATATATCTGGGGGAAGGAGGGTGGCAGGAAAATCTGACACATTGCCAGAGCTCCATATATGTAGTTGTGATTAAATGTTTTTATTAGAGTCTCAGTATCTGTTAAAATCATATGTGTGCTTGTTTCTGCAGATGAAATACCCATCCTAATCCTGCACTTTTACTACTACACGTGTTATAATAACTGGCCCATTACACATTAAGGGGCACATTTAAGGGACAAAGTGAAAATCTGAATTTAAAAAATCGAATTTCAAAGTAATTTTTGGCTACTTTCACTATCGATAGCCCCAAATTCGATTCAAATTGAAAAAATTAAAAAATTGTAGAATTTAGAAGTACTGTCTCTTTAAAAGCTGCCAAATTACTATTTTAGCCTATGGGGGAACTCCTGGAATCTTTTTAAATTTGAAGGATTTTTTCCAAAAACGTTTGAATCGTTCAAATCGAGTCATGCATTCGAATGATTTGAACAATTTGTATTTGATCAAAAAAGGACCTATTCAATCCATTTTGGATCGAAAATGCCCTTAAAAAAATTCAATTGTTGAATTTGATTTTTTTTTATTCAAAATTCGACCCTTAGTAAATCTGCCCCTCAGTTAGGTGCCATGTATTACAGGGCAGCATAATGATGCCATAACAGCATTTGTTGGGAAAGACATCACCCAACCACCTGTGTTACCTACCGTATGTATGAATAAAACAGTATGTAAAACCATATAATGCAGTTTTTTTTTTCTGTTCAATGAATCATTAAACAAAACAATATTATTTCTAAAGTAATTGAATTTTTTAAAGCTTCCTTCCAAACAAAAACAGGAATTTTTAACGCTTTGAACACATATTAACAAATGAAGTGACAAAAGCTTACATTTGTCTTCAGAATAATAGGGTAAAAGGTGAATTTGCTTTGCAGTTCTTAATTACTATCTTAGACCTTTGGCTTTTTTCCTAATTGTGGCTCTGTAAAATCTGCTCTGCAAAAGTAATGAGTTACATTTAGTAGTTTTTGTCACAGTAGGTAGCTAATTACAATAACCAGTTTCTCGAAGTGCATAAAACTAGGCACTGTTGAGGCTGAAATCACTTACAGTACTGAATAGAGCATGTGTATTTATAATGCAGTGTACAGTACCTTTTTGAGCATGCAGTATCTATCCTTGTCATTTTCTGTTTTTAGACTCTGAACTCATCAGCAGGCATTGATTAAACTTGCACAGATCTGCTTGTTCAGAGCTTACTTTGAGTTTTAATTATACTCTGTTGCCACATTCCATTGGTACACTAAATAATGCTACCAGACTTGCATTTCAGTTGATGATGTACTCAGGTAAACATATGCCCTCCACAGAAAGATACAAATGAAAAGAGAAGTTAACTTACGTAATTCTGGAGTTTAAATTAAAACAGCACTAGATCTTACAATCGTTTTACTACAGAACTGTATAATATGTTTTATTTGTTTTATTAGCCTACCCAACACTAATAATTACAGACCAACAACAACACAAGGAATCCCTGAAATGAACCTGCATTGAGGAGGTGCTACAGTACATTCAGAGTACCCTTAAGGGCAGATTTATTTAAGTGTGAATTAAAATCTCACCACAGTAAAATGCCACTGCTCTCTTTTAATTTCTATTAGACTCTTAGGGATATATTTATTATGCTGTGTAAAATAACATTTGCAAAAAAATGGTGTAAAAAGCTGTGTAAAATAAATGGTGAATTTATTAAGGTGTGTGTAATTTTACACTATGCAAATGCCAGATCTGCTGCTATTATTTGATATTGCTTCCACGGAAGTCACTCAAAAAAAAAAAAACTGTGTACAATTTTTACCCCGTTTTTTACATTGGTTTTTCCACAGCAAAGCATAAACATGTATGGCATATTATACTGCTGTTTTTTTCATGGCATAATGAATATGCCCCTATGAGGCTTATTTATCAATGAATGAATGCTGAAAAGATCAAAAATTCATCCAAACATCCCATAGAAATTAATACAGCAAGGTGGCATTTCCATTGCCAACTCTAGGTCATACTTACTAATTATGGCCATGCCCCACTGTACCCATCAGAAGGACTCTCTCAACATCTTTAAAAGCTCTAGCCCAATCAGGAGCCTTTTTGTCCTTCTGTTTTAGATTTTTACTCCCATTGGAAGCTAGTTTTTTAAGCCTTGGGAAAGCATTAAGCCTGACAAAAAGGGACTGGAGTTCTGGTCCATGAGGTCTTTTATCCTCCCAAGCAGGGCCGGACTGGGGGTAAAAAGCAGCCCGGGCAAAAAGAATCAAAGCAG
>CM044447.1:61273856-61284545 GCA_024363595.1 Xenopus borealis
GGCACCTTATTTCTCTTACTAATATGTTCCAAGCATAAACATAAAAAAGGTAAGAGAAAATTATTATTATTGCCTAGTTAAACATGTTGGACACAGGAGAATACAGTTTTTTCTAGGTACCTTATCTGATTTCTGGCCTGTTCATCAGACTCTGCCTTAAGTCTCACTATAAGCAGGCACTGTTCCTTGCAACTTCAGCACACCATGTAATGCTGTTACCCAGCATTTGGGCTCCAGTCCAGGTACAATTGACCAGCTAATTTACTGGTAGTCTCTGCACTTGAGCCCTTCTAATCCTCAGCTCATGCTTAATGATAATAGTTAGATTCCCCAAATGATCTGTAGAATAGTGACCCATTTAGTATATAGTATAGTAATAAGTTTTTTTTTTGTAGGTTTTTATTTTGCATTATAATGTTTCCAACTGTACCAAGGAGGGGGGTCCCTTGGTTAGAGAAAGGTAGAAAAAGGAAAAGGTAGAAGAAGAGAAAGAGGTGAGCTTGGGGGGTTACTGAGCTAAGCACATTACATATATATTTCTGTTGCATTCATCATTTCCCCCTTTTCCTTTTTTCCCTGTTTCTTAGGGTACTCAGTTTCAAGCCATGTTCCCCAGATGGCTTAAAAATTACTTCAGCACGCGTGGGTCTGGTACACCAACTTCTGCCTGGGAAAAGAGTCATTGATGAGTTTTTTTCAAAAGTTCAATGAAGGCGGTCCCATGGATTTCCAGTGCAAAATTATTGCCTTTTTTGAATAATAAAACAATTGTAAATAACACACTTTGGCAGAATGTCTCATTTGTTGCATTTCCGTGATACCTAAGAGGCAACGTTTAGGTGACAAAATATAAGGGAGAGCTAAGGTGGTTTCAGCATACATAAGAACCTCTTGCCAAAACCCCTGAATTATTGGGCAGTCCCAGAAGACATGGAAGAATGTACCTCTAGAACCACTGGGACTGGAAGGTCCAGTTTTTTCTTTTTTAATGCTGCGCTCTCGATGTGCTTTGGGCATTACCTGGTCTGTGCTCCAACCAATCCAATACCTGTTCTGGACTTCGAAAAAATAGGCTTTACCACCATCCATAGCCTTCAGTTTTGCAGAAGGAAAGATAGTCCAAACCCAGGTCACAGAGTTTACGTTTAAGTATGTATGAGCTACACTCTTTTTGGACCGTTGTTGAAAAGTTAGGGTAAAGTGATATCCGAGACCCTGCATAGTGCAAGTCCCCTTTCTTTCTGGTCCCTCTCAATGCCACATCTCTATCTCTGTAAATAAGCAGTTTGATCAAATAGACCCGTGGTGGGGCTCCAAAAGGGAGAGGTCTGAGAGGGACTCGGTGTGCTCTTTCTACCACAAACTGCAGAGAGAAGGCATTTTGGCCCAGTATCTCTTTAAGTAGGATTTCGTCAAATACTTCAGGTTGGGCACCCTCACTGCACTCTGGGAGACCCAGGATTCGAACATTAGAACAGCGTTGTTGATTCTCTAAATCGTCCAGGTGATCCATTGTACAGTAATTCAATAAGCATACCCCCAGTGTTCATCCTCTTGCCAATAGGACATTTTAGGCTATAGAAACTGACTGGTAAACTCACTGTCATATGTAAATTGTCTCTAACATTCACTGTCACTCTTTTTGTCACAGTTAGGCTAAGGCCAGACGGGGAGATTCAGGGGCATTTTGTCGCCTGGCAACTTCTCGCCACGACTTGTAGCCCCCGAACCTCCCCGAATAGCCACTTACCTAAGCGCACCAGCGTTGCTTGAAAACGCCGGCGCGTATCCACACGGAGCGGCGCGCTTTTTGAAATTGCTCCAAATTGCCTCGCCAGGCAATTTAAAAAAGCGCGCCGCTCCGTGTGGATACGCGCCGGCGTTTTCAAGCAACGCCGGTGCGCTTAGGTAAGTGGCTATTCGGGGAGGTTCGGGGGCTACAAGTCGCGGCGAGAAGTCGCCAGGCGACAAAATGCCCCCAAATCTCCCCGTCTGGCCTAGCCCTAAGAGTGGAGTAGATATTATGCAGTTCTAGATACAAATAGAGAACAGCTGAATGCATATTTTTTTAATGGAAGAGGGTTAACCTATGTGACATTAGTTAAAGCCCCCACCTGTCCCTTCTATTTTTCCTAAACAGCTAACATGTAATCATAATGGGTTGCAATAATAAAGAAATATCCAATTCCGAAGAACACATAATAAAGAGCGTTTTCAAAAAAATACATTGAAATAGTATCCTGATTTCTATTTGAGATAGGCTTGTGTTACAATTAGAGAAGCAAGTCTCTCCAAGGAGCTTGAAATGAATAAAGCTGATAGGATTATTTAATCACTACTCAAATAATAACATAATACAGATGCAATCACTTTGGATGGTGAGTTAAATGCGTCGCGACTTAACTCATTTATCTCATTTATCCCACTTATCACAGAATATTGTGTCACAGCATCCCATCCAATTAAAGAGTTCACCATTGAAAACAATGGAGCTTTGGTATGCTAATGAAAAGGTTAAATGCATTAAATGAGTTAAGATAACTTTAGATAACACAGTTTCTTCAATTAATGCTGAGTCACGACGCATTTAACTTACAAATCCAAGTGACTCTATCTGTACATAGTATCTCTAAATCTTTATTTTTTAGTTTGCTGCACATAATTATGTATTCATTACCACATCAGTGTAATACCTGAAAGAGATTTGCAGCCATTTGGATATTCAGGATGAATTTGGTATCCATCTGCACAGAAGCACTTGTAGGTTCCATATGTATTGATGCATTGCTGGCTACAGGGGAAGCCAGATAGACATTCATCAACGTCTACACATGTTTTCCCATCATTTTTCAATTGAAATCCAGGCCAACACTTGCACTGCAGGAGGAAGAACAGAAGATGATTAAATCCCGTCTGTGCTTTTGCTGGTGATAGTTCCCTATAAATAAACCAGTAGCAATAAAATGTAGATATATTCCTCAATAGTAAAAGTGAAATAGTGTAGTGAAATTATACTATTCAGTAAAATAAAATGGTGTTTTACACTTCCCTGTCAATAATCTAAAGCTTTCTAGAGCAGCCATTTTATTTAGAAATTCATGTAGATTACTGACGTCTGTATATAGAGTGCCAATCTGTTAAAAACCCCAAAATTACAGCATCCTGCTGTTCTATAAAGACATAAACACATGATATCCATGTGTATCCCTCTTGAAATATTGTAGAGGTTTATTTGTGGATGATATACAGTAGGGTATGAACCATGCCAGAAATAATGAATTAAAACAGTCACCTAAAAAACAGTGGTCAGGAAGAAAACCAATATATGGAAAATATTGGAATTGGGATTTATTTTCCAGTAATATAAGTGGGCATCTTAGATATATATCTGCATTTTCTCCATTATGTTCCATAATCAGTATTTTTGTTGCCATATCTCATTTGTCATTGCTTTTAATTGACTACAGTAGCATCAGTAACGCCTGTTTATGATGATTGGGAGGGGATATTCTATGGACATCTAGTGCTAGTCCCAAATATACACAGAATAAAAATTATAGTATATAAACACATTAAGCACTGATCTCCTTTACTGTCTATTTAAGTGCAAGAAGTGGTTAGAAAGTACAACATATTCCAAATAGTTTTGTATTGGTAGTATAGTATACATATTTGTAACTCTATGCATCTTATGTTTTTACAAAAACCCAAGGAATTTATTCAGCTATTTAACCTTTACTGTCAAGATGGAGTGCATGGTGCTTCACAAAACTGCAATATCTCATAGAGGGATTTTTACAGGTGCAGCTGTAGTTATGACATCCTTTGACAGGCACAATAATGCAGGAGTCCTTCTCCTTAAAAACAATATATTGTGAACACATACATTAAAATAGTCTCTGTTCACACATAATAAATAATAAAAAAAAAGTAACACAAAAATGGACTTCTTAAATACGATGTTGCCCTTTACAGGAAGCATGCATTTTTCTCTGACATATTGGATACAAACCGCAGCCAGCACACCCTGCTTATTTCACTAGATTCCTATCTATCATTGAAAGTCTGCTTTCTTTGGTTAGTGATTTATTATAAGTAACAGACAATAGAACATATAAACATTGGCTTTACCAGACATTTGTTTTCAAGAACTTCTCAAAAGATTTTTAAAATGAAAGCATAAAACCTCGTATTGCTTTTTTCCCTCTGTTTTTGTTTATAAAATTATACTGATACTGACACAATCCTATCAATAATAGGAATTGTGTTTGTCCCATTTCTGACTCTCATCTGACAAACATTGTGCTCTTGTATGTTAGAGTGCTGCTTGTACTACAGAAATATAAGGCAATGAAGACAAAATATTGCTCATCCTTAATTAACCCTTTGATTTTTTTAATTAGATGTGTTCACTAGTGATGGGCGAATTTGGCCCATTTTACTTCGCCAAAGGTTTTGCAAATTTCCCCAGAAATTCACAAGACAGGACTTTTGATGCCAGCGACAATTCACTGTGTACAAATTGATGCTTGCTAAAATCTGGACGCAAGCGACAATTTATTCATTTCTAAAAGGGCATGTCGATGTGTCGATGACATCCAAATTGTCACCGGCATCAATTTGGACGCTGGTGTCAAAATATTTTTGATGCCAGCAAATTTTCTCGGCCATTTTACAAATTTATTCGCTGGCCGCGAAACAAGGAAATTCACCACAAATTTGTGGCTGGGGAATAAATTCGCCCATTACTAGTGTTCACATCATTATTGAGGAGTATTAGCAGTACTAAGACAACTGAGTTGGACTGGTGAACATTTAAATAGCAGATACTCTGTTCATGCCAGACCCTTGCATAGTCATTCAGGAAGACTAGAAACCTGTTGGAAGTGGGTGAACAAATTCTCTCATTTAAGTGAATTGTAAGTGCCTACAGGCATGTAAAGGGTGCTATAACCAAAGCAGTTCTCTATCAGCAGAGGTCAAAGACACCATGTACCATAATATGGAGTGTATTATATTAGGGGTAAAACGGTTGCAATATGGCTATAACAAAGAAATAGAGCATTTTTGTTACATATTCTAGAGCTGTTAGCTGTGTATCCACATTTATATTCTCATGATGATTGTAAAATAGCAAATATAAAGACAAAAAAAAATTTGTGGGATAATTTTGGGAATGAGATAAAAGGCTTATGTTTTCATAAAGAAAATAATCAAATACATTTAATTTATTTAAGTTGCTCAATGTCAAGGAGACAAAAGGATGGAGGACCCTACTACATAGGGCTTACAGTCTAAATGGGTAACTTACATTCACAATTCAGAGGGTTATTAAAGTGCTGAAGTTTACAGTGTGTGACACTGTCATATAAGTTCTCAGTGTTATCCATGTGCTCCCAGAGCACTTTGAGTCTAGTTTAGAAGCCAGTAAAGGAATGGCATCCCAAATATAAGGAGCAGCAAGACAGAAGGGTTTGACGTGGGAAATAGCAGTAGTAGTGGGGATGAAACCAAGCATTTGGAGGAGTGGAGGTTTTGGCCAGGAACATATAGAGAAACAAGAGATGAGATGTAGTTAGGTGCAGAGGAGTGAGGGACTTTGAAGGTTATGAGGAGTTATTCTTTGTTTTATAGGTCATGATTAGTGATGGGCGAATCTCCCGAGATTCGCTTAGCCGAATTTTTCGCGAATTTCTAGAGAAATTCGCGAAACAGCGAAAAATTCGCGAAACGAGCCGCGGGACGATTTTGTCGCGCGTCGCGTCAATTTTGTCGCGCGTCTGTCGCGTCGCGTCGTTTTCGGCGCGCGTTGCGTCGTTTTCGGCGCGTCACGTCAAAAACGACGGGCGACTGACGCGCGACTCGTTTTCAGCGAATTTTCGCCAAGCGAAATTTCGCTGGTGATTCGCGAATTTATTCGCCGGCGGCGAATCGCGGGAATTCGCCGCAAATTCGACCTAGGCGAATAAATTCGCCCATCACTAGTCATGATAAGGACTTTAGCAGGGGAGGGGCCTGTACCCTTTTGGATGAGTGGTGGAGAATCCGGGCAGCAGTTTTTAATAAAAACTGTAGAGGGGAGGGATGGTAGTTAGGGAGGTCAGTTAGTAGAAGGTTACAGTAATATAATCAGGATAGGTTGAGAAAATGCATGAGCATTTTGGCCATAACAGGTAAAAGGAACGGATGGATTTTAGTAATATTGCATAAGAAAAAGTGACAGGTTTTAACAGTAGTGTTAATATGATCAGAGAAGGAGAGAGATGAGTCAAAGATTATTCCAAGACAGCGTGATGAATTGACAGGGTTAATTCTGTTGTTGAGTTTGAGGTGGCACTGGTTCATCCAGTTGAAGAGTGCTAAGAGGCAGTTAGAGTTTTGAGCTTCTGTATCAGCTGTTAATGAAGGGGTGGATAAATATATTTGAGTAACATCAGCATACAGATCATAATTACAGCAAAATTAGTGGATGAAATCTCCCAACGATAGAGTGTACAGGTAGAACAATGGACCAAGTAGAGAGCCTTGCAGCACCCCTACATTAAGTGGAACGGGAAATAAGGTTTTGCTAGCATAGTAGACAGTAAATGATCAGTTAGAAAAGTAAGAAAAAAAGCCAAAATGCAGCTTGTTTACAGATGCCAATATAATATAGCATGTGAATCAGGAGAGAGTGGTCAACCATATAAAATGCAGATAATAGGTCAAGAAGGATAAGGATGGAGAAGTGACCTTTAGCTTTGGCAACCTGAAAAACATTTGTAACTCTGCACAAAGCTGTCTCAGTTGAGTGACCAGGCTGGAAACCAGATTGCAGAGGGTCATGGGTGTTTAGAAAATTAGTAATATGGGAGAACGCAATACGTTTTAGTAGTTTAGAGGACGGCAGTAGACTTGAGGCAGGACGGTATTCAACAGACAGGATGGGTCAAGCATGGCCATTTTAAGACTAGGCTTTACACAGGCCTGTTTAAAAGGAGAAGTGAAGGTTCCAGAAGCTAGAAAAAAAATGAAGATGTTAGTAAGTGGTTGCATAAGCTCTGCAAAACAATGTTTTAGCAGAGAAGAAGGCATACAGATACAGTCACTTGGATTTGTCGTGACAACTCATCTATCCCATTTATCCCACTTAGCACAGAATATTGTGTCACAGCAACCCATCCAATTAAAGAGTTCACCATTGAAAACAATGGTGCTTTGGTATGCTAATGAAAAGGTTAAATGCATTAAATGAGTTAAGATAACTTTAGATAACACAGTTTCTTCAATTAGCCCTGAGTCACGACGCATTAAACTTACAAATCCAAGTGACTGCATCTGTATTGTCAAGAGGGCAAGTTGTGAATGGTTTTTTTTTTACACATACAGGATTTTTTACACATACGTTCAGCAGATTTTGTACAAAAGCATAAAAATTTGGTATGTGAATTCAGTCTGAGATGTGGGTTTTGAGCATGTGTATGCTTAGCCTATAAAGGGGCAAATGAACTGATGGTTGTGGACAGTATGTGATTATACTCACTTACCACGGTATCAAGATAAGACATCTCATTAAAGGAACTGAGATAGGAACTAAAAGACTGAGCTAAGGCCGGGAGGTCAATGTCATGTGTCTCGCCAACTAAAACAGGGAAGGATCTGGTGAGCAGGGATAGTGAGAGAGGGAAAATGTAATCAAATGGTGAAAATAAAGGGGGAATGTGGTCACTGTTAAAACCAGAGTGAAAGATAGTTTTCTAGTAAAGACTAGATCCAGAAAGTGGCCATCCTTAGGAGTAGAGGTGTTTGGCTACTGCTGGAGGAGGTTTGTCCACTGCTGGAGGTTAGGCTGAGAAAATGAGAGTGCCAGGGTAGTGAAACATCATCGATGTGGAAGTTAAAATCCCCAAGGATGATTGAAGGGTTGTCAGTGCAGAGGATGAAAAAAAAACAGGTGTCAAAGTTAGAAAGGACAGCAGCCTAGGAGGAGGCTGATGGGGGTGTATAAATGACAACTACATGTACAAAGCGAGGGTAGATGATCTGAAGGACATGTACCTCAAAATAATTGAATGAGAGGGCTGAAGGAAAAGGAATAGGTTTGAACTGAAAGGTGAGGAAAATTTCAACTCCCCCACCACGTCCAATGGTTCAGAGGTATGAGAGAAAAAGTGACCACCATGAGAAAGTACAGCCTCAACAGTGGTATCATTCTGTGAAAGCCAGGTTAGTGGTTAGTGCAAGAAGACTAAGTGAATTAGATCAAAAATGATCATGGATTAATGTGAATTTGTTAGTTAAAGAGTGAGTGTTAAGGGCACAAGAAAAGGGAAGACAAGAAGAATAAGGTTAGAGAAAGAAGAGGAACGAAAAGATTTGCACATGGGGGCAGGAAAACGAGAATGAATATAGGTTGGTATGGAGCAGGGTTCAGGATTTGGAAAGATATCCCCTGCAGTCAGCAAAAGTAGGTAAAAGAGGGAGAAGATGTTGGAAGAGGATTTAAAAAACTACACATCTGTGTTTTGTTAGTTACTGGAGGACATACAGATGAAGCCACTTTGGATTGTGTGTTTGACACAGAATAACTAAACTCAGACTTCCTACTTGTCTCATTTAACAAAGAAAATTGCCTCACAGCATCTCATCTAATTAAAGTATCCATCATTGTGAACAATGGTGCTTTGGTATGCTAATGAAAAGGTTAAATGCATTAAATAAGTTAAGATAACGTTAGATAACACAGTTTCTTCAATTAAGCCTGAGTCATGATGCATTTAACACACAAATAAAAGTGGCTGCATCTGTAGTATAGAAAAGAAGAAGTCCTTTATATGGCACTTTCAAATAGAAGATTAAATCTGCGTATCTGGATTTATCATAACAGTTTTATAACCTGCTTTCAGCTAAAGCTGTTTGATGCTATGGGATAATGCTGTGGTGGACTGTAATAGACTATTTATGATCTCAATTTCATTTCTACATGGTAAATCTTTAAACTTGAATTTAAGACTACTAATGATTGCTACCCTGAAATAAATAAGCATAGGCTATATGAACAAGAGGAAAGTAGTTCAATGTTGTTCTTTCGCTAATTAATTCTGTAACAACCCATGCCACCAAGTGATACATTTAAAAATTATGCTGGGGTTTTTATCATTAATGGCATTATCACGATATAGAATGTAGAAAATATTTTTTAGGTAAATAAGCCATTATTTAAAAAACATTGAACAAGAGCTAAGGATTCGATAATTGGTATGTTATACTCCATGATGTGATTTTTGGTTGGACAGCCATTGTGTCAATATTAGTTTTGTTATGTTTTTTGCTAACATGATCAGTAAAAATATGGGGAACATTTATCAAAAGCTTTTACTGACATTTTATGCATGATTTCTGATATTCTGAACCTTTTTACATAAAACATTTAACTATGTGCTGCTTTACGCACTACCTTAATTGATTCTTTTACAAAAAAGTACTCTCCAACTTTGAACAGTCAAAAAAAAAAATTATCATATGAGTCAAAAACTTTGTATTCAGTGTAAAAGTGAGTTTTTCATGCTGAGAGAGATGCAAGTCTATTGATCTGGTATGATCCCTGGTTTCCATGTATTTTTGTATATTCATGATGCCTACTTGTACTGGCATGAAAAACTAGAATAAATTGACTCAGCAGAACTAAATTGAATAGACTGTAAAGCTGCACAATTCAAGCTCATTCCGGAGTATTTACAGTATTATTAATTTTATAATTATTTGTAAAATTGGTGTTAAAATTTTTTGAAGTGACAACTTATTATTTTTAGTAAATGACAACAGAAGATATTCTTTCTATCAAACAAAAGGAATCAATAGTTTCACTTTGTTAATAATTAATAGTGAACAAATATTTTTAATGTTGAATGAACTGACATTCTTCTTTGAGTAGTCAAATTTCATTTTGTGCAAATTCATGTTAGAGCTTGGTGCTAACAAACCCAGAAAACAAGTAAGCATTGGGTAACAATTAATGAAATGCAAGTTAATAAAATTGCAAGTTAATAAAGAAATTGCAGCAAAAAGGCTTTTTAAATCCTAAACGATCCGGGTATGGTTATTGTTACACCTCAGAAAAAAAAGCAGCCAGTAAACCAGTCCCTAACATAATATGTCTGTTTTATGGATCAAATCCTAGAAATGAATAGTCTATTTGACTAAAGAAATGTATTTTTATAACTGTGGAATTTGACACGTGAACACAATTGAGACAATGCATTTGGCAAGGCAAGAACTGTAACCTTGTAAAACAGATACAACTGCTGAGACTTTGAATGATTTGTTTCAGGTTGTCATTATCATTTTTATCTTTTCCCCACCAGCACTTCAGAACATGAAGTAACCTTTAAAATGTTGACTCAGTCTATTGGGATATGGGAAAAAAATACGTTTGAAATAGATGATTCTAGGAGTTTGTTAAATCCTCTACAGCTGCATGGAGAGAAAAGGAAATATAAAATACTGTATGCTGGGGAATCATGTTTAAACCACAAACCAATGCAAAGCACATTTATATTCATGACCATGGGGGCATATATTGGTATTCAGTGATTGTTAAATTGATATGGGAATGTTTACAACAGCAACTCACGAGTTAAACATAGAGAAAATTCTATGTTCAAGTCAATAATGACACATGCAGGTAACCAATTATGTTACATACAGTAC
>CM044447.1:61487971-61498221 GCA_024363595.1 Xenopus borealis
TCCATCCTTTTTATTGCATGTTCCAATTTGTCCAAGGTTTTGATCTGCCCACCATAATTTGTTACCTGCAAAAAAAACATTTTTTATAATGATCCAATTACAGTACATAGTTTTGTTTTAGCTTTAACTGTTGATTTTCTCATAACACCTTAAATCCAATATTCATACACAATAATAAATATTTTTATATGTTTCATGCTTTATATTTTTAGACATATACAGTACAAATATAGCATACAGTAACTGTAAAAAAACTAGTTAAGCTCTGCAAATGTTCACAAGGGTCAGCATATTGGTATCATTATATATAGTTACTCCTATTAACATATGTTAAAGGGTTTCATTATCTATCTAATTTGTATAAGGACAGATTGCAATATTTGTTTTTCTGTGAGCCTTAATATGTTCAAATTAATTACAGTTAAACTTGCAGGTAAAAGCTAAGCACAGAGCATGGGTCTTTTTTTAAGCTGATTAAAGACCTATGGTCTATGCACAACAGCTACATAGTCTAATGAACACAACTGGAGACAGTGTCCAAGACTTACCATAAATTACAAACATTTTTGAGGTCAAGACCATTTAGAACATGAAGCATTGTTAACTCACAACTAACCATACTGCATCTAAACATTTGCTGACCTTGAGAAGATTTCCAGAACACAAATGCAAATTAGTAATTTAGTGAAGTACAAGCAACTTATAACAAATATAATGTTTCATTTTAAAATTCACAGAATCAAGCAAGATACAAAGGGAGGCACCACTTTAACAGCACATCAAAAATTATATTTAAATACTAGACCTATTTATGTTCTTACTCTAAATGTAACAAGTACAGTATAGTGCTTTCCTGTGCAGTTGGAGGGTTCCTTTCTTTTCCAATTTTTTCAAGTTGGCTGTGGTGTTATAAGTAGTGATGTGTGAAATGTTTGCTTTTTATAACACATACACATATTTTCAAAATTTTTCACTGCATTCTTTATTTTAGAGACATTTGCTAAACAAGCCCTTTGTTTAATCATCTACAGGAGTGGAGGAAATACACACACAGCACAAACCTTGGGCCAATATATTTTCCTGTCTTCATCTCACTTTATAGAATAATTTCTATTTAGCTGGAACTTCATTTCATTATTTCCTATCATGAGGGAGGGGAACACTCCTCTTTTGCTGATTTGGAAAAAGCATGTTGTTGGTAAGCACATAGCCATATTGCAACCTTTGCAATTATACAATTACCATCTTAGTATGATTTTTTTCTACATGTAGATCAAATCACACTATTATAATTATAATAGTGTGATTTGATCTACATGTAGAAACTGCTCACATATTATTATTATGATTATTAATATTTACATGTATTTATATAGCGCCAACATATTTTGCAGCTCTGGCATACAGATATACTCAGACAACAAATACTCTGCAACAATAGTAAAACATATTGCCCAGAATACACAGGGTTGTGTTATAAAGAATTCATTCTTCTGACATATTTAGAAAATTGTCAGAAAAGTGTATCCTCTCGTTTCATTAATTTGCAGGGATGGTTTGCCAGTTGACACAGACAAATGTAAAGTGCTACCTTTAGAGACAAGAAATAAAGAGAGAGATGACAGTTTAAATGAGATCATACTGACCAAGATGTATCAGCAATGGGATACTGATGTCATGAGAGTCCAATTATTCATAAAGTTGGGTAAATATCTGAAGTGGCAAATGGCAATAAAATGAATAGGATGTCAAGATACACAGCAAAGAGAATAAAGCTACCGGCAAATACAATTATAGGACCATTGTAGAACAACTATACGGAATACAATATCAACTCATCATGTGCTAAGAAATAAGGATTTAATAAAATGTCTTAAAAGTTAGACAGTATGAGTTCAAATTGTGTGATAAGGGACTTTCTCACATTAGTATTTTATATATTTTGTTGGAAAAGCAGTTGTAAATCTATAGTGAATTATGACTGAAGTTTGGTTTAACATGCAATTGCATTTCAACTTCTTTTCAAGAGTTTTTAGAACAGCTCTATTTTTAGGCCTATGTTAACTGAAGTTTTATCAGCATATTTTAAACATAAAACATATTTCTCCAATACTACTTTTGGTCCTATGGGCTATTCTTATATAAAGAGGAAATTAATAGAATTACAAGAGCAGAACAAAATCTTGAATGTAGAAACCCAACTTCTGGGCACTATGAAGATACAGACTTTTAGGAATCCAATTTTTCTTCAGCTAAAAATTCATGAAAATGCTGAGTGAAACATTAATTAAATGCATTGAAGTCAACTGGCATCAAAATAATTTTGACAAGCTACAATTTTTATATGTGTCACTCTTAAAGCTATCTCCCAAACATATATTTGAGCTTAAAAATAGCAAGCAGCAATTTTTATATGCGTGGCTCTTAAACCTATCCCCCGCAACATGTATTTTAGCTTAAAAATAGCAATGCAGTGCAGGCCCAGGAGATGCACCATTTAGTAAATGTCTATTAAGTACATAAGTGTGACTTTTTCAATTATGCATTATACAGCACTCTTGGAGAGCAAGATGCATTGGCACACCTATAATGCATTTATGGCAAAGCTTTAGCATGGTGATATTGAGGGTATGAGCAAATTATTATGCCATGATACAATGCTTGAATTGAGAATTTCCTTTCAATAAGTACAGTAGTATTACTTTTGCTTAAATGCATACAGCTCTATAAATCTATGATAAATAAAACACTCCTATAGTCTTTTTCAATGCCATACGAAGTGCACAATTTTAAACTAAGTCACCCAAAGTGTGACACATGTATACCAAGCAAATTGTAGGAATAATAAGAGAGCAACCTCAGAATTTGTTGATTGGAATTTTCTGATAAAATTGAAAACAGTTATATGGTCACTTGAGAATCATCCAACACAAGGTATTATGCAGAAAAATGTGCTCCTAAACCATTTTGCAACAATTCAACTAGTTGCTATTTCCTGGCATTATAAGAATTTCAAGGCCTCTTCTGCAAGCCTGTCTGCTTTCACTCAAGAATCCATGTATGGCTGAAGACTAATTATTGGCTTAGAAAAGAAGTAAATGTATTTTACGTCATTTTGTGGGACTCTTAATAAGACAAATATGTAACTGCAAAGTGATACAATGATTTGTATAGCAAGCACTGGAAAAAAACCTTAGCCAGTGATTCAGAGAAGATGCAAGCTCAACAAATAATGAGCACAAACATATATGTTTATGCAGATCATGGAAGCTGACTTAAATAAAAAAGAAAAAATCATTAAACATTTGCCATTACAGAGAGTTCAGGTGCAGAAAGATTCTCTTACTGTCTTTCCTGGCATTACAGGGATTCAGCTATTACTTCAAGTTCATCTTATAAACAATATTGTTATGCTTATTGCAGTGATCTAAGCAATTTATGTTGTGTGGTTATTAAAGGAGATAACATAACCACTCTCATTTGTCGTAAGTAGTACCTAGGTCACCTACCTCTCCTGCTAATATCCATCATGTATTAAGAAAATGTAGTTATCGCTTTCTCAGATCACAGAATAGAGTTTTGTTTTTATATTTTTCAAAAATGTCTTTAGTGGATAATTCTGCACAGGGTTATTTCATCACTAGCCCTCTGAGAATTGGTCATCTGGGGATACAGAAGATGGTAGGTCTCCTGCACCTACAATTAAAGAAAATGAAATCAAAATAGTATCCTTAATATGCTTGACCTGCACTGCTGTGACTGCCATTAATATGCCCCTGTATATTTTCATGGCTACTATGACAACCCATTCACACTGTGCAATAATTGATTAGGATGATCACATAGCCAGCGACATATCTCTTCAAAGTCAGCTTGTTAGCCAATAACACTGAACAGATAGAGATTTGAGAAAATGATCAAAAGCAAAAATTTAAATTATAACATCCACATTTTTGATACAGCACCTGTATAATGCTGGACAAAAATATATACAATAATAACCTAAGATATAGCAATTTCTGGGAAAACTCAGCAATGCTTGGGCCTTAACGTTAAAGGCATGTTTCTCTTCTTGATGCTGCAAAACAATTGCTTTCTCCCCAAACATACAGCCTGAGCTAACCTGTCCTATGTAGAAATCCAACCTCTATTTAAGCTTCCTGTTTGAGTAGGTGGGTGATGTTTTGCAAGTAAATGTTTGCTTTGAAGAAAAAAGGCTAGAACTGTATTTACAGTGAAATTCAAATCATTCAAATGTATGGAAAGTATTGCCAAATGTTTACCAAACCAGTCAGTCAAGGAGGTTCCTATAGTCATAGTCAGCTGCTGACACAGAGAGGCAGATTTATCAAGGATCAAATTTCGAAGTGAAAATACTTTGAAATTCACCCATCTAATTTTATTCGAAGTGTAAATTGTTTGAATCATTCTATTTAATCGTTCGTTTCTAACAATTTCCTTAAAAAAAAAATGTGATTTCTCAAAATTTGTTGTAAGCCTCCATAAAGGTTATAGGAGGTCCCCCATAAGCTTAAACAGCAATTCGGCAGATTTAAGGTGGAGAAGGGTCAAATTTCAATGTTTTAAATAGACAGTGCTTAGATTATCAAAAGGTTGAATTGTTCAATTCAAATATAATTATTTTTCTATTCAATATAGAAATTTTTCTATTCAATAGTCAAAGTACCCAAAAATTACTTAGAAGTTCAACCTTTAATAAATCTTCCCCAGAGACTGACTGTAGTTAATAGTATCATTATTATTATCATTGACTGTAGCTCTTAGTTTGCAATACACAGGGGCAGAGTTATGAAGGGTCGAATTTCGAATTTTAATTCAGAAAGTACAAACATTTTTTTTCTTTGAATAGGTAAATCTTCGATCAAATTTGAATCGTTCAAATTGAAGTAATTGTGCATTTGATTCAAAATCCTTCCAAAAAAACCTTTTCAAAGTCCTCCAATTGACTCAAAATAGGTTTTAGGAGGTCCCCCATAGGCTAAAACAGCAATTCGGTAGGTGTTAGATGGTGAATGGTTGAAGCTGAATTTTTAAAGAAACAGTATAAGATAAATTTAGAAATTCTAATTTTTCAAATATTTGCAAATTCAAATTAAATTTGGACTAATCCCTAGTCAAAATACAGAAAAACAGATCGAAATTCAAAATTTTTTATTCCAATTTTCACTTTGACCCCTGTTAAATCTGCCCCACAGTGTTCTTTACATATTTCTTCTCAGATGGATTACCAAAGCTCACCTAAATTTTCAGTCTAAGAAATGCAGTACGTAAGCTGTGAGATATCTTTGGGATACTAACCCTTATTCTATCCCTGAATTGAGCAATAGGTTGCTCATTAACCAGCACAACTAGCTTGTTTTTCTATATCATCGACAAATAGATTATACTTTTCTTGGTAGTCACACTTTCACAGAGTCCCTGATGTCTCTAGTGAGAACTTATTGCTCATGCTTTATACTACATGTATTCTACTTTCTTGAGAAGTCTCACTTAATTAGAAGAGTCATTCTGCACTTAGCTGCCATGCAATTATCTAACCAATAGTAAATATGAACATTTTGTTCACAAGGGAACTAACACAATCAAAAATAACATTTCACATACATCCTTTGCCACATAATTCCAGCACATTGTGTTAAATGGCAATTAGGCAAACCATTGACTAATAATGCTAAAACTGACTTGGATTAAACTGTAGTGCTCTAGGTGGAAGAATTCTCTACAGCAGAGGCATAATTCCAGAAGTAAGAAACAGTAAGGCAGAAAGGTTTAAATATATTGGAATATACTGTAGCAGTGGAAGTAGATGGTGAGAACAGGATGTGACTCTGAAATAAATATAGGAGTCAGCCAGGAATGTGAAGAGACACAAGTAAAGAGATGTTGTGAGGTGAAACAAAAAGAGAGAAAGAAAAAGAACCCCTGCTCCAACTAAATAATTCTTATGTTGAAATTCGCATTTCATACAATATCATACCAATATTTGGATAATTATTATCACTCTCACCCACCTTATATGGTATTAAATTGATCAAAAATGAAGTGCTAGTGCATAATTTGCATGAAATGTCAATACAGCCCATTCTCTCCATTGTAGTGGAAATTAAACTTGAAGATGGTGATGGCTAGTGATGGGCAAATACATTTCCCAGGCATGGATTTGCATAGAAAAATCAGCTGTGTCAAAATGGCTGCCGTCAAACGTCAAAATGATTTAAACGCCCATTGACTTTAATACATTTGGACAAAATTATCCGCTGCATCAAAATAATTTGGGATAACCAGTACTCTATCATTAGTGATGGGCGAATGTATTCGGCAGGCGGAAATTCCCGCGATTTGCCGCCGGCGAATATATTCGCGAAAAGACAGTGAAAATTCGCTGACATAAAGAGTTGTGCGCCAAAAATTAAGTGATGCGTGTTGAACACTACACAATTAGTTGAACATGACGTGGCGTGCGGCACGTCATGTTCCACTTTCGCAAATTTTTCGCCAATTCGCAAATTTCGCTGGAAATTCGCTAATTTTTCGGCTAAGAGAAACGGGATAGATTCGCCCATCACTATCTATCACTACTAAGCATCCATTTACAAATGGAGCACAACAAAGGCAGCCATGGACAGATTATTAGTTACATAATAAGATATTTTAATAAGCAATACTAGAAAAGATTAAGCATAACTGTGTTGTAAGTAGCTATACTAAGTACAATACAAAGTAAATATCTCTGGCTTTTCCTGAGAATATGAAACCTGAATTATTATGTATATAGTCAGAAGCCAGTTATATTTCAAGAAATTTCTGTTATTGTCCAGTTTATGAATTATATTTTTTAGGTGTAGTTAAAGTCAGAGACTTGGATAACAGTTGTAGCAACATGTACTTGGCGAAAGGACCCTAAATGAGATATTTAAAAAAAAAAAATCAAGTACTTAAAAAGCTAAAGTTAAAATAAAAACTCATTAAATTAATTGAAATGGTTTTCTGTTTCACACTTCCATTAATTAGGTTCTTATGTGAACAGAACATATGATGAAACTGTATTAAAATGCTGTTATTCTAATTAGGAAAGATCAAGTTGTACTTATTTTTATTTTATGCCTTCTAGATAACTTGGTGCATGTTATTGAGAAACATTATTCCCAGAAAAAAGAAGAAAATGTTCTTATCTTAGCACCACACACATATTTAACAATATTTGTGGGGCAAATATTTGAAATGTGTAACAATATAATTTCCATTTCATACCCCATTTCCAAGATTTCAGAAAAAGCAGTTTAATGTGGAATTTGATGAGCAATTAGTTTTCATTAATACCACTTACAAAATACAACTATGTACTGTACTTAACACTGGGCAAGATGCCTAGATAGATTTCATACATTACTGTTAGTGTAATGAATAGAGTAATGACAATTAGAAGACTGATGTTTTAGAAATATTTAGTTGCCTGTGTCTGCAATTCTTTTAACTAGGAAGTAGCACTCTGTATAGAGACTTGAATTAGAAATGTTAAACTATTACTCAGTGAACAATCCAAACATATGTAGGAAGAGTCACAAAAATATCAGTTCATATTTTTGCAACACTGGACTTTTATTTTAAGTATAAAGAATAAGGAAGGCATGACATCCTCCTTTACAAAATTATTTTAAATTGATAGTTATTCTGTAATATGTTGTGTAAGCCTAAGGCCTAAAAATGATTTCTTTGCTTAATTAACCATTCATTCACTAGTTTCTTCAAAGTGGCAGTTGTTAAGTAGTGATGGGCGAATTTATTCGCATAGGTCGAATTTGCGGCGAATTCCCGCGATTCGCCGCTGGCGAATAAATTCGCGAATCATTTGACGCGACGCGCCGAAAACGACGAGACACGTCAAAGTTGACGCGACGCGAGACCGATTCGCGAATTTCTCTAGAAATTTGCGAATCTCTAGGCGAAGCGAATCGCGGGAGATTCGCCCACCACTATTGTTAAGTCCCAGAAGTCTGCTTATAAAATGGAGGTACTGATGAATGTAATCAATGTACATTATGAGTATGAAGATTTTCATTCATCCAGTTATCGCTATTATAATAAAAAAAGTGAAGCCTTTAAAATGCTGCTTAATAAATATACATCAGTGTATTCCCCTTTTAAGCAAGGAACATTGTTGCAAAGCAAAGCCTTTTTGGTTCAATAGAAGTGTTGGTGTTGAGGTGGGTAAGAAAAGACGTGCTTTAAGGCTTTTAAGTTAGCTGGGACAGCTGAATCATTTATATGGTACAAGGCCAATAAATCATGCAAAAATCTATCAGGCAAGATAAAATCAACATGGAAAAGGATATTGCAGTAAGCAGTAAAAAGAATCCAAAATTATTTTTTAAATATGATAATAGTAAAAAAAATTAAGCAGGAAGGGATGGGATCTTTCTTATCAAATGGGGTCAGCTGGTTGATGAGAACAAGCAAAAAGCTCAGATACTTTTCATGTGTATACACAAATGAGGAATCCGCTAATGAAGATTTCCTTATTAATAGTCCCAATTCTAGTAATACAGTACATCTAATCATGCATGGTTCACACATGATGAAATTCAAAAGAGACTAAAACATGTTAAGATAAACAAAGGTCTGGGGCCAGATAGTATTCATCCCAGGGTACTTAGTGAGCTTTGCTCTGTGATTGCCAAACCTCTTTACTTGATTTTTCAGGATACATTGAGGTCTGGCATGATGTACAGAGACTGGCAAATTGCTAATGTCGTGCCACTATTCAAATAGGAATCCCGTTCTCAGCCTCAAAACTACAAGCCAATTAGTCTGACATCAGTGGTAGGAAAGCTTTTTGAAGGGTTAATAAAGAATACGATACTGGACATAGCAAATAACAATGCTATGAGATCTTGCCAGACTAACTTCATTTCTTTTTATGAGAAGGTAAGCAGGGACCTCGATTCTGGGATGGCAGAAGATGTGATTTACTTAGACTTTGCTAAAGCATTTGATACAGTGCCACACAGAAGGTTCCTGGTTAAATTAAGTAACCTTAACTGGTTCCTTATTTGTGTAGACAGATGCAATAAAATAGTTCAGAATCTCAGCTTTTTTTTTCTCATCAAACAGCTGGCCCTCCCTGATATTAAGGGTTTCCCAGCAGTGTCCTGGCTACAATAAATATAGTATAAATATAATAAAGGTCCACAATGCTGCAAGGCAACAGTGATAGCCAGTGCATTTTATACATACATGTATTTTGAGGACAAGTCTAGCCTGACTTATGAATACTGAACAGACCAGTGTCTATTTTTACAAATGTCTTTATTCAACAAAAAGCAGTCTTTCTATATACAATTCAGTATTATACATTAATATACATTATTAATGTTTGTCTGGTCCTGTTTATATCATGCTTTCATTAAAAAGGATGTACAGATGCAATCACTTGGATTTGTAAGTTAAATGCGTCGTGACTTAACTCATCTAACCCATTTATCCCACTTAGCACAGAATATTGTGTCACAGCATCCCATCCAATTAAAGAGTTCACCATTGAAAACAATGGTGCTTTGGTATGCTAATGAAAAGGTTAAATGCATTAAATGAGTTAAGATAACTTGGGATAACACAGTTTCTTCAATTAGCCCTGAGTCACGACGCATTTAGCTTACAAATCCAAGTGACTGCATCTGTATACTAAAACATTAAAAATTATTATATAGGGACTTTGAGGGCCATTTATCATATTTTCAATTTAGTGGAAACAGACAAACAACAACAAAAACTATGGACATGATTCCCTGCTTACTCTTCATAGAAGATATTTATAATCACGTTGTAGACTAGCACAGGACTAAAATTAATATTTTTTCAATATCATCCTACTTTATTGTTAAATCTATATTTAAACAAATGCTGTTTGGAAGAAACAAATACTGTGAGGGGTGTATCATTTACTTTGGAGAATTTAAAGTATTCTATGTATTTATTTCAGTACAGTCCTTTATTAATAATACCGAAAGTGGTGTCCACACCAAAGCAATAAAAATCATGAATACTGAACAGACCAGTGTCTATTTTTACAAATGTCTATATTCAGCAAAAAGGAGTCTCTCTAAATACAATTCAGTATTATACATTAGTATACATTATTAATGTTTTTCTGGTCCTGTTTATATCATGCTTTCATTAAAAAGGATGTATACTAAAACATTAAGGGGCAGATTTACAAAATTCGATCAAAT
>CM044447.1:61528272-61545841 GCA_024363595.1 Xenopus borealis
GTGGGACTTGTAGTTCCTTAACAGCTGGAGAGCCAAGGTTGCAGATCCCTGGTCTGGGGTGAGGTACCACTTTATCATGGTTTTGTACACACTTTCATTTTGTTGTGTGCATACTGCACTTCTTCGTGCATTTTCCCAAATTTCCCCCCATTGGGATTGAGTCAGTTCCCTGCCCCATACGTCCTCCCAGTATTTCATATAAGAGTGTTTAGGGAATGGCTCTTCTGGTGGGGCATTTAGTAGGGTATATAATTGCGAGATTAGACCTTTGTGGGGAAAACTGTTTCCTAGTATTTTCTCAAAATACTGTGGAATTTCCCTCTAGTGGCGGAACTTCACTCTTAACTTCACTCTTTGATGAATCTACCCCATAGTATAGATTTAGGGAGGATGGTCATTTTAATTGAGGCTATCCTCCCGAACCAAGAGATATTATCTGCCTTCCATTCTTGCATGTCTTTTGTGATTTGAGTTACTAAGGGTGAAAAATTTGCTTGGTATAGCTGGTGATAGTGTGGAGTCAGCTTAATTCCTAAATATTTTATGTTTTGTGTTTTCCATTTATAGTGGAAGTCTTCCTGGAGAGCTCTTTTTGCTGATTCATCCAGGTGGAACATGAGGGCTTCAGACTTTGCCCAATTAATCTTATAACCCGTTACTTGACTGTAGGCCTGCAGAGTGTGGTGAAGGTTAGGTAATGAGATAAAGGGTTTGCTAAGAGTTAGTAAGACATTGTCTGTAAAAAGTGATATTCTATAATTTTCGGTGCCTACCTTTATCCCTGTAATATCTGGATGTTCCCTTATTTTGATGGCTAGTGGCACTATACTTAGGGCATAGAGCAGGGGAGGAAAGCGGGTAACCCTGTCTGGTACCATTTCTAATATGGATTGGTGAGCCGTCGTCCCCATTCAATTTTAAATAGGCTGATAGCACATGGGTGTGTTTTACAGTGGGTGTTGTTTTAAAAACATTATTTCCATTATCGGCCTTCCACCACATATGTAGGTCATAAAAAATCTGGCCCATGATATCACAGAAGTTGGACAGCACTGGTCTACAATATCCCTCAGTTCATCTATGTTTCTATTACTTTTATTATTTCATTTTATCAATAATAATAATTATAATAATAATGCATGTACATATTGCTAGGTCACAAAGAAAAAGATAATTGTATTTGTTTATTGATTTGCCAGTGAAAAAATACACCAATAATATAAAAGAAAAGATTTACCAATTGGCTCCTTTTGATTCTGAAAAAGAATTTTGCTGTTACTGCCATCCATATTTGCCATATTTATGCTATTTCCATCCATCCAGAATATTTTCCTTTAAAACAGAGAGGGTGGAGAGGGTGTAAAAATTAGATATTCAGATAATGCACAAAAAGTTTCAGATTATAATTAATAATAAATAACACACACCTAAGGACATAAAACCTTTAATTATTAAACCACTAATAAATTATAATTAATCTTAAAAACACAGAGAACTAGTCATTGAATTTCTAATTCATAATCATTAAACATGTGTCCTGGATTACCAAACTGATGCTTTTGGGGGCATACTACTAGGTGTATCTTAATGTTACCTATTTCCATGCTAGATTTAGATATAGGGTGCTATTAGTAAAACATAAAATATTGCTTATGAGTAATTATCCACGTCAAACAACTTTACTTTAATTAGTCTTTTAGCAGATGAGCAATTTAAAGTGGACCTGTCACCCAGACACAAAAATTTGTATAATAAAAGTCCTTTTCAAATTAAACATGAAATCCAATTTCAAATTTTTATTAAAGCATTCATAGCTGTTTTAAGCTCATTTAAAAATCTCAGCTGTCAATCAAATATTGTCTGCCACTCCTCTATGCCTTAGGCATTGAGGCGGGTCAGATAAGTACTTTCACTTTCCATTCAGCACTTAGATGCCACTGCTCCCCAGACATTCCCCCAGTTCTCTTAACCATTTAATTGTGTAGCCAGGACATGGAAATAGACATCGGGTCCCCCATTCTGGTGCACAAACAAGATTCTGAGATGATGCAAGGCTTGCCTTAATAAGAGTGTCCACAAAATGGCTCCTGCCTGCTTGCTATAATTATGAATTCCCAGACTGAAGAAAACAAGATTAAAATAATTTATATATTGTAATTAATGTTCATTTTGCCTGACTAATGTGATAAAATATGATTTTGAATATTTTTTTGGGGTGACGGGTCCACTTTAAGGTATTTTCTTTTGATTACTATGGTTTGCTATTGGTTTGTAGACTTGCTCCATAAACTTTATATTGTTGTTAAACATGTGTTTTAGCTCCATGAAAAACATTTGTCACTTGCATTTTAAAAAAACCCAGAAATAGATTGTTATTCATAAAATACTTCTGGGGAAGTTGGAGTTCCAAATGTATCACAAAGGAAATAGAAATGTGTAACAAAAGTTAAAAATAGCAGATAAAAATTAGACAGTCATTCTTCAAACACTATCCCTTTCAGGAAAACATCAGACAAGTATTCATTAATTATCTCATATGCCAACATCCTCATTTTGAACTAGGATATAGCTCATTAAATTATGACTCAGTGACAGATGATCAAATATGATAGAATAGAAAGTTTCAAGCACATATGAGCAATGTGTACTTTATTTAAAATAAACCTAAACTGAAAGTGATTTCTCCTAATTTTAATACGATCTGTCCAGTTCAACACCCTGTAAAGTCTAAACAGCAGAAGAGAGGAACCTCAGATGTTCTCCCAGATTCAATGTTAACAGTACATTTTGATTATTTAGAATTAAAAGTACCCCAGAGAATCAAGCACACACAGATTGTAAAATTCCACTCTGTATATTGTGATACAAGCAATAATGTTACCAGCTTTTATGGGTCAGATTTATCAATACTAGAGATTTCATCTAAACATTATCCCCTGAGCTCTCCCACAGATTTAGGGGCAGATTTACTGAGGGTCGAAGTGCAAATTGGAATAAAATTAAATTTTTTTAAATTCTAATTCTGAAGTAATTTTGAGCTACTACTCAAAATAGCCCAAAATTTGATTTGAATTGAAAAAAATGCAAACATTTTAATTTTTAAATTTCGAAGTACTGGCCCTTTAAAAGTCCATCAACTTTGACTATTCGCCAGCTTAAAACTGCCGAATTGCCATTTTAGCCTATGGTGGACCTCCTAGAACTTGTCCTGAAAATTTTTAGAGAAATCGAAGGATTTTGGGTAAAATCGTTCAAATCGATCAATTCAAATGATGTGATCGTTCAATTTGAAAAATGTGATTGCTTCATTTGAATGATTTTAATTCAATCAAATAGATTTTTTTTATTTATCAGCTTTCCAATTGAGAAAAGAGATGACACACAGTATTTCAAATAAATAATATACTCTTCCTGAGCAGTGAATTTTTGGCAAGCCAACAAGTGCCTTTCGAGATGTTTTGAACAATCTTATGCCCATTGTGCATAGGTCTACTAAAGGATCTGGCATTTAGAGACCCCAATATGAAGTTAGTGCACAATTTATTTATATTTTTGCCTAGTTCAATAAGCAGTCAGAAACACAGTTTGAATATTTTACCATGTCTAAGTGATTCCCTGAAGATCTGGGTCCAGGGTTACCAATGGGGGAAGTAGGAAGTGTGGGCAGGAGCAGGCAGCAGCAGATCTATGTGTCTGCCATGCCATCAGGACCCACATACAATCATGCACCAGGGGTCAATTTCCATCCCACTCTGCTCATTGCCTAGGGGCTTCTGAGAGAGTGGGGAAGGAGAGAGCGGCTTTAAATGCCACTCCTCCACTCCCCTGCCTGGATATGGTGCAGAACGTAGAATCATCATTCTATGGCATTTCAATAGCATTATCAAATATATTATCCAAAGAATGTAGATTCTATGTTCTGTGTTTAAAAGGTTAAGGTGCTAATACAAATTTTAGTATGTCGATCATTCATACTTTAGTTATAATTACTTTAAATTACTGAATTTGTGAGTATTTTTCAAGTTGAACTCACCAGACTCAATGTCATGTAATGTTCTACAACTCTGCAAATCTCTCTTTTTATAAGGTCTATTGAATAATAATAATAAACGCAGATTTAAACTCTGCTTGCTTAAACAATGTTTATTATACAGTCTAAGAAATATTGTGTACTATTAGTATTTCATAGAGTGAAAATTGGTTAAATGACACAAAATAATCAAACTTTACCCCCTGATTGGATGAACTGCAAGACTTTGTGCTTTATCAATCCCATGTATAACTGAGGTTTTGAGTGAACCATCCATTCTAGCAACATTTATTTGTGTTTCATCATACTCGGAACTAATCCAATACAAGTTTCGAGATAACCAGTCTACTGCAAGGCCTCGTATACTATGAATATCTGTAACATAGAAAGGGAAAGAATATTAAAACCTTATCTTTACAAGAATGATGTTGTAAAGTTTAGATAAAATTCAATTACCACTTTATTGTTGCTAAAAGAATATTCAAGATTGTAATCATATTCCCTGTTGGGGCCTTTTATGGACATTAATAACCATTAATGTCTTAGTGCTGAGCAAGTTAAAATCCTGAAGCAACAATTATCATTAAATCACACTTATAGTCAACAATAATTCATTGGAATACATGGTGGGAAAAATAAAAGTAGACCTACTAACTAAGGGCATGCAAATGAAAACAGTAAATTTGGGCACTTATGGGCATCTTAATCAATTGTCCTGTCAAGCCTCCTGTTAAAATAGAAAAAAAATACATTCACAGTTTGTCGTATGTTTTACATTATTTTAATATTTTTTTTTTTTTTTGCTATTCTGAATCTAATCTGCTAATCTATACAAACTCTCCCATGTTAGGTGTGGGTTAGGGTGGCTGCACTTCAAGTAAAGTCAAGTAAACCCTAGTTTTGTCATTTGTTTATTTACACTCAGAATACAAGATCTTGTTAAGATCATTGGGTCAAATTTACTAAAGGACCAAGTGACTAACATTGGCAATGATTCACCAGCGTTACTGCCTGCAGGGACTTCACCAATTTACTAACAGGTGCAGGCGCCACTTTGCTAGTGAAGGAGATATATTGTAGTTAACTTTGCTTTGCAAAGGCGAATTTTCGCTCTGGCGAATGGACGTACTCCGCAAATTCACTCAGATGCAGATTTTACTGAACATTACCTCTTGCCTTTTCGAGCTCTGACCTGACCTTAATCTTCAGTTACTTACACATTAATTTTTGAGTGGAATATGTTGAAATGCTGGCATCTTTTCCAGGGTTGGACTGGCTCTGCGGGACACAGGGAAAAAAGCCATTGGTCCCCAGCCCTTGTGGGCCCGAGCCAGGCCAGACCCTCTCTCCCGATGCTCTGCCCCCCCCAAAAATAAATTGTGGCACCCTGCAGAGCAAATGCGCACTGTGCTCACACATGCCCTGCTTGGATCCATGAATCTGCTGGGCTCTGGCTCCATGCTCCTCTATGCAGTCAGGGGACCAGGAGGTCCAGAAGGGAGCCCTGGACAGCATTCCCGGTGGGCCCTGGTCCCCCCAGTCTGACCCTGGCCTCTTCATTTTTTCAAGGCATAAATTTTTTTTCGGGTACCCGGTTTCCCCCATTCATGTTCTAACATATGGCACATTATTTAACAATGGGCTTTTATACAGGGCATTAAAACAACTCTATTTACTTTATTAAGGTTTCCTTGGCATGTCTAGTTATCAGTGTCAATGTAATTTATTACATAAATAGCTCCATTCCTCTTTAAATTTCCCACCGCATGCAAAATAGACTGAGTGCAACTCTAGCAAAGTTGAGCTAGGCAGAATTGAACACTAGTGCAGCTTCACTTTGACTTGATAACTCTGCAAAATTTTGCCAGCATTCGTGCCCAGTGTGTAACTTTGCTATCTAGTAAATTAGCGTTGTCTCAACAAATTTTTGCCTGGTGAAGTGTTGCAATGACTGCAAAGCCATCACTGGTGAAATTGCACTCTTTAGTAAATTTGTCCCCTAGTATGAAGTCCTAAAGACATATTACAATTACTGACAATAGACATTTAGAAATTAGGCAAGTGTCACATTTTGAAGTGTTTGTTCTTAATATAGTGCTAATCTGTACTTTAAAAGGCATTTATCTGCATGGTACAGAGAAATATTTACAAAATTTAGCAGAATGAGGTAGCGCAATAAGGGGCAGATTTAGCAAAGAGTGAAATTAGAGCTCACTACAGAAAAACTTACCCACTTTCTATTCATTCTTAGGGGATTTTTAGAAGCATATTTATGAAATTTGTGAGTTTCACCCATTTATAAATTTACTAATTTCACGCTTTGATAAATCTTCTTCTAAATTTTTTAATCTCTAATAACATTTTCCAAATGCTTTAAGTTGTAGAACATTTATACCTCCTGAAATAACTGTCTCAATGAATGTTCCATTTATGAAAGCACGTTTAATTGTCTGAGTCTTAACATCAGTCCAGTACAGTCGCTCCTCTGCAGCATCAAAGTCTATGACTGTAACATCATCAATATCTGGAACAGTGAAAGCGGTGATGAAGTTGAAGTAGGGATTCTCAATGTCCACTCCTCTAATTTCTGATCTTCTTGCATATACAAGTAATTTCTTCATCTCTGCCATGGACAGATTAATATTTAATGTTTTGATTTTGTGTTATAGTGAAAAACAAGCTAAATGAAATATTCTTTTTCACTCTTATGATGGATTTGGTCACGCTGAGTGGTAAATCAAAAAGCTGAAATTTATAGATAACAATATATGCTGAATATATTATTAATAATAATAATAATAATAATAATAATGCTACTTCTGTTTGCTTTAGGATAAACTGGAACACCTAAGAGGGAAGCTAAGAATATTGTTTTAGACATTATGAAATCAAATATATATTCTTTTCATCAATATGTATATTTTTTCCTTTATAGCATTCTATATTTTAATTTGTATGTAGCAGATAGATCATTACCTAAAATAACTTGATGCCTATCATTAAAATGTAATATACAAAATGAAACCCTTAGCGTCACCCCTTACCCCTATTCTGCATTAACCTCTTTGCAAAAATACAGTTTTCCTGGTGATGAGATGTAGAGCTATGTGTAAGGGTTGGAGGTCATATAACTTCTGATTCCAAATGCCAAAATGAAGATTATTAACCAGGGGCATATTCCATGGAGGACAACTCATGACCCTGTTCCAGTGTACATTTTTATGCTTAGCAATCACTGCTGTGGAGCCAGCAACTAAAAGTGCTTATGTGATCTGTTGAAACATTAAGTAGGTTTTAACAGATCATATTTAGCAGATCTCCTCATGTCCCAGGCTGTTGTGGGGGCACCTGTAATATTTTATTTCAGCACAGGGCCACTCCTGCCATGAGGCAAGGTGAGAACCTCGCCTCAGACGGCATGGAGAAGCCAATTACAAGGGGCAGCAAAAAGCTTTAAGAGCGGAATTTCCGTGTTTTAACCTGCAAATTGCAGGTTAAAAAGAGTGCAATTGCACTCAATCCACTACCGATACCGCCCCCCTTTGACCCGCTCCAACGCTGATTTCTCAGGCGGCGGCAGCCCCAGAAACGCTGCCAAGTCAGCATAATTTCTAGGTGTGCTTGCTGTGGCTGTTAGAGATAATATACTACAGGTTTGGAACCTGTTATCCAGAATGCTCGGGACTTTGGGGATTCTTCATAAGGGAGTTTTTCCATAACTTATCTGTATCTTAAGTCTACTTAAATACTTTGCTTCTAGTGCTTCTAGTGAGGATTAATTGTATCTTACTTGGAATCTAGCACAAAGTATTGTTTAATTATTTAAAATGTTTATCTTTAAAAAGACTAATTATTTGAATAAATGTAGGCTATTGGAGATGACCCTCCTGTAACTCAGAACTTTCTGGATAACATATCTGTTTATGTTATATTCTGATAAAATAATTCTGATAAACCTATTCCCTTCCTCTGTATATAGGTTTTGCCTCATTTGATTTTTTGACTTATTTGATAATTTCATCTATTAATATGAAACAGAGAATGTGGAGCTAGAAAATCAGTATTTGGTCTATCTAGTCTATCCACTTAATACATACATGTTATTTTCAGATTTTTGCTGTTGCTTAAATCCTTCTACTAAATTAGTTCAGTAACAAATGTATTCTGTATATTTAGAAACCTTAAAAGGTTTCACCTTTGAGTTAACTTTTAGTACAATGCAGAGTGATGTTCTGAGACAATTTTCAATTGGTTTTAATTTTTTATTGTTTGTGGTTTTATAGATATTTAGCTTTTTATTCAGCAGCTCTCTATTTTGTAGTGTCAGCAATTTGGTTTCTTGGGTACAAATTACCCTAGCAACCCTGCATTGATTTGAATAAGAGACTTGGGGATGGACTGAAAAGAATGATAAGTAATAAAAAGTGGCAATAACAATAAATTTGTAGCTTTACAGATCATTTGTTTTTTAGATGGTGTCAGTGACCCCCATTTGAAAGCTGCAAAGAAACATAAGAAAATTGCAAATGATTAAAAAAAAACTATAAAAAATAAATAATGAAGACCAAGTGAAGAGTTTCTTAGAATTGGCCCTTCTACAATAAACTAAAAGTTAACTTGAAGGTGAACCACCCCTTTAAGTTTTATTTCCAGTTTTGTATTACCACTTTTTGTTGTGTCCCTTATTCTAGTAGTCTTCTTTCTTAATGAACTATGATTATTCCATCACAACCACTCAGGATATTATGGAGTTGATTAGTTTATAGATTAAGTGGAACTGGTAAACACAATGCACACAGCAAACTATTTAAAGAAAAAATAGCTGTGGCTGTGATAAGTGCATCAACTCATCCTGCTTCATCTGTAAGAGAGATTGAATGTTAAAACTAAGAAGCAATAGTATTACAATGAAAAATCAATGACATGTGTTGTGACCAATGTGACTTCACTGCACAGACTTTCATAGGGCAAACAATGAAAAGAGCTCAGGTGCAAACTACAGTTTTCAGTATTTCTGCTCAGGGACCCACTAATGTATTTTGCATTAATAAAGCAAGTAAGCCCCTATCTCATTATCCACATTGTACTAGTTGGGTCCTTCTGTCAAAAGTTAAGTGTGGTGATAAGATTCATCTGGCAAGGTCACAGCTAACCAAATCTCAGTTTCCTTTCTCGAAGGTGAACACTTTGTTACAATGTTTTAGCACCATCCCTTCACATTTAATCACTTTAGGAAAGTTTCCTAGTGTGACATTAGCCTTAAGCAATTCTTCCCTAGGGAAATTCTCACTATAACTTATGAAAAGTTACAATAACCCTGACAACCATCTGTAAAGTTGTTTCAGTCAAGTGTCAAATATGTTGGGGTTGAAAAATAACAATGATACTTTAAACATTTCTAGGACCTCAGAAAACTGTCAGCAATTATGAGCTTATGTTCTAATTTATAAAACTGGTAAATGGAGCATTACCCTATTTTAAACCTTTTGTGGTCATGCAAATGGCAGCATGCAAATAACACAGACTAGTAGATAATTTAATAATATGAACAATTAATGAAAATAATACAAATATTTATTATAAATATTGACAGTGGTATCTAATCTCATTGTATTACCCAAAAAGTGGAGGCCGGGTGTTGCACACACTTATCTTAAATGCATTTCATAGCTTTTCTGTGATGTTAGCATCTTGTTTTCTTGCAAAATCTAAATTATATTCTGTCCGATTTTATTTCCTCCTTTCTCTAAAATAGTTTTCCCTTAACTTACTGTTTCTGCTCTCTTTTTATTTTATCAACTTATTTTTTGCTGCTCTTATACAGTAACCCTTCTGTTTAGTTGCCATTTCCCTTTGCTCTTTCATCTGTCATTTTATGTCTAAATATTGCTTTGTTTCATCATTCATCAACTGCTGTATGCCAAGAATATACTGTAACTGACTAAAGAGCATCTTCAAGTTGATAAGTCACAAGGCCTAACCAAGCAACTATCTTACCATAGCATGTCTTCTTATCAGATGATAATTTCATTAGATGGGGACAAGCACAGGCTGCAGTCCTGTTGAAATTGATCAAACACAGATGAGAGCATGGTCCTTTTCCATTCTCATTACCACAAGGATTAGGAGCTGAAATTACAACAAGTCTAGTTAAAATGCACTATCCTGCATTCTTTTCTTTTTTTACAATTAGAAAAGCTTTTTAAATAAACTAAAAATCAATAGAATCACAAACATGAACATAAACATTATCTGTAGTGGAAGGAAACAAAGTGATAATATTGTAATTCTGTAGCAGGAGAAGGCATGGAGCTATATTTATAAATGTACAATACAGATTACCTACTCTCACTGACATTTACCTGTTTTGGTAGTATTTTACTGTGATATGATATGTGACATTATCACAACAACAAAAATAAAAGGTAGTATTAGATTGTCATGAAATGTACTATGTTATGCAATGTTTAATGTAAAAATAAGGGCATCTTACCAGTTGTTCAGGAAGTTTTTTTGGTCAGTCTGAATTATATATATATATATATAATTCAGAGCAAGGGCCATACAGGATTTTTTCCTAATTTTAATATAACAGCAATGCCTTCCATCTCACATCTATTTTACAATGTTGTCGCTAACAGGCTTGATATTTTGGAACAAAGTGGGGCTCAGAACTAGGCATAGTCAGGGTCATTCCAAATAGTTTGCTGTCTTTCCTCAGTGTAATAGCAGTATTTTTTTTAATTTGAGAGGCTCAAATTTTTTTGTTGTCTTAAGTACAACATCAGTCTGACCTCAAGAATATTAGGGTTTTGTCAGTGTGTATATACAAAATAATTTTAGGAGGGGTCCGGCATGCACAAAAATCCATAACATCCCACCACCCTGGTAAGACATGAATAAAGTGGGAATTTCTAAACGAATGGCAGAAGCAGACCCCATAGGCTGGCCCCCCTTTACCATATTCCCCTTCAACTGCAGTACTATAAAATATAGCTTACTATAAACTTGTAAGTGATACAGTGCTACCTTGTGCTGCTTAACAGAATTCCACATCCTAACCACACTCTAAGAGCATGCCTAGCAATTTGTAGCATAAGCATTTGTATAACAAACATTACATAATCTTCAATCCTTACTCACCTCCTAACTGAACTAAACCTAATCCATATTTAACAACTGGGTCTTGTCTCCTTTCTTCCAACCCTAAACCAAGACTAATTTCCCATCAGGATCCCAGGCCTACTAAGCTACTGTACTCATGTTACCTAACCACCCCATTTTACTTCCCACTGGAGATAAGAGTAAAAGTACCCTCTGCTGAATGTTTCAAAACCATAGCCCCCCTCCCTCCTGCAGATAGGGAGGTTGGTATATTGTGAGCTGCTACTCTTCATGCGATCTGGAACCATCTGGAGGCCCATGTCCTTTTGTTTGATTCTCCCTACCTCATCCTAGAACCCCTGTCATGCCCTTCCTTCTTCCCTAAGCAGTTTTATCATTACCTTAGACATACGAACATACTGTATGTACCATTAATGGGTTTTCCATTCTTGGAATACGAAATATATCAGTTTTCCTAATCTTTTATAGGCACAAAGGTATTACCCAATAAGCAGTACTTACACAAATTAAACAAATATATAGGAATATATGTTACAATAATTGCATCTACAATTGTATTGAATAATTAGGGTGTCAGCAATACCTACCATCTTACATGTTTTTACAATGTCGTAGCTGACAGGCTATGTATAACTCTACATAAACTATTAATTTAGTATAAAATTAGTGTATAATAGTGTAGCTGTAATTTTTTAAATAATTCATTGAAAGTGGAAACAATTTTGAACTATTGCATGATTTTAAATTGAACAATTTCTGAAACAATGTAAAAATAATAGTACAGTAGGTCTAACAACTTTTTTTTTTAACTTTAATGTAATCTCATTAGGTTTAACAGCTGGCTGTGTAAGCCTCATTTGTTATATAAATGACAACATCAAAGTACCATGAATCTCAACCGTGTTGATGTATACTAACATTATAAACTATAAATGTTGTCCTCCGTGTAATATAAAAATGGTCAAAAAAATACATGTTTAAGGTTATAGAATATTAGAAAATATGGTGCCTAATTAATCTATAGCAATTTATATCTGCATGATGACTACATTTAGAAGTAATACTAGTAATTATTATTTCAAAATAACAACTGAATTTAGCATTATAGATGCTAACCTTTGAAGACTTTGAAAGAGCCCCTGGCACATCTAATGGCTGGATGAGGAAATTATAGTAAACTTTGGTGATAATGCTAATTGGTGACAGTGCATAGATGATCTGAATGCCCCAAGTGCCATTAGTATTAAACAAAATATTTATACAATATTTAGGGGACATTATTTTAGACCTTTATTACCTTACCTTCCCTAATGTTTTATAGACCCTGCAGTTATTTTCTCACATAAAAATATAATACTATATAAAAAATGTCAACAGTTTGACATAGATATAGTTAACAGAAAGGACAGTTACACTATTTGATCAGACATTATTATGAAATCCCTAAAGAAAAAACTATTGAGTAACAAAAACTCATCCCAATGGGAAGAGCTGAAGTGGTCTTTATCCTATTTATTGCATTGGATTCATTAGAACTGAAGTGTAATGAGTGCCATTTGATTAATAATAACTTTGCTATTAACTGTCTGTATTGGTTACTGCTATATTGCAAATGCATTGCAATGACTTTATTTCTAGCGAGTACATACTGTAGCAAGGAGCAATAACTACTGCCTCAGAGACTGAAAATCCAACATAAACTGAAAAACATTTTTTGTGACTAACAACAATAAGTACAATGGCATAAACTCACTGATCTACACAATAGCCACAAAATCTTCAAAAAACACATATGAAATATATACAGAATGTCAGGGGCGTAATTACAGAGGAAGCAGACCCTGCAGCTGCAGGGGGACCCAGGAGCTATAGGGGCCCCATGAGGCCCTAATTCATATACAATTACAATAAATATTGGTAAAACAGGTCAACCACTGGACATTTTGGGGACCTAAAAAATAATTTGCTGTGGGGCCCAGTAAGATCTAGTTATGCCACTGCAGAATGTCAAATGTAGTTGTTTTCTACAACACACGCTCGCATGCACACACACATATATACATATATGAATAATAGCATATAATTATAGTGGCTTATTTGTTAATGCACATTTATGAGAAACATTACTGAAGCATATGGATAAGTAACATTCTGTTCATCATTAAAATTAATGATGTTTCAAATGCTATTTCCTATTTCTGTGCATCTTTTTTTATTCCATGGAAATTATATGATACCATGTGTACTAAATGTTCCAGAAAGGTCTATGGAACCTGTAACCATCCTTTTAAATGAAAACGAAATGATTTAATAACCACCAATGCATTTAATAATGCTTAGAATTTATTTTGGGTTAAATCATGATGTAATTCATCATGTAACTGTTTCGTTTACGATTTTAATTAGTGATGGGCGAATTTATTCGCCAGGGGCAAATTCCCGTGATTTGCCGCTGACCAATAAATTCGCGAAACGGCAGCAAAATTTCGGTTGGCGAAAATTCTCCAAAAATAAGAGTCGCGCAACGAGCCGAAAACGACGCGAGTTGCGCCGAAAATGATGTGACACGCGTCAAAAGCGTGCCGCCACTCGTTTCGCGAATTTTTCGCCAATTCGCGAATTTTTCGGCGAAGCGAAACTCGGGAGATTCACCCATCACTAATTTTAATATCTAGTGATGGGCGAAACGGGCGCGTTTCGCTTAGCCGAAAAATTCGCGAATTTCCAGAGAAATTAGTGAATTTTTCGCCATTTGGCGAAACGAGTTGCGCGTCGTTTTTGACGCGCGTCGCGTCGTTTTTGACGCGCGTCGCGTCGATTCCGACGCGCGTCGCTTTTGGCGCGTCGCGTCAAAAACGACGCGCGACTCGTTTTGACGCGGCAAATTTTTGGCGGCGAATTTTTCCGGTCGTTTCGCGAATTTATTCGCCAGCGGCGAATCGCGGGAATTCGCCCCTGGCGAATAAATTCGCCCATCACTATTAATATCAAGGAATGTAACTAAATATCACCTGTTTATCATACATACAATTTGAAGGGTAGTTAATTTTAGGGAAAAAAATCTTATATATGTTATCTTTATGAATATTCTTGGATAACATTTTTGAAGGGTTTAAAAATAACTGTTATAATACCATACATTTTTTTGGGGAAAAAAAACATTAATTACCTTGAGGCTGACGACTTGGATGGTAAATTTCAATGTCAAAAGGCTGGGAACTTGTTTTCTGAATAACACTAACATTGTGACCAGTCCATTTGTTGGCTTTTGATAAAGTATTCGTTCTCCAGTCTGTCCAGTACACATCACTTCCATACAGAGAAACAGCAAAGGGATGAGATAAGTACTCATGGCCACGGATTATTTCCTTCATAGCAGTTCCATCATAAAGTGCAGAATAAATAGCATCAGACCTAAATATAGGTTTTAGCATATAAAAAAGAAACAGTAAATACATGTATGTTCAAGTGATAAACCAATTGACATTTTCCATTAAATATGGCAAGGATGATATTTTCTAACGCAACAAAACAACCATAACCAACTAAATCTGACTATTATTTATGTATAAAGTTTCTCATTAAAAATCCTTTCTAAGAAAATCAACAGTACAGTATATAGAACAGAGAACCACACAGTTTTTTGCTTTTAAATGAATGATGAGCTATTTAGATGCATTGAGTGTATTAGATGCATTGAGTGTATTAGATGCATCAACCTATTCTTCTCCATGTGCATGCATAAAAGTAAATTTAAGATACAAAGAACCAACAATTTAAAAGTAAAAACACAGGACTAAAGAAGAATACTGTATGTCAAACATTCATCATTATCTAAAACAAAATCTGATTTTCATCTTATATGTTTTGACCTGCTACAAATACCTGGCATCAGTCCACACAATTCTTCTTTCAAAGTGATCAACAGTGAGGCCATTAGGCCAAGCTCCACTTTCCATGTCTTTGTAAATAATCTTCCTGCCAGCACCACTCATTGATGCTGATTCAATCCTTGGAAATGTTGCATCCCAGTCAGTCCAAAAAAGGATTCTGTAACAAAATAAATATTGTACATAACGTTTTTGGAAGGGACCTTCCTTGATAATGCTTTTCTGTTATTCCTACCAGTTTTGCAGTATCAGGGGTAAAGGGTAGTTGTGGGTAGTCTTGAAATATTACTAAAATACGACCAACCCCAACAGCAATTAACCCTTCTTGTAGGAATAACCCCTCACGCAATTCTACCAGCATTCATAATCCTCTGCATAGGGAGGAGGAGTAGTGACCCTTTGATGAATAGCATATTGTCCCATGTGCTAAGGCACTTAAAAGAATAAAACTCCATGATTATGGCTCTGCCAAATGTATATTTATATGCAATCCAGTACACATATGGAGCTTCATAGTGGGCTTTATGGTGTAAATGCCAATACATTGCACCACTGTGTTAAAATACACCTACCATACAGAGCACCATATGGGTGCCAAATCTGCATGTGGATTGTACTTATAAAATCATTAAGGTGGCCACCACTTTCAACCTGTTTACTTTCTAGAGTGATTATAACTTAATGACTAAGCACAATTATCTGTCAATCCATTTGCATGAGAAGATCCCGTACAATAATCTCCTGGATCCTTAAAGCTCTGCAAGAGAAATGCACTTGGATTCAATTAACTGGAATTCTGTCTATCCTGTAGATGGATTGCTTAACTTTATTGTTCAATTTGGGGAGTAAATATTAATAGACAAAGAAAATAAAAACCTTTTGAAAATATATAAATGGTTGTTTGCTCAGGCAATTCTGGAATCATTTATTGACTGGATTGGTAATATACATATTTAAGGGACATAACCCATGTATGGTACATGCACTGTAAAAGCTAATAATTCCAAATTCCAAATATAACTCCAAATCAAACTACATTTTTTATCATACTCAGTATGTAAACTTGATAGATTCAAGCTCGGTAAAACAAACTAAGTTTTCATTAAAATCAACTGGGCCATTGAGCAGCATTATCAAAATGATTTTCCCCAAACAGGGAATATCTAACATGTTAGACTGGAAAGGTCAAGTACCACTTAATGTAAATGTCAGACAGAATGAGAACTTGTAATAACTCCTGTTCTTTATAAGGTATGCACACATAGATGGTCTTAGATGGAGCTGCACAAATGCTAGCAATGTACAGTATTATGGTATGTATTTAAAGTGGGTAAGAATAAGTAATCGATTTTATTGTTTGTTGAGTAAAAAATGTTCTAATAGATTAAACGTTGGATAAAATGATGATAGTACATTTTATAATTGTTTGAAGTTTTTGAAAGAGTGGAGATGTGTGTGTGTGTATGTATGCTGGGTTTTTAATTTGGAGGGGTTGAACTTGATGGACTTGGTCTTTTTTCAACCCAATTTAACTATGTAACTATGTAATGCTGATAATCTGGGACCTTATGTTTATGTATAAAGTCCACATCTGGCCAAACAACTATAATGCAAATGGTTAACTAATATGTTTATGATTACTTTTTATAAATTTATTATTTGCAACATTGTATTTTGTAATACAACACATTGCTTTGTCTGCATTAAGAACATTTCTTATTTTACATTTTATCTTTTAACTGGAATTGCATTAATCTCTTGTATTTCATGTTTAGATCACATAACAAGTCAGTCAGTACTTTGAAATTCAAATTTTCAAATTTTAAATTTTTTTCTATTCGAATAGAATTTTGGGCTATTCGAAAGTCAAAGTAGCCCCAAATTACTTGGAATTTAAAAAATTTAAATTTTAATCGAAAATTCACGACATTTAGTAAATGCGCCATTTAATCTATTTAAGATTTTTTTTTCTGTTTTTGTGTTGTGATAAAAATTGATTAAATGTACAGATGAAGCCACTTTGGATTGTGTTTGACACAGAATAACTTAACTCAGACTTCACACTTGTCTCATTTAACACAGAAAATTGCGCCACAGCATCCCATCTAATTAAAGTGTTCATCATTGTGAACAATGGTGATTTGGTATGCTAATAGTTACATCGTTACATAGTTAAATTAGGTTGAAAAAAGACAAAGTCCATCAAGTTAAACCCCTTCAAACTGAAATCCAGCATACACACACAAACCCCTCCACTCATTCTCACAAACCATACAGATGAAGCCACTTTGGATTGTGTGTTTGGCACATAATAACTAAACTCATATATCCCATTTAACCCACTTAACACAGAATATTGTGCCACAGCATCCCATCCAATTAAAGCATTCACCATTGAAAACAATGATGCTTTGGTATGCTAATGAAAAGGTTGAATGCATTAAATGAGTTAAGATGACTTTAGATAACACAGTTTCTTCAATTAAACCTGAGCCACAATGCATTTAACAAACAAATCCAAGTG
>CM044447.1:61551617-61567431 GCA_024363595.1 Xenopus borealis
GCAGTAGAAAATATTCTAGAAGTGTGCTATTTACTTAGAGGTCATGACTTTATGTGGCTAAAGGAATGATATGCTACAGTATGTAAATATTAGGGCCCTCTGTTTTTTTCTGATATTTCTCTATTTTATCTATAACAGTTTTATAGATACTGTACTATAACCCATACATTGGAAATCTACCAATAGTTCTTAATGGTACCATATTCTTTAAAAAAAAGAGAAACATGTGCTGCTTTTAATACAATTAGGAGGCTGATTTACACATTTTCATGGTTGTGAAAAACATGACAAAACATGTGCAACCTTTTCTCTGAAGCAGTGTATATGAGAAAATTGCAACAGTATGTTAATGGTCATATTTTTTTCACTGAAAGAACTTGTGAAAATTGCATTGTTCCATTCATTTTTAATGAGGCTGAAACTCTCAAATGTTTTAAAAATTGGAAAAATAAAGTTGATTTTTATTGACTTCTACAAAAGCTTGATAGCTTTACTGCTGCTTATGTATTGCTATCTTTTTCTTGAAGTTCTAAAGAACATTTGAATATTAGTATTAGTGTTTTTTGTTGCATCTTGAATTCAGGAATTACTTTTCTTTTCTTTTTATGGTCCAGTGAGGCTTAGTAATAAAAGCAGATCTGAGCACTGATAGGTGATACTGGAATCCATAGAATTTGCTCTACATCAATGTGCCATTGGGTTATGAGTATAAGTGCCAGCTTAAGTACAAAATAGACATTCAATCAATGCTTGAAAATGGATATAATGTAGCAAATGTGTATCCAAATTTGAATAACAGAAACATGACTGGTGTTCCAACAATTAAGTACATACAGACCAAAATGAAAACTACAGTACATTTTACTTATAAACAGGTTATTAAAGGGGTTGTTCACCTTTGAGTGAACTTTTAGTATACTGTAGAGAGAGAGTATTCTGAGACAATTTGCAATTGGTTTTCATTTTTTATTGTTTGTGGTTTTATAGTTATTTAGCTTTTAATTCAGCAGCTCTCTAATTTGCAGTGCCAGCTATTTGGTTTCTAGGGTACAAATTACCCTAGCAACCCTGCATTGATTTGAATAAGAGACTGGAATATGAATAGGGCATGGACTGAATAGAAAGATAAGTAATAAAAAGTAGCAATAACAATACATGTGTAGCCTTACAGAGCATTTGTTTTTAGATGGTGTCAGTGACCCCCATTTGAAAGCTGCAAAGAAACTGAAGAAAATTGCAAATCATTAAAAATAAATAATGAAGACCAATTGAAAAGTTTCTTAGAATTGGCCATTCTACAACATACTAAAAGTTAACTTGAAGGTGAACCAGCCCTTTAAAAACATATTATTTTGTGTTACACATCCATAAGGGAAATTAGAACATAATGGTGTAGCTATCTTTCTATCACAGTAACATAATTAGGAAAAACTTTAACATTTTGATATTCCAACAATATTCTAATATTCAGTCATCAAAACATGTTAATCTAAAATATCTATATATACAACTAGATTTGTAATATGTTTATTTTGAACATGATTTAATATAAGCAAAAAGGTGTGAGAAAACGTTAAATTACCCATATCGGGGATCCAAAGCAATGGCTCGAGGATGTTCCATTCCACCTGCAATAAGTGTTGATCTCATTTTGCCATCTAATTTAGCAACTTCTATTTGATCCAGATTGCTGTCTATCCAATAAATATTTCCTGCTATCCAGTCTATAGCTAAGCCTTCAGGGGTGGCAAGGCCATGCTGGATGACAACCTCAATTCCACTTACGCCTTGAAAAATAAAGAAGGCTGTTAATAAATATTAATTTCCAAAGAGTGATTTGAAATATTAAATCACAAGTGTGATGTTGATTGACATTACTGGTGAAATTGTAGAACATTTGTCTGTCAGTGGTCATCACAGAGGTTAGTACTAACTGTTTAAAAATAGAAAAAATAATTAAAATAAATTGAAAAAAAAATATGCATTCCATTTGACATTCCCTAATTCTACTGTACACACAACAGAGAAGACAAATGCCAGAGCATTGTTTTGCAATAAGAAAATTATGCTGGAGAATATAAAAGAGGAGAGAGTTTTGTCAGTGTGTCAGTGTACATTTGAGAAATGAAAAACTTACATTTTAAGCTTTATTTTATCTTATTTAAGGACATATTTTTCAACATAAGATGCTAAATATAACATATTCAGAATAAAAAAATAATAATAAATATACATTACATATCTAAATATGGTAACTCTAGGCAACTAATATTACTTCAAGGTGAAAGAGTTTAATTAATTTAATAAGTCATGGATGAAGGATCTGTATCCTTTTTTAGAATAGGAACACAAGGTCATAAAATATGTTACTGATAACATGTTATAAAGAAACTAGAAACAGAAAATATAAATAATATACAAATGTAAATAATAGAAATTATATATATATATATATATATTTACCAGAAGTTTCAGATAGTTTGCCTCTGTATATTTTATCTTCTACAACATCTGTCCAGTACAATAGACTTTGATTAAAATGAAAATCCAATGCAATGGTATTTCGTAATCCAGGCACCAGCAGGCTGTAGTCTCTCTTATGGAGGTCAATACGTCTGATCTCATGTCGAATCGAAAATATTATATATGCTTCAAAAGTATCTAAGTAAGTGAAATTGAAAGAACATATTTATATAGAACTATACTACATTAAAAAGAACTGGATGTCTGCACATTTTTTCACAAGCATTAAAAAAAATGGAGAAAAGTTAATATATTTATTATGAGTTACTTTACTTGAATTAGGTTGCATTGTTATCAAACTAGTCAGAATTAGTGATGGGCGAATCTCACGTGTTTCGCTTCGCCGAAAAATTTGCGAATTTCCAGAGAAATTCGCGAATTGGCGAAAAAATTTGCGAAAACGACGCACGACTCGTTTTTTGGGAGAATTTTTCGCGAATTCGCCCCTGGCGAATAAATTCGCCCATCACTAGTCAGAATATTACATTAATGATTACTCGCATGTCTGTAACACAGTAATAGAATGCATGGCAATTTTGTATTTGCTTATTTGAATATTGAATATACTGTAGCACATGCTTAAGACTATGCTATGTTTTTTTCACACTTGTGAGAGCAAGTTTTTTTGGACAAATCAGTGCATGTGACAATTTTTTTAATCTTCAGTTTTTTAATTAACACTTAAAAAATGTGTAATGTCAATGTCTGATAAATATGACACCCTGGGGTTAGTTAGGCCTTTTAAAAACACAAGACATTTATGTTTTTAAACACTAATTTCACTTTGAAAATAGCACCAATCTGCCAGTTCAGTTTTGGTAAGACTGTAATGGAAATTTTATTTCACCATTACATTAGATATACTGTATACTATTACTTGCCCAATATTGTTACTTCTGAAAAAATTATTTGCCAATAGTGATGGGCGAATCTCCCCAGTTTCGCTTCGCCGAAAAATTTGCGAATTTCCAGAGAAATTCGCGAATTGGCGAAAAATTTGCAAAACAAGTAGCGGCATGCTTTTGACGAGCGGCGCATCAACATCGACACGTCGTTTTCGGTGCGCGGCGCGTCAAAAACGATGAGCGACTCGTTTTTTTAGGCGAATTTTCGCCAGGCACATTTATTCGCCAGAAGCGAATCACGGGAATTCGCTGCGAATTCACCCCTGGCGAATAAATCAGCCCATCACTATTTGCCAACCTTCCAGTATTAAAAATTGAATTTCAATATTGATAATCTCTCTCCATGGTTAACATGTACTATATGATGCATTAGCATAATTATAAGGTTTAGAAAAGGTCATATTTTAAAATAATTATATGACAGATAGTCGAGAGTGTAGAACATCAGTTATCAAGTACCTTATACTTATAAGTTACAAAAAAAATTTATGTGATCATTTTAATACACTCACTTGGTATACAATACACGAAACAGTGTATAAATAATTGACAATCTGTTTTTTTTTTATATTTTTTATTTATATAATAAATAAATATAATAATATTGTTTTCCTAGGTTTAAGGTATTGGTTATTGTATTGCTGTGCTCTCTCAAGCTAATATTCTTACAATTCGTATGATTTTTTCAAGAAATCGGAAGATTAAAAAAAAGCCTATAGGAGCTTCCCATAGGCAAATATATTGTTTTCCTAGGTTTAAGGTATTGGTTATTGTATTGGTTTTTCTCTCTCAAGCTAATATTATTCTTAATACAACCCAAGATGCCCTTCACTGATGAGAAGTAGGCATCACCTTATTGCATTCTATTGCATTCAAAGTAGTAAAAGGAAACATCAAAAACATTGAAGTAACATAAAAAAATAAAAATGTTTAGGAATTAAAATACAATGCTGCCTTGCATTGGTAAAAGTAATGTATTTGCTTTATACTTAGGGGCAGATTTATCAAGGGTCGAATTTTGAGGGTAAAAAAACCCTCAAATTCAACACTATAAATTTTCCTGACTAGTGATGGGCAAATCTCATGCTTTTCTCTTCGCCAAAAAATTAGCGAATTTCCAGAGAAATTCGCGAATTGGCGAAAATTTTTTCGAAACGAGTCGCGTGCCGTTTTTGACGCGCGCCACGTCAAACGCGTCGCGTCAAACGCGTCGAGTCGTTTCCGATGTATCGAACGATTGAATAGTAATCATCCGATTTTATGAAAAAATTGTGCAAAACATCCAATTTCATTAAAAATTCTTATGAATCTTACGATTCGTTCAATTTTTTCAAGAAAGAGGATGATTTCTATTCGATCAAAAAAAGTTAAGAAAAAGCCTATGGGAGCTTCCCATAGGCAAATATAGGAACTCGGTAGGTTTAATCTGGCGAACTAGGCAATCTTTTAAATTTTTATAGGGTAAGTACTTAGACCATCGAATGGTCGAACAATTTTCTTTTTCGAATCGTTCAATTTATTCGAATCATTTGATTCGATCGAATTTAGCAAATTCGATGGTCGAAGTAGCCCAAAAAAAATTACAAAATTAAAATTTTTGAATCCTTCACCTGAGCTTAGTAAATCTGCCCCTAAGACTATAGTAGTTTATATAAATAAGTTGCTGCATAGCCATGGGGGGTAAGTGCATATACAGTATATCAGTTAAAATAGAGGCATCCACCACATTCCTCAGGCCAATACTGTCTGACATATTTTATATCTGCATTACTTTGATATTCTGCCATGTGTATTTGCCTATAGAATTTAATGGTTATAATATTTTCATATGTACATTAGTGTATTGGATACAATGGAATCAAAATGTATTGTTTTGATTGTTACAAAGATATGTTTCTATGTGATTGAATCATTTTATAGGACATACAGTATGTTTCAAAATACTTGCTGAATTTGTTAGTCACTTTATCAAAATTTTGGGGACCTGTGGTTTCCTGTAATATGAAGCACCTATACAAAACACAGATAGCAGATTTCACCTTCAACTGCTAATTATCAGTTTAAGCAATTTTTATATTCACATTCCAAATATCATTTGCAGTCAAATGTTTAAAATGTAAAAAGTAAATATACTCACCAACACTGCTACATGTTTCACCATCTGGATTTAACATCCATCCCTCATAACATGAGCATTTAACTATTTGCTTGTGCTGCTCACAAACTTGGCTGCATTTTAGATGTTTTGTGCAATAATCAACTTGGTCACATGTTTTGTTGTCAGCACTCAAGTGCATTCCTTGTGGGCAGGAACAGACAATTCCCCTTCCAGGAGCTATAATGCATTGATGACTGCAACCACCATTGTTCAATGAACATTCATCTGAAAGAAACAAGTTATTTTCTAGGTAAATGCAATACATATGAATTGTAGCTATAACTTACTGGACATTTCTGCACATTTTTATAGATATGTATATAGAGAATGTGTTTGGGAAACTGCAGCAACAATTCACTGTGGAAAAATTTGCTGCAACATCCCAAATTATACGAACGCCCTTTGACTTTTATGCATTTGGACAAAAGAGTCACGCGTGTAAAAATTGTCATGCATGTAAAAATTTGTTGCACGTCAAAATGATTTTGATGCCAATTGACTTAAAGCATTTTGCTAATTTTTCACCATTTAGCAAATTTTTTCAGAGTTTTGCAAATTTTTTGGCAAAGTGAAATGGAACAGATTCACCCATCACTATACAGTCTGTGTCATGGTCATATAATGATTTTGGAAAAATATTTTAAAGTATTACACTGTAAAATATAATAAAATAATGTAAAAAATATATTAAAATAATGTAAAATAACTGGTCATTGTTTTAATAATACAATGTATACTGCAGACATCTTTATTAAAGTTTTCTATCACTTAGGGGGAAAATTTAGTTCTCTTTAATTTTTATTTTCTTGATTGAAGAAAAAAAGCAAACACAAATATAAATGCAAGTATCCCAAATCACTAATAGTAGGATTTATTAAAGAAAAAAGTGCAGAAGGACACCAGTTAATAAGAATTTTCTGTAATAACTTTATTTTTACAGGTTAATAAATGAGACATTTGACATTTTCAGTCTCATTGAAAATTAATGGAATAATGTGATTCTCACTTGTGCGCATGCTTTTTCCACAAAAGTGCCAAATCACAATTATCCTGTTGCAATTTTTTTTCTTAAATAATGGTGCTCAAGGAAAACAAACATGATGTTGTTTTTTAGCATAATTGTTTTTTTCCCTAGCAAATAGACTTCCTTGTATTTAGTTATTAATTTATTTGTATGTATTACTTTACTTATTTTAATGTACTTAATTACTTATAATAGACTGTAAGCTCTATGGGGCAAGGATGTCCTTGCTGCTGTCTCCCTTACCACGTGGAGCATACTTTCCTTCTGATCTTGTAATACAAGATAAAGTATCTTCCTTTCTAATTAATTATCGGCTTGCTAGAATATAGAAACAATGTAAAGGAATTGAGTAGTGATGGGCGAATTCCCGCGATTCGCCGCTGGCGAAAAAATTTGCAAAACGCCAGCGAAAATTCACCTGGCGAAAATTCGCAAAAAGAAAAACAGAGTCGCGCGTCAAAAACGTGCCGCGACTCGTTTTGCAATTTTTTTCGCCAATTCGCGAATTTCTTTGGAAATTAGCGAATTTTCCCACTTAGCGAAACTGGGTAGATTCGCCCATCACTAGAATTGAGTCTTTTATACAGAATACTTGGGACCTGTGACTTTTCAGAAAAGGAACTAGTCACAAAATGTGCAAGGCTTTATGGGAATTAAAGTCTTTGCTGAAGAAGAGCTGACTCTTGATACAGTGTTTCAAAGGAGATAAAAGAAGAGACAGAAAAATGTTAATGAAGGTATTTTGGAAAGCAATATTAAGGTATTTTGGAAAATCCATCTATCTTTCCCTGTTAGTGATGGGTGAATCTGGGGCGTCTCCCTTCGACACATTTTTTGCAAATTTCTCAGGAAAGTCGCGAAATGGCTAAATATTGGCAAAACACCACCGGTATCTAGTTTTGGATGCAGATGTACGTTATTGAACGGCGTTGAAAAAATGGACACCGGTTTCCAAAAATGGACACCTGCATCCAATACGAGACGCAGGCAAATTTTCAGTAGACAATTATTTCCTGGCAAATTTATTCGCCGTTGGCGAATCGTGAGAATTCAACGCATATTTGCCCCAGGCAAATAAATTTGCCCATTACTAATCCCTGTGTGTCTTTCTGTATGTGGATCTATTTGCTGGTACCTTAATGATTTTTACAGTTTAGCAGAGCTTTAGGAAACTGGAAATTGGGCCAAGAGTAATACATTATTAACCCCCCCCGCAGGATAACTATAATTGCAGCAAGCCTTCACATAATCTAGGTTTTTGCCAGGCTAATGAATTAAGCATTGCTTCTGGGAATGACATACCATTTGATTATAACTTACATTTACAATGTATTTAAGCAGTATTTTTATTAAACACTCAAAGCAAAGACAGTTTGCTTATATTGCTGTAACTACTCCCATTTTGTCTCTCACACCTATAGTATGGTGCATAAATATGCAGTAAAATACATATAGTATTATTTGTTTAGGAATGTCCATATGCTCTGCAACAGCAGTTTGCAACAAAAAAAACAACCTTCAGCTGTTATTATACAAGTTGTACATCTGGAATAAAATGTACATCTACAACACGCTTCCTCCACTATTTTAATGGGATGTATATTTCTGGATGTACATTTATTCAATAAGTCTCAGTGGGAAATGAATATTATTATAGATAATTATTTAAAAAAATCAAAACATGGGAATCTGCTTTAAATAATGAACCATACCTAAACATTTTTATCACAGTGGGGATACTGAGCAATACAATATAAAAATCATATGAAAGAAAATATTTGAGAAATAAAGGCTTGTACTGTATATCCTAAAGAGATGCATTTACTTGAACAATAAACACTCAACAAATGTGGCTGTGATGAATTAATATTTTGAAATAAGCAGCAGATAAAATACCACAAATATCGCCTTCATCTGATCCATCGGGACAATCTCTTCTCCCATTGCAAAGTTTCTCAGGCTGCAGGCATATGGAGGTATCATTAGCACAAGGGTATTTGGGTGGTCCACAAATATAACCTTCACAATAATCCTCATCTGAATGATCCTCACAATCAATATCTCCATCACACACCCATGCATTGCTAATGCATCTGCCTTGGAAAACAAAAAACAATACACATATCAGAAACCTAGTGTATGAAACTTTCCACTTAAAAGGAATACATTAATTTTCCAGAAAAACATGTTTCTTTTCTTTTTTGTGTCATTTGAAATTTTTTCTAATGACAATGCTACTCGACTGGTGTAATAGGATAATATTATTTTGTAATTGTGATCTCTAGTGATGGGCGAATTTGTGTGAATAAATTTGTGAAACTACGGCAAAAATTCACCACTGTCAACAATATTTTGACACTGGCAACAATTTTGACAATTTGCCGCACGCCATTGACTTTAATTCAATAGGACAAAAAAGACAAGTGTCAAATTGACGCCAGCATAAATTTTAACGCCTGTGAATTGTTGCCAGTGTGAAAAATCCTGTTTAGCATATTTTTTGGGACAAATTCGCCCATAACTAGTTACTTCATAATTTTACATGTTAATCAAACATCAGGAGGGGAGAACAAATGAATGTCTACTTGATTCAGATCCCCTTTAAACTTAATATCAGTTTCACCAGTAAAGGGTTTTTAATTATTACATACACACATACTGTACATTTATGTTACTGAAGTCATCTTTACTGGAAGAACCTCAATTGGTAAAATCTTTACATCAGTATGAGAGCATTTTTGTGAAATAGCATACTTATTTTTGTTGTAATACTGTACACCATACCAGGCACTTTGTGGACACACATAGACACATTTTGTAAAGCAATGATTATGTAGGGATTATTTTGATAGCTCTGTCAGAAAGTTGTATTTGCCCTTTTGAAGCAAACAACAATTTTTTACTATATTATTTTAACGACCTACATATTAAATTGCAAGTTTCTCAGGAAATTTATGAAAAATTTGGCGAAGCAGAACACCCCATATTCACCCATCACTATAGATAGGTAATATATAGGTTTATTTTTTCAAAGGTCAGATTACAAATAGTTGCAGAATATAATTATGTGCACTTAATGAGACAAGTTACTCCTCTAAAATATTACTAGCCCCCATTTACCGGAAAAGTAGAGTGGGAAAGATGTTTGGCCATTATTAGCAAGCATTACAACAATAAATTAAAAAAACTCAATATTGATTCTTATTTACATAATTTTTGTTCTCTGGATCACTGATGGTAGGCTGCAGTAATCTGTACAAAGTTGGCCTTTCAGACAAAATGATAATTGGATTTATAAAATATACATTGCCCTTTTGTGAAACACAAATTATTTACTCTATTTTAAGTATCACTAAAGAGGAAATACATCACAATTATATTTCCACTTTATGGGAGCATTACCAGCTGTTTCAGTTACAGCCAAGCAATTGTCAGATAAAATGTATGGATGTTTACTTTCTATTCTTATTAGGATATGTGCAAATGTAGCACAATCTAATGTACATGCCAAAGGCTTTGCAGGTGTTTTTCTTTCCAGATGGCAGTGAAGTGAGCAACAGTGCAATGCTGTGGAGAAAACAATCTTACAAAAACATGCATGTGCTAACAACCAGGTATTGTTGAACTAAAGTATCTGAAGACAGGGGAGATTGGGACCTGTAGTTCAAGTACAGCTGTAAGGCAGAAGGCTGGGTATTTTTTTTTTAATAAAAACAGTAGGTTTATCTTTAAAATAAGTAAAATTGTTTATGGAAAGCCTTGTGCTTATTCTAAGCAATTTTTGTATTTGACTATGAAATTATTGTTTTAACATTAGCTATCATACACAGTACAAGTATCAGAAGCAATTTATTTCAGATGAGCACTACCTGTGTTTTTACATGCAAATTTTGTTTTAGCATCACATTGGCGAAGTGTTCCATTGCAGCCCCTCTCATCGCTACCATCTTCACAATCCTTTTCTCCATCACAAAGCCATAATTCTGGGATACAGTTCCCATCAGGATGGCACTGGAATTGTTTAGCTTCACAAGCCCCAGAGACAGGAGAAACTTAAAATAAAAATATAATTGTCAGTAAAGTGTACAATACTGATGTTAAGAATAAAAGAAGACCAAACACCATCCCCCTCTTACCGAAGATACAGTGAAATGTACCATTATTTTCATTTTTTATTAATTAAAATAATAATAATCAAACCAACAAACATAGAGGAAATAAAGAATAAAGAACAGGTGTGTATATTTACAGAATTATTTAAACCACACAGCTGCCATTTTTATTGGAAAGGGATTTGCAACAACAGTTGACTTATTGCCATCATATGGTAAAGTTCTAGGTGCTGAAATCAAATCACTTTTCATAAACATGCATGTAAACAGTTGGCATTGTGCTACCATTTAAAGTTAATAAGAAAACAACCATTGGAGACAAAATATTTCTAAAGTGCTGAGCAAAAATAATACCATATTACTGTTCAGCCTAGGTTTCATTGGTGAAGCCTCTAAAAAACTCCCACTTTACAAACCTATATTTCCACATTCTTTAATTAAGATGTGGTAATTAGGTTATGTTTGCATGTTAACCTTGTAACTGATGCATTTATTAAAAGGAATGTTGTACCCATTTTAGGAGTTGCTCAACTACAGATCAACAAATAACATAATATTGTCATTATATAAGATAGGGATATACAAATATTATATGGTTTGTAGTTTAATAGTATTTAAACTAGTACAGGTCAATAGGTCTGGGCGGATATTACCCATTTTGCTTTGCCAAAAATTGGCCGAAATGCATTAAATTATATAATATTGTCATTATATAAGATAAGGATATAAAGCTATTATATGGTTTGTAGTTTAGTAGTATTTAAACTAGTACAAGTCAATTGGGATGGCCAAATCTGACCCGTTTTGCTTCACCAACAATTTGCCAATATGCATTAAAGTCTGTGGGAGACAATTTTTTTTTTATGTGCAGCATTTTTTTATCCCATTGGAATCTATGGGTGTCATTTCCTCTATGAAACTCTATGAAAAAATTTGTTCATCTCTACACGTTAAATACCGTGACCTTGATCAGTTCTGTCCAACGTCTGTGGTACCAAGGGCCAGAATGTTTCTGACCTATAAATGAAGCCACTTTGGTTTGTGTGTTTAACATACAATAATTAACCCTTTAAGTATCACATATTGTAGAATCTACATTCTGTGGATAAAAGTATCAAAGTGCTACAGATTCTATGATCTGCTGCACTTCCGGGTTTGGGAGCAGAGGAATGGCTTTTACTGCTACTTGCTCAGTCTCCCGATCCCCTGCCCATAGACAATGAGAGTGGGCGATTGAGTGACCCCTGGGCTTTGAACACCCAGGGGCCCAAAGGCAGCAGCAGCAGGCCCGTGAATCATTTCTGTCCTTCTGCACATGCTATAGGACCATCCAGCACCAACCCCCCCAGGGGATGAAGATGAAAGTTGGATCATCTTATTCAAGGGACCCTTTCACAATAATTAGCAACCTCATGTCCAGGTTAGTGTAACACTTGGGGGCAGATTTAAGAGAATGCACTTCGAAATTTGAATTTTTTAAATTCGAATTTCACTTCGATCCTTAGTACACTTACAAAAGCACACACCTTTTACACTAATACATGTTTACATTCCCACATACACTCACACATACATTTTTGTGGATTAGGTGGTTCAAATGCACTCACAACACTCACACACACTTGCACATGCACAAACATGCACATAACATGCAATTTGCCAATTGTACACATGCATATGCACATAAAGGGTTTCGTGGCTTTTTTTATCACATTGTCTGTTTTTTTGGGTGAAAAAAATGTTTTATTGCCATAGTTTTTGTATGCTATTTTGGGGATTATATCGCAATTTTGGGGATTATATTGAATTATTAGCCATTTTAATGCAAATGTAGCCATTTTATTGCATTTTCAGGTCTGTATCTTTGTTGTCCACTTGTTTCTGTCCGTATAACCTATTTGGCCAAGCTAAAATATTCAAACTGTGATTCTGATGGCCATTACACTAGTCTGGTATTAATTTTGTGGTATTATTGGCTTTTGTCATTTATTTGCATTTCACTCTGTTCTGTATTATTTTGTTTTACCCATGTAAATTTAATCTAGTATATATCTATTTGGGGGTCTCTGTGGGCCTCATAGTTTGGTAAATCTATGCATATTGAGCATCAAATTATTCAGTAGATCCATGGCATTCATATTCGGGATGTTTCATGCTATGTTACAAAATGTGAGGTAATAATGGGGTAAAAATGCAAGCTTTGTGATGACTTTCAGAAATTTGATGAAAACCACTGTGTTCAGCATAGCTTTACAGTTTGGCAGTTTACAGTAGAAACACATATTTACCCATATTAAATTTGTCAGAAAGTGTACTTTCTGAAAATATATGGTTTTCTAGGGTCTCCATACTGTTAAGGGGTCTTTTGGCACATACTACACATACCAGTTGCTTTGTGATGATTTTCAGAAATTTGATAGAAACTGCTTTGTTTAGCATAGATTTATGGTCTGGTAGTTTACAGTACAAAGACACATTTGCCCATTTTATATTCATCAGAATGTGTACTTATAGGGTTTTCTAGAGTTTTCATACTGTAAGGGGTGCCATTATTATGGCACATAATACACATAACGGGTGGTTGTCTTGCAGCAACCAGAGCATCAGCCATGAAAATGTATACACACTATTGTCATTTGTGTGCCTCTGTATGTCAAATAGTTTGGTAAATCTATGGATATTGGGCATCAAACTGTTCAGTGTACCCCTGACATTCATATTTAGAATGTTCTATACTGGTATCTATTGTGTTTTTTCCCTGCAAAAAATGAAGTAAGTGTGATGATTATTCAGAAGCTGAATTTAATTCTGGGACAAGTTGAATGTGCTTACTTATTTTGGGGTCTCTAAATGCCAAATACTTTGGTAATTCTATGCACAATGGGCATTACACTGTTCAGTGGACCCTTGGCATTCATACTGAGGATGTTTTTCTTGGAACCTAATGCCATGTGGGAGATATGAACTTGCAAAGTGTAAGTTTGTGTTTTCTGAATTTTCATAAATCTTTATAGAAACCAAAAAGTTCAGAATATCTTTGATGTTTGGTAATTGTGAGCAGAATGATATGGTTAACCATTTTGGATTCAACAGAATCTGTACTTTTAAAAAATATATGGTTTCCAGGAGTAAATATGCTACTCCAATATTCATTGGTTTTGGAATCCAAAGAATGCCAGATTCTACTATAGTGCTTTCAAATTCTGTAATTTACTGCTGTGACTTTGTTTGATCTATTAGTGTCAGGGGGCTGCTCAAACATTCAAACGTTCAAGTTTGCGATTCCAGAAAGGGGTCAGGTGTAATCGTAGTCATGTTCAGGCAAATGTTCAAGAAGGCAGGCAGCAGGAACAGAGACTAGCCAAGGACCAGGAAAACCAGAAAACAAGAATTTAGGAATTAAGGAAACCCAGGAATACAATATAAGAATGCCTATACTCGGGAATTGAATCGGCATCTTCAGCATCCTTTTATTTTTAATTTGGCCCATAATGCAACATCACATGTTTGTGCGCTGCCATCAATGCGGCTACTATGGATGCCACCATCTTGGATTTGTCGTCATTGGAACGGTACGTGCACAGCCATGACAGTTAGTAATGTATTTGGGGTTTTTTATATTTAGATGTCTATATCTGTTCCAGAAGTGGAAATATACAAAAACTCAGACAGACTTTCACATTCACATTCAAAAAAAATGTATAGTTTTTCTAGGTAAAGTAAACCCCCCTAGGAAATGTCCCTAAAATGAGACAGCACAAAATGTTCGAAAGAAATGGGAAATTCTGCTGGTACTTAAAGGCTTTAACTCACTTATGCCATTTGACACAGAAAATTGCATCACAGTATCCCATCTAATTAAAGAGTGAACAATAAGAGTATTTGATTGTTCTTTGAAATGTTAAATGCATATGCCTCCTCCACCCCTGTGGATGACACATCATTCCCCCAGCACACAATTAAACACATTTGGGGCATCTAACAACAATTTCCAAATGCTAACAAACCTTCAGAACAAACACTACCAGGCTCACCTACCACAGGTAGCTTGAGGCAGGCAGAATATGGCACACACAGGGACCATAGTGCAAGAATAGTATGCTATAACTAGTGAGCATAGGGCAGTCAGAGTATGGCACACACAGGGAGCATAGGGCAGGCAGAGTATGATGCACACAGGGAGCATAGGGCAGACAGAATAAGGCACACACAAGAAGCATAGGGCAGGTGGAGTAGGGTACACAGAGGGAGCATAGGGCAGGAAGAGTATGTCACAGATAGGGAGCATAGGGCAAGCAGAGTATTGCACACACAGAGATTATGGCTCATGCAGAGTGTGACACACACAGGGAAGGAAGACAGGAAATCACATCAAGACCACTCAAAGATGAACAGTTCATGTTGTGCTACATTCAGTGACAAAATGCTGGTGACATCCATCAGTTTGTGAAGGGAACATTGTGGGCACCCTCAGTCTGGGTCTGAGGTGAGGACTGTACAGAGCTTCAGAAGTGTCACAGATGTCAACAAAGAGAACATAGGTGTGAACAATGCAGAAGTTTACAGTCTTAACTGGAGGTCTAAACAAAACAGGGGTCAGTTAATCTCAGTATTGATACCTTTTAAATCTTACACAAGGTAAACAGTCACAGCAGGCAGACTTTCATATGGGTGGCCACACAATGGGGGACACCAGTTGGACAGCACTGATCTACATGACTAATAGTCAAATATGACCATGCAAAAGTGTTGTAGTAAATGTTAACACAGGATATAGTTAATAACCACCACATTACATAGAGAAAAAATAAGTTAGTATTGACCTACAGGAATTTAAGAGGCTATCATAATTCTGAATGCAGGCTTGTGAAATATACAGTATTAAGGCAACATTACACACATAAAACAACTTTTCTAAAAATTAGCACAATACATAGGTCTTTGGATTGAATACATTGTCCTAATTATTGCCATTGTGAAGTACTAATTGAAAAGTGATTTTTTTTTTCCCATTGAACTTTTCCCCATACACATGAAGCCACTTTGGTTTGTGTGTTTTACACAGAATAACTAAACTCAGATATCCCACTTT
>CM044447.1:61594655-61606896 GCA_024363595.1 Xenopus borealis
ATCATTTGCTATAACTATTATTTAATTCCCTGCATTGCATCTTTATGGGAAACCTTTGGTGACTTTAATTTTAGTGAGAATAACATCTTCTGAGTTGATATTGAATTTTCATAAAATAATCCAAGAGATATGTTCTTTCTTGAAAATTAATCTGGCCTCTTGTGCTTTAATTGTCACAGTGTACACAATGTCTTCTGTTTTGAAAGCTTACTTGGGGAGTGTGATGGTTGGCCAAAAGAGTTAACCATACTCAAAAAATAAACACATACAAATAAAGGCACTGCACCTCTGGTCTAATATGAACAGTTACCCCATCCATAATCCAATAAAGAATGGGGTGGTGCTCCATTGGAAAAAAACAAAGATCCAACAAACAGCACTCAGTTCTATAATTGGAAGCCTAAAGAAGTACCTATCTGTAAGGTGGTCCGTGGTGCAGGGGTGGGTCATGTAAGCATAGCCTGAATTCATTTAAATAAAACCATGTTTATTTATACAATAATGACAATGCATTTAATTTATTTTTCTCCTTTTTGCTCTGAGTGTGAAGGTTGATCAGAATCCATTTTATTCACAAAGATAAAAAATAAGAATGTATATCAAATTATATTCAAGTAGTGCTGAAGGTGTGCTGTGAATATATATCACCTCTAACATTCTACACCAGTGATCCCCAACAAGTGGCTCTTGAGCAACATGCTAAACAACCCCTTTGATCTTGCTTTCAATGGTACTTATTTTTCAATTCCTGTGTTGGAGGCAATTTTTTTTGCATAAAAACAGGTGTACTGCCAAACAGAGCCTACTGTAAGCTATCAGTCCCAATCACAACCCTCTTTTAGCTCCCCATGAACTTTTTTTCATGCTTGTGCTCCCCAGCTCTTTTTACATTTGAATATTGTTCAAGGGTGAAAAAAGCTTGGGGACCCCTGTTCTACACAATCAATGTGCAAGCTCACTATAGGAAAATGGCTAGCAGATTATTAATAAAAAGAGTTTGTAGTTTATTTGAATTGTTTCATTATTAATTTATAGCCCTGTCCTATCATTTGTTTTATTAAAAGGGATACTGTCATGGGAAAATGCATCAGTTATTTGTGCTACTCCAGCAGACTTCTGCACTGAAATGAGCAAAAAATAAGGCAAGGTTGGCTAATGCCATCATTCATCCCTACCAAATGATCGGATTACCATGACAGGCATACCAGCTGACCATAAGAGGGACCCATAAACTGGCAGATAAGCTGCAGAATTGGTCCAAAGGATTCAAATCAGCAGCTTAAATGTTCCTGTGTATGGCCACCTTAAGAGAGAAGTCAGCTTCCAGATGTCCTCTGGAGCCATTTAAAGCAATTTTCAGTCTTATCCACATTTAAACATGACCATTCTATTTTCCACTGAAAAATTTATTTCCCAGAATTCATGCTATTTTGAAGCTGTCCTTCAAAAGCTGGGTTCTACTGTGTCAAAATACAGTCGATTTTCTGTCCATCTCCCTTTTCATGAAAATGGATAGAATATAATGATCATTCTTGATCAACTCATTAACTGTATATTTCAATATTTTTCAATTGGCAACATGGCAAAATGTTTAAAAAATGTTTCACTACCTTTTAGTTAAACACAGATAAATATATCAAAATAAATGTTGCCAGTACAAGGCATTTTAGCTTTACAGTATAAAGACAGCAGTCCGCCTGCCCTAATAATATTGATGTCAAAAGGGTGAAGTTGTGTGTAAGTACATTTCTACCACAGGGCAAATCTCAGAAGGCAGACTTTCTCTCTGTAGCCTTTATGTCTACAAATGTTCATAAATTCATCTTTGAACCTTGCAGTGCACAAATGCATTCTTGAGTTCTTTACAAGCTTCCTAAGCTTGTAATTGCCTGTTCTGCAACATCTCATCATTCATCTGTATATGCTGCCATTAACTGTTAAGGATTTTAGACACATCCAGCAGTACAGAAATTCTCATCAGCAGAAGATATAAAAAAAAGTGTGAGTGACGCATCATGAAAAGAAAGAAATGTTGAAGTGGAAGCTGTTATACCTCCTGTTCAGAATCCATTTGAATAGTAATGAAAAATGTTGTTGTAAGATTTAGAATATAAATTACACCTTTATATGAGATAGCTACTAGTTTGGCTATGGCCACTGCTACTGTATTATGCTTGACAATAAAAGGCATGTGCTTAATCACCTTTATTGCTTGTTTTACTACTGTTTTAATACAGTTCTCACAAGCTAGCTTTATCCTTACCAATAAAGTTTACCCTATGTGCCATTCCCCTTGTAGTTGAAGATGGTAATGGAATTAATATTTCACATCAAGAGCAACTATAAGAACCTACCGCAGTCTATAGATGATGTGACCACTACAGGCCTCATGGTTTCCATATTCAGTCAGGTAGGATATCTATATGTTAGGTGTTAGAACCTTACTAAGAGGAAAATTTCACAAAAAATGCTGACAATTTCTCAATACCACACATTTTGCCTGAAATGCAATGAGTCAATAAAAATGAAATTATACTGCAGTTTGGGTTTCCATCACAAATGGCTGAGATGGTTTCAAGTAGTTCTCATTCTGACATACTGAAGTCAAAAACCTTGGTATAAAATGAAGATATAGAGTGGGAGTGGGAGCCTCTCTGGTCCAATGAAAGTAGAAGCTGATGAACTAGAGGAAACTGATAATGTGTGATCCTATTGACCAGTGACATTTATAGCAGAAGAGAATGGTAACTGTGGAGACTGGTTGAAATGGGATGGCTGCTTGTATCAAATTGAAGACTGTCAGGTCTAGCCTTAACTTAGGGGATGGAAATTAGCCCCAGAAGACATTTGGTTTAATTCATTTGTACATGTATGCCAAATACATGGCTTATTTATTTGTAGGTAATGCAATAGGCTAAAACCTGTATTTCTGCAAGTTTTACACTGTTAGAAGAGATAGAAGCAAATTGTAAGTATAAATATCCCCTGTCATTTCCCACAGTCCCTACAGCAAAAGCATAGTTATTATATTTTTGACTCTACAGTATGACTGCTTCTTTAGCTCTGAGTCTGCTTGTGACAAAAAAATGCAATACGTAGTTTTCAGGATAAATGAATGCACTCATAAGTATTTTTTATCTGCTCGATAAAGTGGAGTTTTATCTCTGGCTCATACACTATAATCTTGTGTGTTTGTATAAGTAAAAGCTTTCAACAAAATTTATCATGATCACTTCAGTTTTTGTTATAGGCACAACTTATCAACTTTCACTTATATCACACAGGACTGATTATTAACATCACAGCACTCTAAGATTCAGTGTGGACTAGCAGATAAAAATTAAAGCTGGTATGTTGAACATTTTTTAGGCTACAAGCTGTAATCTAAAATACATATACAGTTTCTGTACTGTTCTTATTCTGCAAGACTTGAAATGTTTGTAGATACTTTGGATCACTTTTACTAAACACACGCAAGAGTGACATGCATTAAAAACATAGTTCACCAATGATCATTTAGAGATTTTAAATCAGGCAAAGCAAATGGCAGCACTAGTAGAGTAACATTGCAGAAGCTCCTGCGAAAACATGGTTCACCAATGATTTCATGAGCATCACAGGGCATGCAAGATTGTGGGTCACCCATGACCCCACAGGCCCCTGTATAAAGGAAACAGACCCTGAGCCCCCCACAGCTATACCAAATTCTTACATCACTGCATAGAACTCATAAGGGACAGTCTGGGAGAGGCACATTATAATTATACCTCCATTTACCTATGCCTTTACTTGCATGTCCCTTCAGAAGTAAAAGGTAGGGAGTTATGGCTGGTGTAGGGTAGTGATGGGCAAATTTATTTGCCAGAGGCGAATTCGCGGCAAATTCCCGCGATTCGCCGCTGGCGAATAAATTCGCGAAATGCCAGTGAAAATTCGCCAAAAAAAATTCGCCGAAAAAAACGAGTCACGCATCGTTTCGCGAATTTTTTCGCCAATTCACGAATTTTTCAGCGAAGCTAAATGGGGGAGATTCGCCCATCACTAGTGTAGGGTGGAAAGGAATCCTCTGTTTACCTAATCAAAGATGGTGCTGCCTAATGACATCCAGCACTGCAGGGGTACAAAACACAGTAGGACCCCAGACACAAGGGCTTATTGAATGAGCAATTAGCGAAACAATTTTGCTCCTCACAGTGCTCTACCACTCGTGTCCATATAAATAACTCTTAACTCTAATTTAAAAGTGTTGCTGTGGTATTAAATGATTATTGTATCATGTCTTAGCTGTGGATGATTTTAAGCTTCATAGGGAAATGTTATAAAGATACAGCTGAACATAAAGACTGTGACAAATTGGATATTCTGGTGAAAAATGCTAACCTGACACATACCAATAAGATTTTTATGGCAGGGTAAATATAAGAAAAAATGTAGTTTGGGTTACATTCTTTGCAAATACTTTACCTTCAATAATATATGCAATCAGTTTGCAATCAGAATAAGGAGTTCTTGCTCTTAATTTCCATGTGACACAAAGCATTTTCTTCAGAAATGTTGAAGGTTCAAAGTTTTCATGACCTATAAATGTGTCCATTATTTTCAAAACTGAACATGTAATTTTCCTTGACCCTCACCTCTTAGTCACAAAGATGCAGAAATTATCAATTAGGATCAGTATCTAGCTGTGTACAAGTGGGAGTCTAATGAAAATAAGTTTACTGTGCGTGATATCAATGTTACTAAAAAGATACAAATATTATTTTCCTTGGTGTTTATTCATCAACCCGATCAGCCACATTTTCAGTACACAGGACCTATCTGAGCAACATTCAAGGTTGACTGAGAACTAAAAATATTTTTATTTCCTGTAAAGGGTTCTGTTTTCTTTTTGGGAAAAGCCCTTTTGTCTCTGCATTATGTCTATGTATATTATTTCTTTGTTATTCTTTCTTTTTATTCAGCAAACTTGCAAGCCCAGCAGGGAATTTAACATAGAAGAAGAGGATGGATACACAAAAAGGACGTGTCTGTAAAGAGATTTAAAGGACGCAAAAGCTAAAATATTTCTAGCAAAGACAGAAAATGTTGGATCGATGTGTTCAATGAACCAAAGCAAGAGAGCAAGTTTTGTGTTTGGTGAAGAATGTACTTGAAAACTGAAAAACTGGAAAAAAAACTGACATCAAAGAGGATGCAGATCTACAGATGTAAAGCAAAGTATCTGAAGTTATCACTTGTTTCACATTGTACTGCAATGCATGCTACAATTCCCCATTCTCCATTTGTACTTGGTAGTCTGGATAACAAACTAAAGGTTAGATATATGCTATATAAACACCACATATGCCTAAGTAGTGAAGATAATTAGGGGTATACTTTTAATACACACTGTTTCTTAAACCACCTTACACACCTAATTTTTACAACTTTTTAATACTCTCTTTTGTTGGAACATCATTTTGATGCAACCTGTTTTCTGCTGTAACAAAAATTTCTTAAATGTAGTTTGATCCCATGGCTGGTTAACAAGAAAGTTATTGGGAACTATGGAATTTCTTAACAAATGTAGTTTGAACCCCATGGCCAAATTATAGAGAAGCTGTGTAATAAATTAATATAAATGCAGATCATTTTAAGCAGTCTCATGTCCAATTACTACAGCTCATACTTTGTTTCATGTCAAATTAACGGAAATGACATTATTTAAATTAGAGTGATATATGAGTTAAATTGTGGGTTATTCATTCTACAGTAACTACAGTGTCAATACAAAGAAGGCAACAGAAATGTTTGTTGGTAATCACACGTTACCACTTATAGTAGAGGAGCACAAATAATGTTGGTGCTATATAAATACATGTTATTTAATAATAATAATAATAATAATAATAATATAGCATATGGGAAAGGGGTTTTGGTGATGTATTGTATTTTAAATCTTTTTTATTATGTGAAGATTGCATTTCAAATGCTTTAAACAGCCGAGTAAGGAGATAGAGGACAACTGCAAATATGGTTTGTTTTCCAGGTGTTGTGGCACCAAGATGTCCATAAATATTTAATGTCATTATTTGCCTTGTCAGTAGTGCAAGGGCTGACAATATACACATAAGCAATGGGGGAAATCTGGAACAAACACAACAGCCCACTTATCTTTTTTCTTACCTAAACAGGTCTCATTTGATTCATCTTCATTACTTCCACAATCATTAGCTCCATCACAAAGCCATCTCTTGGGAATACAACGGTTACTTTGACACTTAAACTGATTATTTGGGCAGCTATGGTTCACTAAGAAAACAACAAAAGGCAATTTAGAACACTTGAGCAAATGAAAGACCGAGCAACATGCACAGCTTGCAAATTACACCAAAATAATACATGCAAATATGGGAATGGAATACAAAAACACAATAAAGGGACATGTCATATACCATTTATTTTTATTAACAGATGAATAAAGATCTAAATGAGTTTTTAATGATATTTTGTTCAGAACAAAATTAATGGTACTGAGCCATTTTTCAACACGAGGATAAGCTTTAATTTATGAAACAATGGTTCATAATTTATATATTGTTAAGAATAAAATGGTAATCAGCTTTCTAATGATTCACACTCCAATGTATAAGCCACAAGTGGGAACATTCTCTCTAACTAAACATTTATTTTGCACAGCAATCCTCATCATTTCGCAAATAACTCCAAGCTCTAAGCAAGAAGCAAGCCATTTCAGGAATAAGATTGTTAGGAAGAAGAAATGGTATAATCAGTAAACCAACGTCAGTTGTTAGTTTGAATAGAACATAGCATCCTCCTTTGTTGACTACTGTTTTCTTGATTCTTTAATCTAAACATGAGTAACAAAGAGTGTCTCCACCAGATGAACTGTCATGATTTATGATTTATTATTTATTTGTCTGTGTGTCTTACTATGGGGCACACAGAAAACTTGCTTGACATCAGCAGCAATCATTTTGCCAAATTAAGCTCTATTTTTCAGTATATTATCAGCAATAGACCTTAAAGGCAACTCACTTTTACAACTATGTTACAGGCACTTTTCCTCTCCCTGATCACAAAGTTATTTCAGCTATATAATGCATACTTTAGCTCTGCCATGCCCAGCATAAGATACCGCCACAGTTCCAATCACAATGCCATATTATCTCCCCCTTCTTTACCAATGTGACCATGAAGCAATGTCTGTATTTACCCGGTCAACTCTGAAAATTACCTGATCTGCTCTGTGCATTCTCTAGTACTTGCTAATATATACTGCCCAGAATCAACAGACTTGGTCTAAGTGGATGGCTTAAAGGGATGTTATGGGAAAACATGTTTTTTTCAAAATGCATCAGTTAATGCTGCTGCAGCAGACTTCTGCACTGAAATCCATTTCTCAAAAGAGCAAACAGTTTTTTTATATTCAATTTTGAAATCTGACACAAGGGTAGACATTTTATCAATTTCCCAGCTGCTCCTGGACATGTGACTTGTGCCAGCACTTTAGGAGGGAACTGCTTTCTGGGAGGCTGTTTTTCCTTCTCAATGTAACTGAATGGAATGCAGTGGGACATGGGTTTTTACTATTGAGTGCTGTTCTTAGCTCTACCAGGCAGCTGTTATCTTTTGTTAGGGAGCTGTTATCTGGTTACCTTCCCATTGTTCTGTTGTCAGGCTCCTGGGGGGGGGAGGGGTGATATCACTCCAACTTGCATTACAGCAGTAAAGAGTGATTGAAGTTTATCAGAGCACAAGTCAAATGACTTGGGGCAGCTGGGAAATTGACAATATGTCTAGATCCATGACAGATTTCAAAATGAAATATAAAAAAATTATCAATATTAACTGATGCGTTTTGAAAAAAAAATTCCTATAACATTATCCCTTTAAGGATTATGGGAACGTATTATACTACTACTCATATATTTTAGAATGGTGAGCAGCGGCAGCAGAAAAAATGGATGCAACTGGAAAATAATCAAGAGTGCTTCATTACTTAGGGGCAGATTTATCAAGAGTTGTGTTTCAAGTTCACGGGAGTTTGTAAAAACTCCCATAAACTCCAATGAACTCCCATGAACTTGAAATTCTAAAAAAAAGACCAAACAAAAGTTAGTAAGAACTCCCATAAACTCCAATGAACTTCCATGAACTTGAAATTCTAAAAAATCTAATTTTTCAAATGGGATCGACCCACAAACTTGAATCAAATTTCTGAAAAAAAAACTCTATTTTCATGAAGGTTGCAAACAACTCCAAATTGATCCCAGGATGTCCCCATGGGCTAAAACAACAATTCGGCAGGTTTAGGATGGAGAATAGTCAAAATTAAATTCTTAAAGGGCCAGTATATTATAAGTTTCGAAAATCGAATTCGAACATTTTTAAAAACTCAAATAAAATTTTAACTATTCCCTTTTCGAATTACACAAAAAAAGTGAAAATTCCAATTTAAAAATTCAAAATTTGAAATTCAAATTTTCAGCTCAACCCTTGATAAATCTACCCCTAAGTGTAGGTTGGCTGTCTTTTTACCCCCAGTTTTTTTGGGGGGGGGTTTCCTTGTCCTTTAACATTGCAAAGTTCACCATACATATAATATGTTTAATATGTATTTACTATTAGCATTATCGGTAACTTTTAGGTGACCACTACATTTTATCTGATGATTGATTTCTATAGGTCAATTGTTGCAAACTTCACATCTTACTTTACATAACCAAAGAAGGGGTCTAAAGTTTGAAGTCTAACTGTGAAGTTATCTTTGCAAAAGTAGATAGCCATATATATATCTTTTGCTTTCATTGACCCACAACTACAGTAAAGAAGCTGTTTTCCAAATTGCTTAATTCTTCTAGTCCATAAATGTCACATCATGTATTAAAAACATTGGTGATACTTTTCCATTTGATAAGCAATAGAGTCTGCAGAAAGATGTATGCCCTCTCTTATTTATGCATTTAGAATATGAAATAGAAGATGTAAAATACATACAGCAGTTTTCAAAATCTTCATCACTACCATCTAAGCAGTCATCTTCTCCATCGCATTTCCAGCTCTCTTGGATACAGTGGTGGTTTTTACATTGAAACTCCTCTGTATTACACAGCTGGGGTAATTTTTCTTCAAAGTTAACTACAGTAAAGAGAAATAGTTATTTCCTTCTGAGCATTTAATCTTCCACAACAGTGCTACTGTGAGTTAACCCAAAATACAGTTTCCAAGTCTTATAAATGAAATGCTACATGACAGAGTGGTTTGTTTAAAGGGGTGTAAAATTCTTGCATTGCACAAATTGGTTCTTCTGTGTATGCAATAAAACATAACTATCTAGTCTCTTCTACCAGACTTCAGTTTTTTAAGAGTTGTCTTGAGTGAATTCTTACTAATGTTAAGAATCCTCCAGAGAGAAATCTACCTACTCTATGAGGCTGATTTACTAAGGGTCGAATTAAAATTAGAAAAAAATCAAATTTCCAAAATCTGAATTTCGAACTAATTTTGGTCTACTTCGACTATAGAATAGCCCAAAATTTGACTCAAATTGAAAATATTTTGAATATTCAAATTTTCAAATTTCGAAGTACTTTAAAATCCTTCGACTTTGACTATTCAGCAGCTTAAAGCTGCCAAACTGCCATTTTAGCTTATGGGGGACCTCACAGAACTTGTCCTGAGATTTTTTCTAAGTTCTGAGAATTCGAAGGATTTAGGTGAAAATCGTTCAAATCGTTCATATATCCCTGGATCTCTATTCTTTGTTCATGTGATCATCACTGAAGACATCACATTTTCTAGTACTAAAGCTGTGTGCGGAAGCTGATGAGTGCAAAGGGAGAGTTTTTCAGGGAGGCAGTTTATGTCTGCTATACACACATCACTCCCTCAGCAAATTAATAGAATTATTACACAATTTTTGTAATTTCCAGAGCAAAAGGTCAAGTTTACAGTGACAGTCACATTATAATTTCATTTATAAGAAGAGACAGATGATGGCATTACAGGCTTTTGTGACTCTCTGACCATCATACTAACATAATAATATAATGCCCTGCCTTTCCCTAGAATTAAGTACACATTTATCATTCCTTTTGTCTGTCAAAGGTTACGTGAAATTGTACTGTACATGAAATTGAATTGTGGTGATTCACTTATATTGTCTGAATCATACAAGATTAAAACATCAGGTTTAATATACAGAAACATTTTGAAACATTTTAACAACCATGAAAAATAACTTGCCATTTTGTGTACTTGAAGCCTAGTCTATTGTAATAGAACCTTTAAAGTAAATAATATATAATATACAAAGTGCCAAAGTGCCCTTCACTACCATATATCTGGTGTTTAACTAATTATTAATCTTTTTTAATAAATAAAATCTGTTAAAATACTAATCATTAACTAACCAAAGATATTGCATTAAATTGTAAATCCTCAGACTGCCTGCACAAGCTAAGTGCAGGTCCTCTCTTCAGAACATTTAAAAAGATTAGTGAAGGCACTTAATCAGGCCTACGAAAAGTGATAAGTATAAGTAGCATATGTAGTTGTGATGGAGAACGATACACTTCAATTAGGGATTTTACTACAAGAGACTGGAACAGGTTTCCGTCCAACTATATTGCTGTCTGAGGGGACAATACCTATTTCTTTAGAATAAGGAATAAAATACCTAGTTAAAACTGGCTACTTTTATCCATCAAAAACACAACACCAATTAACCCTTTCAAACCCCCATTGACAAAGCGAATACTGTGTTGTGTTACTCTAAGTGCAACACTTTTTCTGTTCAATTTCATGTAATCTATGTTGATGGCTAGACCTGGATTTCTAGCAAAGTTGGTGGCATGGGTTATGGCCTTGGGTCACATACTGTAGAAATTAAGCCCTATGGATAGCATTCTAGTATTTTTGCCAGTAGCAGATATTTAAAATTAAATGTGTAATTTATTCAATATCTTTGTAAAGGGTTTGATTTGATTTAGATACATTATATGACTATGGCTATAACTGTAAACCTGAAAGTAAACACTTCACAAGTCACAAAGCTACACTATGCAACCAGAAGTAATCTATGTAAGTGTAAGGAAATCCACTTACCATCTTCGGCATGCCCTATCCCAAGATGGCGGCACTCTGTCGCCAGCGCTATCACGCCAGCGCTATCACGCCAGCGCACAACGCCAGAGCGATTACGCCGGCGCCAAAACGCATGCACGTCAAATCAGTGACGTCATTACGCCCTCTTACGTTTGGGGCCAAACTTAGGACTATTTAAAGGAGCCTGTGACTTGTGATCATTGCCCAAATATAGGTCTTTATTGTAAAGTTCCTGGGTGTGACTTCCTGTTATTGATTCCTGTTTTTGACCCTTGCCTGCTTACTCGTCTGTGAACCTTCTCTGCCTGGATTGACCCTTTTGCCTGGACTTTGACTACTCTCTTGCTTAACCCTTCGGATACCTTGTTAAGTATTGGACTTTGCTTCTTCCTTGGTCCACATCATCACTCCGGAGCCTTCGGGCCCTGACAGTAAGGTAACCCAGCATCTTGACTGTTTATTGCACTGCCCCTGTTTCCAAATTATTCACTCCTCCCACTGAAAATCAGGTCTAAGTTCTTGAGATCAATGAGGATTGTAGTGAGTTTACTCAAAACCACGTGGTTAACATAATTGTAAATAATAATTCTTAAGAGTAAAAAGACCGATCAGCAACTGCAAATAAATATATTCTGGAAGGGAAAATCTGTAATGCAGTGTTAATCCATTACAACAAATATAAGACAAAAGACAGCTTACACACACAAGTTGAATTATTTTCATCCAAATGTTGGTTATCCGCACAGCCACAAACCCTGCCTCCAGGTATAGCCAAACACAGTGTGCCGCAACCACCGTTGTTTAACCGACAAGCATTGTCACCTGCAGAATAAAATAAACACCTTTAGAACTAAAAACTTTTCAGTAATGAAAATTGTAGGCAGCAAGCTTTATTTCTTTAGAAACTAAAAGCAATTTGTCTGGATATGTGAATACTGCTCCTGAATGTTTCTCTAAGCAATATAGAAAAGAAATATCTATAAACTGCTTGTTTATTGTGTCCTTGGCAGATGAGAGTAAATCCTTCTCTGAGATATAAAAGCTACAAGCTGCTAACCGATTAAAGCTATAATTATTCAACTATTCAATTATTTGCCAAGATATTTACTGTAACACTGCTTATTTTTTTTTT
>CM044447.1:61635554-61647174 GCA_024363595.1 Xenopus borealis
ACTGCATACTATTCAGTTACATTGAGAAGGAAAAACCACAGCCTGCCAGAAAGCAGTTCCTCCTAAAGTGCTGGCATAAGGCACATGACCAGGGGCAGCTGGGAAATTGACAAAATGGCTAGCCCCATGTCAGATTTCAAAATTGAATATAAAAAAAATCTGTTTGCTCTTTTGAGAAATGGATTTCAGTGCAGAAGTCTACTGGAGCAGCACTATTAACTGATGCATTTAAAAAAAAACATGTTTTCCCATGACAGTTTCCCTTTAATATGTTCCCTTATGTATTCATGTTTTAAATAAATAAATATAAATGAAAATAGTCACAGTTCCTTTATTTATCTATGTTAAATAAGTTCCATGTAAAGACTTGCCTGCAAGTCTGTATTATTTAGTTAAACATTTAGACCACTGTTAAACAGGCCATACTTTTTTTAATATGGTTATTTAGTGCTTTGTAGTTTGTTGCCAGTGAAAGTAAGTATTATAAAGCAGTGACTGGCTGGTTTCCAGTTTTAAAATGTGTTAATTGCTTTTCAGGTCTGTCTAAATCTGAAGTAGTGGAAATTCTGTCACAGCTGTGCTGCCATTTAGTGGCTGAATACAGGAATAGGTATTGCTACAGAAAGTTTATAATAGGTCAGGTAACCATTAAAAACAGTAAGTTCAGTGTCTAGCCTAGGACAACCAAGCATGTGAAAATAAAGAAAAATATTTTTATAAATGGTAACAGAGAAACATGTGTCATAGCATTTACTGAAGACCATCTCACCCTGCTGTTTCCTGGGGTCATAGATCTGAAGTCCAAACAATGGTGGCCTTTCCTGCCTCAGTAGTGTAATGTTTTTATTTCTGAGGTCCAGCTGAAATATTGACCCATTCATATAGTCTGTCCAGAAAACATAGTGCCCATTATGAGAGAGTCCAAAAGGATGATTCAACTCTCTCCCACTACTGACTACCTGAAAAAAATAAAAAATCAGGTGATAGATAATAATAATGTAATTAAAATATTAAATTAGTGTTTCATCAAGAGTAACAGTCTTATGGTATTCTTGAGGAAGCAAGACTGGTGGCCTGCCAATCTGCTAATCTCTACATTACCACATTAAGAAGATTTAAATTTTACTGAAAACCATATTGAATTGTATAGAAATAAAAATAATGCACTTAAAATAATATTACAGTTCTATTTTGTGCAGAATTCACTATTTTCAAATCTTACATTTACAATTTAAATGTAAGGTACCAGCATTTTTTCTTACTTATGTCATTGTCCATACATGTAAAAACCAGTACTGATATAAAGAAAATCTAACATTTATAAATGTATTTTATTCTCAAGTACTGCTTCTTTCAAAATTGGAATACTAGCATGGAGATATTGAAAAATAACATGGAATTGCAATGGAATATTGTAACTTTCTACAATTTTGAACATATGCATGAATGGGACATCATGCAATGTCAGGAAAAATGGTAAAAGCCATTACCCACATTATTCCATGGATTTCTAAGTGTGGGGATATCATGGGGGAAACTTTTTTAAATCTTCTATGGCATTATAATAGCTGGTGGTCTAGTGTAGGGGGCAAGGACACCCGCATCCTTCGACTTCCTTAAGGCGCCACAACCATGTTCTCTTTGCCAAACATAGGTCTATTGTCAAATAGTTCCCGGGTGTGCTAATTGTCCGGTTTTCATGCTTGTCTCAGACCTCTGTTGATTCACTGCCTGACCTGACAATTGCCTGTTTTCTGACTGTCTTCTGGATCCAGATTCTGTACTGCACTGACAAAATGCTTATTGACTCAGGCCTGTTTCATTGACTATGCTTTGCTCTTACTCCCATTCCTCCTGTCACACCTGACAGCATTCAAGTAGTAGAAAGGTGGCTGTTATAGGCAGAAGCATGAACCATGATTGTAATCTTGGGTTGTGTTTTGGGTTTTGGGACACCATGTGTGACAGCATCATCACAAGTTTCAGTTGATGCAATTTTAATTTCTTATGGCTGTGGTTTTCAAACATGATTTTACACATACAAAGTGGCAGATTTATCAATGTGTAAAATTAGAGCTCACCAAAGTAAAAGTCCATCTCTCTCTCTCTATTTATTTAATTATTTATGTGAAGCATGTATATCAGTGGTTGAGATAAATATCCTTCAAATATCCTTAATATCCATATAAATAAATACAGAGTGGTGGAATCTTACTGAGGTTAGAACGTGCTTCTTTTTTCTGCCATGCAACCTTGACTCATTTTTTATAAAGAGACATGTGTCCTGTTACATCAACAAACCTCTGTCTGTATGTTGTATTATGCGAGCATTTACAATAAATCCCAGTCTATCAGTACATACAACAATGTTTTATAAGCAATAATAATTTCTAGATGTATTGTACTTATGTCACAGGAAAGTTGGAAAATGAAAGAAGATCATTGTTTATTATGCATGCTTTATTTGAGGTTGCTGGTATAATGCCATGGTTTAACTGTTAGAGACTGGTTAGTCAAGTAAGTCAACACAGTGATATATCACTATGCAAATTAAATTTCTGGTGTGACTGCACCAAAGTTAACTGGCACTAAGCAAAGTTTATAGGCAGATCTACCCATTTAACAATAATGTTTAAACTGAATTTTTCATTCTAAAATGTTTTCATTTGGATGAATAATTTCCATCAGATTTTTACATTGTTCTCACATCTAGCTGTGATTAGATATGTTTGTCTGTGTGGTCACTTGCACTAAAGCAGATCTGAATATGCATCATTGGTGAACTGTACTAATTAACTCAATATGTTATCTGACTACAAATCAAATATACAATTTGTGCAATTCTGCCTTCAGCTAACAATAGTGTGGAAAAATGAAATAAACATACTGCATTGGTTTTAAATATAAAATAAATAAATTATTGCATTGAGTAAACAAGAGTAGCCCCATGCCTGAGCAATTCCTCTTTGAAAAGTAACTGCTTGATACAGCCATGTAAGCATTCTATTATTTTTCACTGGTTCTGAATAATATTTGGTAGATGGTCCTTTCTGAAAGCTCACATTTCATTTACCTTTCTGAGAGTTCCATTTAAGTATATCTGTTCAATGTGGTCATAAAAAGCATCACACCAGTACAAAATGCTGTTTTCACGGTCTAGTGATAACCCATTTGGCCATAACATATTTGATGTCACAAAGATCTGTCTGTTAGAACCATCCATCCATGCTTTCTCAATTCTTCCCATGCTGTCATCTATTTCATCTTCTTCCCAATCTGTCCAGTACATCCAACTAAAAGAGATTAATGAAATACATCTCATCAATAAGGGGCATTCAATAAATGTATTATTGATTTACAAAGAGATCCCATAATTATGCATATAATTACTTTTTTTAGTCACACAAGAAGCCCAGCAGTTTTTATCTTTCAACTTTTACCACCAGTAAAATGCACTTGTTTTTAAGATCAGTGTTTGAATTAGAGTGAAAAAAGTGGAGGAACGCTACATGTACCATATGTAGTGCAACACCCTAAATCAGCTACCCCATATTTATAAGCCACACCCACTGTTATAATAAGCCTCACCCACAAGGAATGATGTAATTCACCATTTGAAGGCACTGTATGGTACTGTGCCAACTGTTGGTAATACATATCCAGATCTAGTTGGGCAGCTTGACCAATTTTGACCATGCTGTGGCACCTCTCATGATGTATGGCATCCCTGAGGGGCAGTTTCTGAACTCTTGGCTCTAATGTAAAGAAATGTAGTAACTAACCATGCACGCAGAGGGCCAAATTATAAAATACAATAATATGTTAATCATACAGGATGATTGTTCTGATAAATACAATGTTCACTATTATATGGTTACCTTTATATTATTTCTTCATATCCAGTCTGGAGGAATGTACAGTACCTATGATCTTGCTTGTGAGATGCAATATACCTGCTACTTGTTTTATGAATGTTTAGGTCAGTTTAATGGAATACACTTTCTAAATATGGAATATGGTAAAAGGGTCATAGGTATCACACTTTATTTTTGTTATTCCCTGATTCTGTATATACATTTTCAGAAACACATGATTACAGGTGCATGTGTTTTCTTTAATCAATTTCCAGTCTATTGACTAACTGCTTAATGTATATGCCTTTGCAGTGGTAGATGTGTGTGGGTTTAAGGGCATGTGTGTAGTTGTGGGACAAGGAAACTCCATTGCATAAACAATTGTAGTTGATGGTGGTTCACCAATCTGGGGTAGGGGATTTCCCTGGGAACATTATAAAATAAAGTAAAGTGTTGAATCAGGAAACTCATTAACAAAGAAAATGAATGAAGCTGAAGTCTTGAGGATCCCAGCATCATAGGACCCAAATGATATATTTGTTAGTAAAGCCAGCTAGTGTTAGGGAAGATTCCTAGGAACTGACTGTATTTAGGAAGAGATACATGTAAGTCATCTAGCTGAACAGTTAGACCTTTGCCAGTCAAGACCACAGTGACTGGCTGAAGGATATCTTGGTTCTTATAAACCAAACTTGATGTAGACATCCACAAAGCAAAGAGTCTCAATATGGCTTGCAGGAATTCACAGTTAACCACAAAACGTTGCACTGTTTTAATTGCATTGATACAGATGCAGTCACTTGGATTTGTAAGCTAAATGCGTCGTGACTCAGGGCTAATTGAAGAAACCTTTTCATTAGCATACCAAAGCACCATTGTTTTCAATGGTGAACTCTTTAATTGGATGGGATGCTGTGACACAATATTCTGTGCTAAGTGGGATAAATGGGTTAGATGAGTTAAGTCACGACAGATTTAACTTACAAATCCAAGTGACTGCATCTGTAACTTGTGCAGTAATTGAGATAAGAATAAAAGTGATTATGTTCTGTACACACAGCACAGTATGTCCTCTTTGTTTATTTAAAAAAAATATGTACCAGCTAGAAACATTGATTTATATAGGTGATGTTTTCCCACCAAAACATCTTTTATAGAAATACATCTGACTCTACACGAGTGCACGAGTTATAGCTAAATTTGGAGGTGGTATTTTCAGTCAATTCATTTCCAATAGAACCAATAGCCATGGGATGCAATACTTGAATCATAAACAATGTCTCATTTAGAAATTGTTCACCACTGCTTCAGCCATTTTCAGGACAACATCTCAAGTCCTGACCTAATTTCCAGGCCTCAAGCACTACATTAGGACCATCAAGCATGTAATCCTCAAATATCAACTTACCAGCGAATTTGCAGTGTAGTTTTCTTGCAGGAGGTAAATAAACAATTTAGCAGTATACTATGGGAAAATGCTATAGGTCTAGGTATATAATCAATATGCAGCATTCCAGCAAAATGTAAATAATTCATGCCTATAAAGATCTTTAGTGGTATCTTAAGGGCAATTAGCTGTTAACTACTTTTTATTTTGCTGTACAGATAATACTTTGTAAAAAGGAACAGGCCATCTACTTCTGCAAAGTAGCAGCAAGAGAGAAGCAATTTAAATACCACAGTATTTAAACATGGCAATAAATCTGAATGAAACTTCATTACATTGAGTAGTATCAGCTACCACTATCATCTAACATCCTTTGTCTAAACATGAGAAAACCTTCTCGGCCCAGGTCAATATTTTTTCCACAATGTTGAGGGATGGTAAATCAATAAAAGTCTTAAACATTTATGTCGCTTGTTAAAAGGCAATTACTATTCCTTTTTTTTTCTTGTTAATGTTACAACTGGTGTGTCAAATGTGTTTTGAAGCAATGCTACCTAATATGCCAAGAAAAAAAATGTAATTTCATTGAAAGTTTTTCTTTAAAATGTAATATATTCTTCCATATTTGGAGAATTAAAAGAATATGATAACAAATAACAAAAAAATATTCTTTCTAAAAAAAAATATGCTGTAAATATTGTAGACCACTTTGCACAATTTGGTCTCAAGTGGCCACTTATTTATTTGAGAATGTGGCTATTATTTGGTTGCTCAAGCCCAGGATAGCAACTCAAAGTTGGGAGCTGGAGCTTCAGGGAATAACTAATATCATTGGGTTTATGTAGCCAAATACATTCCTCATAGATACAGATGCAGCAACTTAGATTTGTGTGTTAAATGCGTCGTGACTCAGGGCTAATTGTAGAAACTGTGTTATCTAAAGTCATCTTAACTCATTTAATGCATTTAACCTTTTCATTAACATACCAAAGCACCATTGTTTTCAATGGTGAACTCTTTAATTGGATGGGATGCTGTGACACAATATTCTGTGATAAGTGAGTTAAACAGGATGTCTGAGTTAAGTTATTCTGTGTCAAACACATAATCCAAAGTGGCTTCATCTGTACCTCAGGTCATGCAACCCACATATTCCAATGTGGAAGTAGTATTTGCTGTTACTGTACTCCCATGCCCATCAACATAGATAGATAATCCAAACTTAATTTTAAATACAAATGATTATCCAGTGTAAATTTTCTGTTGCATCAACCAGCACTATGTCTGTCCACATGCACTTATTATAATCATAGAGGGATTATTGGGTAATTTTGACTTACCTATTTTATACTGATATCAAACATTGCTTGGGAGGGAATTCTGCTGTTTTTAGTGCTAGATAAAATGGGCTTAAAGACTCCAGGGACAATTGCATGGATGTAGCACAGGCGACCCTTATACACAGAACATGCAGGCTTATGATTAGATGATTATTAGAATAGTCTCTTGTAGTGATGGGCGAATTTATTCACCAGGCGAGAATTAGCGGTGAATTCCCACGATTCACCGCCGCAAATAAATTCACGAAACGCCAGCGAAAATTCACAAAATAATACACTAATATCAAAAAGAAAACGAGACGCGTGTCAAAAAAAAAACCAGACGCACTGAAATTGACGCGACGCACATAGAAAATGATGCGTATAAAATGACGAAATGTGTGTCAAAAACATGAGGCAACTCGTTTCGCAAATTTTTCTCCAATTCACGGGATTGATTCGCTCATCACTAGTCTCTTGCATTAAATAGGCCATTCATTATGAAGAACTGAGGACATATTAAAGTGTTACATTAAAGCACCTTAGATGGTACACATATGTAGTGAAGTAAAATCAGAACTTAAGAGTAAAAAGGCTGTCCATATGGAATACCTGAACATGAGACATAATTACCCAATAGTCAGAGTAGAACCTTATGCCAGAGAGCCAAACCAGGGTCTGAGATTAGTTATTATAATCACTTGGGGGGAGGTTGCCAATTGATATACACCCGTCAGTGATTATATTAATTAACCTAAGACTAAAATTTGTTGCCAAGCAAAATTTAACACATTCCAGTATGATGGGTGTGTGGTTATGGAGCCTTCCAGTAAAACGGAACAGCACAGCTAATGAAGCCTACGATAAGGTGGGGTTGGTAGGAAAATTACATGAAAATATCTTCAACTGTAAACTAGAAAAAGGCTCAGTCGTAGTTTGCACCATTTCTAAAATTAATTTGCTATTTTTAATTGTGCAGTTTTCAGCATAAAATTGGAGCAAATCTGAAAACCATCATGAATAAGTGCAGACACTGTAAAATTTAAACGAAAGATAATTTAGCAATGTTCAAATTATGGATATAAAGTGAATGGGATCTGGAAAATTAAGTAATCTCTATTCATACCAAAATAAATTAGGCTATGACATTGTATATTCTGTATCATTGAAATCCCTGCCTGAGTTAGTACTATTTTTTTCCATATTTTCTTCAAATGGATTTTCTCTGCAGAAACTTGTACTTTATCATAACAAAAGTAATCCTGTTTTTTGTTTATTTTAGTTTTGTTGGGACCCATAGAATTTACAGTATACATCACCTATGGAGTTAAATTCCTATCTTCTAGTTACTGGTCAAAAGTCGTGTATCTAATTTCTGCTATTATGCAGGTGGTGCTGTGACCACATCCTGCCTCACACTAGTATAGTGCTGGGAAGGGAGTGGTAGCTTCCTCAGAGGAGCTGGGTGGATGTATGCTGAAAAAATAGTTGGGGCAGACAGCTATCTCCACAGTAGAAGCTATGCTAGTATATTAATACTATAAGTGAATTATAAATGCGCACAGCTTCATACTGAAAAATATTTATTTGTGCATCATCAGAAAAATTTACAAACACATTTTTTTGTATTCAAAAACCACAGTGCAGTGTCACCCCTCAGTCTGCCTACCTGTGTTAGCCACTCCCTCCTGACGTGTTTCGCACTATTGGGCGCTTCATCAGAGGAGGTGTGTTTTTACAGTGCCTGTGGGTTGTAGTTCCGCATTGTGAAGGCCCTGCCCTGATGTGTAAAGTAGCAGTGTAACCATGCTCATGCTGTAGCTGGAGCCTTTAACTATCTGTGTGCCAGATAGGCCAAAAAAGTGTTACATTTTTTAGCAACACGTTGCTTCAAACTGTTTAATGCACATTATCAATACAATATATTTATATTATATTATAATAAATTATATTACAACATATTTGATAAACCCATTGTTAACGAGTGACAGTTTTTCAACCTCAGTAGAAGAATAGTTTGAAATCAAAGAAGACCATAAACTGGCAGTTTATGTAAACCTGGAAACACTGCTACTACAATAGTGCTGTTTGGGTAAAGAGTAGCAATGGCACCTTTGTTTCAGAAAGACTGTTATGAATAACAAGGTACCAAACAATTATTAGTACATGAGGTTAGTGACCAACATTTTCTGTTCTTTATAGTGGTGTTTATTGTGCAAGAAAACCAATGAACTTTGGTCCTGAGTAGAATCTCACACAATTATTTCAATAAACAGACAGAGAACTTGCTCCCAATACCTGTGTCAAGAAGAACAGAATATGTCTAAATAATTATCTAGGTTTCGATATGTGTGTGATATGGGTTTCTGTATCAGTTTGTTAGCAGATCGTTACAAAACATGGTAATTGTACTACAGTTAAGTAAACATTCCAGTATGATAATATTCAGTTGCAGAAGATGAATTTTCATCTGTTTGTGCAGACATATGGATAAGAAAGGATACCTGTCGTGTTTAGTGAAGACATGGGCAAAGTAAGTACAAATTTCAACACTTTGTGGTTTGTGAAACATTTTACAAAAATGGAAAAAGATAAAGCAAGGTAAATTGAAGCATCTGGCACATACAGTCACACCCTTACCCCAAAACTGTTGAGCACTGTATGTAGTATTGAAACTGAACTGAAACATTTGCTTAGACCATAAAGCTTCATGCCAGTTAAATGGCTATTTAATTTGCAAAAGAGCTATTCATTTGTAAAACTACCACAGTTTATTAGATCTTCTGTGCAGAGTAAATAGTTTTGGCAAAATGAACAGTACGATGTCCATTCATCTGAAAAAATACTGCAGCAGGACTTGGTACAGCCTTTGATTTAATTCCAGGTTTTTGTAGAATTCTGAATTAAAGAAATCCTTAGCAGTTGATATAAATAATGCAGGCCCTTCTCTGTGAATTAATTTTTTTGGGGAGGGGTGATATTAAATACTCAGCAATGTAAGCACTCCCCTAGTTAATAACAAATGGTGAAATTCAATAAGAAACAGATGCAAACATTGAGCCAGGAAAAGGTTTAATATTCAATTTGGGATGCAATTCCATTCCGAAAAAACTCATCTCACTGTTTATCATGTGAAAATGGATAAAGTAGAAAAAAACTTGAACTGAATTTGGAGAAAAGTCTCCAAACTGAATCTTGTCCATGAGATTTCATGTGATAAACCATAAGATAACTTTTTCTCACTGAATTGAATCTGGCCCCTTTTGTTATTGATAAATATTCATCTGTAAGGGTTGCAAAGCTTAACATTAACAAAAAAATGCAGAAACAGCTGAAGCTTTTCAAATACCTCTTTAGTCTACCACCTAGCTCTTTGAAGTAGGTGGCCCAGACAAAATTATATATGCAAAAAATATTCTACAGTTAGAATACTACAAAGTAAGGTTATACTAGTCACCTTGCTATAATCTAACATATGGAGATAATTGAGCTGTTTTGTTTACCATACTGTACTGTAATCAACCAAAGAAAGGACATGTATGAGGATTTTGGAAGTTTTTAGTGTTTGCAATAATTTCAGGAACTAAAAATACCCATAGAATCAGCACGAAAAAATTATTACACTTTTTATTTCTTAATATATCCTATTTTTAAATACTAGAATCAGAAAAACATGTTTGTGTTTATTCATGAAACCATAAATTGATCAACACAAAAATCAGTCATTTTTAAAAAATATTACTTAAAAAAACAATACTTGACATTGGAATGTAAGAAATACACCTCCCATCATGCTTCAAAGCATGCCAGGATTTAGCTTCCCTTATTTTTCCAATTATTTGATTTTCACTTTTTATTGATAAAAAAAATGCAGCAAAATTACCAAGCACACTATGGCAAGTAAAGTGTGGAGAACCCCTGCATGTTTATTGCATCAAGTGATGTAACATTTCAAAGGGGTCCACCCCTGAAACATTGCATCACTTCATGCAATAAATGTGCAGGGGTTTGCTTCCCTTCACTTGCCATTGTGTGCTTGGTAATTTTGTTGCATACCTGTGGGGATATTGCTGACCTCTCTAACCAACACTAGGTGGTTCTGTAATTTGAGAGGCTGGGGGAAAGAGGACAATTGTTTCTTTTTTAATTTATACTATTAGCATTTTATTTTAGGCTGCTGTTTGCAGTATTTATGCTGTAAAAAAACAGTTTTTTTGCTAGAGAATCTCTATCTTTTATATAGGATTTCTATAAGCAGCTGTCACCTTTACACAGCTTGAGAAATACACTGTTATTTCTGCAACACTGCCCAGTAATCAGATGGTGATGTCATTTATTACACAGCATGATAAATAGGTACTTATTTTTCTACTGAAAAACTTTAGCTTTATATTGGATCTATCAGGGATTATATCTTAATGTGTTTATTTGTACAATTATTGTTCTATTGCCCTTTCATAACTGCATGAAGTAAATTTCTTACATTCCATATCTATATGTTCCTTTCTTGTATTATACAATATGCAATATAATTTCTATCTCTGCATTTTCAGTAAAATAACTGAACAATTATTCATTTACTTGAATTTAATTGACTGTGCTTTTGTTATGGTTCGCTTGCTTATTTCAACCTGGTATGGTAGTTAATTGGAAAAAATTACTTTTGAGAGCAAACTGTAAAGCTGAACATTTTGTCATTCCTTTTAACAAAAATACCTCTAATTGCTGAATCATAAGGATAAAATCATAACATATTTAATAAAGGTTACATAACTAAATTTAATACAATTTATAGAATCATGATATTAAATAAAGTTAGACAAATATACAGTACTTACACAGTATTATTGCCAGATTATAAATGAAAGGTAAACTATACACTCAAATAATGTTGGTCTCTATGTTTTGGGCTTTACAGTCACAAAGGGTTTTTGGGCCATGCTGGGAATGGAAGGGCACAGGGGGAGCTGGAGTCTGCAGAGAGGGAGTTAGGAGGTACAGTAGTTAGCTTGTTTGTTGTAGTTATACTGGAGCAGTGACCAGCTCTCTGTTGTAGCCCC
>CM044447.1:61679815-61692227 GCA_024363595.1 Xenopus borealis
TCTGTTGGCCGTTGTACTTGACAAAATCAGTTCCAAATTCTCATCTTATGAAACGCAAGACTGGAAGATATTGTTCCAGGATGAACTGAATCTCTTGCTTCCCAGCTTCAATAAAACTCTTCTGCTGCTTCTGCCCACCAGCCTCTCCTGCTCTTCCTACCAGGAAATGTAAGTTTATGACAGTTTCTATGATACAGAACAGGGGTGTGAGACACCTCAAAAAGGTTAATGCTTCATTTTGTAGAATTGACACCCCAGAAATATCTCAATGACTAAATATTTGTGCCGATTGTTACACAGAGTAAAGGCCTTCAGCAATGCTTATACGTCTCTTGTGGAAGAAACAAAAAATGAGTTCTACAATTACTTTATCAAGCTGTACATGGGCGGGCAGTTGTCCTTTTCAGGTATGGGTCAAGTGAAAGATGTGGCTCCTCCATGTCACTCTTTCCCATACTATTAATATTTGTTGTGCATTAGTTCTTATATTTACATTTATAATTTTATTCACAGGAGTAGCTTGCGACACCTTCGATTTAAGGAGCTGGGTTAATATCAATATAGGTAACTTTATCCGGCAATCATCGTACCAAGATATTGCTATGTTCAACAAAAATCTAGCAAAGGTAAGAGTGTTTTGCCCCACTTCCAAAAATCCCTTGGAAGAATCATTTTTATTTTTTCCTTCAATCTATATGGGTTTTTTTTATGGCGTCTCCCTTTATAGGTGGAAACCCCAGTGGAACTCACAGTTACAGAGCTGGCCACTTTTACTTTCACTGTGGATTTGCTGAACAACCAAACCTTAGTTACAATCCTATTAAGTAGAATCAAAGAATTTAAGAGCTATGGAGAAATCCTGGTCTACTTAACAACAATTCAAAATTCTCTTTGCCAGGTAAGAGCTTTAGGGCATAGACAGTTTTATGACAGAATAAATGATATATAGGTTTTGAAAAGCCTATTTCTTTCTTTAAACACTCTTTTTCCAATACAAATTCATATGTTGTGCAGAGCCAGTAGGTTATATATTATTTTTATATATCATTGTTTTCATTTTGTCCATAATTTCCTTTAGTCGAAAGACCCAGCATCCAGCATGTCGCCATGTGGCCAACCATTCGGTCAACTGAGCATCCACACTCAACAAGTGATTCTGACAAACTGTTTCATAGTCCTTAATGAGGAAAGGATTTTGGCTAATATGACTAAGTGGTTACAAATTTTTGACATCCTTGTTGATGCCTTCCTGCCTGCTTTTGACGACACTCACCTCTTTCTGTTACCACTTGGTATTTCATGTGAAAACTATCAAGCAATGTAAGTGATTTGTTAGAATATCTTTCAGAACTGCAGTTGGATGATGTTTGTCTTTAGGTGTGTCCAACTCATTATTTATTTTTATTATAATCTAGAATAAAGAGATTGAGTGGCGCATACACCAACATGACTGGTGCAGTGGCAAAATCAGTGTACAGCTATTGCAAGTCCTACTTGATCCAACAACAGAAATTAACAGGTAAAATTCACATCTTTGAATTATTCTCAAAGAAGAAATTTGAGGAAAACCCATCCAGTATAACATTATACAATGTAATATTTTATACAAAGTCTTTTAAAAGCAAATGTTGCTTAAAGGGAATGTAAGTTTCAATAAAACTATCTCTTTTTACCCGCCCCCCCACCTATAGCTCTGAGTTATCTCAGGTATCTTGAACCTAAAAGTGTTATAATACCCCCTCCCCTCAAGGCCTCCCTCCAACCTCCTGAACCACACAACTTTGGATCCTGAAAATGGCTCCTTTCCTTTCCAATTTAAATGTAACTATATTGTCTAGCTTTTCTTCTACTAAATCTTTACTTTAATTCTGCCTTCATCATTTAATTATTAGATTACAAAAAGAACAGGAATGTTATTTGTAATGTATACTGTAAACAGGTACTCAAAGTCAAATTATGGAGAGAATAATGTACCCCCTACTGTAATATATAAGAAGGAATTCCAAGACCTTCTAAAGGTACAAAGCTGAAGGCCTATTATACAGGTCATTAAACTACAAGGTTACTATATTTTACAACAGGGGTTACATTGTTTATTTAAATGCAAGGTATCAATCAATCAATCATGTCACATTCTCATTTTCTTACCAGGGGTTGCTTGTGACGCCTCCAGCTTTACAAAGTGGATGGATGACAACTTTGGAAATTTTGGGCAGCTAGCAGTTCCGGAGGATCTCTTAATATTTAATAAGAACATCACACAGGTGAGTCATGGGTGTCCACTACCCAAAATACATCAGACTGAATATAGATAGAAATTTCCACAAACAAAAGAATAATTAACATTGTTTCCCTGTTTCTCTGAATGCACCTCTTGTGTGCCAGGTGCCAAGCACATCAGTCAACATAGGTGACTTGACAAAGGGCCGTTGAAGGCTCGAAACATGTTGTGCCAATAAACACAGTTAAAATGCAGTAAATCTGCCTGAATTTGTACTCTCAATTTTGGATAGGTTACAACTGAATGTGCAATCAGTGCAGTGTGCACTTGAGAATGATGTCACGAAAATGGTACTGGCCAAAAAAGACAAAAAGCATAATTAATCAAGAATGGAAACATAAAGTTGCATATAGCCTTTGAAAATACTATATAGTTATTCTAGCGCATGTATTTTCAATCTCTTTGCTTGTCTCACTAACTAACCCTGTGCTAAAGAGTACAGAAACTCAAAGCTCCATGTTTATTAATCCTGTTATTTTCCAGAACCTAAACACACTGAAACCACAGGAATTACTGAATCTTCTGCATCCTGAAAGTGACTTGAATATTACTCTATGGGAGATTCTTCTCTCAGGCTACACTAATGTCACTCAACTTGGACAAGTCATTGATGGCCTTAATGTTAAAATGGTACGTACATTGGAGCAAATTCACTAAAGCGCAAGGGTCTAACACTAGCACCAATTTGCCAGCATGACGTCATTTCGCAACTTTGCAGATTTACTAAGTGTCCCTGACGAAAATTCGCTAGTGAAGTAGACTTAGTGTAGTTACATCCCTTTGTCAGTGCGCAACTTCGCCTTGCATAAGGGTGCGAAGTTGCGCACTGACGAAGGGATGTAACTACACTAATTCACTAAGATGAACATTTTTATGAACGTTACCTCTTAAGCTAGATGTTACTTCGCCAGGTCAGAACTGGCGAAGTTCAATACAATAGATAGGAGTTTGAAAAAAGAAACTTGAAAGACTGGCGTCTTTTACCTTTTGTAGGGTGATAGTCTGAAAAATAGCGAAAATATTTGTGGGGTTAGCCTCCTCCCCCCATACATTTTCTAACATATGGCAACTCAACTATACAGGGGGCACATGTAGGGCAATAGGACAACTTTATTTTATTTATTAAAGTTTTCGTGGGCTTGTGTAGTGTAATGTAGTGGCTCTAACATACACCTCTATTATACGTTTAACTTTGCACCATATGCTAATTAGGCATCGCTAGCATAAATGCGCATTGTTTGGCGAAGTAACAGTAACGCTACTTTGCTACCGTTCGCCGCCCTGAGTGAAAATTCACTTCTTAGTGAATTTGCGTATCGCTTGTGAAAATTTGCCTGGCGAATTGTAACGAGCGCCGGTGAAGCTGTCACTAGCGCATTTCCGCTCTTTAGTGAATTTGCCCCATATGGGTCTTTTGAACAGTTCTTAGTCATATTTTTGTCTATGATCTCAATGTATACATCCATTTACTATACAGCACTGCAGAATATATTGGTGCTTTATAAAGATATATTAATAATTATAAAGAGTTCACTGCCTCAGGCCTGAAAAGTGATGATTTCTATCTCTTGTAGGTGAATTTAAGCAAAGAGGTGCACCAAGTGGTTTTCAAGGCGGTCTGGCCTACATTTCTGACATCGCTGGATTTTCTTGATGCTACTGATTTGAGCAACTGGCTTAACATACGATTCACTGATTACTTGCCCTATCTAACAAAAGCTCAGTTGAATGTCCCAGCGGTTATCAATGCAAACTGTTTCTTCTACAAGAACATGTAAGGGGTCTCTTCTTCCCTATTCCCATACAAGCCCTGATTATGTTATTGTTTTTATTATACTAAGACCAGATTCTAAATATCTCCAACCCAACATTTAAAGTGAGGATAAACCCTCTACAAAATCTTCCCAGTTCATGTCCCGCCTCTCCAAACTAGGCAGTCTAAAATTAGAATAGGCAGTCTAAAAAGAGAGTATTCTCCAATATGAAGGCTTCCTATGGAAGTTTTAAATATCGTGTAACACATTGTCATTAATTCAATGTCAATTACAGTCTATGCATCCTTAACATTATGATTGCCTTATTTTTGTACTTGCCCCCCCCCAATCTTTGCAAACTTTTTCATGTGTTAAACTCTGTCTCCCTAGAGTTAAGACTTTGTCTATAAACTATGAGAAATTCTCTGTCAATACACGGCAAGATATCTACAGTGTATTCAAGGCCTACCTGCTTAACTCAGGTGAGTTATTGTGTATTTAAACAGACATATGGTATTTTGCATATATGTTCTGTTGAATACGGTAAATTATTATTATAACTGTCAGCTTTATGTTGGCCATACAAAGCAAGATCTGCTCAGAAACTATCCATGAATGTGTGTTGTGGAAAAAAGACAATTTATCCCCCCATAAATACAGAAATTACAAATGTAGACAGCAGCTATAGTCCAGCAAAACTAAAATGGCTGTGCAGTTTGCAATGGCTACTTTGGGCTCAAAAGGGTCCACTGTAGATGATGTATGTCCCATTTTATAATCAATTAATATCATGCTGGATGTTTTGGGTGGAGCAATTCTGTTATGAAAGTTTTATGTCCCCTTTAACTCACAACACTAACTAGCAAAGTCCGCCATTACTGTATTTGTATAAATAACCATGTATTTTTTGTTGGCAGCTTCCAAACCTCGATGTTACAGCAGCACAGAAGACAATGCCAATTCCTGGATTTTCTATTACTTAAACAACTATTTGACTTATTGCAGCAGCAGTGATCTGAAATCCTTCAGCAATGATGAACTGTTGGTAATTATTTTTATTCTCTAAGTATCTCACTGGTGCTGGGCCAGTCTACCCATCTTACCCATACAGTTTAGCAAATAATGCTGTATTCTTAGTATTAGAATTTCATTTTTTATTTTTCAACTAAAACAAGAGTTGAGAATATTAGTAAGATTGGTCTGTTGGACTTTATTTATAGCTGGAGACCTTCTCTTTGGATCCGGTGACCTTGGAGCTGGTGAAAGGGTTGGAGCTCTCAGAGGATATGAAGATCTACTATGCCGAACTAATGGCAGTTGGGAACCCTACCATCTCCACGCAGATGTATGTCTTTGTGTCATTTGGAACAGCTTGTGTTGGGTTCTTCTACATTCAGCAAATCATAATTACAGAGCCTGATTGATTTTACATAGTCCTTTCTTACATTTTCCCAAATTTTACATCATTTACATCATTCTGCCCTGTTTACCTTAAAAAACCCTTTTTCCTATGTGTATGTGACATTTAATTTTTGTAGTTTACAGAGTTTTTACAGGAAAATACACATGTACTTACCCCCCATTTTACCCCCCACCCCCGGAAAATGTAAAATTGGGGTTTGACTGTAATTGGTAACTGATCAAACAAAAGGTGAAAGAACCATATAGTCAGCTGTTTCCAATTTTTTTTAGTTGTGATATTGGTGTGTAGGTAGCCGTCTCTTTCAGAAAAAGCAAGCACTGCACAATGAAATTGCTTTCAGATACGTTATTGTTTCTCCCAATCAAAATAACTTAAGGGTTTGCAGTGGGACCTACCCCTATTTGCACTAAGTTTGCCCAGGGGCAGTAACACATGGCAACCAATAAGATGCTTGTATTTAAACAGGTGACTAATGAATGCTACCTGCTGATTGGTTGCTATAGTTTACTGTCCTTGGGCAAACTTAGTGCCTTTTATTACATAACCCCTTAAGTCTTTTACTATTGAGTGCTATTCTCATATGTACCAGGGAACTGTTATCTTGTGTCAGGGAGCTTTAACCTATTTACCGTCCCATTGTTTTGTTGATGGGCTGTTGGAGAAGAAAGGGAAGAGGTGATATCACTCCAACTTGCAGTGCAGCAGTAGTGTGTGGCTGATGTTTATCAGAGCACAAGCCACATGACTGAGGGTAACCTGGGTAACTGACAACATGCCTTGACCCATGTCAGAATTCAAAATAAAAATATAATAAAATCTCTTTTGAAAAATGGATTTCAGCGCAAAAGTCAGTTGGATGAGCATTATTAACAGATACGTAATAAAATGTGTTTTGCAATGAATAGTAAACTACACAAAAATACATTTTAAGGTTTGTTTCTGTACTGCTTTGTACTGGATTAAATCCATAATTAGTAGTGAGGGTGTACATAACATTATGCCATTGACACTCTCTCTTAACCCACAGAATCCCAGACAATCTTCTCTGCTATGTTATTGACAAGCTGAGCATTGATATAAGCAATCAGAATCTGGCACTGGCCACATTGGACTCTCTTAAGAAATGTAACACATCTAGTGTCAGCCTTGGGACTGATGTAAGTTGCTTTGATTTTTTTGACCATACAAACAGTAAACAGATGTTGATATAAAAAATAAATCGCATTGTTTCTCTGAGCGTGAAAGAACCAGGGCCCAGTACTTAGCTGCCCTTTGTATCTAAAGCGCAGGGGAAAAATTCTATTTATTTCTCAGTTTACCAAAATATAACCCTACAAGTTTGATTGTTTAGAGACACAATTATATTAAGCATCAGAAAGACTGATTCTAATCACTGATACACCCTACCTAAAGTACAGGAGTCCCATTATCACCAAACCTTCTCAGCAGCTTAACAGCCATTGTATAGGACTGTCAGTGCAGCCTATCAGCAATATCTGGCCAGATGTCTATTGTCTCCATAGGCCAGCTGTATTAGCTGTATGGCCCAGCATGTTGGTGGCTGAATTGGTGACCTCTCCATACCGATGGGTCTTTAAGTGTGTGACCAGCTTATGAACTTCAACCAGGGATATATATTTCTGCCCTTGCTTCACAACATGCTTATGAGCTGTGCATTTTCTCTGGGTTACATGAAGGTTTCACCCAGGCTTGCCCAAAAGATAAAGACACTCAGTGTATAGTGTGGTAGGAGCTTGATGGCCACACAAATCCCCCTACATCCAAGGTGAAAATCTAAGGGGTCAATGAAAGAAAACAAATGAAAAAGCAAAGATGACAAACATGAAATGCAATAAAGCCACTAAAGGACGGTAATTAGAGGTACCGTCCTGCTCATCCAGAAGACCACAAAAAAATTTGAGCACCTTTCAGGAACTCAGAGGAACTCAAATATACCCTAAGCTTTTTTAGACTGGCAGAACAGACTTTACTACAGGTATGGGATCTGTTATCCAGAAACCCATTATCCATAAATCTCCGAATTACAGAATGGCCTTCTCCCATAGACACCATTGTATCCAAATTTTTAAAAATGATTTCCTTTTTCTCTGTAGTAATAAAACAGTAGCATGTACTTGATCCAAACTAAGATATAATTAGTCCTTATTGCAGGCAAAACCAGACTATTGGGTCTATTTAATGTTTGCATAATTTTCGAGTAGACTTACAAATTATGTAAGATCCCTTATCTGGAAAACCCCAGGTCCCAACCATTTTGGATAACAGGTCCCATACCTGTGCAATAGAAAAATTCACTTTAAGTAATGAAAGAAATTACAATTAGAACCAACATACATTGATTAAATGTTTTTTATTTGTAAAGATAACTGCTATTGAAAGAAGACGAAGTTACTGGTCCTATTTTTGGACAATCAAACAATACCATATAGTGTTTCTTATTTAACTGACCTTATGCACTGGCTTTGCAGGTACTTTCATCTATTCTTACCTCCGTGGATACCTTCACGACCGACACATTCCAAAGCCTTGGCGAAATGGCTGTAGGAATACTCCCCTCTGTGATACTGGAAAAGACTGATGGAGCTGTTCTACAGCAGAGCCTGTCATCTTTGTCCCAGGTTGATAACTGGAGTCCGACACAGGCATCTGCTATAGTCACAAAGCTAAAAGAAGTTGATTTTCAGGTACAACACTCTTGGGGACATGTTTAACACCAATGGAAAATATTATGGCTGCGTCTTCCATTTCCCTTTCAACTCTATCTATCATCTATATCTTACTCTAGTTCAATGCCACCACTCTGGAATCTCTGGGAACACTGGTGATCGGTGTAAGCGCGCATGACATGGATAAGCTCAAAGCATCTGATTTTCTAAGTTTGGCCAACAATGGAACATTCAGCAGTTACATGCAACAAGCACCACCTGCCCTGAAGCAGAGATTTGTACAAATGGTGAGACTCTTGAGTTTAATGTCAGTACACTTATGTTTTAGTTCTACCTTTCCATATTTATCTGCTGATGCCAGAGCCCCTATTCTGATAACATTTTCATATATGTTAAATTAATAATATTTTCCTGCCCAGTTAGCTGTCCTACCCCCTATATACAATAAAATGACACAAAGTAACCTGCAACCTACTGAGTTGTTGCTATGTGTGACTGCACCTGGGCAATCTTATAGACAGATTTATCAACATCAATTGGCAGACAAACTCAGTCTTTCAAATATTCAAGATTTATTAGGCACAAAAAAGCAGCAAGGGAAGAAAATCCAGCAGGTAACAGCTGCCAATTTCTGTATAAGTGTTCAGGAGGTGTATTTTGAAAATTTTGAAAGTTATTTAAAATTGGAAGTCAGAATTTTGCATATGCATTGAAAATTAAGAGAAGAATGTGTTTAGTTTTAAATATTTTTTTAAATAGGATTTTACGAGATCAAGATTTCATGATTCTAGTATTTTCATAAATAAGATATTTGAAAACAATTGAAAATACTTGAATTTTAGCCACTTTTATCAAAGGTCAGATTTTAGTGGTTTTAGACTTTTTTTTAAAGAAATGTTTTTATTTGTTTTCAATATGAAGGAACAGAAAGGAAAATAAAACAAGGTAAACAGTCAAGTACAGATTTGAATGTTTTAGATGTTTTTGAAACCACAGTTAAACTGACTTTCTCTAAGGGGCAGATTTATCATTGGTCGAATTTAAAATTGAAAAAAAATCGAAATTCAACCATGTGAATAGCGAGGGAAGTAAAATCGAATTCAAAGGATTTTGCCACTATTCGAATAAAAATAATTTGGTTGTTCAATAAAAATTCGATCAATTAAAACGTTCGAATCGAACGATTTTAACCCTTCAATCGAATTTTTCCTATTGGATAAAATACATTTTTAAAACACCTATGGGAGCTTCCCATAGGGTTTTAAAGGAAAAGTAAATGTTTTTCTTTATCTCTCTGTAAATTTGCTCTAAACAGCCCCACAGATTAATGTACCTTAGTCCCTGCTGCAAGTCTGCTCTGGTTTCTGTGTTATCAGCAGCTTGTTTCCCCTTCTTCCTGGTGCAGAGTGAAGCCCAGCCCCTTAGTTTACTGAGCAGTCCATTTGCTGCTGTTCCACAATAGAGAGGAAGAGGGAGCCAGTGTTTCATTAGTAAGCTAGTTTCCCCAAGCAAAAGGTGCTAAACACACTGCTCTCTGCTATGTCACATTATGCAAATGATCTCCAAGACTAGTCTGAGAGATAAGGTCAGCTCAGTAAGCTAAGGGGCTGGGCTTCACTCTGCACCAGGAAGAAGGTGAAACAAGATGCTGATAACACAGAAACCAGAGCAGACTTGCAGCAGGGACTAAGGTACATTTATCTGGGGAGCTGTTTAGAGCAAATTTACAGATAGAAAAAAAAAAGGTTTACTTGTTCTTTAAAGCAATTCAGTAGGTTCAATCTGGCAAACTGGCCTATTGAATGATTTTTTTTAAAGGGGAAGTCATTCGACCACTGAATATTCGAATACAATTACATTTGAATATTCGAATTAAATTTGAATATTCGAATCGGTCGAATGTTCAAAATTCGATGGTCGAATTTGCCTCATTTGCATATTCGAATTCAAATCTTTTTGAAAATTCGATCGAATTTCGAATCCTTCATGTAAATTTGATAAATCTGCCCCTAAATGTCATAACATTTATTTAAAGATTTAAAAAAAAATTACAAACAGAAAATACTGCTGAGCGATGCGCTAAAAATTTATTTAGAACGGTCTAATAAGTAATCAGTGCAGCTCCCATTGACTTCTATAGGACAACATTTACCTGGCAAAAGTTTTGTATTGGAGGTTTTTGTGTTTTTTACACTTAATAAATCTCAAAATTTTAGAGCTTTTTAAAAAAAAAAAGTACAAAAAAACAAAATTTGATTGTTAGTAAATGGTCCCTTTAGTGTCTTTTATAACACAACCACCAAGAGTCCAAGAACCAAGCACAAACTAAACAAAAACACTTTACTGGTCATTGATGACTTTCACGAGCTACATGAAAACCTTAGCACCTGCTTAAAGCTTTCTCTACTCCTCCACTAACCAGAAATTCTATAAAAATTCTAAACGTTATATACTATAAATGTGTTTCTGACACACAGTGGATAAGCATCTACCTAAAAACTTCTCCATCCAAATGGGAAAAGATTGAAGCTAAGTGGGCCTTATCCTAGTAATGCTGCTTATCATATTTGAGATCAACTCTGGAATCAGTCAGAGCATTAGAATTTACACAAGATTAAACCCAATCTTAAGTATCACAGGGTTAGGTTTACCTATAACCAATCATTGAATAGATTGATCGCTGACTTTGTACAAGACTAAAACAAGTTGTGACCTATCATGGGACAAGCCATATTAGCATGTAGATAATCAGAACATCAGGTGATGTTTTGCATATTCCACCAGACTGCCAGACCACACAGTTAATAAAAGCAATTGGAATTTTATTGACCTTCTTTTTACTTTTGTAGCTCATTAATAGTACAACAGAAAGTCTTCTTCAAGCAGTCCCAAGCAGCCTGGCAAGTGAGATCCCACCATCTGTACTGATAAACGCTGCTACCAACATCAATGGTATAAACAAGATGAAATGGACTTCTGACCAGGTAGGTGTGCAGATCTCAAGGCAACCAATCAGGAACTTGCTGTAAATGTAAATACAATTACAATTACTTCTCGTTTCTTAGGCACAAGTTTTGTTCCAGACAGTGCTGAACCTCACCCAGGACTATACAAGGTAAGTTATTATATTGTTGGTCTGTGTAAGAACCGCCTATTTTTATGTAGTAAAATGCATGTAGCGATAGACCTGGAGTTTATAACCCTGATACCTGCACTCAAAGATCATGGCTGTAACAGAAAATGGAATGTTTATTGTGGATGTTATTATTGACTAATTATAACGACTCAGTTATAAAGTAATTTATGGTTCTTGCAAGTGTATATTTTAATAGTTTATAATATATACATTTAAACTTAATTTATACAAATAAATTATACAGGTACATTTAATATGATTTTAATATAATTTTATATTCCTATTTATACAATCTGGTTTGTCATCTGCAGATCCTTATATTATTGTTCATTTTAAGGGCAATAAAATTATAGACCCTAAAATGATGTACAGTATATTTCTCTTTGAACTCCTTTCAGTCTTTCCACCAATGTCCTGCAAGGGTTCACATGTGGAGCAGCAAAAATGCTTAGTGACGCTCAGTTTGCAAAATTGATTAAAGCCATGAAAGGAAAAGCAGTGTCGCTGGACTATACACAGGTATGTGACCATTCAAGTCTTTCAAATACAGAGCACAATTGTCCAAAGTTTGGTCTGAAGGAATAAAAAACACAAGCTTTAATATACAGAAGATTTAAAAGTCTTGAGTGCACAACCTAAAACTTCTATAGAAGTCAACTAGTAGACCAGAAAGTTACATTTTTTTTTTTTTTAGATTTTTTTACAATATGATGTCAATTGTGATTGACTTTTTTCCCTTCATTATACAGTAGCTGTAGATGATCGCTATTAACTCATTCAAGTTCTTAAATCGCTTGAGTTTTGTTGTGGTATTTTTGTCTGCAATTTATTTGAAACATCTCCAAGTGTATGGGAAAACAAGACTTTTCTGGTTGATACCATCTGGTTTTGAGCTACTAACCCCACATGCTTAAGTAGGAGCATGAGAAGGAATATGGGGAGGAACCGGAATTCCAGGAGGAAATCTGTGCAAACAGTAGGAGAATATAAAGTTCTGATAGGGCAGTTCAAAATGAAACCCACTTGGTCCAAACTTATCTTTTGATGTAGAAGGATTCTTCAGTAAAACTCCTTTTTAAAGGAAAACTATACCCCCAAAATGAATACTTGAGCAACAGATAGTTTATATCA
>CM044447.1:61695511-61707892 GCA_024363595.1 Xenopus borealis
TTATTCTATTTTACACTTTCCTTGCCCTTTAACAGGGACTATTGACTCATCTTGCTTTCATTTAACATAGGGAGATCACCAGCGTAGGAATAGTTTTACCACATCCAATGCATGATCACCATAATTGTGAGCTATTAAACTGAAATGTAGTTGCTAGACCTTAGGGCATATTAATTACTAATGTTCTCCCTAAGAGCATGCCTTGTGTGCCAGTATTGTCAATATACAGTATTCAGTAATCAGTGTTTAGGTTGATGTATCTTATCTTCAGCAATTGGTGGAATTGGACCCACAGATGCTCCCATTTCTTACCTCCCTTTTTGTGTTTGTTTTCAGCTGAACTGCATTGCCAAGCGACTTGCCCTGCAGAGCTTTCCATCAGACTTCTCAAGTTATCCAAGCGATGTTCTGCTGTACATGGGGTAATGAAACTAGTGGCGGAGCTAGAGCTATAGCAGTGTGTATTATCCGCTGGTATATTTCAGCAATCCGAAAATGCACTTCTTCAGATAATACTTGTATTTACTTGGAAATAAAAAAAATGTATATATATATATATATATATATATATATATAAAACTGGGTTATAGCTCCATTCATGTACTGTTCTTTGTTTTTCAGTGCCAATGCATCATCAAACTGCAGACAGTATTACAGCCTTGTGGGGAAGTCTAACATAGAGGTCCTACCTACTGGCTCTTCAATGTTAGCATCTCTACTTAGCAGGGCAAGAACGTGTTTGGTAAGGCAATTTTTTTTTAGTTCAAGTCTCTCTTGAAGGTTCAACCTTTGGTCTAATCTAATAGTTTTAAAAGTGCCAAAACTCTTGTTCCAACCCTTTTTAAACATCCAAGATCTTAGTAGATAAGATAGATAAAATATGTATTTATTTTAAATGATGGACCTGTATCTAAAGCCAGAGCATATGTCATAGCATGAAATACACACTCATAGACACGGGCTAACAGATATGACAGGGGCAATAAATGGAAGTCGACCATATTTCCTAAAGGCAAAAGAGATTGATTGGTTAAAACATATATTTATTTTTTGTAATGTGTGTGATGGTACATATATATATATATATATATATATATATATATATATATATATGTGATTAGATTCTTGTGTTTCTTAGGGTATCAATGGAACATCTCTTACACTGGAAAATCTACAAGTTTTGGGTGCTCTATCTTGTGGACTCTCAGTTGCAGAAATAAACAATTCCGACCCATATATATTAACAACACTGCAATCCTGCCCCACCTTCAGCACTGCACAGGCAGCAGCCATTGAAAGTCAAATTCTTAGGAAATATGGGTAAGCACTCTGAGATAATCAATACATTTATTATGTATATGTCAGTGCTGTGCAATATGTTGGCGCTCTATAAATACATGCTAATAATAATAGCTTGTCAGCTTTGCAGAGGAAAGCATCCATTATTGAACAATTGATGTCATAAAGGGACAAATATCTAATCTGCATATCATGGACAGACCAGCCAACCAATAGTTTGTATAAATACCAATCAATCGTTTCTATAAAGTAGACACAATCCATACCATGTTCACCCACAAACAGTATAAAGGATAGACCCAAAGACTTACAACAGACGTCATGGATGCCTTACCCTTGACATACAAATACAAAGGGCAGCTGTCCATCTCCTAAAATCTCTATTGCCTTCAGCTCTTTATTGCAATTCTAGCACTTCATTCATATAAACATGTACAGATCATAAGAATTATAAGGGACCCTTTTTGCAATAATAATAATTCTGAAGTAGGTACAAACAAATTCACCCATGTAATCACCAAGGATTACATGGTTGAACCCTTGCAGACCCACTGGCAGTGGTGCTGAAAAAGTGAGCGCGGGTGAGTGGGGGCAGCAAATTGAAGGTCGCCTCAGGCGGCGAAATGGGTTGGATTGCCCCTGATTGTTTCTCCAAATTGTCTCCCAATAAGTGCCCATTTTGAAATTACTTGCTTAAATTCACGTTTTGGATGCATGAAGAGTAAAGTTTACTCTAACAGAGCCTTTTACATGCTAGCAGTCCACATGGGGCTACAAATTAGCCTATTACAGACCTTATTTGGTACCCCAAGGAATTTTTTTTGCTTGTGTGGCTTCCTGGGATACCAGGAAACTCCAGGTGGGCCCAGTAGTTATTGGACCTTCTTGTTCACCCAACAATTTGCCTTGTATGCATATACCACAGCCACTTCCCATTTCTACTTAAAGGGCAAGGAAAGGCAACAAAATAAAATCCCATTTTTACTTTCTTTAATGAAAAAGAAATATATCTCCAATATACTATAATTAAAAAATGTGTACCGTTTTTATAAGAAACCTGACTGTATGCAGTGAAATTCTCCCTTCATTTACTTCTGTGGATAGGAATTGTCAGACGGTCCCTTCTGGCAGGGAAACAATCATACTTATGAACAGCAGGGGAAGCCCCTGCCTTACTTACTAGCCATGCAGAACTCAAGCAGCTTTGTTTTTTGATCATTTATGACGAACCCTAAGAAGGCCAGACCACGCTGAGCATGTGTATGTAGTCTAGTCTTGCAAAGATGTATAACAAAGTTACAAGATGACAGCCCCCTGTGGCCAACTTTGAAAGCATAAATCTTTTGTTTGATTAGGCTTGTGGTGCAGTAAGTTCATGTTTATGTTTAGTATACAAAATACACCATTTCTACCCTTATTCTATTTTATACTTTCCTTGCCCTTTAAGGGAGAGGGAAAGCTACCAAAGCAGTTTATTGCTAATATATTAGCCACCATAGTGCAAGCTATAACTCTGTATTTGTTCTGTAGAATGCATTACCATACCTGAGAAAACAGCTCTAGACACTGTCTCTGCTTGTTTAGAATAGCAGCTACCATATTAGTTTGGTGTAGGTAGGTTAGAGCTGGGCTCAGATAAAAGCAGGGAGGGGGTGAAAGGCATGGAGACATGGAGAGAGGAGCAAACTGGGCATGTTTAAGCTCTAGCCCTGGAAGTTTAATCTGAAAACGGGAAGTCTGATACAGAAGCCCATGTGTACACAATAGAAGGAAAGAAATGCTGTGTTTCTTTTGACAGAGGACTCAGAGCAGCATTACTTTGAGGGTTTACTAGTGTATTTATATAGACCTTTCTGATAAAGCTTACTTAAATGTAGCCTTTCCTTCTCCTTTAAGAACAAAGGGAAGAAATGGAGGGATGGGTAGATGATAATTTGCAAGGAAAAGTGATTATAAAGTGAGGAAAGAGAGGAAAAGAATCAGACTGGAGAATGGACCTACAGTAACAGGTTTTTGTGGCCTTAGCATCCCAGAATGTCCTATTGTTAGCAGGTTTAGCAGTCTTTATTTTTAATTATAGTTTTTTTTTAATTATTTGTCTTCTTCTACCTCTTTCCAGTTTTCAAATGGGGTCACTGAACCTAACAGCCAAAAAACAATTGCTCTGTAAGGCTAAAATTGTATTGTTTCTTTTTATTATCCTTTTATTCAGGTCCTCACCTATTAATATTTCAGCTTCTCATTTAAGCCACTGCCTGGGAAACCCCACAGAAAAAAAACCTTGAATATCATGCAGGCTATTAACATCTTCAAATGGTTCAAGGGACCTCTGCCATTGACTCTTATGTGACCTAGACAGATTTTACATGGTGTATTTTCAGATTCAAGATATTTCCAGGGTTGGCGTATAATAAATCTCAAGTTTTGACCCAAAACCCAAATATCAGCCTACCCACCACTCTTTTTTCTACCCAAGTTCCTAATATAAAATGTTTTTTTTTAACAGATCTGCCAGTCAGTGGACGGTGGCAACAATGAACGAAATGGGAAACCTTTCCAGCACTCTGACAGCCAGTACCCTCCAGAAAATCCCAAAGGTGATAATAAAAATGTAGTAGGGTAATTGACAGTTGCTATGCTTATTTAAAGCCATGCTTGCACACAACTACAGTATGAATTAGCTAAAGTAGCAGACATTAAGGTTTTAGTATTTTGCCCATTAACTGCCAGATCTTATACTTATTAAACTGTTTGTATGAGTGTGAACAGGTGAACAATGTGGCCAGTTTCAGTCTGGGACTTAGGTGAGAACAGTAAAGGGCTTTAGGATGCAAACAATGTAGGTGCAATTACAGGTGTGAGTACAGGGGATTACAGTCTGAATTTGAGGTTTAAAGGAGAAGGAAAGGTTAAAACTCAGTAAGTCTTATCAGAAAGGTCCACCTAAATATACCAGTAAACCCTCAAAGTAATGCTGCTATGAGTCCTTTGTCAAAAGAAACACAGCATTTCTTTTCTTCTGTTGTGTACACATGGGTTTATGTATCAGACTTCCTGTTTTCATCTTAAACCTCCAGGGCTAGGGCTTGAGCATGCTCAGTTTGCTCCCCCCCCCTTCTCTGCTGTAATCTGAACCCAGACCTATAAGTGAGCAGTGAGTGACTCAGACAGGAAGTGATGTCATACCAAGATAATACTGCAGTTGTTATCCTAAGCAAACAGAGAGCTTCTAAAAATAATAGCATTCTAGCTTGCACTATTGCAGCTAATCTATTGGCAATAAAATGCCTCCCTAGCTTTCCTTCTCCTTTAAACAGTGCAGGGGCCAGTTAATCTCTGTAGTAATACCTTTTAAAGCTTATACATGATAAAAAAAAACACAACAGGCAGACTTTCATATGGAGGGCCACACAAGGGGGTCCCGTGGCCGCCAGTTGGACAGCCCTGCACTAGACATTTATTTGTAATCAGACACTACCTCCAAGGCAGGGAGTGTTTTTTATTGCATATTTATATTTGTTCAGATCATCAATGTCATTTTATTTCAGGCCGTTAAAATAAGGTTTTTCCCTGGATACCTGACTAAACTGAAAGCCTTGGATAAGAACTTGTTCAAACTTGTACTGTCCCAGCTAAAGAATTCCAGGGTGGCTCGTCAAGCTGAAATAAGTAAGCACTATTTCTTTTTTTTATAACTAGCCATTTATAAATGACTTTTTAAATAATAATTATTATAATTTATAAATTATTGTTATTAATAATAATAATAAAGCCAACTTTATTATATTAAATTATAATACAGAAAATATGCATTATAACCCTATACTTTAATACTGGCAGAAGAGACCTTCCTAACAAGTCTAAAAATGGGCAAGTAAGATCTTTGGCCCACATACTGAGCCATATAGGCCTTATCTAGTCAGATCATAATGAGGGTCTATGCCAACCTATCATGAGATGCCACATAACCAGTTCCATGAAGTCCTCGCCTAAGGAGATCCTGGGGCCTAGCTGCCATATACATGGTCTATTAAGATGCTCACTCAATCTGGAGGTGACAAATTAGCCATTTATATTGGCCTGCATAAAGCTTTACATGTCAAAGTTTAATAGTCCCAGTGTCTTAAAGAAGTATATAGGAAGTATAAATTTGAACAGTCAGGAGAAATTAGGATTGACACCTTTTCAGGCTACATGGTCTGGGAAGTGGGTGAGCCTGTGATCACCAGAATGGTGACATTGAGGGGGCAGACCTTTGATGTCTAGAACAATCCAGATCTAACAATCTAAAAAGGAAGTTTTGACCCAGGAAAAATTGTAGATTGTGATAGTCTGTGCACAAACCATAGGCAATGCTTAAGACAATTGGAGACACAAGAGAGGAGAGGGAAGAAATGTAGTGGGTAGAAGTCTAGGTGTGGTATTTGTTTTTGACATGCTGCATGTGTCTTTATTAATTTCACGATTGCTACTAATAATGTAGAAGTGAAGAATATTAAAATTAGAATCTCTGCATTTCAGACTGCACTACTCCTCTCACAACCGACATCATATCAAAGCAGAGAGATCTGGTAGTCATCAGCTACAGTGCTGCAGAACTAGAAAGTTGTCTGAGCAACGACGTGTTGAAAGAAAATCTGGGGACCCTCGGAGAGTTGGAGTTTGCCGAAGACCAATTTACCGTTTTAAAGGGAAAGCTGGATATGGTGAGGCTTTTACTGTATCATAGGCCTTGTTATTAATGTTAATAACTAAGTTGTCCTATATTGTATAAGCACAATTTTAGAGTAGCATGACACTACGCTATAGCCTCCTATTGCAGCCTGGGCTGACTTTAGAAGTAGTTTAACTTGTCCCTCCTTTTCAAACAGCTGTATAGAGGAGGCATACCAGAGCAATACCTTCTCCAGTTGGGTAACATTGCCATGGCCTACAGCACAAATGAGATTGCCAAATGGAACATAACTAGGGTGGACACATTAGCAGCTCTGATACAAAAGGCATCCTGGCAGAGCAATGATGTAAAGGTAAGATAATATGCTTCACAAAGACAGAAATGTGCTAAATATGTTTTATTGCCTCGGCAGAATTCCCTGCAGGTTTCTGAGACAGCGCCCTTTGGCATCTCCAATAAGATGTTGCTCTGCATATTGCTTGCCTAGTCCCTTGGGGATTTACTGACGACTAGATGGAGGGGTTGCATTTAAAAGTTTTTTAACTATGCTGTAGGGCACATTCAGTCTCTAGCGATGCTCTCCATATTACTGTTGTTTCTATTGCACATTGTATTGACATTGCAGAAAACATCACAACAACTGCTGCAATTTGTTGTTGCCTATGAGGCAATGGAACAAAAATTCTTCTCATTGCCTTGCAAGCTGAAAATCAAGTCGTGTATAACACAGAAGTCCCCAACTTTTTTTTTAACCCATGAATCACATTCAAATGCAAAAAGAGTTTGGGGAGCAATACAAGCTTGAGAAAGTTCCTGGTGGTACCAAATATGAGCTGTGATTTGATATTTGGTAGGACTGACAGCCTACAGGAAGCTCTGTTTGACATTATACCTGTTTTTTATGTAACCAAAACTTGCCTCCAACTCATGAATTCAAAATTAAGTACCTGTTTTGAGGCCTCTGGGAGCAACATCCAAGGGTTTGGTGAGTAAAATGTTGCACCTGAGACACTGGTTGGGGATCACTGGTGTAAACATTTCACTGGTGTAACTTATCACAAATACAGAGTGGTTTTAAAATTTTCCTATTTTGTTTTTTTTCCCCATCATTAGGTAAAGGCTATGGTTGATCGATACCTACAAGCACCAAGTGCTACTTTAGATGGTACTACCCTCACCATTCTGTCTCCATATCTCTGTGCCCTAAATGAGAGCCAAATTGAAAACCTTCAGCTTGCTGATATCAGGTATATCTGCCTTTCAGTTAATAAAGTGTCCAGCCTGGGCATTGTTGTGTTATAACTGCCAACATATTCCATGAAGTTGCCTATATAAAGGCAATTAATATTTTATTTTATGTCATTATTTCAGAACAAGCACCAAGTTGCCAGACACAACCACATGTTCACAAAGCATGAAAAATTTTCTATTTAGCAAAATGAAATCTGCCTACCAATCATCTGCTAGATCTCAAAATGCATTTTACCAGCTCCTGAAGAATGTTATAGGTAGGTTTCCAAATACATAGTCGCAGAAAGAACCATTTAACAGACACACTGTTGTACTATAATACAAGAAAACTGTTATTTTACTAATTCAATGTATGGGCCAGTCTCAGGTCTCTGACTGTGCATTATCCACCCCAATGTTAAAAGGGCTATTGGTTATCATTGCATAAAAAGCATCCAACCACCACAAGCTTTACTGTATGTTGTGCTACGATTAGTTTATGCCACATCTCTTTAAAGAGGTGATTTATTCTTTGGATTCATTAGTTCCCCTGATTATACATTTGATCCGCTGATTGTCGTCTTACTTTGTAACTTTGCTCCTTCAAGGATTCACTTCATGCCACCCGCCAAAGCATCAGACGAGGAACCATTTTGAAATTCAAGTTACATAGTTACATTCAAATTCAAGTTACACAGTTTACAAATGTCTTGTGTTTTGGTCCAATGTGGATTTGTAGACTATTTTTGTTAGGGGCATCAATACAAAGCTTTGTTGTGGGTAGATGTAACATGACCATACAAGCCCAGATGTGCATAGATTCGAGGGGAGTGTAGGTATACGTTGTGAAAGCCATTTATTTGCGTCTTCTGCAGGTGGAGCAAGATCTTCTGATCTGATCCAGTTTGCAAATGGCAGTCCTGAAATGGACATTGGCATATTTCAGCAACTGAATCCCAACGAAGTAAAGGTACTGTATTAACTGTATTACTGCTCATCAGGACACTTAAAAGGGTGGTTGAAAAGTGTCTATTGTTTATATTGTTTTTATGGTTTTGGTGCTTGTGTGTCACCTTCATGCTTTATCTTTTACTTGCAAACTTTCTGTCTCTCTTAAACTAAATCTGTTTCAGCATCTCACTATCTTTCATGTTCCTCTTGCTATTGCTCTGTTATACACAATTTTATCTGTCCTCTTGAAGCTGACTGAGTTTAGGTTTGCAGCCCCACTTAGACCTTTTCTGCCTCTTTTGAATAAAACGTGACTACCTTCACTAGGGCTGCGTTTGTACTGGTGCTGTGTCAAATATTGGATTTCTGCGTTTGTACTGGCACAAATACAAATTTAATATGCTTCTTCTTGTTCTGATTCAGATATTAAGTGTGAAGACTATAAAAGACCTCATGGGAGTGAATTTGCCAGATCTAAGGTCCATATCCAGTAGTAACATTGTACAGCTCTGGGCATCTGTACACACACAAACAGAGGTCAACTCTTTAGGGCTCAACATTTTGGCTGGAGTCAATGAAACCACGCCTCAAGGCTTCATTGTTGTTAATCTAGGTAAGTGGAATTACATTGTGACTTTCTTAACAAGATCAGAGAATGGTGGCACATTGTTTGGTTGTGCATTTGAGAATGTTTTATTCCCCTGCTCTTCATGATAGTGTCTAACACCATTGCAACTAACTCTGATTCACTCCATGATTCAGAAAATTGAGTTGAGCACACAAGCCCTACACAATAAACATAAGACATGGCTATTCCCCCAAATGTTCTCCTCCATTTCTGCTGGATGGGAATCAGTCCATCTTCCAGATAATTCCAGGGGAACCGCTACTAAGAGCCAATGTGAGAATCCTGCCTCAGATGACAAGTTACCAGGGGCAGCAAAATGCCTCTCCTGGTAATCTGCGCAATTTAGCGAAGATGTTCCCCTTGACCAGCGGCAAAGCTCCCAAAGGTAAACATGATGGGGGTGGCATCCAAAAGGCTGCCTTCTGCATAGTTCTGTCTTCTCTATTCGACACAGATATTTTACTCCATCAAAAAAAGGTAAAATGCAGTTTCCACTTATTTACTTTAGGAAACAATAGAATACTAAACACAATGATGTATATCTATTGATGCATCAGTATATCAGTACAACATTAGAACACAAAGGACAAATGAATAAGCTGCACATACTGCTCTAAAAAAGAGCCCTTATTAAATGAGCCCAAATCTGTCCAGTGAGTAGGCCCGATAATCAATGACAAACCACTTTAGAGAGAATAAAATTCTGTGCATCCACATTCCCCGGGGAGCCTGCTTAACTTGGATGGATTCTGTTCTCATGCTAGACTTGGTCACTAGTACCTTGACCTTGAGGGCAGAGCCACCTACTTGGCTGCAAGAGCAATTTTCTGTGCTGTGTGGAGTGATATCTCTATGCTCCCCCACCAATAACTCCCTTTCTACAAATCTACAAAATCCATGAGATCTCTTTTTTTGAGGTTCTGACTGTTCTGAACTGTTTGAATATATTATTTTAAGCTGCATTCATCTCTATCTTCTAGAATCAACACGACCACCGCCAGCCTCAGGAGGACATTCCGCAAAGTATCCCAGTTTCATCCTTGCGCTTTGCACACTGTTCGCAATTCTCCTCTCTTTGGACTTACTCGTTTAACCGAAAACCTGTATCTGGCTCCTACAACGCACATTCAGCTTTTAACCCCATTTGAGATGCTTCCTTTGTTTCCAGTGGGAATCAATAGTCCTGTGATTATCTCCCACAATGCCTATCCTGCATGTAAACCCATCTAAGATACTTCCTCTGTGTGCAGGGGGGGAATAAGCAATAAATATCAATATCCGAGTCTCTTTTCTTGGCCCAAAGAACAGAACAAGATCAAACTGAAACTCGTCGTGATCTAATGTCAGTCTAGATCACTAGCTGAATTTGCACCTTATGTATTTATGAGCAATCAGACGCATGCAGAGGATGAACAAAATGATGTAATTACTGAAAACCAATATGGTACATTTAAGTGTATTTAACTTATTAACCACATACTGTATTTTCTTTGAGTTTTGATTTATTTTTTTATTTCTTCAAGTAATGCAAAGTAGACTAAACCACTAAACAAATCCATTCCTGTTGAATGAAATAAGTCAGGGAGTCACTCCTCAATGCAAGACAACCGTACACAATTTTAGCACTTGGTAAACATCAAGTGGGTGTTATTTAAACTCAAATCATAATGAGGATATACCTCCAAGCTATTGTGGATAAAGCATAGTTTGCTGCTTATGTACAATTTGCACTAAAAAAAATGGTCATGTTGCAGTACAAACAGCCATTTATCATCTTCTACTTTATGAAGAACCAAGAATATCTCTGAAGACTGAATCCTCTATATGTGCATATTATTACAGTATGTATAGCTACATACAATGTTTACAGAGACCGTGTTTTTATGACACTGCCAAGATGTGAAATGCCTATTATATCATGTTGATTACAAAAATATGCATACAACCTTAATCATTATTCTGAAAAAACAATCATTCAGGTTATAGTTATGTTTTCACAATTCCACTAGATAACTGGACAGGAATTAAATATCAGGTTGATCACCACGGACTCACGGTACTGCTCCAGCTAACTCAAGATTTCAACCTTTAAAGGGGTGGTTCACCTTTAAGTTAATTTTTAGTATGTTATAGAATGGCTATAAGCATCTTTTCAATTGATCTTCATTATCCCTTCTTTCCAGCTTTCAAATAGGGGTCATTGGCCCATCTAAAAGTTACAAATGCTCTGTAATGCTACACATTTAGGGGCAAATTTACTGAAATTCCCCAAAAATCCTACGAATCTATTCAAAATTCGCTAAGCATTCGACTATCAAATGCTTATCAAATAGTTTTAGGCTATCTTTTTGCTCGATATTCGATTTCTCTATGAAATCGCATGATCGGATACCGATCGTTCGATTTCACGAAAAAATCTTACTTTTTCCTTCGAGCCTCCGAAAAATTTGTACGATTCGAACGATCGAGGTGTTCGATCGTACGAATGGTATTCGCGCTGGACTTAGCAAAAGAAGCCTATGGTGGGGGGGGGGGTTCCCAGGGTTCCCATAGGCTTCTATTGGTATTCGGTAGGTAGGCATTCGAAGGATTTTTAAATTGTAAGTCCTTCGATCATTGAATGCTTGAAATATAGAATATCCGATCATTCGATCTATTCGATAATTCGGTATTCGATGATCGAAGAGGCCAAATTTTGCAAATTCGAATATCCGAAAAAATTGTACGATCGGAATTCGATCATATTCGTGAATTTTGTAAATTTGCCCCTTATTGTTCTTACTACTTCGTTCTATTCAGGCCTCTCCTATTCATATTCCAATATCTTATTCAAATTCCCCCAGTGCACATAGAGGAAGTATGCATGGTTGCTAGGGTCATTTGCAACCAGATTGATGAAACTGCAAACTGGAGAGCGCTGAATAAAAAGCTAAACAGCTCAAAAACCACAAATATTAAAAAATGAAAGAAATTTGCAGAATATCTCTCTACATTATATTTAAAGTCAATGTAAAGGTGAACAACCCCTTTAAACAAACCCTATAGTTTGTTTGTACATGGAGTGCAACTTAGTTACACCTTTTTGGTTATCGTGGGTAAAACAATTTGCTGCTGAAAATGACATACTATTTGCACTATAAAATGTCAAGCTTCTCCTGTAAATTTATTTTCATATGAGTAAGAAGAACAAAGTTACCTTTACTACAAAATATAAAATCACTTAAATGACTGAATGATCAATACTCTTTATGCTTGTAACTATGTAAAGTCACATATGAAACTGATATTGTTTATAGTGATATTTTATGACACTGTCAAAAATTTACATATATATTTTTATCTATTGTATCGTGTTCATTAACAAAATAAAATATTTGCAACATTCTTCATTAGTAAAAAATACATTCATGTATCAAAAAAATAAATGCAATGTTTTTACTGCCTTTCAACACTGTGCAACAGGAGCAGTTGTGGGATGCCTTGCTTCTGTTTTTAAGTCCTCATTTAAATAATTTAACTTAGTAATTGGGATTTTACCATCTCTCCCTACTATCCCACAGCCATATTCCCTTCCCAGAGACTATTATCCACACTGCTA
>CM044447.1:61760005-61771912 GCA_024363595.1 Xenopus borealis
TTCCAATATATTGAATGAAGAAACCTAGACCCCTCCAGACCACATTTTACACATTTGGCTCCTTCTAATCTTCCCATGACTTTAAGCCTAAGGGGTGTAATGTAGATTTGGTTGATCATCTTAAATTGGACCAATCTGTCCCTTAGTGATATTAGGAAGGGATATATTTTGTCTATAGACTCTTCACATTGGTCATCATCTAATGAGGGGACAATTTTTAACCATTTACATAGGCTGAGAGGATTGGATTTAAGCTATATAACTGAGATAATAGTGTGGCTGGATCAGGATCCCAATGTCTGACTTCTCATGCCAGCAGCATTAGTGTAAGTTGATAGGATTGAAACAGAGCATAAAATGCATGCCTCACCTGAGAGTAGAAAAACAGCTGTGTGTCTTTGCAGTTAAGTTTGTTTTTTTATTATTCAGTTAAGCAAAACATCCCTAAACTAGTTGGTTATAGAGGTGACTGATTCCTAGGAGTGGCTTGTACTGGAAATTTGCTAGATTTCATACAAGTTTGTGTTTCTCCATAAAGATTGTTCGCCTGATAGCTTAAGAAGGGAAGTACCTACTTTGGTTTGTAGCTTTGCCCAAACTTTAATGGGAGTAGTGATTACTTCTGGTAGTGGGGGGAGATCACACCCTCAACTATAAGGTGAGTTACGTAGGGAACTCATGATTGTTGCATGTAGATTTGTTAGCGATTTACTATCATTCAGGCTAAACCAATTGCGTATATAGGATAATTGGGATGCAAAATAATAATACTGTTGGTGGGGGAGGGCAAGCCCCCTTTGTCCCTAGGTGTGGCAAAAGTGAGCCATAATAGACTTGGGGATTAGTTGACCAAGATGAATGAGAGTAACTTGCTATTTATTTTCTTAAAAAACTGCTTGGTTATATAAACCATGAGTTCCATGGCTATAGAAACCTGGGTAGATATAGCATTTCAAAAAGGTTGACCCTGCCCCATAGAGTCATGAGTAGTTTGGCCCAGCGCAGTATTGCACTACCCAGCCACATCCATTGATGGATCAGTATTGACTACAGTGACCAAATAATGGGACCTTTTCACCAGGGTGAGAGTTGAGGCTCCTTCTGCAACAATCATATTCCCAAGGGGAAATACTTGACTTATTTGTATTTATCAACAGACCACTCAGCATCAAAAATCACTCAAGAACCTCTAGTGCAGCCTGTAGTGGGGGCCAGCATCTGTAAGGAATAGTAGCACATCATCTACATATAATTACACTAATTATTCTATATTGCCCAGTGTGATTCCCTTAACTAGAGGTGTTTGTCTTAGGTTTACTGCCAGTGGCTAGATAGCTAGTGCATATAGAAGGGGTGACAGGGGACACCCTTGTCTGGTATCTCTCCCTTATATAATTACCCTTCTTAGATAACTTTTAGTCCATCATATCCTACTTAATATTAAACAAACCTGCTTACTGCTGGATGATAGTAATTATACTCAATATACGTTTCACTTCATACCCTAAATATCCTGTAACTTGTAACTTGTTATACATGGTGCTTAGTAATTTCATGTTATAATGGGTGCTTAATGATGTAACTGGAGCCCATGACTCTAAAACTTGTATATTATAAGGAATAACATACCCAAATATGTAATTTTAAATTATAAATTATCTTGGAGTTCTATGAAGTATGCACATTTGTCTATGGTCACAGACCTCATCTGTGAATTCTTATATCCTTATCATTGACCATAGTGGTACATTATTCCCTATATAACCTGTCTATAAGGATTTTCCATATTGTAACTTCAGGATGCCACTATCTATTTTACGTAATCTCACTCCCTTAATAACTCATCTCTCTGTCTTTCAGACATGCATTACATATTCCCTCTTGCAATTGTCTCTCTCATCTTCTATGTTTTTAGTATATCTGACTATTAATACACATTGTTAGAGAATATTGATTAATGTAATGTGATTTTTTTTTCTCCACAACACATATCTGGATTAAGACTGACCTTTGTTCCTAGCCAAATGTGACCCATCCCATCAATCTCTAGTGAGGTCATAGAGGGCTTTTGTGTCCCTGTAGATATAGCTCTCTGGCACCATGGATGTTGTACATTCATTTCACAGATAGCACCTCCCCTGCTAAAGGTTTAGCTTTTGCATCCAAAAGCCATTTTCACATAAAATATACATCAATTTACACTGATAGCACTGATATTGCATGGGACATAACCTACAGGATTATACAGATATAGTAAAACTCCACAGACTCAGAGAGTAAACAAATGAATCCATATGAAACATGCATAGAATTAATCCTCTCATTCATACAGTTTTCTCATCCAGGAAATGACTTAATATGCATATCAATATGCAGTGGTGTTTGCTTCGTGTATTTTTTATCATAGATTCTAAACATCTAAACTGTTGAGGTTTTTATAAAGAAGTTCAGCATGCAAATTACATTTTAGAGACAATTTGCCACATTTTCTACCCACAATGCAGAATTATTCCCCACTATTCCAGTGTAATGACAACAAATGTAGTTGGGTGCACGCATTTACATTAATTGGATGCAGGTTGTTGTAGTGGGGATTGTGTCTTGTTAAATGTTTTTGTGTGATTCTTCAGGAAGAATTTTAATGCATCCTGCTGTGGAAGCCGTGGAGTTACCACAGGGTTCTGTCAATAGATACACTTTGTGAGATTCAACAGAGCAGAAAGGATGGATGCAATGGGCAAAAAAAAAGGCAAGGAGTGCCTGTAGACATCAATATGTGTATTGGGCTTGTGCCTAGTGATCCTGATGTATCTAAAGATTCCAAACACAGCATGAATGCAATTTGCATCAAATAGTGATGGGCGAATTTATTCGCCAGGCACAAATTTGCAGGGTGAATACCCGTGATTCGACGCCGGCGAATAAATTTGCGCAACGCCAGCGAAAGCCTGCCAAAAATTCGCTGGTGTAAAAAAAAAAAAACTGTCGCAGGCTGAAAATTAAGCGACGCAACTCACTTTTTAATTTTTCGCCAATTCGCGAATTTCACTGGAAATTCGCTAATTTTCGGGAGAAGTGAAACGGGGTAGATTTGCCCATCACTAGCATCAAACATATATATAACTGTGTTTGTCTTGACACATTGGACGCAAGTGTGGCAGATGAAAATAAGAGTATTGCCTCAATTAAACTGGAATTATGGCATATTAAAAACAGTATGGGTAAAACATAATGCAATTTGTATCCAAATGTGTACTTTGTACACTTTAATTGCTTTCATAAATTACCCCCTTTATGTGCAATTTATCATTCCCAGAAATAAATTTTAAGCCAGATTTTATTGTCATAATAACTAGTATAAACAAACACCGCAAGCATTTTCTCTTATGTTTATCAATCTTTTTTTTACCAACACATCTTATAACTTGTCTGTCACCTGTTACAGTTGTTCATCAGAGAAATCAGAAAGCAGCCAATATGTTATCTACTTCACATGAAAATTGGTAAACTTGGTATGGTTAATAACTCTCCTTTTCATATTTTACACCTTGATCAATTCGTAACTGTTTATTTCTCTCCCATCAAACTCTTAAACAATATAGAGAATAAAATGGTTTATCAACTATTTAAAACAAGGGTATTTTCAACAAAAGTCAAGTTTAAAATGTAAAACTAGAACTGAAAATTTTTCTTACCCAGCTGTAGCATCAACAGCAATGGATTTTGGGTTATGGAGATCCAGATCTATTAGTGTAATACAGACGGTTCCATTGTGATTGCATACAAAAATTCTGTCATTTCCATCATCCACAAAGTAGTAATTTCCTGTGAGCCAGTCTACTGCCACTTGGTGCACATCTGCCAAAACACAAATGGAAGCACAATGCTGAAGAAAATGGCTTTGCTCTTTGTAACAATCATTCGGATGCTGAAGCTTATGATACATCGAATAAAAGGAGGAAATTATACAAATCTATGGAATGGTCACATTGTGTTTTGTTTTTTTTCTCCAGAAGACTATAGAATCATCTAGCAACCAAGAGAAGAGCAACTGAATCCAACTGAGTCTTGGTTCAGGAGATTAAACCAAAATTGATTTTCTTTGAGATTTTTACAAATGAGATGAATCTAAATTGAATTGCAAATTGAATTATGGTCAGCTAACTTATCTCTACTTGCAAATATTGGCTCTCATAAGACACAGGTTTGACTTACACAATCACGTTAAACCATTAATGTTCAATTTATTTGTAATGATCTTGGGAATGTGTATTCTCTGTCTCCAAGGAAAGGAGGGGTTTTGTAGCAGAGACACTTAACTTTAAACTTGTCTCTTTCTTTTACCAACCCTAGTGTTTGCCTCATTCTGGCTTTATTATAAAGGTGTATTGTTAGAGGATGTATGGCAATATAAAGGCTTAGATTATTAAACTCAAACAGTAATCAATACAGTAATCAATAAGAAAAAATTGATTTTCTTCCTTACATGTTTTTGCTTAAATGTACAATTTGGGCTATTTTAGTTGATTTTGAGCAAACGTTATGTTATGTTTTCAGGCAGGGCAAAGGTTATAGGGAGGACAAGGGGGTGTGAATATTGAGGTACTATGTATGTTTAAGAAGATTAATACATCAAAATTGCATAGAACTCACTAGGTGCACTCCTTTAGATCTCCAAATCAAACCACCTAAACTTTATTACAGATGTAAGTGGATTCTAAAGTGAGTATCCTGACTATATTAGTCTTCAGGCTGTAAACTAACATATAGAAATTTCTAGTACAGTGTTGTTACACAACATACAGTAGTTGGCATTTAATTCATTAAATGTACACCTGCATTAAATAGGCCTCAAGATTTGTGGAACAGAACAGTATTGCTGTAAATGACCAACCAACCAAAGACTTGTATCATTCTCTCTGGACTACAACTTCCAGCTTGCTACAACAAATTATCAAGGGTAATAATTGAAATGTTTTTATGACGTCTGTCTGCTCAGAGGCTCCATAGACTTCATTACATGACATAATCATTGTAATTAAATCTGGTTGTCCAACAATGCTGTATGACAAGTAACTGCCCCACAGCATGTAATAAGTTTGACAGAACTGCTCTATCATATGATCAGTATAATAGGGGCTGTTATTCTAGCAACTAGATACTGTTTATTAACAGCAAACCAATCTAAATCCTATAGGACCAGCAACTGATAGCTTTTTAGGGACAGATGTACGTTTGTATTTGGCAAGTTAAAGGAACATACAATCTGACAAACAACTTTTTTTTCTCTGTTTGGGGTAAACTGGTAGATGCATTTAGCACATTTATTTTATTTTTGTGTTTAAGCTTGATATATAGTTTCTAATGTGAACATTTTTTGAAGTTAATAAGGGGTTATTTTACTGCTGGTAGCAGACAGCATTTTTTTCTCTCTTCCCCTCTGCTAATTAAGGGGGAGGAGTAAGGTAAATTCTGACCAGACTTTGTGTTCATTGGTTTGATACCTTTATAACTCTGTGACGTCAAAGTGAGTATGGGAGCTACAGATTCAGCCACTTGGATTTGTGAGTTAAATGCATCAGGGTTAATTGAAGAAACTGTGTTATCTAAAGTCATCTTAACTCATTTAATGCATTTAACCTTTTCATTAGCATACCAAAGCACCATTGTTTTCAATGGTGAACTTTTTAATTGGATGGGAAGCTTTGACACAATATTCTGTGCTAAGTGGGATAAATGGGATAGATGAGTTAAGTTTTTCTGTGTCAAATGCACAATCCAAAGTGGCTTCATCTGTAAGTGTGTGTTGCATGTGAATTAAATGTTAAGCAGTGTTAAAAACCTTAAGGTGCTTCAAACCATAAAAGTATTTAAAAGGAATTGCACTTGGGAGTCTGTAAGTGCAAGTGGTTTTGCTGGTATTACTCAGAGTGTGTCTTGTCACATGTATGTGGTGCTGGAGTAGCAGTTCCACTCAGTATTAACATGTGAAAGATGATGGTGGGTTTTCATCTTGGAATCTGAGCTGCAGATTCTTAGGAGGGAACTTGCAGCACCAGCAAATGTGGGGAGGAAAGGAGGCTTGAAGCGCAACCACCAGCAGGGACTAGTGGAGTGGGGGGAGGAGAAGAGGGGCAGTAGAAGCTATGAGGGAGGAAGGTTTGTTAGAGTTACGAGGGGAAGCAGGGGAAAGAAGGGTAGGGGGGGCTGGTCCACAGCTTGTCTAAAACAACAGATTCACCATTGCTGGGGAGGAAATCTCTGAACTGGTGTGTATGGAGCACAATGACTCTCAGAGCACCCTGGGAGGCATTGATTCTAATATGGGTGGTGGGGGGAGTGCAAGGAAGGAAAGGCAGGTTTTAGTTATAGGGGCTATAGATTCCTCGCAGGCAGCGCTGGCCATTCAACGGAAGGAACACTACTGTTTAATATCAATCCGGCTTTATTCTTACACACAGTGCGGAGTTACAATCTCAGTGGGTGTGCTGTGCAAAACCTACGCGTTTCGTGTCTAAGTGAACGACACTTCCTCAGGGTTACAATTGCATCACGTGTCTCAGTGTTTAAATAAAGTCAAATAAGGTCAAAGTGCATGTCATTTCAAGTTTAAAAGTGCAATATATGAAGTTAATTGGTAATAATATGTACAATCATGTGAATACATCGAGATACATAAACTCTATTATTAAAGTGCTGGTGCTCATATAAATATTTTTTAAAAGAGCCAGCTTGGTTTGTGAGTTTGGCGCACTGTAACTGAGTGGAATAGGCATGGTATTTGCACTGAATGCCGTTCCCCAAATTGCCTTGATGAAGCAGAAAGGTTTCCACTTAGTTTCCTTCAACCACATTTCTTTAAATGGACACCAGGTGGGGCATGGTACACTAGTGGTACACTACACCGTTTTTACAGGAGGAACATGAGAAAGACACGGGGCTGAGAGGAAATCAAGGGGTCAGCAAGAGGCACAATGGGCAGAGAGGAAATTGGGGGAAAAGCAAGAGACATGGGGCAGAGGGGTCTGGGAAACCATATTTTTGTCAGGTGAGCTATAAATTGCTTTTATTACTTGGGCTTTTTGCCTTCAGAAGAAGCGATATCTAATAGCCTAATGGATAATGTGCATGACTTTGAAACAGTGGGTCATGAGTATAACACCTCTAATACCTACTTATGGACACTTTTTTAAATAACCTGTCCTAAAAATCATATTCAGGTGAATACATGGGGTAGAGGTAAAATTGGGAGGCAAAACACACAGGGCCCCTATAGCCTAATGGATAAGGTGTGTATCTTTGTAACAAAAGGTCTTTAGTTCAAAACATGTCATATAAATTTTTTTTATAACTTTCCTACAAATCAGAGTAAGGTGCAGACAAGGGGGCAGAGGGAAAATCGAGGAGGGAGAGATACACGGTGGCAGAGGGAAAATGGGGGGAGGAGAGAGGAAATTTGCTGTATGGTATGCAGTGAAAAAAATGCCCATTGACTTCAATGAGTTTCACAACATTTTGCTGCCCCTAAAGTGAATATTAAAACCAGAAATATGCATGAAGTAATTGCTTTAGGATACATACTTTTTCAATCTTTCAATACTTGAGAGAGAGGCAAATCTTTAAACTTAGGCTTTGTGCCTTCTGGTGTAAGATCCTTATAGTGTGCAATTTTATACTGACTGGCAGTGACTGTCTACTGGATAAGATGCATGACATTGAAATTAAAGGTCACGAGTTCAAGCCCTGTTATTCCTACTAGATTTTTACCTTTGCAATAAATCATAGGTGCAAACATAGGGGCAGAGGAAAAATCGGGGAGAGAGACAAAGGCAGAGGAAAATAATTGGGGATGAGAGAGGCACCGAGCAGTGGAAATCCGGGGGGTGAGGAAGAGAAAGACATTTTATCAGTGGGCTAAATTACATGAAGTTGAATAAGCTGCCTGATAGTGTACATTGAGGGTGCTACTATGTCTTTTTGGCCCTTGTTTGCTTTAATATAAAAGGGCGGGGCTATATTTCTATTTAAAATGAAAATGTTACCTTTTAATATAAATTAGAGGGGGAAAATTACTTTTATTGGGTATTGAGCACTAAACCCACTGATCAAAACCATCCACTTAACCCACTAGGTCACCAGTACATCATTTAAGATTCTAGTGCTTGACCACAACTGATATTACATGCTGATAAATGTGATAAATGCAATGAGGTAACCTAACACATTGCATTTGCGGTTGCTTATCTAGCATAAGGTTGCCACCTTTTATGGAAAAAAATACAGGCCTTCCTATATTTTTAAGTTTTTTCCCTATAAATAACACTGGCAATAAGCAAAATTTTTACCTGCCAGGCCAGTAAAATACCGGCCAGCTGACATCCCTAATCTAGCGTTACAGTGCGATAAACATACAAAAAAAAAGTGGCTCGATCTGTATATAAATATTTATTTACCAGTTTTCCAGGTGACATGAGGTCACCCATTCTAATTAGAAGAAAAGAGGTTCCACCTAAATATTCAGAAGGAGTTTTTTACAGTGAGAATGGTTTGGATGGCTTTTTAGAAAGTGAAGGAATACAGGGTTTTGGAAGATAGCTCATAGTACAAGCTCATCCAGGGAATAGTCTGATTTTGGAGTCAGGAAGGAATTTCTTGCCCCTCTGAAGCAAATTGGAGAGGCTTTAGATGGATTATGTCTGCCTTCCTCTGGATCAACTAACGGTTAGGAAGGTTTAAAAAAAAAAAGATAAAAGGTTGAACTTGATGGACTTGTCTTTTTTCAACTTTATTTACTATGTTACTATGAATATACAAGTATGGGTCCTGTTATCTGTAATGATCTGTATTTGGGTTTTTCTGGATAAGGGGTCTTTCTGTAATTTGGATCACCATACTACTCTACTAAAGAAGAGAAAATTTGCCAGTGCTCGGTTTGCCTTAAAAATAATTACAAAAAATGAGGGCCAACAACCAAAGAGCTGGATTTGAGTCCTCCAGTGAAAACAAATGTTTGAAATAGGTGAATATAATCACTGGGGAATGCCTAACAAAGTGGTAACCCCCTTGTGATACAAGTTGCTTAATTCAAACTCCAGGCTAGTACACCTCTTCTTCCAAAGATGTCCTTTTAATTGAAGAGTTGTTATCATAGAGACATACATAGAACCTGCATTCACTTTTCAAGATGTTATGAAGATAATGCATATCAAATACAGCTATGGGATCCATCACCCAAAAACCTCTTATCAAGAAAGCTATGGTAATTATGGGAAGGCAGTCTCCCATAGACTCCATTTTATCCAAATAATCCAAAATTTTAAAAATGATTTCCTTTTTCTCTGTAATAATAAAACAGTGCCTTGATCCAAACTAAAATATACTGAATTAATATTTATGGAAGGAAGCAAAGCCAGTCTACTCGGTTTATTTAATGTGTAAATTATTACTGAAAGATGTTATCTGGAAAATTCTAGGTAATACCATACCTGTAATTTATATATTGTATTTCCCTACCAGGTTCAAATACATTAGTATCCTCTACTTAAACATCTAATTACATTTTTGGGGATAGTTTTAGCAGTTGCAAAATCTTGTTTTTGTTGCTAGGACTTAAATTTAAACCATTTTGCAAATACTGTTACATCAAACCTTCAGTGCAGTCAGCAGTGATTTTGAATGATCACTTCATATATTTGGTTGGTTTTCAAAAATGTTTTACACATGTAGATATTTTTTTCCTGCCAGAACACATGCAAAACACAAACAAAAAGAGCCATTACATTTCTAATTTCTATGTAAGTGAATATCAAGCTTGCCGCCAAATGATTATAAAATTATAATGGCATCCCTTTGGCCGGCCATTGAAATAGAACAATGAAATAAGATTTATGCCAGTACACCACAATTACAATTATTTCTGAACAACATATTCTAAATGTATCTCATACATTTCTCTGATTATAAATCAAATGGAGTCTTTTTTTTAAACAACAAGAAGGTCTTCCACTGATGGTCTTAAAATAAATGCATAATTTGCAGTTTACATCAACCACACAGAGAGTTAAATGAAAGACACTATTGAGGATAATATGACATGGTCACTTAATCCTGCCATGCATTGCTATTTATAATTGCATTTCCCTAGAGAAAACACAGTTTAACCTTTCTACCCTCTCATCACAATGCTCACTCCTGCCGTGGATGTTATGCCTAACTTGAGTTCCTATATATATATATATTTATAAAAAAGGTTGTCAGATTATTTTTTAGTTGTTTAGAGTTACACATGTTAACCAGACGTTTTATTCTAAACAATTAAAAGTACATCTCTTTCTTGAGTGCAGGAATATTGAGAATAAATAACTACAATAAATAAACAGTACAGGTGTAGGATCCCTTATCAAGAAACCCATTACCCAGAAAGTTCTGAATTACGGAAAGGCTGTATCCCATAGACTCCATTGTAATCAAATAATCTAAATTCTGTATTAATAAAACAGTACCTTGTACATGATCCAAACTAAGATATGATTTATCATTATAGGTACAAAACCCACCTATTTGGTTTATTTAATATTTACAGTAAATGATTTTCTAGTAGTCTTAAGATATGAAGATCTAAAGTATGATGATCCATTATCTGGAAAACCCCAGGTCACAAGCATTCTGGATAACAGGTCCCATACTTGTACCTTGTACTTGATCTTCAGATATAATGCTTATTAGTGGCAACACATATTGGGTTTGTGTAATGTTTAAATGAATTTCTAGTAGACTTAAAGTATGGTGATCTGTTGTCCAGAATCCAGAAAACCCCAGGTCCCCAGCATTCTGGATATGTTGTTTTACCCATAAGAAACAACTACACTTTCCATATGCTACAGTACTTTCTGTTACAGAAAACAGTCAGATTAGAACATTTCTGTACAAGATAACTGAAGACAGGAACCAGGATGTACAGTAGTCTAATTACTGTGAAGATCGATTATTCTAAATTATTCCTGGTAGTGTAATTTTTTTCAGTAGCGTAGTCACTCTTTCCATGGGCGCCTTCATGCTTTTTATACAAGCCATGCATAAATGCTAATTATGTAGATGTGCTTATGAATTTATGGTTCCATTAGTATTGTTAGTTGGCAAAAGTACCATATAGAAAGTGATTGGCATCTTTCTACTGAAAATATGTGATGTTCAATCGCCCCATGTGCATTGACACATTAAAGTTCAAGGAATCATTGATGGTGCTGGATCAGCGTTTCTTCTATAACCAGAAAATATGCCACATCTGACATTAAACATGATTAAATATAAGTGGTAAGACTCTCTCCTTCCCAGCATATCTCATTCTTCATCTGTTTTTGATAGGTTATCCTTGGATTTAATGTTGATCTTTGCTCATGCACACAATTATATATTTATTATTTTTTGCTTGTTTGTTGGTCTGCTTTTTTACCAAAATATATTTAATGCTAAGTTCTACTGAATTTACAGACATACAAGGTTGCAATGTTTTTGTTGTTGAAATAGCTAATCTTACAGATTGTCATTAAATGGCTTGTATTTGCAAAATAATAACAAAATGTGAACTCATTAAGAATAACAGAAAGTGTATTTTTAGTTTATAGGCATGAATTTCACTGTGTTGACAGAAAGACATACTTCAATCAACTCAAGAACACTTGGCAATTTGGACTGACAAGGGTTTAAGGCAAGTATACAGATAAGCACAATTGTAAGTTTATTGTCAGTGAAGGAACTGTCATGTTAAATGCATAGCCCAAGTTATCAAACAGCTGTTATTTGGCATACAGATGAAGTGTATGTGTTATAGACAATGACAGTACAATCCTCCCCTCTGAGCTTGATATTCCAGGCATACATTCTCAGTAAATAAGTTTGTTGTTGCAG
>CM044447.1:61779458-61793709 GCA_024363595.1 Xenopus borealis
ATCAAAATATACAATGCTCATTCATAATGAAATACTGCCAGCACGACTCAGCATGCAATACTATTGATAGGAAAAATGGTAAGAGGAATATTGTAACTTAAGACCTATTCGCATCTGAAGGGGATAATATAATGGAAATTCCAAAAAAACACAATAGTATAGCATTCAAATAACTAATTTACTAACTCATTAAAGTAATTTCAAGCCAACTAAATAAAATGAAAAACTGCCTAATGCACAATAAGTACTTAAAAGGCCACTGACTTGTTACTTAATCTTAGACTAGTCAACTATTTCTGACTTATTACTAACATATATGTTATTATGTAACATCAGAGGAAGATTACTTAAACAACACCATAAAATAAAACATCTTCCTAACCCTACACAACCACTTAATCCTCACTTTAAAAATACTTGATAGAAACAGCCTAAATTAATGGGGGATACTTTCTGAGATTGTTTGAGAAAATTATGTGAAATCTGATTTGCTTATGTAAAAGAATCAAATAAGCTTTAATAGGGTAATCTTACTAAAATGTCCAGATGTCTATAGTATCCCATTAGGTGCCATAAAATGGGAATAGAGAATACATTTTTTATATATACTGTGTGCAGCCAATTTGCTTTAGTCAAATACTAGAGGCTGCATACTAGTGGCAGGTGACCAGCAACCAGGTTTAGTTAGACAAGAGGTTAGAAATGCAACTATGTTACTATGGGTGACAACCTCAAGCACATTTTGTACCTGCAATGCCATGCCAACTGTTGATCAACTACAGTCTACAGGAATGTTTGCAGGACCACTACTGTATCTTCAAGAATACTTCAACATATTATCAATGCTTAATACATACTGGGAATTAATGCATACCAACATTCAAGAGATAAAGGACCAGTAACATCAAAAAATAAAATTGTTTTAAAGTAATAAAATATAATTCAGTGTTTGCTTCAGAAGCAATACTATTGTTTATATAAATAAGCTGTGTAGCCATGGGGGCAACTAGTCAAAGGAGAAAAGGCTCAAGTTACACAGCAGATAGCAGATAAGCTCTGTAGAACATAATGCTATCTGTAATCCATTACTTATCCTGTGCCATATAGATGTTTTTCCACCATTGCTACTTAGCAGCTTGTTTATATGAACTAATGTTGTGTTTCTGAAGAAAAACAGATCCGTTTTAACAGTGCAGGGCAACACTATATGATTTTAAAACACTTACATTTTTTTGGTGTTACTGTTCCTTTAATGCACACTAGCAGATGTAGCAAAGAAACATGGATTCATTTAAGTTTTGCAACAGCTCACCTGGACCACTAGCCCAATTAATGCTAAATTATTTTCCAAGAAGAATATACCCTGACCTGTGTTCATGAATATCCTGAATGTTTGTTAACATGATGGTCTCTGTTGGCATTAAACATGTTTTTTTAGAACCTTACCCCTTTTTTTAAAATGTTATATTAATTATTAATATTTATTATTATAAATATTTATTAATATTATTAAGCAGTCAAAACTGCTCAATAATCTCTGTCAGTTAGATAATGGCAAGATGTAAGAAGTAAGTGGGATGCCAAGTTGAGTAAACAAGTAAATATTTTAGGAAAAGACTACATTCTTTGTTTAGCTACAGTATGTCCATAGATTTACTGCTGTTTTAAAATACTGTGCTATTGAAAAGTTCCCATAAAATGTGAATTTTTAAAATATGTATTAAAAAGGGACTTTGCTATATAATAAAATTGCTGCTAGTTTAGTTTATATTTTTTCTCCCATCTCCAGAATCAATTTATTATTTGAAAATGAAAAATTGTAGGTGTTGGCATGTCTGTCTAATCTCTGTCTCAAGGACAGAATACAATCTATGCTTTTAACTAATGTATATATATATTGTTGTAAGGACAATGTGATAAGTGAACTATGCTGTAATAATTGTATTCTTTTCCATCTTTTTAATGATCAAGATATTTTTTAGAAATTGCATACATTTCAAGAAAATCCCTTAAAGCAAGCCAACAATAAATGACTGATTAAACTGCCAATAAATTATATTTCAAGTGGTTTTAATAGATGGTGTAGAGGAGCCAAGATTAGAAATATCTAACATTAATTCTGAAATGTATTATTTATGATCTATGTTTTTTAAAAGGCGGTTTCCTTCATAATAAAACATGACACATAATGTGTTGTTAATAGGATTCAGAGAAAACAACAATATAATAGGGGATATATGAAAGAAATGCATATACATAAAAAGTTCCCCATGGTTAACTCCAAGAAACTGCCCATTATTCTTTGTCTGTATGCTTTCTTCAGCATGTGGTATGAAAACATTTGCTACTGACAGTGACAGAATGTGAGGTTTGATTAGTGCCAACAATCCTTACTTCCCAGCATTCTTAAAATATCATCTTGGAATCCTTCCCAGATATTACATCTTTGCAATATAAAACGATGAGGCTGAACATAAGGGTGGAGTTGTAGGGGGTTTTGTTACCAGTTTTTACCTCACTCTGCAACAATGGAAATAAATGTCCTTAACAAGGCAACTGCTGAATTACTCCCCCTGCCTCTTCCCTCCCTCCCTCCCTAAAATACATTTACTAAAGAACGGCGCCTATTGTTATTGTTGTTAGTTATTCAGAGCACTGTTCAGCTAAAAGGAAATGCTTGTGCCATAGCTATACGCGCTGAATTTATTATTAAAAGAGCACTGTAGTTTTATTTTTCATGCTTCCATTGTATAGACTAATGGAAACATAAAGAGAGGGGGTGCATTACCTTTACATTTTCTATAGATTTTTTACTTTACTTTTGATTTTTACTTTATCAAAGCGTCACTGTGAAAACTCACCTTTTTCTGAAAACCCAGACTTTGTCGGATTAACCAGTGCAGATAACAATGTCAAGAAACAAGTTCTGGGACCTCTGCCATTGACTTCTACATGAACTTGAGTATTTTCAGATTTGGATTTTTAGTCATTTTGAGGTATAATGAAACTCTAAAACAATGTCCACAAAAAGTATTTTTTTCCACAAAAAATGTATTTAAAAACCTCAACCATATACATTTAGGGGCACATTTACTAAGGGTCAAAGTGAATATTCAAATAAAATTTTAATTTAAAGAATTTCGAAGTACTTTTGGGCTACTATGATTATCCAATAGAATTGTTCCATTCGAACGATGCGATCCAACGATTTTTATTCAATCGAATATGGCTGGTTTCGATTGAAAATGGCCACCAAAAAGTCAAATTTCAAAGTTTTTTTCACTTCCAAATTCGACCATTAGTAAATCTGCCCCTTAAAGGTTTAATAAATTGGCCCCTTAATTATAGATAGCCTATGATTTGTCCAATTTGTTGCAATCCTGCAATGATATATTATATGCAAATTCCCCCTGCTGAAGGTCTGGGGCATGTGCACCCGAACCCACTGTTCTCAGCAGTAAGAGCATCCAAGGAACTGATTATTCGGTTATTCATACCTTAAAACTATGCCAACATACTGTAGGTGTGAATTGTTCCACTGACACAGCTTTGTTATGATGATATACGTTTTGTTAAGCCAGGGGAAAAAACACTTTTTGCCTTTGCATTTGGCACAGAAAAACATGAGGAAAATATGTCCTCATCCTCAATGCATTTGGTGCGAGATAAAATGTGAGAAAAAGAACAGATTGACTTTAAGGGGAATGGCACACTAGGGGATTAGTCACTTGCTGTAAATTCGACCTACTGAATTTGACTAATCACCTCAAAATGTTTTCCCTCTGGTAAAAATGTAAATCCCTAAGGGAAACATATTTTCAATTTTGGGTTTCTCCAGTAGGATGAATTTCCTTTCTACTCGGGTGATTTACATTATTGCTGCTAGGCAGGAAAATAGGGACGTTTTGTTGCCCAAGGTAGGATAAATTTATCAGAAGCAACAAAACATCCTGTGTGCCAGGGACTCAATGCATTTGACACAAGAAAAAATGCTTGTTGACTTTTTGCATTTAGCATGAGGGAAAAAAGCTCAAGAAAATATGCCCACTGATTCCAATGCATTTGGTGGGGGTAAAATGTTGCTAAGGTTTCAAAAACTTTTCAGCAATGCGAAACGAGGCAGTTTTGCTTATCTCTCAGGTTGTTATTTACTAAACCTTGAATTTATCAAGTCAGGTTTTTTGTGGCAATAACTTGAATTTTATGTAAAAAAAACCTTACATTTTTTTTTATACCCAGATTATACAAAAAACCTGAATCCAAAAATCCGCCATCTCTGACCTTTTGATGTCCTGTATAAGTCAATGTGGGAGGCACCTATCTCAATTTAAAGTTTTCATGGTCTGGGCTGGGATTAGCCCAAAATCTGACTTTTTTTTGTGAGTTTTTGAGAGTTTTTGATCTAATAAATTCAGGTTATTTTATTAATAAATAAGGTCAAATTTGAGGTTTAGTAAATAACCCCCTAAATGCACCTACACATCAGCAAGAATTTTCTTTTTTAGTATTGGACTCTAGGATTTGGTCCTTTAAAGGAATCTTAAAAAATTATTCAGTTAATAGTGCTGCGTCAGCAGAATTCTGTCTCAAAATATCCAAGAGAGTGACAGTAAGGTTTCAATTACATATATATATATATAATATTGGTCACTAATGGAAAAATAATTTGCAATGTGTTCACCTTGTGCACCCTTTGCCCCTCACATGACATTTACCCCCATATGTAATATTAGGCACTAAGTTTGCCCAGCAGCAGTAACCAGTAGCAACCAATAGGATATTTGCTTTTAGACAGGTGACCACTATATGCTTGTTGCTGATTGGTTGCTATAGGTTACTTCTCCTGGGCAAACTTAGTGCCTAATATTACATAACCCCAAAAACCTCTTAATGTAAAAGTTTGCTCCAAAAATGTACTCTACCTTCAAGCAGATGTTTAAAACTTCACAATTCACAAGGCAATAAAAGCCAAATGAACAATACATTGTAACATGTAAACTGTTATTCTTATTTGTGTGCAAATGTGTTATCTTTGCACATTTTATAACATTGCCCATTAAATGTTTATAAAGTTATTTACAAATGTTCCTGCTCCAGTGGTGCTTTCAATCTAAGGTCTCTAACACATAACATGTGTTTGGACTGATTTCATCTGTAGCCAATTAACCTTCCTGTATGTTTTTGAGTGTGGGAGGTAGCCAGAGTACCCAGGGATAACATACAAATTCTTTGCAACCACTGCTAACCACTGAGCCAGTGTGCCATTGATCTGTTTAACTAAACTAACATGAGGGACATGGAGAGCTACCTGAGCTATAGCTATACTGAAGGAAGAAGAAAAATGTGGTTTATTCTAAAGCTGGCCATAGACACAATAATCCCATCATACGAATTGAGGACTCGTACGATTTTCAGACCATGTGTGGAGAGTCCCAATTTTTTTCATCCGGCAGATATCGGTCATTTGGTCGATTGGACAGGTTAGAGAATTTCTGTCGGCTGCCGGTAATATCTCTGCGTGTATTGCCGATCATATGATTTTCAGTGGGAGACTGTCACTAGGTTTTATTGGACACAACTTTTGTACGATCCCTGTAGGGGCTAAACATCGGCAGAAAATCGTCTGTCTGTGCTTTTTACTACTTTATTTGATCTGAAGGTTAGTGGCAGGTCGTGAGATGGGGAAGTCCGATCGTTCAAGGATTCAAACGATCCAATCTTTTTGTCTATGGCCAGCTTAAGACCTCTGAGGATCTGAGTTCAGGACTAGTCCTAGCTTCTCCATATTATTAAATATTTGGTATTCCCAGACCTGGTACCTTTAACCTGATTACAGCCCCCATAATTGTAAAATTGTAGCTGAGGTAAAAAAACGCACATCCATCAAATTTAACATTTACTGTATGTCCAAATGACACATGCTGAAAAAAAAATCTGAAGCCATTTCATATTTGTCTCAGAGGAAGAGACATTTTAAATGGCAAATGGCATTCAGATTTAAATGCATTTAATACATTTAGTTCTGTATTGGCCAAAAGTTAAAAGGAGAGTTTCAATGTAGCTCTGTATCTTTAGTCACTAAATGGTAGAGGCCTCAGTAAGAGAAGCTATTGAGAGGAGAGATCCTGTTATAGCTAAGATGAGTGAATGCTAGGTTCAAGATAATTTGTAGCCTGAGGTTCCACCTAGTACAGCAGAAGGGTTAGTACTCTGAGTATAACCTGGCAGAGTAGGGACTGAAGGATACATTTAGGGATAGAGAGACATGCCACTGTGATTGACTGGACACTTGAAGGGAGTATTATCCATTGGTTGTAACTACTATACTTCCTGTCCTGGGCCAAAACCATCAACAAAATTGACTTGTGAGATATTTACTAACAGATTTTATTGTAAAATCTTGAAGTATCATCCTGAGATACAGTAGTAAAATCCAGCAAATTATATGAATAACCCTTCATCCATCTGTAATGGGAAAGGGTGTCACATACTGAATCCTGTGTTGGGGATTGCCTTTTGGGGTGAAATATCCTAATCATGAACGTTAATAAGATGCTATAATGTTGAAAGAACAGTTCTAACAGTTTTTGATCTCACAAAATATGAAAAAATTTAAGATAAATCCTTTTTTTACGTTAAAATAAATTATTTCAAAGCAAATTAAAAACAGAAGTTATTAGAACAAGCAAATTGTACCATAATGACAAGGAAAGGAGGTCATGTTAATTTTTCAGTCCAAATCTTTGACACGGCTAGATTGTTTAATTAAATACTATTCATGTCAGGCCCATTTTAATTGAACCTAATGCATATCGGGAAAATAAAACGATTAAAACTGAAAATTGTTGAACTTGTGCTAACCATTAATTCAAATTATGAGAGATTACGTTTTATTCTTAGCACCCTTTACAATGCAGAGAGAGTTGTTATTGTTGCTGATTTTATATGGAACACAAAAAAAATCAAAATAAATATGTATTTTTAAGTGGGGCAAACATTTCTGACCTAATTGTATGGCAGTCTGTGTGTGGTCTTGCTTAATGATCACACCAGAATCAATCAGCCAAAAAAAAGAATTATAAAATGTGCAGAAACATGGAGCTGGATGTATGGTCCAATAGTCACATCTGTGCAATAGTAATCCATGTGTCCGTGGCCTGCCCCTACAGCCCTTGATTTGTGCATATACAAATGGACCTGCAATACTGCAAATGGGATTGGGTGTCAGCCTTAACAGCAAGCCTGCAAACCAACCTCACAATTGAAATGGCTTCAGCAAACTTTTATATACCATATATACCATATACCATAATAAAACTGGGCTATACACTAACTAGGCAGAAAGCCAGGAAAACTTTGTTGATTGTCAGTGCATGTTCTAAGTAGATCAGTCCCTTAGTGCTAATTATACCCTATGATTTGTTGCACATTAAAAGATTAAGCTGTGGATGATGTTTTAATAAAACAAGACTACTTGCCACTCACAGTCATTTCTTTTCTCATTTACATGAAAAATAAAACACTTTTCCCTCTGCTCCCACCTCCCCCGAGAATTCTATAATCATATTCTGAAATTTACTTACCATTTTTTGCCTTGCAGGACTTATTGTCAGATTGAATTAAGTAACCTTCAATACAGCTGCATGTGTAAGATCCAAGTGTATTTCTGCAAGTCTGACTGCAGGATCCATATGCTGCACACTCATCAATATCTAAAATAAACAAGTAAATGGCAAGTTCAGCACAAGGGTTAGACCTTAAAGGCATCCCAGTATTTCACTCTTCTCAATATTTCTATTACTGTTTTATGAACTTGGAAATTGTGCTCTGCATTTTATACTAATGTTTTAAATAAAATAAGATGTAATAATTTGCTTTGGAGCTCTGTTTTTCTGCCTTGCTAAATAATCCTACCCCCAGCAACTCTGCTAATGAATTCTCTCCTACTTATATTATTTGAAGGATTACTGGTGCTGGTACTTGACCTATGCAGTACAGCATTCCATATTGGCCAGGAGTTTAGTGATCATTTCCTCTTCATGTTTACTACAGCAATATAGTTTAACATGGTTCTTCCTCTCTGGCCTCAACCTGGGAAGTCTTTAAAATGCTGCTTAATAAATATACATGTCAGTACATTCCCATTGTAAGCAAGGAACGTCATTGCAAAGCAAAACTTTTTTGGTTCAATAGAAGTGTTGGTGTTGAGGTGGGTAAGAAAAGACATACTTTTCAGACTGTCAAGTTATCTGGGACAGCCAAATCATTTATAAGGTTCAAGTAGGCCAAGAAATCATGCAAAAAAGCAGAAAATCAGGCAAGCAAAAATCGATATGGAAAAGGATATTACAGTAAACAGTAAATAGAATCCAGAATTACTTTTTAAATATGTTAATAGTAAAAAAATGAAACAGGAAGAGGTGGGATGTTTAATATCAGAGGGGGTTCAGCTAGTTGATGAGAACAAGCAAAAAGTTCAGATTCTGAACGTATATTTTTTGTCTGTCTACACAAATGAGGAACCAGCTAATGAAGGTTTCCTTATTAGTCCATTCTAGTAATATATCTAATGAGGCATGGCTCACACAAGATAACATAAAAAAATACTAGAACATGTTAAGATAAACAAAGGTCCGGGGCCAGTGGTAGAGTTCTGCAGCAGGTCGGGCACCTGCAAAATCTTGTGGTACCCTGCTGGTTGCATGTAGAGGTTCTGGGTAAGAATGCGGGTCGCGGGTCTGGGTTGGAGTTTGCAGGTTGCAGGTACGGGTCCCAAAAAATTGACCCACGCAGGACTCTAGCCAGTGGTATTCACAAGCTTATGTAGCTCTGTGATTGCCAAACCTCTCTACTTAATTTTTAATGTTAGGAAAGCTTTTTGAAGGGTTAATAAAGCATAAGATATTGGACAAAAAACAATACTATTAGTTTGTGCAAGCATGGTTTTATGCGTCATAGATCTTACCAGACTAACTTAATTTCTTTTTATGACAAGGGAATCAGGGGTCTTGATTCTGGGATGGCAGTGGATGTTATTTACTTAGACTTTGTTAAAGCATTTGATACAGTGCCACACAGAAGGTTATTGGTTAAATTAAAGCATGTTGGCCTGCAACATAGTATTTGTATCTGGGTAGAGAACTGGCTAAAAGATGGTGATGGTAAATGGAACATTTTCTTATTGGACCAGTGTTGTTAGTGGGGTACCGAAGGGCTCTATACTGGGTCCCTTGTTTTTCAACTTGTTTATTAATGACCTGGAGGTGGGCATAAAAAGTACAGTTTCTATTTTTGCAGATGATACTAAATTATGCAGAACTATAGGTTCCCTGCAGGATGATGACATTTTGCAGAGTCATGGGAACCTAACTCTGGGCAGTGTCATTGTGTAGCTACTAAAGCAAATAAAGTTCTGTCTTGCATAAAAAGGGCATAAACTCAATGGATGAAAATGCAATTATGCCTCATTATAGATCCCTATGAAGGCCTCATCTGGAGTATGAAGTATGGTGAAGTTTTGGACTACAGTCTTTAAGAAGGATATAAATGAGCTGCAGATAGTGCAGATATGTGCAACTAAGCTGGTTAGGGCATAGAAGAAAATATGATGGTAGACTGTCCAGGTTGGGGTTGTTTTCTCTCGGAAAAAGGTGCTTGCGAGGGGACATGATTGCACTTTACAAATACATCAGAGGACAATTATAGACAAATAGCAGGGGACCTTTTTACCTATAAAGAGGATCACTGCATCAGAGGCCACCCCTTCAGACTAGAAGATAAGGACTTTCATTTGAAGCAGCGCAGGTGGTTCTTCACAGTGACAACAGTAAGGTTGTGGAATGCACTGCAGGATGAAATGATGGCTTGTTCTGTTAATACTTTTAAGAGGGGCTTGGATGATTTCTTGGACAGACATAACATCAAAGGCTATTGTGATACTAAACTCTATAATTAGTTTATGGCCATATATAATTTATGTGAAGGTATGGAGGGGTGTGTGTGTGGATGCTGGGTTTTCATTTGGAGAGGTTGAACTTGAGGGACTTTGTCTTTTTTCAATCCAATTTAACTATGTAACTATAGTCTTATGATGAGAGGCGGTCGGTGCTTTCTCTCTTTGGTGCCATCCAACTTGGCAGCGCCCCTGACCCACATGGAATGACACCGGCGTCACAACACTGGCGCGATAATGCAGAGGAGTTCTATGTTCATATACTGTATATGATTTTTACTATTCTCATATTTTACAACAGGGATAACATTGTATCTTTTGTCATGTGACACAAATGAAGTCACAGAGCACTATTTATAAATATAAATATACAGATGCAGTCACTTGGATTTGTAAGTTTAATGCGTCGTGACTCAGGGCTAATTGAAGAAACTGTGCTATCTAAAGTTATCTTAACTCATTTAATGCATTTAACCTTTTCATTAGCATACCAAAGCACCATTGTTTTCAATGGTGAACTCTTTAATTGGATGGGATGCTGTGACACAATATTCTGTGCTAAGTGGGATAAATGGGATAAATGAGTTAAGTCACGACGCATTTAGCACACAAATCCAAGTGACTGCATCTGTATATATATAATATATATTTTACAGGATATTCATGGCTCTTGTGTATAATATTTTTAATATAAATAATGATAATGGTCTCTTCTTAAGTTCATGGACTATACATTAATCTTTTTTTAAAAAAAAAACTATTTCAACAGACTGAACATGTGCTGTTGCTATAATACAGTGAACAAGAGCATTTGTTCTACCTCAAGTTTTCTTCAGGGTATAATGTGCTAGTTATGTTCCTATTTATAAAATGTGTAAAATCTGTACAGTGATTTTTATAGGTACAAAAGCAGAGTTTCAGGATTTCTTAAGCAGTCTGCAGTGTATTTTTCATTTGGTGATAACTATTGAAGAGATCATAAATAGTCACGGCCACATCAGTGGTAGGGAAATGATCTTGCTCAATTTACTCTCCAAAGTGCTAAGGGGATTTCAAGGTAATCCATAACATCACATTACAACTTGCATGCATTATAATGCAGCATCCAAACCACATTTAAAAAAAAATCATTTTGCCAATACATTTTTTCAGCTACTTTAGAAAAAAAAGTTATTGACTTTAAAAAGATCTAAACTCACAAAATGAAAGGTGGAAAGGTAATCAGGGTGCTTTATTGAGTTTTTAGCAATTTATGAGATATTTGCATTGTAACTTTTGTCTTAACTAATATACAGTCAACACAGGGTTGAACTGAATCCATGAAGTGCTTAGAAAGTACACAGACAGTTATGATGGTCAAATTTGTTCTGTTTTACTTTGTTGAAAAATTTGCCAAAACGCATTTAAGTGGGAAATGCTTTTCACTGTGTTAAGCACTGAACAAAAATGGGAAGTCTTTAAAATGCTGCTTGATAAATTTACATGTCATTATATTCAGCTTGTAAGCAAGGAACGTTGTTGCAAAGCAAAACCTTTTCGGTTCAATAGAATTGTTGGTCTTGAGGTGGGTAAGAAAAAATGTGTTTTTAAGGCTTTCAAGTTAGCTTGGACAGCCAAGGTACAAGGAGGACAAGAAATCCTGCAAAAAAAGTTATCAGGCAAGCTAAAATCGATCTGGAAAAGGATATTGCAGTAAGCAGTAAAAAGAATTCAAAATTAGATTCTGAACACATTCTTTTCATCTGTCTACACAAATGAGGAACCAGCTAATTAAGGTTTCCTTATTAACAGTCCCAATTCCAATAATACATCTAATGATGCATGGTTCACACAAGATGAAATTCAAAAGAGACTAGAACATGTTAAGATAAACAAAGGTCCAGGGCCAGATGGGATTCATCCCAGGGTACTTAGTGAGCTATGTACTGTGTCCCTTGCTTTTCCACTTGTTTATTGATGACCTGGATGTGTGCATTGAAAGTACGGTTTCTATTTTTGCAGATGATACTAAATTGTGCAGAACTATAGGTTCCATGCAGGATGCTGCAACTCTGCAGAGTGATGGGAAACTGGACCGCATACTGGAAGATGAGGTTCAATGTTGATAAATGTAAGGTTATGCACTTTGGCAAAAATAACATAGATGCAAGTTATACACTAAATAGCAGTGTGTTGGGAGTTTCCTTAAATGAGAAATATCTTGGGGTTTTTATAGATAACAAGTTGTCTAACTCTGGGCAGTGTCATTGTGTAGCTACTAAAGCAAATAAAGTTCTGTCTTGCATAAAAAAGGGCATAAATTCAACGAATGAACACATAATTATACCTAAAGATCCCTAGTACGACCTAATCTGGAGTATACAGTGCAGTTTTGGACTCCAGTCCTTAAGAGGGAAATAAATGAGCTGGTGAGAGTGCAGAAACGTGCAACTAAACTGGTTAGAGGAATGGAAGACTTAAATTATGAGGGTAGACTGTCCAGGTTGGGGTTGTTTTCTCTGGAAAAAAGGCGCTTGCAAGGGGACATGATTATACTTTACAAATACATTAGAGGACATTATAGACAAATATTAGGGGACCTTTTTACCCATAAAGTGGGTCACTGCACCAGAGGCCACCCCTTCTGACTACAAGAAAAGGACTTTCATTTGAAGCAGCATAAGTGGTTCTTCACAGTGAGGACAGTGCGGTTGTGGAATGCTCAGCCGGGTGATGTTGTGATGGCTGATTCTGTTGATGCTTTTAAGAGGGGCTTGGATGATTTTTTGGACAGACATAATATCAAAGGCTATTATGATACTAAACTCTACAGTTAGTATCTATGGGCAAATACGGTTTGTGTGAAAGAGTTGAGGGGTGTGTGTGTATTTGGAGGGGTTGAACTTAATGGACTTTTTCTTTTTTCAACACAATTTAACTATGTATGTAACTAACTATGTATGCATTTAAGTCAATGGGCGTCAAAATTATTTTGACACCTGGTAATTTTGATGCCTGAGACAAATTTAATACATGAACCTATTTTATCAAATTGCATTAAAAAATGCATTGTCCAAATGCATTTTTATACACTTTTCTGATGCACACCCACATTTTTTTTACACAGCAGATTTTTCAACGGTGAATTCTCACCCCAGTTTTGCAAATGTATTCACTGGCAGCAAAACATGGGATTTGCAGCAAATTCATAGTTGTCAAATTTATTCGGACATCACTACTCTTTAAGCACAAGTGTGAACCCTGGGACTTCCTCAACCTGGTAGCTCCAGGGTTACCTTGCATCAAAAGATGCACAGCTCTCAATTGGGTACAGAAGCGGGATGGATCAAGCACCTTTTGTCACATGAAAGGTATTTTTTGTGAAATGACTGCTGGGAAATTTGTATGACAGTAACTGCACTTACAGTCATAAATGACCCATACTGACTTGCTGCAGACTTCTTGTGCCAATCATTTTTCTGTCATAGATTTAATTTGGTAATATTATTTATAGATCTTCTGTGGCTTTTTATATGTTTAGGCTTTTCCATCCCCTACATCTGTTGTTGAACTAAAATTCTGTGAAATACTAAACTAAATCTTAGCTAATAATTACTTTTATCATAGAAAATACAATCTAGATTAGATTTTCATGCCCCATGATTTCCATGCTCAATGAGAGGGAGCCCAATCAGCAGTTACAGTTGGTGCGGAATCAATATTACATTTAGATATGAGACATCACAGTAATTTATGTGTAAAATTACTCATATATGAATTTATATACACAGCTAAGACTACATTTACAGACTATTATCAAAAAGGAGTTTGTTGGGGATATTTCTCTTCAGTTGTTAGTATCACTTTATAATGTTAGGCCAAAGAAAGACTTACCTTTGCAAGTCCTTCCATCTGATCCTGTTTCATACCCATCTCTGCAGTAGCACTCAGTACCATTTCTTGTTATTGCACATTTATATTGGCAATTTCTTTTCTGACATGTTGTTTGCAGTTCTTAAAAAAGAAATATGTGTAAGTATATGTGTACATATGTGTATATGATAAAAACATTAGAATGCATTACCTCCTTAAAGGGAAACTTTCATGGGAAAACAGGATTTAAAAAAAAATAGTGCTGCTCCAGTAGACTTCTGCACTGAAATCCATTTCTCAAAAGAGCACACAGATTTTTTTATATTCAGTTTTGAAATCTGACATAGGGCTATACATTTTGTCAATTTCCCAGCTGCCCCATGTCAAGTGACTTGTGCCAGCAGTTTAGAAGGGAACTGCTTTTTGGCAGGCTATTGTTTTTCCTTC
>CM044447.1:61814206-61840359 GCA_024363595.1 Xenopus borealis
GCACCTGACCTCCGCAATTAGTTTCCTGAGTGTGAGTACCATAGCAACCGTACCAAAGTTACAATAAAGGCCGAATGGGGGAGTAAAACACTCTTTTTTGGTGTATGCTCCTTATCGGCGGATATTTCCTGATAGCGGGATTAATCTACTGGAGTAGAGGAAATATAATTGTCACGAGGCGCTGCAAGGAATAAACCTCGGGTCATAAGTAGATTATTCAGCCTTTCCTCAATATGAGTGCCATATTCACCGCAACAAGATTACGATAGAGGCCGAAACGGGGGTAAAACGCCGCAAGGTGTTAAGACCTTTTTGGTGTATGCCCCCAATCGGCGGGCACTCCCAGGTGACAGACACCTGTCCTATAAATTTTTCTATTTTTGCACCATAAGAAAAACCTGTGAGTGTCGCTATCTTACGCTTATATATATATATATATATGTATACACTTGATTAGTATTTGTTTGAATGCAAAAACATTATTATAATGGGAGCCTGGTCTTGTCATTGGGCTCAATGGTCTGCTTTGAAACCAATAAGCAATATACATCTATATCATTCATAGGAATCAAGTATAACATGCTTCACATATTGCTAAGAACAGACTTTGATTCTCTCCTTCATCAAAAAAAGGACTAATGAACTCCATATTATATTCTCCATGCACCCATGCACAAGTATCATACAGATGAGCACCCAGAATTGCACCCAGTATATGTTTAGCTTAGTTAGGCAATAAAACAAATATAGGAACCAGTAGTGCTCCTAGTTTGTCATTCATAAGACACACCACAAGCAGTATAGACCAAGTAAAAGCCTAATCTCAGCAATAGAAGATACTGCCATAAGTAGCAGTGTCAGCAATGCATTAATTTACTCTCAACCCACTTAAGAAAGCACATGGTTTATCAGGGTCAGGTAGGAGAGAGTACAAATGTAATTTTCAACAGCTGGAGACCTATTTATCAAAGTTAAGATTTTAGTGGTTTATGGGGCTTTTCAAAAACACAACTAAACTCACTTTCTCTAAAGCTATGAATGTGATGACATTTATTAAGAGAACAGAAAATTACACAAAATGGTGCACTAAAATATTGAATACCTCTAAAACCTTATGTTTTTGGACAATTCCTAGAGAAAAAGAAAACCCTGAAAACCTCTAAAAGTCTGAATTAATTTAAAAAGGTCCATTAGTATCAGTGCAGCTCCAACTGACTTCTATAGGACCTTGACAACTGGTACCTGGAGAAGTTTTTTATTTTTCATGAACATTAAACTTAATAAATCCCAAATTTTTGAGATAAAAAATAAGAAAACTACAAATGTTTAGAGATTTTTGGAAAAAAACTAAATTTGATGGTTAGCAAATGGTATATCTAGTATAAGTAATTCTAAAACAACTGGACTTGCTGAGTAATCATTGTAGACATTCCACTACTCATCCAAGCAGCTTCTTCAGTTCAACAAACTGGTATGGGAAGTCCTTGGCATATAAATGCTTCCACTAATCCAATTAAATGGCAATTGTAACACTTGACATAGGTGACATCTGAAACTCCCATAGGATTTGAATATGTGGGGTTACTGTAATAAGATTACTAAGGTATCATGCAACTCCTTGAAACAGGTGTTACTTTTGAGAATTGCATGCATGGATTTGTGAAGTGTTCTGAAACCACCACGTTACAGATCTTAGAACAGCATTGTATGTAGTAGAAGATGGTGTTGATGGCCCCAATCTCTGTTCAGGGATGGTTTCTCCACCTTCACATGAATTGCCTCTTTCATGGCTCTTTCAAACCAGCAGTTTTCTTTATCCAATATTTGAACATTGCTATCTTCACAAGAGTGTGCCTTGTCTTTTTGGTATAGTAAGGCAGCTGAGCTGTGCCCTGTACAGTTCACCCTCCTATTCTAAGCCATTCATTTGGTGAGAAATTGCTTTGTCTCCCCAATGTATAGGTCAGTACACGTTAAACAAGACTGTATATACCACATTGCTTTGTTTTTCTTTAGGTGTTTCATCCTTTGGTTGTACCAATTTTTGTCTCAGTGTGTTATTAGGTTTGAAAAACACATGGATGTGGTGTTTGTTGAAATCCTCCTGAGTTTCATTGACACTCCAGCTACATATGGGATGACTATGTTTCATCTACTATGTGTCTGCAGGTGGTTACTTTTTTCAGTGTTTCTGTTGGGTGTGGTTGCTGCTGTTTTGACAGATGCCCAGTCTGGGTAGCCACACACTTTCAAAGCTCCACTGAGATGTTTATACTCCTTGTTCTTGGACTCTTTATCAGTCTCACTTTCCGCCCTGTGGTGCAGAGTTCTAATGACACCCAGTTCTGCTCCAGCAGTTGGTGGGAATTAAACATCAGATATTTTTCCGTATGAGTGGGTTTCTTGTATACTACTGTTTTTAAGTTATCTATCCTCTTGGATGGATATCAAACAGTCCAAAAATGCAAGTTTGTTCTTCCTTTGTGAACTTGATGTTAATGTCTGCTGAGTTAATGTGTTATGCAAAGGACACAAATTCACTATGGTATTAAAATAGTATCTACATTCAATTTCAACAACTTTTTTAAACACATATCCAGTCAAATTGCCTCATTGTTTAAGATATTCAGACCATACCTATGCTACCATACGCTACACTTTTGCATGGTTCATATTGGTTTGATGTTATAGAAATATAGATTATGCCTCTTTTTATGCCCACCTTGTTTTAAAGTTGGCTTTATGCAGATCTAGTTCAATTTAATTTAATGGCCAGTTTTTGGTTGCTGGTATTATTTAATAAAGAAATATCAGAGCATTGATGTGTTTCTTTCAATAATCTCATGAACAGAGAACCAGGATTTACAGACAGATCTGCCATCAGGAGGTACAAAGGGAACTGCAATCAGGGGACCTAATGGCCCAGAGTTGTAAAGGGGTAGGGCTTGCATGCAAGGGGCATAGGCAGGATAATGAAGACAGGGTTGTGGCATAGCGGGGCATGACTGGAGATGGTCAGGGGCATGAGAGTGTGTGCATGAACATTTTTTTTAATAGGGGTGCCATTGTACTTGTTGGTAGAGCCTCCTCCCATATGGGATACAATAAGTTAATTGGGCCCCCTTGAAAATGTAGTTGTTTGCACCCCCCGGATGTTGGCCCTGTGTATAAAAGGAAGGAAGGATTTTTATTATTAGCGATGGGCGAATTTATTCGCCTGGGGCAAATGTATTCACCTGGAGCGAATTTGCGGCAAATTCCTGTGATTCGCGGCTGGCAAATAAATTCGCGAAACGCCAGCGAAAAAACGAGTCGCATGTCATTTTTGATGCAACGCAACGAAAACGACGTAACGCGAAGAAAGTGACGCGTCAAAAACATGCCGCGACTCTTTTCGTAATTTTTTTCGCCAATTCGCGAATTTCATTTTTCAGCGAAGCGAAACTGGGTAGATTTACCCATCACTATTTATTATAGCATCCATCTGTATTATGTGAGTTGCTCTCCCTGCTGAGTTATCAGATCTTACAGGGTTGTAGATCTTATACAGTAATACTTTCATAATGCTGTGATGTGACTAGACTACAGGGTCCAGCTATGCTGTGACCCTTTATAATATGTTAAAGCTGGCCATAGATGTAACGATTATGATCTTTCTTGGAAAAAGATCTTTCCAAGAAAAATCATTAGTTACATTACATATGTGTTGAGCTGAATCGTCAGATATACAGGTAGAAACAATAGGCACCTGATCAAACTTTTCTGTCCAACGCAATCGACAAGCTGACCGATAACCAAGTCTTTTGCCAATATCGGTCAGCTCATTTCCCACCATACACACACCAAATATTGTATCAAAATTTGTTTTGTACAATGTTATCGGTGTGTCTATGGAAACCTTTAAGCAATAGCCCACTAAGGAATAATGATCCTTGTTCATGTTCTTCAGCAAAAAATTTTCTGAAGAAATATACACATATTTATGTCACTATTCTGATGCAACCAAATTGTTCTATTAATAAATAAATAAAGAAAAAAAAGTGTTTTTTATTAAGAGAATACTGATATCAACAGAAGCAGATACTTTACAAATCTCACATTGCTACCAATCACACACACTGGGGCAGATTTACTAAGGGTCGAATTCGAGGGTTAAAAAACCCTCGAATTCGACCATGGGAATAGTTAGAGAATAAAAATTCGATCAATAAATAAAATCGTTCGAATCGTTCGATTCTAATGATTTTAACCATTAGATCAAATTTTTTTTATTCAATCAAAATTTTTGAATTCCAGTTCGGTAGCATTGATATGGAGAACTAGGCAGTCGAATAAAAATTTAAAGGGGAAGTACTTTGACTGTCAAATATTCAAATAGATTTTTTTTTAATCATTCGATTCGATCGAATTTTTAGAATACGCTGGTCGAATTTGTATTCAAAAACATTAGAAAATTCGCAATTAAAACTTTTTGAAAATTCGATCGAACTTCGAATCCTTCATGTGAATTTAGTAAATCTGCCCCACTGTGTAGTGAGGTTTGGTTTGGTGTGAAACTTACAAGACCTGCAGGCAGTTTGAGGACAAGAAAGAGCCCCATGCAAAAGTTTGGCTGTGTAGCTGTTAGCACAGGGCCCCTCATTGCACAACAGAATTGCCCAGAAGTAATTTATTATAATTTTTCATTTGAATATTTTTGATGGAACAAGTGAGAGTTGAGTGTATAATTCAATTCATATTTCAATGAATGATACTGTAAGTTTCTTTACTCACACTTTGGCTATAATCTTCCTTAAAACAATATATAGGCCAATATATAAAAATTCAAGTATTTTGATTTAATTTAATATTTATCAAATTAATAAAAAATATTGGAATTAAATATTTAGCAGCTAAAATCTGGTTAGCGTGTATATAAGGGGTGGGAGGTACATTTTCAATATGTAAACTAAATTAATTTTTACACCATTCTGGGGGAAGCAGATTTATATATTTCTAAATTCCATTTTTTTAAATGTCATTGTAAACTATTTTTTTTTTATTCTATCATGTTTTTTACTTGATGACTAGCATTGACTTTTTCCAATTCAAGTTTTTTGTAAATTTGCTAGTGATTTAGAAAAAAACATGATGAAGGTTACATTTGGTAAAAAGTTAATTTTGAAAATTAACTATGTTTCTCCCTGGAGTGGTAGCACAGCCCAGATAGCAATTGGCTAACTTTATTGTAGGTCTGACCTAATGGCAACAGTTAAAAGAATTATACATTAATGCTGTAAAGGAATAGCAAGTTAAATTAGTTCCTAGCATGTACCAGTGTAAACAAATCACAATCTAAACCTTATTGTATGACTTTGCATAACTTGATGGTGCTATACAAATAAATGATGGTGATGAAAAAATGAGCTTAATGTCATAGGACATTCTTATAGAGTGGTTCTTTTAATGCAATTTAGCAAGACTCGAGCACCAGTGGGGTGAAAACTAAATTAAAACTCATTTTATACATTATTTATGTATACACAGAAAATAATCATTTTTAAGTACAAAGATAATATAAATGTTATACTTGCTGCAACTGAGAACCTGCACTTTCCAACTTCCTACCAGTATTTTGTAAGATGTAGCACTAGAACATGCCAAGATACCTTTCTGAAGTAAGTCTATAGCTTTCAACATTGTGCAATTATCTGTCCATTTTTATTGGGTCCAGCTACCTAGGCTGTACTTGAAAGACCCAAAGGAAAATGCTGAGGCTGGCAAAGAAAAATACAGTGCCTCAGAGTTCTGATTTATTACTTCACCTGGTAAGAACAGTGAATTCTTTCATGACTTAAATGCCTCTTGGGCAGTTAGAGTACATGCCAAGTCAAAAGGCCTTTTTTTTTTTTTTACAAAAAAAATATGTGAACATTTAAAGTATATTCCATGAGCTAAACTTAAAATAATAAGGATGTGATTTTGACATTTACGGATACCCTGAAAAATATTCCGATAAACCTAATTCTACCATCCAACAATAATTAAACGTTCACATTAGAGGCTCTTCATGTAGCTGAGCAATCAGAGAAAGAAAATCTTGTTTTTATAATCTGTAGTTATTTGGCACTATTTTATGGCAATTGAATAGCAAATTCACCTAAAAAAAGTATTGCTTGCAACTAGTTTAGTTGGTAAAATATATTTTCACTGGTTCATCTGCCCCTTTTGTGGATTCCTATCCTCTCCCCAACAATAATGTCACCATGGTCAACAAGCCTGCCCTGCTCCAGGTGACATCACTCTTGCCCTTTCAGTCATACCCCCTTTCCAACAATACAGCCGTTTCAGAGACCTTGTTCACTTGCCTGTGTATCCACAGCTAGAAGTACTGCTTTGCATTTTGCTTAAAGGCTAAGCATACACATTTAAAAGTAAAACCCTCATTAATATCATCATCACATGGAGAATTTTTCAGCCAAAAATATTAATGATTGTAGCACAATATGGCATTATAAATAACAATGGTGTTAAACCACTCAAAGCAAAAAACCTATAATTAAATTTTTAGAGAGAACAGTTATGTAACATTTGCTACCCTTTAAAAATTGGCCTAATTTGAAAGCAAGCAGTTTTGGACTCCATAGTGATGTTATGTTTGAATACTTCAATATAATGGTGATGGAAGAAAAGAGGATGTCTTTATACACAATGACATACAGTAGTTTCCTTAGAACAGATACTGCCCAAAATTCTGTTGCTATTCTTAATTCCTAGCTAAGTGCTTTTTTTTGCATTCTTAAATTACTTTGTACTGTGACCAACAGCTTATATGATGAAACTATCAAACTAGAGTATGCAAACATATTGGCCAATTTATGCACTGCAGGAAATCATTTTACAGGGCTGTATTCAGTTGTAGAGCCAAAGGGGATATAAATGGCTAAATGTGGCACTTTTGACATTCTAACTCTTGAATATAAGCTCCCAAAACTTAATTCCAGCAGTAAGATGATTATTTAATGAGAATTACCCCTACTAATACTATTGTTATTTTTTGTGGCACTATTGTTTATCAATATTACACAGCAATGATTAAAAACCTCATCAGTCACAAACCAGTTATTGTAATATGAAGAGCCATGAGAAACTCTTTCATCAACCAATATAATGTGTGTTTTTAAATCTAGTATACATGATTTTTTACATTTTATCTAAATCTGTATATGGCTTGGCTTGGTTGATTGGCTTGTATATGCATACATGAGAATAGTTTGTAGGTCATGAACACTGGCAAATTTGTGTCTCTGTGTAAAGACCATTGGTGACCAAATTTTTGCTTTCATTGTTTTATCTGCAGCTTGCTGAAGAATGCTAATAACTGATTGGTTACTGTGGGTTACTGGCCTAGGTGTAAATTTACCAGTATGTGTAAATAAGCTCAAGTAAATTTTAATTCTCTTATCTCTAATAGTATGGATAGACCAATTTTAGGCTTCACTTTAAAAACTGGTAGAAAATATAAAATTTTAATCCTTAATATTGTTTAATTTTAATGAGTTGGCTACTGAGTGTAAGCTGTTAAGGTTACAGATAAAGGCATCTGGTAAATTGTGTTGCAATATGAAAATGCAAATTGGTGTCTGGAATTCATTAATTTTTTTTTTTTTCAAAATCCAAAAGTGATTAATTCACTGTATCTACAGTACTAAGCAACAGATCTGGAGTTCTGATTTTTATTTAATGTTTAATGTGCTTCTGATATGCCTAAAACTCTATTATGCCTATTTGCAAAATATGCATATATTTGATTAAAATTGTGTTTTTGTGCTAATATCAACATATATCAACTTTGGGTATATTTTATAACTGTGAATTTCAAGCACAGTTCCTATTTTTTTATTTGCTAATATATATCTTTTATAAAGTTTTTTAAGGCCTGAAAGTGCCTGTCTGAAGGTAGTCTATAACATTTTACCAAATGGGAAGGTTATTATCATTCTTAGAACATTCCCTTAAAAGAGCAATTTAAAGGAACCAATACTTTTTTACTCAGAAAATATGTAGATGACCATTGGAAAGTTTCTTTCGGGAAAGTTCTGGGCAGGCAAGGGAACCTAAAGTGAACTAGAGGAATGGGGAACAAGAATGTGTTCAAGGGACAGGCTGAGTTCATACCGATCGGTCAGAGCAGTACCAAATCAGGAGACGAGAGCGTAGTCAAGGTCACAGGCTGGCTCAATAACACCAATATTGCAGTACAGTAACAGGATCCAGGAGAATAGTCAATAAACTGGCAAAGGTCAGGACAGGCAGCAAACTAGGAATGGTCAGGGACAGGCAAGATCAGGAACACACAAGACAACTAGAAATCACACACAGGAACTATGAAAATAGACCTATGTCGGGCTATTGGAAAAAGTACATTGTAGCTTTAAATATTTGAATTTTCGAGCCAAATGAGATGACTACATGTGGCACATCAAAGTGAAAAGATACTGGCAGCTGTCCCGCTGAGAGAGTACTATAAGAATTTGGACTATTCCGTAGTCAAAGTTCACAAAAATAGCTAAAAATTTTAATTTTTTTACTTTCAATTTTTTTATTTTCAATTCGACCCTTGATAAATCTGCCCCGTAAACATTCATAAAGTTACAAGACAAGACTTCTATTTTTTGCTTGAAGAGCGTTCTATGCAGACAATAAAATATGCAATAACATCTTACTGTCTATTTATAGGAAAATAATTTGAAGATTAAACCTTACTTATAATCAGGTCTATATTCCTTTTAGTATTTTAAATTATGATTACTTTTGTGTCCTCATTCGAGGAAACACAAAACACATTCTTGCACCTTGATTAATTAAATAAGTATGCTGTAAATTAAACAAAGGGTTTGACAGATAATAATAAAACTTGGGTACTTAAAATGCCATGTACATAGATGAGGTATTTGATTGATGAATCACTATAACTTTACAACACACCCCTGTTATTATGAAGAAATTATAAATTAAAAAGTGATTCTTTGTCTTTACTCAGCAAGAGATGCCAATATCACTGAATGAACAATTAATTTTTAACCATAACCATGAATTTGGAGCATTGAACGCATTCTTGCCTCCAAAAATAGAACTCAAGTCTCTATCTCTAGCTTGACTAAGTATCTATGAATCCAATTGCTTGTGGAAGCTGTCATCTGTCTGGCACTTTAAATTGTGTGCTCGCCTCCTTGTGGTCTTTAAGGTACCAAAATATAAAAAGATACTGCTTTAAGATACAAACAATGGAGAGAGCATATTAATACAACTCATTAAGGTCCAAATAGATTCCTGCATTCCACTTTGTTGCTAATGCATATTTGCTCTTCTCATTAAAGGCGTGCAAATGCACCTACTGATGCTGAGCAACCTTGGAGTGACTGCCCCTGGAATTGCACTTTACATACTGCACTCGCATTTGTAAATCATCCTTTATGCTTTATTATTACTTGTTTGTAACAAAATTAACATTAATCCATACCAATAACAAAACTATCCATGTACTGTAGGCAGGTCCGGACTGAGAATTAAAATAGGCCCTAGCATTTCAAATACACAGAGGCACACTCAGCCCACATAGAGGGCCAAACAGCCCCCACCAGCCCACTAAATACTGACTTTCTATGGGACTTAATAGCAGTCCCTCTGGCATTTGCCAGAACCCACAGATTGCCAGTCCGGGCCTGACTGTAGGTCTTATAATGATTAAATGTGTTATAACCTTAAGGCTAACTTCTACATCACAGAACAATCTTTTTTAAGTAAATTTCCAGGTCTCAAGATTTTTGGATAATAGGTCTTTCTACAAATACCATCAATAATGTCAATGAAAAATCCAGTTTATTTGTAATACTGCATTTTGGATATTCCACAGTGAGCCCACATACATACAATGGGTTAACGGATATCTCGCATTTGCACTGTGAAGGTGCAATCCTTCCATGGACAATCCTTACAGTTATTTTGTCCCACTGATCCAATAATCAAACATGTTTCTGCAGGATACTCAAGAATTCATGGAGTCGCCACCTCCACATCTGTAGCATACATGGTAAAAGCAAACCGGCAGCTACAGTACCGTTCATCTTCAAAGAGATGCAAAAAACTTGACACACTGGTGTGGGTGCATGGACAATCAGAGTTTACAAGGTTCTCTCTCCTCCCTCCATCTTAGGTAGTTTTTTATTTTATGCTTTTTAATTATTTTGTAAATAAATACTATTTATTTAATACATCAGGTTCAAATCATACAATACCTTATGAAGATATTTGACAAAGAATATATTTTAATATACCACAGACCTGATGTAAAGTATTGTAATTTAATTCTTTAAATAAGTTATTTTTTCACTAATTAGTTTATTACATTAATAAAAATAAATGATACAAAACACGCAATTTTCAGCACTACAACAATGGATCACTAAATCATTATAAGAAGCTGTGCATATTAGTCAGCCCCCCAGCCTTACATGAGCTGGGCCTTAAACTTCTGGTGAGAAGAAAGTGGAAAAGTAATTTTCAGTAAATCAGGCCCTGCAGATAACACTCTTAGGATTTAAAATTATACCCATAGCACTCTGATGCATAAGGATCCTCAATCTCTTTAATAAGAATTATTCCTGCTTTAGGTAAACCCACTTCTAGTGCTTTTTTCACGGGATTGTCTCAATATACATTAAAGGGAATCTAATTGTTCCATAAAATTGGCATAATGTGCCCCCCCCCCCCAGGTGTCTGAAATGGAAGTTCAAAAGTGTTACCAATTGACTAGAAGCTACTATGGCATATTGCTGTCATTATTGCACTCGAGTAAAACATCACAAGGGAGGACATACTGCTATTAAATGGTTCTGTAAGAATATAACACTGACATTTCTGGGATACAACTCCAAGCCTGCTTTAACACATGATGATATATTTTTTAATAGAGACCAATGGTTATAAATTAAAACAAGAGTACTTCCAAACATCTCATCATGATTCTATTCTGTAGAATAACCATGCAATAATATTAAAGCAGTTGTGTTATGTTGTTGAATTAGAGGGGTCTCTTACTTTTTATATTTGGCAGCTCACACTCATAATTAATTATTAAGAAAATGCATAATAACCAAATTACCATATAAATAGAATAAACAATGAATAGTAAACATACAATGTAAATATTTAATTAAGCTGTGATATCTAAAATTGTTTATTGAGATTCAATAACATTGATGTATAATGCACAGAACAAACTAATAAAACATTATGTATGACAGCTACTGCATTATGTACATCATCAAATGTGGAGAACACCAGACATTACAAAGACATCCAGTACAGTTAGCTTAACACGTACGGAACAAGCAAGGTCCTCTTGTCTTGTATCTCACACATGGAACTGCTCTGGAAATCTCTTGCAATCCTCACTTTCAAGATTACTTGACACATTGAGAAAATAAAAAGTATGAACCCAATATGTCATTCTAACATATGGCTTCTCAGCAAAGTAATCTTTTGAGACACACTTCTGTTCCCTAAGAGGACTGGTCTCTTGATGTATGTTCTAGGTGTTAGTATACATGCACTTCTTATCCAGTGTATGTATATTGTCATTTCAGCTATGCTCTCACTCATAGGAGGGGGAGGAAGCAAAAAAATAAATCTTTCCTGCTCTATGGACTGCTACAGCATTTCCAGGAATAGCAGTACTTCCCTGGAGACCAATGAACTAAAAGCTTATCATCAGTAGTTTTACCAGTAGATTTATTCTGGGAGTAACTTGTGAATTTATTGAGGTGGAATCTATAGAATCTACTATTTTCTTTTTAATAGCTTTTTTACATAGAAGAAAACTTAGATTATGATGATAGACAGATATAGATAGATAGACAGTGCAGGTGGAGTGCAATGGAGAGCTCACATACTTCCACATAGTTGTCAGGGGACTGTGTATATTGATGATGAATGCAGTGGAAACACTGCATCAATAGATGCCCTTGCATGTGAAATCAAATCAGGGCTGACTCTGCCCTATTTAAACCCAACTCCCACCTAAACTTCCTTTATCTGATCATTAGCTTCTGCTTCCTAGTCTTTAGCTCCCACCCCTCTTGTTCCTGCTCCAGTCCTGTCTGGTTCTGTTCCCTGCTCTGGCCTTGTATGGTTCTGTTCCCTGCTCCAAGTCCTGTTCCTTCTGCAGACTCTTCATCTGCCCCATCCCTCTCCTGCCTGTCCCTGTCTCTTCACCAGACCAGCTCCATTCTGCTCCATCTGTCCCTGTCTCTTTTCCAGCTCAGTCCTGCTCCTGCCTTTTTCCCTGACTCTTCAACCACTCCTTTCTGTCCCTGACTCTTTATCTGTTCTTTCCCACTATTGTCAATCTCTGTCTCATATTGCACATTTTCCCAAATCCTGTCAATCCTGTTCCTGACCTTCAGGCTGTGCTTTTTCAGCACATGTTGGTCGTTAACAGCATCTTGCCAAAAAAGACTTCCACATTCCCCTACAAAACCCTTTACAAATGGGCTGTGTGTCAATAAGCACACCAATCTTGCACCAAGTGATTCAGATGCAAACAACATTTAGAATCATGTGCTTTATAAATTATGCACTCCCCTCTAATTGCTAGATGCAGCTTGCACCCAATTTGTAGCAGAATGCAAGCACAATTATTTTGTTTGATGTATGAGGACAAAACTCGGAGCATCACCACAACTATATTGAAATTGTGGGGAAAGACTTCATTATGAGTAAAAACATAGTGATTTGCATCCAAAAATGCACTTTGCTCTCTACAATTGCCTTTGTAAATGTATGTATATTTTGCAGTATTCTGCTCCATTGCATTGCTGAGTTTATGTAGATGCTATTACATGCCTAGAGGTAACTCTGGATGACTCTGGACTCTTTTCTGAACTTGCACTATTTACTGTATCCCTAGATATTATGTTTCCCCTTCCCATTGTATTATACCACAACATGGTTCGTTAGAGTAGCACCCAAGCAGGAAAAAAAGCTTGGGTTTACTTGCTTTGGTTATAGTCTCATGTCTACCACTAGGCATGAGATAAACCTGAGAATTTTAGCAATGAGAACAAGTCTTTCAGCAGAGGTGTCAGGTAGCTGCGATCTAGTTAGCTGCCCACTGTTCTATTGATAGGCAGCTGGGCTGATGTCGAGGGAAGGGAAGGGGGTGATATCCCTCCAACTTGCAGTGTAGCTTAAAAGAGTCACTGAAGTTTATTAGAGCACAAGTCACATAACCTGAGCCTCCTGGGAAACTAATAATATGTCTAGCCCATGCCACATTTCAAAATTAAATATTAAAAAATATGTAAAAAACAGATTTCAGTGCAGAATTCTGCTGGAGCAGCACTATTAACTGGTGCATTTTGATAAAATACCCACAATAGTTTCTCTTTAAGGGAAAGAAACTTGGGCCAGTCACTTTTTAGTGTCTGAGGAAAGCGATTATTTTGACAGGGAGGGTGCCTAACACAAAGGCACCACCAGTGATTTTTGACTTGACACCTCCTATAAAGGACAAGAAAAGCCTTCTTCCTATGGTGTTTTGTAAATGACCCCTTGGGTCTAAATAAGATGTTGGCACATTGCTACATTCTTTTTTCTCAGGTTGGTGCATTTATTATTTATCACAAAGTCAGAGAAAAACATAGTCATTGCATTCACCTAGAGGTGTTATATTGGCAACCACCCAGTGAATTGGGCTTTCCTTTTTGTTTAAGACTCCATTTGAAATGTTACTTTATTACATTCCCCAGCAAGCTTTTATAATGTATAGTACAAAATAGGAGTCAGAAATCACCTCGGTAATGTAGTGTCATGTGCTCAATCACACAGCGGTGGGGTTTTCCAAGTCCACATACAGGATAATATGAAGAAAGTCCATTGGAGAGCAGGTCGTGTTTGATTGAAGATGCATGAGCACTACATGTTTCAGACCTCTAGGGTCCTTCCTCAAAGTGCACCACAACACTGATTTGTACCTGCTCTCCAGTGGACTTTTTTCATATTAACTTTTATAATGTAAAGTATATTCAAGTATAAGGGCTGAACTCCATGGGGCTTGATGTCTAATTTGTCACCATGCGATCACACGCATGCAACGTGTCAGATATGCAGAAGATAATGGAAATGAACGTGACATTACAGGTACAATCTACATGTATCCGACTGTTGGATATGAATGTTGCATGCTGTGTATTCATCTGACTGTCGGATATGTGTAGTTTGTACCTGCGGTTCTGTTCCTTCACCTTGGGCACATACGACACGTTGCATGCATGTCATCTCATGGTGACAAATCGGATATCAAAATCAAAATGCCATTAGGGTTATGTCAGAACCCTAATGGTGGAGCATTGGTTAGAATTACTGCTTTGCAACTCTTGGGGGTTATATTTTTATATGTTCTTCCTGTGTCTGCATGGGTTTCCTTTGGGAACTCCATTTTCCCCCACACTCCTAAAACATACAGGTCAACAACTCCTGATAAAGTTGATCATAGGCAGGTACATATATGAATAATGTACATGTATAATCTCTACTACAGCACTGTGGAATATAAATAATGTATAATAATATACTGCAAGTTATAGTATAGCAAACAAACAACATTATTATTGAAGATTTATTTTTCCTTTAATTGTATGTTTTATATACTGTTTAGAACACAGAAATGCTCTGAAAATAAAGTTGGTGCTTGTTTGTTGATTAGAAATGTTCTGTATACATTTGAATAATGGTGCAAAATAATGCAGTGCTGAAACCGAGTATATATATGTTGTGGCTTTGAAGCTAAGACTTGAAAATAAAATCAGTGAAGAGTCAGGGAAATTATTCATTTACAACTCAGTGATGATTTCTTGTCAGTTTAATATCTATTTGGGCCCAGTATCACTATAATATGTCACTGGTGTGAAACAAAAAGGCATCTGAAGTGAGAAATCTGGAAGAAAGTGTATTCACATACAGATGGATGACTTGGTAAATACAGTAGATGTGCTCCTTGACTGACAATGTGTTTCATTAACAAAGGACGTTAGAAACAATTCCAATTTATTTTAAGAGACTAATGCGAGCAAGAGGGACAGTAAAGAGAGGACACAAGAACACAATGGTAAAGCAAACACTGAAAGATACAATATTAAGTGCTGGTTCCACAAACAATTTCTTAGCATATCAGCATATCCGAGATAATTAGCTGTTATAAGCCCATTTTAAAGGAGTTAATTTGATTAATTGGTTCAATATATGTTGCACTCTGCTGGGATTAGTACAGAAAAGACGTTTCTAATAATGTTTTGAATGTAAGTTACCTCTAGAGATCAAATTATAGCCATATACATCTATATTCACACCCAGTTTATATGATTTATGTGATTATCATGTGATCATGAAGGCCACATGATGAATAGAACATGTCTCAATCAGTCATGTATTATAGGGTATATTGTATCCTCCTACACATCCATCTAAGGATATTAGAAGTCATTGAGGGGTTCTGTGAACATACAAGGTTGCATGTTGAATTATACAGGGAACTCTGATTATCACTCATGTATTATAAGGTATAATACCCCTCCTACTGTAAATTATAAGGATAACAGAAGTTATTGAGGAGTACTGTGATCATATAAAGGTGTAAGGTTACAGACTGGGTTATAAAGGTTAAAGGACAAAAACAATGTATATATTATATATTACTGATACAAATGCTAAAAATGCCTATGTTAAAAATTAAATAGAGGATAATGTCATTCCTTCTGTATTTTATAAGACTTTTATAAAGGCACTCCAACTCTGAGTGACATCTAACAGCCATTTAAAGTTAAACAGGGTGTCAAATATCCTTAATAATCTACAGTGCTGTCACCCGAAAATGTTTCCCCCACTAGAGGTGCAAGACAATACAGCCCTTCGTTTGGTTGTGGAAACAATATTTTTTTTAAAAATAGACCCCATCACTAGTGATGGGCGAAACGGCCGCGTTTCGCTTCGCCGAAAAATTAGCGAATTTTTTGCCGATTCGCGAAACGAGTCGCGCGTCGTTTTTGACACGCGTCGCGTCGTTTTTGCGCGGCGTATTTTTGTTGCCGAATTTTTTTGCCCGTTTCGCAAATTTATTCGCCAGCGGCGAATCGCGGGAATTCGCCGCGAATTCGCCCCTGGCGAATAAATTCGCCCATCACTACCCACCACTGCTAGGCCACCCCCTGGTGGCCATATAGCATAAATATGTGTTGCTAGTGTACAAGAGCCTAATGTAGTCCTGGTAGATGCAGCTTACAAGCTTATGTCCTGCACATTTTCTAGGCCAGTGGCCTAGCATTGGCAGATGCTTTTTTGAAACAAAAAAAACCCTTAATGTTTTCCCAACCAGAGTGCAGACTGTTAGCCCCTACTACTGGTGGGGGAAACTATTTCAGGTGACAGTGAGAAAGTGATGAAAACAAAGACCAGGAATGAAGCTTAAGTCCAAACAGACACCCCTAGATGAACTTGAGACTATTAAAACAGATGAAGCATTTGGACAGGTAAAGCCTAAACATCTTACAGCTGTAATGGAGAATTCAGTGTTATCAGTAATATGGAGGAAGGAGGGGAGGAAAAAGACAGAGGGCATTGCATGAGAAAGCTGGCTGCGGAGAGAATGCAACAGAAACTATAGACATAGAGCTCCTGAAGGGTGTCAGGCAAGTCTTGCAGGTTAACCATGCAGGGTAACATGGATTATTACTAAATAATTGCACACCACTGGGTTGTCTGTCACTTACAGTTATACACATCACAGTCTGACATCTGTTGATAAGGATGTTATACTGTATGCATGTGTCACAAAAGCCCACTTCACGGATTTTACTGTATTTTACTGGGATTGTATTGCATTTTACTGTACTTTTAAGTAAGAACAGCATTATCTCCCTATTTGCACTGTCAAGAATGGTTTTTAATGTTTGTAAGTTAAATATTTAAACAAAATTCCCTAATTGTTTGGATGAGGAAATTAATGCTGGCCAATGTAAATTTATCAGGATGATATATTTAGTCTTCCACTCAGAAATATAACAATTAAATCCATCTAAAATTTCTTATAAAAGAAGTGATTTGTCTAAGGTAACTCTCCTATTATGTCCATCAGCCTTCAATTATTATAAGCCTGCAATGCCCAACATTCTTTGTAATGATTTCAGAGTAAAAACAAATTGCATGCAATATCTTCATGAAGGACAAAACACTATCATGCAGCTACAACATATTCAAGCTAATCTTCCTTCATCAAGGCCAGTTTAAAGGGGAATTATGGAATTTTATAAATGTTAAAGTATTTATATATGATGGATATTTATACATGATTAAATAAAATCATACACATACCATACTTTCACAGGAAGAACACCAGATGTCAAGTATTCATTTCAAAATATTTAATAGAGCATAAGGCTGACATATACATAGATATATGTATATTCGATCTGTTATCTGCGATGCTTAGAACCTTTGCAGAAAAGAGTTTTTCCATAATTTGCATCACCATACTTTATGACTGCTATAAACATATTTTGACATTTAAGGGCAGATTTATCAAGGGTCAAAATTTGAATAAAAAAACTGAAATCTATTTTAAAAAATAAAAAAATTTCACTTCGAGTGAATAGGCTGTATTTGATTGTTTGAATCCAATTCGGATTGAATTTGATTGAATTCAATTTGAAGTATTTTCAGAGTCCACCAAATGACTCCAAATAAGTTCTGGGAGGTCCCCATAGGATAAAACAGTAATTTTTTTCAAATTTGGACTATTTCCTAGTTGAAGTACAATAAAATATGCTCGAATTTTGAGTAAAAAAATTTTTTCAATTCAACCCTCGATAAATCTGCCCCTAAGTAAGTTATTTACTAAAACTCAAATTTATCTCATATTTTTTTACTAAATCAAGCTCAACCAAACTCCCATCCATGACTTATATACAGATGAAGCCACTTTGGATTGTGTGTTTGACACAGAATAATTTAACTCAGACTTCACGCTCATTTAACACAGAAAATTGCATCACAGCATCCCATCTAATTAAAGTGTTCATCATTTTGAACAATGGTGCTTTGGTATGCTAATGAAAAGGTTAAATGCATTAAATGAGTCAATATAACTTTAGATAACACAGTTTCTTCAATTAACCCTGAATCACGACGCATTTAACACACAAATCCAAGTGGCTGCATCTGTATCAATAAAATAAATAGTCGGGTCGGGGGAAAAAACTAGATGAAAAAATGAGCAAAAAAAATGTAGCATACACATTTTTCAGATTTGAGGCTTGAATCGCTCAATTTTTTTGGGGTTATCTCCTAAAAACCCCTACATTTTTGGGATTATTGGACAACACCCTGCACTGATCAAGATATCTTCAAAATGTAAAAGGGACATCTGCCAATGACTTCTACATGACCTTGGGGTTTTTTTGATGGCAGATTTTCAAATTCAGACGTTTTTGCAGCTTCTACAGTACGTATATTACATCTCAAAACATTCAAGGTTTTTTCCCTCTAAAAATTAGAGTTTTGGCCCAAATAACATCTACCAGAAAAATCTTTAGTAAATGTTTAGAAAATAACACCCTTAAAAAAAAGTAGGATTGATTTCCCTCCAACATGGATTTAGACAGTGTAGCTCAAGGTACTAACTTTTAAAGAAACATGGAAATAATTTATAAAATGTTATCATATGCTTAAAATGGACTGCATAGGAGGTGACATTTCTGTAAGTTGGAGATGAACAATTATTCTAAAAGAAGTGTACAATTAAAATACTGACTTCCACTTAGACACAATATTGGCTTGCCTTTATGCAAAAAGTGCATGGTTTGGAGAAATATCTTGACCACTGGATATTTATAAACACACACAAGCTATCCAGATAAAAATATCTGCTTTGTTTATTTTATAAATTGAATTATTAACATTTATGGAGAGTTGCACAAATATTGATACATATACCGATATAGTACTATTCATCCAGAATGCTTTGGACCTGGGGTTTTCCAGATAAGGGGTCATTCCATAATTTCTGTAAAAGTCTACTAAAAAAACATTTAACCATTAATTGAACCCACTAGACTCCAAAATTATTAATTTTATCTTATTTGGCCTCAAAAACAATGTACTGTTTTTTAAGATCTGAATTACTTCATTAAAATGAAGTTTGTGGGAAAGGGCCTTTCCATAATGCAGAGATTTTTGGATAATGAGTAACAGCTTTTCAGATTACTCATGTTCAGTCTAACCCATTAATTTACAGTGTACCAATAAATACATTTTAAAAACTGCATTTGTGACATAAAACAGCACTGTTATCCATTCTAATACCCTCTCGAATCCTTCCTACCACACTGCATTTTTAAACACACACATTTTTATCTCTGTTATAACTTTAACTATGCTCCCATGTTAATGTAACTAGTCTCATACCATTTATTCTCTTCCCTAGGTACAGCATTCAGTACAGTTCCCTGCCAGAATGCTCATTTTGCTATGAATTTTGTATACACCTACAGATCACTACTAATTATTTCAACTCTGTATCTAGTATAATGCTGAACAAGCTGATACTCGAGGTACATGCATAATTACCCATTACTTAGTTAATATCATAAATCTTTCAAACTTTTCAAGATTCTTCTGCAGTTAGAAATGGCATGCGTGTAGAATAAAATAGTTACCCATGTTATACTGAAAAACACAATGGATGAAGAATTGAACCCTACAAAAAGTCATATACAAATATGCTTGGCCCTACTTGTACAGTATAGTACAGTGTACCATTTGGTTAGCTGCGCTTCCTTTGGTGCATGAAGTATTTGGTGGAAGCTGAACCATATGCCATTTGCCACCCCTTCCATCACAGGCAAAACTTCTGTGTATGCTTTTTTGTCTAAAACAATCACTTTGGATTTCAGTGATGGAAATTTGTGTTGTAGGCAAAAAAATGGCAAAATTTGCCCTACTTTAATATAATTACCATTTTTGTAAATAATATTAAGTAATATGGAAGTCTTATCATGAATACTGAGATAATTGATTCTGCTGCACACTTAGAACCGGTTGTGATATACTGTAACTAGAAATCAATCAGATGAGATCCAGGTTTTTCAGTCCTAAGGGAAACTAAGCCCAAAAGATGCATCTATTATTACCATTTCAAATACTTTTAAGCCTTTTCCTGCTTACTCAGATTACACAATGCACCTTAATACCATTTTACACTTCTCTCTGCACAGAGAAGTCTCTGTATTATATCTCTGCCACTTGAGAAATGGTATTGAATCCTCAGCAATTGAACAGAAGCAACCCATCTGCTGATGTCACTCCACTTGTTCCTGCATCCCTCCCTCCCTCCTTGTTCAATGACTGGTTTTCTAAAGTCATTCAAAGGGACTAAGCACACATGCTATGGTTACCTTTTGGGCTTGAGCAAGTGACACAATGAATAACCAAGATGGTGGCCGTGAGGATGTTGGAACTCCTGGAACTAGGTGTGGTGAAACTTTTTAAACGTTAACGTTTAACTTCACTGAGCACTATCATTAGAGAAAAGGTAATTTATGTGAATTTACATTCTCATTTAATGATGAGAGCCTTGCTGGAGAAGCTTGAACATTTCCTATTAATGGATAAACCATGACAAGTAGACCTATGCCATAAGTATAATTAACGCATTGTACTACTTACATGCCAATAACAAAAAACCTTGCACTAAAAACTATATGGAAAAAGTAGAAACTATGTATGCAGCAAATAAATCCAAATACTGTTGATTAAAAAAAAGGTATAGTTACTATCTAGAGGCAACGGTAAAATATAAAATGATTAGATTATTATTTTAGCAATATAAGGCAAAGTAAATTAATTTTGCCTCAGGCTAGGAACAGGCAGTACAATTTAAGGGGTTTAAGGAAGGCGAGACGTGAAAGCAAAGTATGAAGAACTTCCAGAAGTTTGTACAATATTTAATATTTAAGTGACTAGATTGGGAAAGTTAAAGACCATTACAGAACATTTCCTGTTTTTCAAAATCTTGGTTTCTATAAATCCTCACTGCAGAAAGCTCAGTTTCTATAAATACTCACTGCAGAAATTACTGGTGTCATACTTTTAAATAAATCCCTGCTGTTATGCAAAAATAGAGCTTGGGTACTGTCAGCTCCTTGACTTACAAGTATTTACTAATTTAATATTTGGTTCATACAGCACTAACTAATAGTTGGGGCTGCTTAAAGTGACAAGTAACCTGCCCGCCACATAATTTTCAGATAATAAGAACTGTGCTGCCAGTCATGGTGTTGGGACTTGATAAAATAAAAGGTTGATTGATTTATCTGAGCACCAGATAAGTGTGCTGAAGTTAAGAGCCCACCAGTTTACAGATGGGGCCAAGCAGATCTTAAGCTGGCCATAGACGTAACAATTACGATCTTTCTCGGAAAAGATCTTTCCAAGAAAGATCGTTCATTTCAACACACACGTGTAGAGCTGAATTGTCAAATATACAGGTAGAAACAATAGAATTCTACTTGTATCTGACGATTCAGCACTAACAGTGGCCAATGTTCAGGGTGCTTTCAAAGGCATCCGATCAAAATTTTCCGTCCAGCCCGATCAACCAGCCGACCGATATCTTAATCTTCTGACGATATCAGTCGGCTCATTTCCCACCATACCTTTCATCATAATATGGTGTATACCTTTAACACCATATTATTGTTTGAACTTTAAGGGGCTGATTTACAAAGTGAATATTGGAATGCAGAAAGTTAGAATTTCGAAGTAAATATTTAAAAAAAAATTCGACCATCGAATAGGCTACTTTGACCATTCAACCATTCGATTCGAATGGTCAAATAGTAAAATCATTTAACTTCAAAATTCGAAGTACTGTATCTTTACAAAAACTTCGTTTTTTTTTACTTCGCCAAATAAAAGCTGCTGAAGTGCTATGTTAGCCTATGGAGACCTTCTAGACCATTTTTCTAAGTTTTATTTTATCAAAGAACAGTCCTTCGATCGTACGCTAAAATCGTTCGAATGGAACAATTCGAACGATTTTACTTCGATCACAGGAATGCTTAATTAGGTGAAAAATACTTTGACTTTGATATTTGAAGTCAAAGTATTTTAATTTGATGGTCGAATTTTGCAGTATTTTCCACTTCGAAATTCAACCTTTAGTAAATCAGCCCCTAATTGTAGCCAAGGAATTGCATTTTTGCAAAATTAAAGTGAATATTATTGATGAAGGTTATTAATTAATAGAATATTCATCTTTCCCAGAATACTGGAAAAGCCTACATGCAATATAAGATGTGATGGAATAACTAAAGTAGGAGGTTACTTTTGTGTCTCACAGGTAGACACAATATAGCCTGCAGTATATACCTTCTTCTACTGTATTAATTTATACATAATTTCTAGGAAAAATCTGCCCTCTATTTACCAATGTGGCAATATTCAGGTTAACACAGCTTAAAGTACCTTTAATAAGTCAACCTAAAAACCTATTATGAAAGTGTGGTCATAATAAAATGTTTGTGTATGGTTGATGTGTGCTCATTTAACCTGTTCTGCCTTACTGCTTACTCTCTTGGATCCCCTTTACTACTAGACAGGGGCGTGGAAAAGGCTTATCCATCCTTTTCTTGGATATTCCTGTAGCTTCTCATGCAGACAACTATTTGTTACCCACCATCCCACATAAATGCCACCAAAGGTGAGAAGCAGTAGCACCCCTCATACTACATACTAACAAGTCTGGATGTTCCAACTTCTAGCAATGATAATGACCAACATAGTCAAACCCCTTTTTAGTATAGAGTCAGCAACTTTGATGTACAAACTGCTTAATTTTAACAGGTGAAAAAAAATTTTCTAACTCACTTTACTGTCTTTCACACAGAATAAAAACAGCACAAAATGATATGCCTTTCAAAAACTAATTTAATAGCAGAACTTACTGTTCTAGAAAGAAAAGAGATGATAAAAAAACAAAATATTCATACAGTATTATACACAACAAATGCAGAAATAAGAGTATATTTTCAAAATGACAAAGAAAAAGGGGGGCAAAAAAGGAAATAGATGCTAAGAAAGCAAACAAATCCAGCCAGGATTGAACACCTCCATACATTGAAGGCTATGAGGCCTTTGGGCTGAAACTTTGGTCTTTACTTTGTAATATTCAGTGCCTATATTAAATTCTTGAGGTTACAGAAGGTTCTTGATACTGAAGCATTTGTGGGTAGGATTAACTTTGTATTTTGTGGAGGTTCTAGCTATTAAGTATTAAGATACAATGCAAGTAAAATATTGAATACCTGTTGTTTATCCATTCTCATTTATTGAAACCAATTTGTTGTTTATAATGTTTAGTGAGTACATATTCTATAACACTTTCTTTTATTTGTAAAAGTCCACTGATGAATGTAGACTGTTTTTGCATTTTTTACCTGTTAACCTGAGGTTAAGATAATTATGACCCAAGGGCTACTTATAGTATTATTAATTGCTGTGAGTGGGATGCAACTAATATGCATTACAATCAAGATCAATATTGATAAACTATTGTAATCCCTTCAAGATTACAACTGCAAAATTGTATTTTTTATACTCCAGTCTTTTCCATCAGACAAACCATCATTAGTGTCTGGAGGAAGAATGATATGGTTGAATTACAACTTAGATGCCGCTGCAGAAAAATAATGGGTTTCAGTAGTTCTTAACTATAAATATATTCAACAGTAAAGGCACTTTCTTTGTACAATTAACTATTAAGGTAACAGATTAAGCAATACTTGTGCATAAAGTATAGCACAGCATGCTGGATATTTAGAGGTGCTCCAAGGGAATGCACATGACCCCGACCCCTACCACACTGAAGTCACTAATCTGAAGGGTGTTGCCTGAGAATACTATTTCTCATCACTCATTAGCCATGAATATCTTATTGCCCTGAGTTATAATGTAGCATAATGCTACTCTGACACTTGATAACCTCTTTTACATGGTCTTTATTACCCCAGCCTCCCTAAGGAATGGGATCTGACCTCTTCTACTCATGCCCTCTGACTGATCCATTACCTGCTATGGTGGAATCAAGAGTGCATGTTTCCTATTAGTGAGGAGTGAATCTGTCCATTGACACCATTGAAGATAATTGGTGTCAACATTTTTTTAGGTGCAACAATTTATTATGCAAGTGACAATTTTTCTCATTCTAAATGCATTAAAGTCAATAGGAGAAACTTTTTTGTTTCTGCACTTTTTTGTCCAAAATTATTAAAGTCAATGGGCATTTTTCCTTATGGTGACTAGTTTGTCTCTGTCACATTTTTTGTCTCTGTGACTTTTTTGCTGTGGCGAATTTTTCTGCTGCTATTTTGTGCAGCAGTTTTGCAAAACAAATTGCAGATGAAATGCTGTGTATCCATGACTTTCGAAAAATGTGTTAGAAAACCAAAAATTGTTGTAATATTCCTGGGCAAATAGGAAATACTACCCTCCCAAAGAGCATAGGTTACCCACCAGAGACTTTGCCTTAGAATAATTTATTGTTACATTATTATTTAGGCAAACCATACAATCACTGCATACCACTATACACACTTTTGTTGCCGCTATTTGGCCTGCAAAAGTCATAATGGTACCAAGTAGTTGTAGATGCATCTTCTACATGACAACTGCTATGAAAAGTTGTGTATTATGACCACTTTCCTGATTATTTTGGAAGAACAATGGTTTTATAACACTCAGAACCTTTACTTTATCAGGATGATAACCTAATAAATGAAAAACAGTGGTTTTTAACCAATATGGTAAAATGTTATTAACTGGAGCATATATGGTACAACTTTCTTCGCTGATTAAATCACTCTTAACATATACAGGTATGCAGCCTGTTATCTAGAATGCTAAGGACTGGGGGTATTCTGGATAATGGATGTTTCTGTAATTTGGATCTTCACTTACTGGAATAAAATGGAGTAATTTGGAGCTTCCTAGTTCCCGGGCTTCCAGATAATGAAACACATTCCTGTATATTGTTACTTCTTTCTCCTCTAACTAAGGTGCAAACCCACTCCTAAAGCAATTACAAGTTAAGATATAGCCCCCCACTAGCTAATCCACCTTTTCTTTCAATGAGATTTTCATTGAGGTCTTGTATTATCCTAAAACTTTTTTTTTTATCCTAAGTCTTTGCTGGAGTCTTTTCTACTTAAGGTTAGTACCGAAATCTTCTTTCGCTCTTCCAAAAATCAGACAAGCCAAAGAACATGACTAGAACATGAACACGGACACTGGTGAATCTTCTAAATCACTTGAATCTTCTAAACCACTCACAGAACAAACACAACTCTCCCTCCCACATTATACTAAAAGGCACTAACTCATCAGTGACTAGATACTTTGGGAATGGCTATAATGTGAGTTACCTACATAAACATTATATACAGTAGTTGAGAATTGTTGATTAGATATATCCCTAGTGTTAGATACTACTGTAATGGCACACACTTAACCATTCAGACTCTGACAATCTGATCTTTACCAACAGTGTCAAATCTGATTAGGATTTTTAAATCAGATATCAAGGGGAAAAAGTAGTAAGTTTAGAAAAACATTTTAAACAACCATTCTACTGTAGGTAGATTATGGACACTACATAATGTGAATGCTCCAATAATGGATTCAGTGATGTCACAATCCTTCTGCTGATATTAACAAGTGTGTTGTATTGTATATTTTAAAGGAGGCCTGTTGTTATTTTTATGCTTTATTAGGGTTTGCATTGGGTTAAAGGTGTCTATTTTAAACCATGTTCTGACAGAGTAGCAATTAAGGGTTCAAGTGTTGTAAAGCTACAAATACTTCATACAGCCATTTCAAATTGTATAAACTGTACTTGTTTTAAATATCAAATGCCTTGCCATTATACATACATATTTGAAACATACTTTCTGCTTCAAATACGTAGGCTGCTGACTGGAAAAAGCAACTAAAAACAAACAAACAAACCAACCAACTGAAAAGGATAAGTATTTGTTATTAACTGTTATTTTATAATAAGGTGGTAT
>CM044447.1:61879799-61899125 GCA_024363595.1 Xenopus borealis
AAAAAAAAAAAAAAGGGATTCTTTTTGTGAAACAAAATTAAATATGTCCAACATGGTATCACATTGGTAAATAATGTATAAAACAAGATAGAAAAAATATGTAATGTATGTTACATCTGTTTGCTTGGAAACCTGCCTCTAGATATAAACGGAGGCATTTTCATTTGTCTAAAACAAATTATTTATGTTTTCTCCAAGCACTGTTATGCATGAGTTATAATTTGACGCCGGCATCAATTTTGACGCTGGCAACAATTTACCGCATGCTCATTGACCAATGCAATAGATGTGGTAAATTGTCACTGCAAATTGTCGTTGGCTTCAAAAGTCCTGTTTCACAATTTTTTTGCTGTTTCGTGACAAATTCGCCCATCACTAAACAGCACGCATTCAAACTTTTCCCCACTCTAGGGTTCTCACCATACAGATTGGTTTCCACACTCTGGAATATTCAGGCTTCACACTTGGGGGAAAATTCACTAAGCGGTGAAAATGCGTTAGCGACGGCTTCGCGCAGTTCGCCAGGTGAATTTTCGCCAGCCCGTCACTAATTCACTAAAATGCAAAGTTGTGCTCAGAGAGGCGAACAGTAGCAAAGTTGTGCTACCGTTACTTCACCAGGAAATGCTCATTTACGCTAGTAAATATGGTGCATTTGGTGCAAAGTTAAACGTAAAATAGAAGTATATGTTACAGCCACTACATTACACTACACAATCCCAGGAAACCTTTAATAAATAAAATTAAGCAAAATTAAGTTGTCCTATTGCCCTAAACATGTGCCCTCTGTATAGCTGAGTTGCCATATGTTAGGAGATGTAGGGGGGAAGGAAGGTAACGCTATTTTTCAGACTATCACCCTAAAAAAAGTAAAGGACGCCAGTGTTTTTTTTGGGACTTTTTAAGTTTTAACTTCTCCTGGTGTAAGGGTGCGAAGTTGCGCTAGTCTATATCTACTTCACTAGTGAATTTTCGCCAGGGACACCGTTAGTAAATTGGCGAAGCTGTGAAATGACGTGCACTTTAGTGAATTTGCCCCTAAGCTGTGAAATGACGTGCACTTTAGTGAATTTGCCCCTAAGCCCCTCTAATGCTCCCCTCCAAGGATATCAAACTCACTAGTCCCCACCAGGGATTTACGCTCACCAGTCTCTTAATTTCTTTTCCCACCAGGGATTTAGGCTCACCAGCATCTGCAACTCACTTACTGGCAACAAGACTCCTTCTGCTCCTTCTTTTTCTCCCAGCAGTACCACACTTCCCTCCATCTAGGTTGTGTCGAGAGAGTGCTAAGCGGGAATACAGCCATTTTTCTTTTCCAGGTAGCTCCTCTCTCAGCTGTCACTTGATAACTTGGCTGAGTGGGAATATTAATCCTACCTGTGTTGGGTATACCTCTACAACACATATCATGCAGTTTAAATGTCCCATCCTGTCATATATAATGATGTATTTTCCCTTTACATTCTCCATAGTGGTAGAAGTAGGCACCAGGAAGGGTGTTCATAAACAGAGAAAAGGTTCTCTGTTTAAATGCTTTGGTGGCCAGGTCTTGGAGGCTGGAGTATCCTGGAAAGAACAATCAAGCCAGGTACCCAAATACAGTAATCCAGTTCATGGGTTAGATCTCACTTCCCACAGGAAGGCTGCCCTGTGCAAAGGTATTTAGTTCTAGTATGGCTGTTAGGAAGCTCTCTCAGAGCAGGGACACCTGCCTGTGTGGGGAACTCTCAGAGGGGCTGGGGTGCCACAGCAAGGTGTGGAGAGCCGAGACCAAGTGACAGAGAGTCTGTATGACTAAGGAAAGCCAGGAGTCTGAGCAATCCCCACAAGAATCATGAGTACAAGGATGACCCCAACTTGTATGTTTTCTTACTGGTAGCCCACAAGGGACCCAGTTCAGTAAGGAAACTCTTCATGTGTGAAGGTAGCGCCCAGTGGACAGGATTTATTTTTATGAATTATGTTTTGTATCCTGAAATGGTCACCCTCATGTGTAAATAAACAGCCTTAATGTGAAGAAAGTGGATCCCGCAGCTTACAATATATATATTGTCAAAATCTCAAAATGTTCGATGCACAGTAGTGTGGTGCAAGCCCCTCTTGAATAATTATATATATATATATATATATATATATATATATATATATATATATATATATATATATATATATATATATATATATATATATATATATATATATAGTCACTGAAAGATAGAGAGTGCTGAATTGATAATAAATGAGGAAGTGAGCAGGTGACAGCATAAACCCAGTGTTGAGAAAAAGGAAGGAGAAAGAAACAAAATAACGGTAGGAAAAAAAAAGGAAAATAAGAAATAAACCATCATGTCAAATGTATACACTGTTGCAGTCCAACTCGAGGTGACCAATCAACTAGGCGGTCGCAGCCCTTTAGCCCAATCAGATAACAGTATAGCAATGGGTGTGTCGGAACACGGCACCCGACCTCCGTGCTTAGCCTCCTGAGTGTAAGTGCCATAGCAACCGAAAATAGGCTAGAGCAAAAATGAAAGAAGGAGTAAAAAACCGCAGGGTGCTCGGACCATTTGGTGTATGCTCCTAGTAGGCAGAAAGTCCCTGTTGACGGGATATTGACTGCTGTATCAAAGGTAAATACGCCATTTCGGGGCACTTTAGGATATGAATGAGCCACTAATCGTGGACAAATACGATATCAACCACCGCGTGGCGGTCCAGCAATTGAGGCTGTATCGTGCTTCGGTCAATCCCACATATTACTATTAATGCAGTATGCCTACTAGGCTGTTGTTCATTTGTTAGGGCCAGTGTAACATAATGTTAACCATTTCCTTTTAATTATTCCCTAAAACTGCTAGACAATATTTCAATAGTATGTTGCAACTGTATATTCTGTGTGCAGTACCGCTAATGTTTATAGCTTATAACAGTCTAAACTTTTTCAGTACCACTGTTTACAGACACTGTGTATACTCTATGGGCACCAGGAGTATCTAAAGTCATATCTCACTGCAGGCCAACATGTGAGTTTAGTCTGATACTGGGCCATCAAATTATTTTCTTAAACAGCGCATGGCATAATCCGTAGTACCCTGTCCCGATATGCCAACTTTTGGCAGCAAGGTGAAGCAGTCCAGTTTTTTGCCCGGATAAGCCCTAGGTTTTATTGGTTTCTGAAAATTGTTTTAACTATGTACATTAGATCAACCATTGGAGAGGGTTTTTGGTGTGCTGGTGATTTTCTCGATGTTCTGGATAAGCATGGCTTATAAGTTAATTATACATTAACATCACATCATATATATAAGTATATACATGCCCCACTCAATATTTTGGCTACCACTTCAAAAAGGGATCAATTATGGTACTATGTTCCAAAAGTAGAGCAGTGATTCTATTGTCTGTGGGTGAATGCAACAGATTAAAAAAAAAAAGGCTTAGTCGGTGATAATTATAACTGCAGTTTTGATGTCTTGGGTGTCAATAAAACAATATCAGCCTGAAACATACTATACTGCCATGATCATAAATAATTTTTTTTTTAAATGATCCTTGCTCCAATATCTGTGTTTCTTAAGGTGCACAGTAAGGAATAATTACAGAATTATAATTTGCTATATGATGCAATTTGAAACATATTCTGCTATTCCCACAAAGTACATATCATGTGACGGTCTCCAATAAGAATCTATCAGTAAGTAGCAAAAATGTAGGGAAAGGTCTTGGCAGTAGACTAGACTGCAAAGTTTTCTATTGATGAGATAGAAAGCATACTACATGTTTTGGGCTAGGCCCTTGATTAAGTGACATTTAGTGCTTTTTTATCTCCTCAATAAAATACTTTGCAGTCTGATTGACTGCCATGGTCTTTTCTTGCATTTTTGCTACTTACTGATGTTTTTTATGGTGCCATACTCCATAGATACATAGTTTTGTCTCCTGCTTGTCATGATCTAATGAAAGACTGATAACATTCTTAACTGGAGGGTCAGACTGAACCCAGTCATAAAACATTTTAGTGATAAAAGATTGATACACTTTATTATGTTTACAAAGGCACAATAGCTGAAAAGAGATATTAAAGGGGAAAGTTTTAATAGCATTCTTTTAACATGATGCTGATGCAATGTAACTGGATGTAGGGGTATAGTAGATTTATAATAATTTACTGGAAATTGTGACTAGGGTCACAATGGCATGGAAGTCTATGGGAATGGTATTATCAAACATGGGTAGCTGCTGCTCATTTCTCAAGTAGTGTAACAGATAACCAGTTTAGAACAGATGGGTATCCTGGAATTAATATCTGCCTAGCGGAGGTTTTACTTTCATGATCTTTGTGTCTTGCAACTAATGAATCACATGCTAACAATGTTTCTGATGTTGTAAACACAGCTGTGTCTAAATTAGCATAATTCACATCCTGGGTTAAGTTGTGAATGAATGAACTTGAGCAATATTTACCAATGTGAATTTAAATAAGTATCTGCATTAGTAAGTCTCATGCAAGTTCCAGCACAAGTTAATTTCTAGGTTTCCATTACTAAATGGAATTCTGGCAAATAATTCTGCATCTAGGCTAAAAACATGATTCATTACATCCATTTTTACAAATTTCTTAATGCACTTGCTTTAGTTAATAACCCTTATTTTATTTATGGTACAATATATTCATTGACACTCATGCTATGTGAGCAAGATCAGATGAACAGATAGGTCTTTAACAGGGCAAAGTACATTTATTGTTCACATATACAGACTCTGTAAGCAGCATAAAATGAAATAAAACAAAACAAAAGCCTTGTCACGCAGATTTACTATTGGTTGAATTCGAATTGTGGCCGAATTTAAAACCTTCAAATTCGAAATGATTAAATTGAACGATTAAAACGATTTTAACCATCAGATCAATTTTTTTTTTTTTCTGGTCTAAAAAAGTTAAAAAAGCCCTATGGGAGCTTCCCATAGGGTTTAATAGCAATTTGGTAAGTTTAATCTGGCAAACTAGGCAGTCGAATAAAAATTTAAAGGGCAAGTAATTTGACTGCAGAATATTTTATTTGAATTATTCCAATCATTCGATTCGATCAAATTTTAAAAATTTGATGGCCGAAGTTGCCTTCAAAAATTCGAATTCAAATCTTTTTGAAAATTCAATTGAATTTTGAATCATTCATGTGAATTTAGTAAATCTGCCCCTTGGACTCTAACTAATACACAGGGTATTTTCCCTCTCTACTTCCGGTCCCTGACAGAGTCACTGTACCTTTACAATGTCCTTTTTCTTTGGGGAAAACAAACAGCCACTTCAAATGGCTAATCTCAGGTCCTAGGTCTCAGCCCTCTCAGTGGGTAGATAAATCTTACTCTGAGAGATTTCCCACTACAGTAGCTAGCAGATGTAGCCTCCTAATTATTCTTCAGGTGAGACTTTCTTGGGGAATTAACCCACTCAGGACTGCTGTACATATGGGAGTAAGACATGAACCTAGGGGAAATATATCTCCCTTCAAACTGTTCTCCAATTATCGGTTAACAACTATTACAGTTATATATTTGTACTTATGCAAAAGATTAGATGTACCAATTATCAAATTGCTTTAATTAGTAAACTGTAATTAGAAGAATTAAGACAAATGCCTAGTAAGTTGTCTATTAGTAACTGCTCTGCCATACATTTGCAACAGTGCCATTAAGGAAGCCCTTTTTGAGAGTCAGAATGAGATTTGTTTTTTTTTACTACACATTCAATTCAATGCAAAATGATGGCGGATTACACATTTAAAAAACAAACCACAGCTAAAATGATATAACCTTTTTCTGCAAACAGTATTTTAGCTACACCGGGACACTTTTCTGTTTAGAAAATAGCTCAACTATAGTCTAATAGTTCTTTGCATTTCTGAAAATTGCATTTCACCAGGGCCATTAAAAACTAGTTTCTGCATGAGACCAATTATAATTAAGAATAATACTTAGATACTGAATACTTCGATACTGAACAGGAAGGCATCTTCAGAAAATCCACAATATTGCTAAATTCCAAAAATATGCATCTCATATTGTAGAATATTTAAAGTTTTAGAGTTTGGTGCTGATTCATCTATAATGGGTTAATCATTAGGTTGCTTTGATGGCTACCATCTATAGTCTAAATAACTTAATTTTGCCCTATGTTTAGGCATGTGATATTGATTGAAATACCTCTGCCGCAGTTAATATATAAGTAATTGTGGGGGCCATTGGGTAATTGTGACATTTTTATAATAGTTGTTAATCATACTTTAAAGATCATCATTGCAGGTTTGATAATATAAAATCACAGACAGTAGGACATAAATGAACTTAGTTTCATGTTTGGCTTGTTAGACATTCCTTATATATGTTAACATTTCTTTATGTTCTATTTAAGAGTTACTTCTAATGAGCACTGGGAACAATTAGCAGAGGAATGAAGGTAATCAGCTACCTTGTATTGTTGTTTAATGTTTTAAAGCTTACATTGTAAACAAAGCATTTTAAGGTTTTTTTCAGAAACAACCATCTTTAACTAACAGAGGAAGATATTTTATCAATATTTAACTAATATATTTAATAAAGTAAAAGAATTAAACTATATCAACATTATATAAACCAAGGTCCAGTACAAGAAATATAACTACCCACTTCAGTAGCTAAAGGTACTCTTTATCATTACAAGGGTGCCCTTATCACAATCACATCTTTGACCTAAGAACTGCTTGATTGCCTAATCACTGACCCGAAATGAGGTTTAATATACAATTTAGATAAACCTTGTGCATGAACTCCTACTGATTTTGGTAGCTGAATTACCTCTTCCACTTTCATCTATGCTCAAGAGCAATGAAAAGAATAACTAAGCATGCATTTCACAGACTGACTGTAATGAAAATTAATTTGTTTGCAACAGAGTAAATTTTTTTCAGCCATGTTAAACTTGAAACGTGACCTAATGTGTGAGAAGTGAAAGGCAAGCTAAGATGACAATGATTAATTTACAAGGCCAAACAAGCTAGAACTATTGTATTGTCTTTTTTTAGAAAAACATCTGATAGTTTTCAATCTTACAAATGTGTACGGTATATTCTGGAGCTTAAATCAATTATTCCATGCATAACTTATAGGTATTTAATTATTAATCAGTTGCTACCTCAATAAAGAATACAACCTAATTTCAACTTCATGTATTAACGTATCTCCGGTTTGCTCTCTACTTTAGGGCAACACTCACAGTGGATCCTCCCCTTTCCTTCACCTGCATTTTGTACACAGACAGAGGAAAGAATATCAAATGTACAATAATGTGCTCCTTTCTGTAGCTCCACTGACAGGCATGGCATTAGCTTGTGTGAAACTACACTAAGAGGATACTGCTAAAAAATGCATGCTTTCATGTTTCTGTGCCAGGCGGACACTGTGCCTGTTAATGGAGCTACAGGAAGGAGCAAATTATAGCACAGTGATCCTCAAACTAGTGGCTTGTGAGCAACATGTTCCTAACCAACTCCTTGGAAGTTACTCTAAGTGGCCACAAAGCAGATGCTTATTTTTTAAATCTGGGTTTGGAGGTGACAGACACTGTGCCTGTCAATGAAACTACAGGAAATTATAACACCGTGGGGATCATTTATCAACACTGGGCAAAGTTTCCCATGGGCAGTAACCAGTAGCAACCAATCAAATTGCTGCTTTCATTGTTCTACTTGCAGCTGGATTTAAAATGCTAATCACTGATTGGTTGCTATAAGTAACTGCACATGGGCAAATTTGCCCAGTGTTAATAAATAAGCCCCACAAGTAGTGGCTTGTGATCAACATATTCGTCACCAACCCCTTGGAAGTTGCTCTCTGTGGCCACAAAGCAGATGCTTATTTTTGAATTCTGGGTTTGGAGGTAACATTTGGTTGCATAAAAACCAGGTGTGTTGCCAAATACCACCTTTGGTAGGCTGGAAGTCCATTTAGGGCTACCAAATAGCCATCACAGCTATTTAGTGCCCCCAGGAATGATTTTGATGCTTGTGTTGTCCCCAACTCTTTTTACATTTGAATATGGCTCATGGGTAAAAAGGGTTGGAGCTTTAGCTTATATGTTTTTTCTCTGAGTGCCCATGGCGTGAGATGCCAATGGGATTTGTATCTGTTTAAAGGATAATTAAATATTACTTATTCATAAATTGTGTGGACTTTGCCTTCAATCCAAGAAACAATTGAAGCTTAGTACAAACATGTGATTAGAACTAATAAACTACTGAATAGCAAAACCACCAGCTTTATATGGAGGGTGCTGCATTAATATATTAACATCTTTGGGAAGAAATTTCAAAATGTAAGCTAACAAGGATAGAAATCATATTTGGAGAAAGCTCATGCATCTTTAATTAAGTTTGGACACATGAAATAGAATAACATTGCAGGTAGAATTTTTAGCCCATCTCTTTAATGAGAGGTAACTTAAAATTTTCATGTATATACACTTGTGCAAAACAAAGTACTGTACAATAAAGTCTAATGAATTTTTACGCTGCATGGTTACAGAAATTGTCCTAGAGATATTTACAGGTCTATTATCCTAACGGCAGACCTCAAGGTTGATTAAGCAGATTACTTTACAATGTATGTAGTATAATGGTTGAATAAAAACAAGGTTGTTCTTTTTGCAGTTTAAGAAGTACTTCAATAAATTATATACAGTTGTAGCCAAAGTTATCCCAAAGAGATCCCAGGCTGTACCAGCCACAATAGTTATCTCCCAGCAGCCCCTTATTATAATAGCAGAAACACTCATATCAAATCTCTACAACGACATACACACATACTACATAACGCAATCGTTATACCTTTAGAAATGTTAAATCCAAGTGATAGGATGAAAGCAGAAATTGTTTTTTTGTAACAGCATCCTGATCTATTCTATAATTACCAGAGCATCATCATTTCTGTATAAGGAACTGACTGGGGAAAGTTTGGAAGCATACCTTGCACAACTCTAATAAAACTTGCAAACCATCCAGTAATTATCTACTGTCAGTATTTATAAAACAACTAAACCGAATGCCTGCTTAGTTACTATGGCTTGCTGCATTCTTTCAAGTTTAATAAGCATTATTGAAATCACATTCCTGATTGGTTGCTATGGTTGACTACATTACTACTGAGTTTCAGAAATAAAACCACATGCCACATTGGTTGCTATGATTTACTGAACTGCTGTTGAGCTGTACCAATGATATCAATGCCTGACTGGATGATGTGTTTTACAGCCATTCTTTTATGTTTCCTCAGTGAAATTCAATATCTGATGTACCGTTCTTACTCTACTCTATAGCTACAATTTACCTGTGATGACATGTGATTGTCATTGAATAACTGCATATAACTAACTTTCACTTTTGCAGTTCTAACCTTCAAAATGAAAAAAACATAGCTAATGGAATATTCAGATGATTTAATACAACATGCTAGCTTCTTTCTTTATTACTGCTGGAAAAGAATAGACCATTCTCTCATATCGCTTCCCGTTCTTCATTATTTCGGGTGCATAGAAAAACGGCGTGATTTGAGGATTGTGCTTAATTAGTGTCACACAATTCACATCTTCAGTATGTCAATTGCTATAATGGCTGGCTATCTCTGAACCCTACCAAATTAAAAGGTAACACTGCTTGAGTAAAATTATAATGGATTCTCCAATTGGAGTGTTAATTACTTTCCTGTGAAAGAGTCTGATTAAAGAAATATCTTAAGTCTTTAGCTCTTATGCTTTTAATGACACATCAAAGTGCTTAAAAGTCATTACAGACATCCATCTTCTATTAATAAAAGGCCATCCTTCTCTTTGGGCTTCCAGTCACTGAGAAGTCAATTTTGAATTTTATTCTGTGGTCACTTTAAAAAGAACATTTTTCCACCACTGATGGGAAAGATTCTATGCATCTGTTTGATCAAAAAGTAAGAGGCTGAATATTAAACTCCAGTGCTTTGACTCCTAACAATGAAAGCCAAATGAAACATGACTAGTTTGATATAAGGATTAAAACCAATGAATAAATCAATGTCTATACCTATGAACTAAACTTAATGAGAGCTCAAAAGGTAATTCATAAATATAGAAAATATAGGCATTTTTAGATACTTTGCTCCAATCATTAGCTAACAAATATAAAAATTCAGATTTCTATCTGGTCCAAATGTGTGGGGGTGCATGTGTTTTTGTGGATGCACATATAGGTATCAGTTTATAATTCATCTTTGCTTTTAGATGAAGCAGCAACATGCAACTTTTTAAATATAAATTAAATGTTTGCATTATGCATTAAATTGTGGTCATCATTAATCACCTTGCTCTAAATTAGAAATATGGTGCAAGTGGCATAATACAGCGTTCAAAGACACAAGGAATAATTGTATTTAGCCTCTACCCTGAACATACAGGGCGGGATACACAGATATTTGCAAAAATGCCCTACAGACAAGTAGTGCAATTAGTTGTGTCTGTTTTTTGCCCACTATCCCTCTATGCTAACTAGTGTTAATTACTGGGGTTTCTTTTTGAGTGCTATTCCAGTTTCCCAATTAACTTCTTCATTATTCACCCTACTTGCATTCTGCTGTTAACTTTTTCCACACCCCCATCTCCTTGTTAACTTTTTCCATTTAGTCCCTTTTCTCTCTGCTTTCCCCTCTGCTGTCTTTGACTTCTATATGGGGGTGTTGATATTTATAACCTGTGATTCAGACAAATACTCCTTAGTTCTCCCAGGCTCATTGCTAATTGAAATGCTTCTCTGTGAAGTAATAGGATGCAGGACTAGCTCCAAGTTCCTTGTCGTGGCTCACTTTTTCACCTATAACAACCACCTTTGACTTCAGATGAGCCCTCCACTACTCAGGTGCCACCAGGTCTTTGCATGAGAAAACCAGGGAGAAAGTCATAGGCAGGCAAGGGAACCAAATGTAGTAACTAGAACGGAGCACAAGAATAGTGGTCGGTAATTAGGCCGGGTCAATACCAATCAGGAGCAGCAGCACAGAATCAGGAGACAGTCAAGGTCACAGTCAATGGGAATATTAAGCAATATTAATAAGGGAATATTAAGCAATATTAATATTTAAATTTCACTACACTGTGGATGATGTGACGGGGAGCCCAAGTAACTCCGGAAATACCCAAGTGCACGTCGAACAACCCGGACGTGAAGGAACCTGACACCACACTTCGGAGCATGCTTATGCAGGTGACGGGCATCCCTGCCGTCTGCCAGGCAACTTTGTAATTTTGTTTCAGTGAGATAAACTTCACAAGTAGTTGTCAAGGAAGTGTGTGCAAGGATTTTCAGGTTATTTTCCCCACAGTTGGGGAACATATTGTCTAGGGCATATTCATAAAAATGTGTAAAAATCTGGCATTAGAAAACCACAACAAAAAAACTAAACTCACCACTTTAAAATCATAGTATTACTGTCCACGAAATTACTGTATGCTATGTAAAAGCAAAGATAGTGTGCAATTAATTATGGTACAGTATGTTAGTAGCCAGTAAATGTTGGAGCAAAAAGAGATGTTTTGTAAAATAAAATACAGAAACCATCACTTTCAATGCAGCTTTTTACAACACCACGCAGATGTACAGTGGAATAGTTAGTCTGTTTAGTGTGGTATAAAATCAATACACACTATCATATTCTTCTTACATGTACTGTGTTAATTTACACAGAAGCACGATAAGGCAGCTTTCCATATTTGCCACCTTTACACCATTTTTAAAGATTTTTTTTGCAGAGTAAAATGTTCTTCACAACTTTAGAAATGTGCCCTCTAGACTGGGAGTTGAATAGAGTTTCTGATTGTCTTTAATATTCATTTATTTTGGTATTCTGTTCAATAAACTTTAATCACTTTCTAGTTTACAGCTGTGTGTTTTAATGTAGAGTTTAGCTGAGATAGTCAATTTGAATTATTCAAAGATCTGGACAAATTTTTTTTTTTATACACAAACAACTGAAGTCATGAATGAATCACTGCACCTCCCTTGGGCACCCTGCACTCACATTTTTAAAATGTCATTTGTTTTAGACATTAATGTGCATGAACATTACACTGAAGAACCCCTATTAAAAAGTCAAATGCAACCAATCTTCAGGTATCACTGCAGGTCCACAAAAGAACTGGTAATTTTTTTAATTATTTTGGTCACTGATAGTGATGGGCGAATTCGCGGCGATTACCGCGATTTGCCGCTGGCGAATAAATTTGCGAAGCGCCAGCAAAAATTTGCCAGGCAAAATTCGCAACGCAACACGTCGGAAATGACGCAACGCGCATCGGAATTTAAGCAACGCGCGTCGGAAATGACTTATTTCTCAAATTTTTTCACCAATTCGCGAATTTCGCTGGAAATTCGCAAATTTTTCGGCGAAGCGAATCTCAGGAGATTCGCCCATCACTAGTCACTGAATCTGCAACCAGCATGCAAACCTTGACCTGTGTTTATTTTCTGAAATTTAGCTGTCAAAGTGATCATTGACTTCTGCCCCTGTGACTACTGCACTATTCTGAGCCATTCTAATGTTACAAAGTTATAAATAATTCCCGTATGGAAGATATTTGCAATACAACTAATGGAAACCAACATTTTTTGTGAGTAACATTATTGTCTCCTTTAATTTTGAGGATAATGGAAGGTTATCAAAATTAAGTAAAAAGTGGAGACACGTAGAAAATTTAGGCTAAAGGGAGGTACTGATTTCATTTAATGTAAGTACAATCAATGTTCAATAGATGCAGACCTAATACCAGCTTGATATATTTAGAAGTAATTTTTCTCAGGTAATCTGAAAACCTTCAAATGCCCAGGTTTTAATGTTTCGACACATCACTAGCTGAACCAGCCAATCCTTGTGAAATAAAGCTTGCTGAACCAGCAAACAAACTGATGATAATACTGACACATGGGGCAACATTCCTGTTAATTTGCTTGAAAATATTTTCTCATATATTATTAAATTCCTGTATTATTTATAGGTTCAACTTGAGAAGTAGACAATACTGGACTTAACATGAAATAATTAATATGTTAAATCACCAAGTAATTAAGAGTTTATCCAGTACAGTATGTCTTTTACCCATAAAGTCTTTTCACATGTAAACAATTTATAAGAGAAAGTTGCACATAGAAACATTAAGCCATTTAGTCTATTGGCTTTCTGGAGTATTATGATTCTATTTTTACTGTAAAAAACTAAAAACACTAACAACTAAAACATAATTTCTTTTATCATTTGAACATTTTTGTTAAAACCATACAGAGTCTTGCCAGGAGAACAGATTTATTTTTCACAAGAATACAGGGGGAGTTTTGAGACGATGTGATACAAAAAAAATTGACTCTAGGTAAAAATTAGGAGCACCATATGAATTTACCCTGACTGGTATAGTTGCTTGACAATTTTATAATCACATAAAATGATTTTAATTAAAAGCCTACAATATTTATTCATTACGACAGAGCGCTTGATCACAGGAAGCACATATTGTGCAGACAACCTTATTGGGCCTTTTATGATTGTTTTTATTCTCCTAGAATTAGGATGAGCCTTCATTCACATGTTACTCTATAGTCCTATTTATGACCACTGCAGTTGCAGTCTTGCAACATTTATATTGAAAACAAAATGCATCTACACTTCCAAGGGAACGATGGAGCTACTGTCACCTGAAAGGTGATGGCAGCTCTAGGGTTCCCAAAGCAACCGGCATAGATGAAGCAGACTTGCACCTAACAAACTGAGCAATTAAATTTTGATTTGAGGAATTCTGATAATGAGCATTTTCTGGCTTTGCGTCACAAAAAACTGCAGTTCTCATGACTGCAGTTCTGTTTGGTGGATTGCCAATTCACTGGAGCAACTGTGCTGGAATTATTGGGAAAACTCTACATTGTGGATAAGCAATTATATATTTAACTGTTACTAAGTCTAAGGAAGCTCAGGTTTGTCAACAATATTGACAAACATCTACTATTTCCTATTTCTCCACTGTTTCCGATTCCTACTTCCTATTTTGTTAATGTTAATCATCAATCAATTGCCAATATAAGCTTGGCTCTTGATTCTCCTAATTCTTGATAATTAAGCTCCTTTTCTTGATTCAGTCTGTTACTTTTTCAGAGATCCCATGATTCCCTTATTTCCTGATACCCTGCTTTTTTCCCTAAATCCCTGACTAGGTTCCTTAGTACATTCAAGGCCCCTGAGCCCCATCCTGATCCTTTGTCTCTGCTGTGATTTTCTGCCCTCTAACCTTTTATTTGGGCTTTGTCTTTAACTTGTGTATCCATGAGTGGTTTCTTAACCTAGTGACTTCAGCAACCTTCTCCTGTGCCCATTTACTGATGCTACCCAACATATGGACTTCAGCCCTTCTTTACTTAGCCAGTAGTTCTTAACGCGTGTTATGTTCTATGTTCTCATTATAGCTATGAATATGATATTTCAATATTACATCACTTTTTGGGCACTGTCACCTGTTTTTTCGAGTTCTCAAACCTTTGCTTGGGGTCGATTCTCTCTTCTCTTATGGATCAATGGTTCACCCTAATGTGATTATTCTGATTTCCCTATGCATATTAATAGTGCTTCCTAGAAGCATATGTGTAGTTCTGCATAGCTTAGTTAGTGTATGCTATTGTGTATCAGTCAATGCCATGTTTACATATTTGTGAATATATAATATGCTGTGAGCTCTTCCATATAATGGTAATTACCATCTTTGTCATGAATATGCTTTTACAGTAATTTCCTTTACAAAGTGAATTATGTTATGAATGGCTATGCAGCTGAGCTGTTTAAAAATCTATGAACAGCAAAGAGTTCAGTTAAAAGATCAAGGTAAAGAAAGGAAACCATATAGAACTTTTCTGTTCAACTCTGCAAGTGAATACTAGTTACAGCATGCAAAGGAGATCACACCAGGGATTCTGCTTTTGTCCTGCCTCTGTATTGTACATTTAGATAACTGCACAATGATGCTCAGCTACATAAGAGGATTTTTTTCTTAGATCATTCTTAATATAAAATGAAGAAAACCACCAACAAACTGCATTTTATAATTTACATTACAGTGCTAACATGACATTTACTCTACTAATGTATTGCTAGTGTATAGAAAATGTGTAACTCAGACCCATTGGTAAAATGTTGCTTATATAGGTACTATTATTTGAACTGAAACCAGACATTCATACTAGGTAAGAAAATCACAGAGATTAAAAACCCAATTAGAAAACTAGCAAATGCCTTACTTGCCACAACCAGATGTGCCATAGAAATGGAAAAAACACCCACCCCCATCAGAAGCAGACTTTCTGGAGAGAGTCCAGTTTATTAGGGGAAAGGGTTTAAGTAGTATACATATGTCAAAAAATACACTAAAAAGAAAAAAGTCACTAAAATGTCAAAAAAAGTATTATTTTTTTCCTGGAAATTAGTCAAACGTAAAGTAGAAGACTAGTTCAGTCCAAGGTAACTGTTGATGAGACCATAGGTCTATTAGTTGAACTTGAACCCACTATAAAAATCTTTTTGGTACTCGCACCATATAGAAACATGACTATTGATAACTTAGGAAAAATAGCTAATTAAGGTCCATCATTTGATTTTGATTTGGAGGGGTTGAACTTGATGGACTTTGTCTTTTTTCAACCCAATTTAGCTATGTAACTATCATGCTTCTTTCCATTAGGGAAACATACACATTAGCATTAAAGTGGGACAAAAATGTAATCTCTCTCAATTAAGTGGCCATCCCTAAACACACTTCCCCATATTCTGCAGCTGGCACCAAAAAAAGAAGAGTTCAGTGGATTTGGATAATGTTACCTCCCAGGTCCTCTTCTCTGCAAACACTGAGCATATTAAGTTGATGTCCAGTCAACAGAGAAGAGGACCTAAAGCAGCCCAAGATGGTATCCTCCACCACCACAATGATATTAAGCATTTTAAATCCAAGTAAAAAATGTGTCAGTTTAAAGGTTTACCAAATGCGGTGCAGTTAAGGGGTGGCAAAGGAGTGGTAAAGCTATTAAGCAAGGTTTTGTTCTCATTTGATGATTCTTGTCTTGAAGTAGTTGTGCTAGTAAATACATATCATGAAAGGTTTGGATGCCTTTTTAGCAACAAAGAAATATAGGGATACAGATACTGATACTAAAAAGGTCATTTAGCTAGGCACTGGACAGAAGTGCAAGAGCATTAAGGCATGGAAGCATACCTCTTAATGCTTCTACTTGGGATTTGGTTGCAGAACTGGCCTGAGTGTAGAGTACAGATGCAGTGTTCATAGGGCAGTACAGAGCCCAGTTGTGACCTGCTCCTACTGGCAATTCCTAACTTAGATGTTGTAATGAGAGGTGCCTACATGTCTCCGTTTGCCTAACTCTGTATTGTACTTTCTGTTAATAATTTTGGTCAATAAAGTAATCTTACTGCTCTTTTAGTGTAAAGAAGGAGTATGTTTACCTTAGCGACACAAACTGGAGAAACTTGAATTTTAACAACTTTCTTTTGTATCAGCTGCAACTTTTATAGGATACATATTGAATATTATAAACATAATAGTACCAAAAAGTACAGCGAAAGATGCTTTCAGTGCTTGCACCTTTAAATTAGTATTTTTAATGCTGTTCCAATATGATAAGAGGTGTTTAATGTTCCAACAAAAGCCAAATACCTTTTTCTGACCAGAGTAAAATACAGTAATTTCTTATTTGCAGAGTGTTAAGCTAAGATGGAGAATAACCATTCAAAATAAAATAAAAAGAAAAGGAATTGCTGTTCTGTTCCTATGAAACACTCCAGTGCATAACTATTAGTATCTTAAAGAGGAAAATAATAACATTCATGACTTTTCCAAGAAAACTTACATCTTGCATGACAACTATTCAACTCTTCTGACTGGCAGCTGTTCTGAAAGAAAGAAGCTTTCGCTATTAAACTCTTCCTTAGCTCACGAAACCAAAGTAACATTTATTGAAACACCAATAGAAGCCAGGCTGTAAATGCCCATACATTACACCTTGCCTTTCTCTATTTGAATCTCCTAAAACACTGCTATCCTGGGGAGTTTTATTTCCACAGAAATAAGCTCTGTGATGAACATATCAAAGTGTAGGCATTCTAGTTGTAAAATGGGAGATAGCTTTATGATGGCTCAGTATATTTTGATAGTGTAGTTAATGAACCATTTCAGCTTGGGGCTGAACAAATATTATTATCGTTATTGGTATTTAATATTATTGCTCACTTGCTAGGATTTACCAAGGAGCTAACCAGTCATACAATAACTATACAGCAATATTCATTCTTATAGCTCTGAGCGTGGTTGGTGTATATATATATATATATTGCTAAAGTAATAATGTGTGAGCTGAATGACTTGCTGTTTAGTTCTTCTATTTTTAATGATATAGAACAGGGGCACAGGGGCACTCAAGGTCTTATGAAATCTATACAAGTATGATTGTGACATTTTAATACATTCTTAGAGAAATTTTAAAATCAGGACCAAGGAATTTGCCCATAAAATGTTTTATATTTAAAGTTGCTCTATTGAATTATTAAAACATGTCAGTAGAATTCCTGGATTAATCAATCATGTTTTAAATCAAATTGCTGACACAAGACCTATATTTATTCACCCACTGACTGAGATCAATTAAACTATTTTAGATAAATAATGTCCAGTGTTTCTGTTGTATATAAAGTATTAAGGGATCATATTCACATCTTTCCTTCACTCTCCTGTATATCTTAGTCTAACAGGCTGGTGAGGTCAGTCATAAAAACAACCAAGTGGCAGGTTAGATGATACCTGACATGGCTTTTGACTGTTTTATTGCCTTGTCTATTATAGGTTGGCTGCCTGTCAGATAAATCATCCTCATGGCTGATTTTAAAGTTGATAACTATACCTAATGTAATATTAAACTGAATTTATAGATTAATTTTTGATCATTGGTAACATTTCAAGACTTACATTGTGGGGTCTGTATCTCAGATGAGTAGATCATCCATATACCCAGCATGTATTGGTTAATATATATTAAAATACATTTTATAGAAATACAAGGTATTATTTGTATAAATCCCCTGGTTTTGCATTATCTGATATGCCTCATAAGTCTTTCTTTATGTTTGCACTCCATTATGTATCTGTGTAGTAAAGTCAGTTTCTCAAAATTGACCTTTTTTTAAAAAAAAATTATTAAACTTTATTTTTTTCTAGTTTCAAGGCATAAAACAGCTATGTCACTTTCTATAGCCATCAGGCCATAGTCACTTATAACCCAAAATAACACTCTTTCTCAAGCCATCAGAATAGATAATGCATAGTGTGCACCTGTACATTATCACACCACCCTCTAGGTGAGTTTTGCAAAAAATTAAGAAAAGCAGGGACACATCAGCAATTTGGCAAACTGCTTAGAAAACTCGGCATACACAAAAGGTATAGTCGCTAATGCAAATTATGTACAAAGTATCCGCAGGTTAGTAAAAACTCATGTTTTGAAAAAACTCATGTTTTGAAAAAAAGGAAAAGAAGGTTCCGGCAACTGGGAACCTAAAGCTAACCAGTTCGGATAAAGATTAAAGGTAAAACTTAACTTTTAATGTGCTAATAAAATTCAGTAATAAATGCGACACACGCCAACATACAAACTCACTGATTCGAGAAAACTTGAATAACTTAATCATTTGCAAGCTCCATTTAAGGAGGGGAATTTGGGTATGGGCGATAGTGATCGGCGAATCGGCGGCGTTTCGCTTCGCCAAATTTTTTTCGAATTTTTATAGAAATGTGCGAAACGACGAAAAAATTTGTGAAACTCTGTTGCGTCTCGTTTTGGATGCAAGCGTCTGTTTTTGGGCGCATGCATCATTGATAATAGCAATTCGCCCATCACTAATAGAGGACTCACTGTACTCCATGGTGAACCGAACCGGAGTGGTTAATGTATTAAGATACTTTAGAAAAGCTAATAGTTCTCCTGAAGAGCCCTGCCATACAAATAAACATTCATCAATGTAGTGCTTGTAAAAAATTATGGACATATTAAGTAATGGAGAGATGTACCTGTTCTCATATTCTGCCATGTACACATTTGCAAATGAAGGAGCTACATTTGAACCCATGGTGGTCGCAGGTGTCTGCAAGTAAAACTTGTCTTAAGTAACTGTGTGAGAGTGCAAGTTCAAGAGGAAAACAGATTAATTCAATGGGAGGGTCCTTATGGCCACACTGGA
>CM044447.1:61899333-61917573 GCA_024363595.1 Xenopus borealis
GCTGAAATTGCAGGTCTGGCAGGTGGGTGGGTGATTGATTTATGTATCTTTGGAATGGTATATATAATAAAGACCTTAGGGTATGTGATGGTTAGGAACTCATTGGTAGACAACCCAAGTCCAGTCGCAATTGGAGCATAGAGTCTAATTTGTTTTTATAGTTATTAGTGGGTCCCCAGGGAGTTTACAGTAAGTGGCTGTGTCCACCAATTGGTTAATTAGTTCAGTCTGATAGTAGTCCCTATCTAGGAACACAATGTCGCAACCTTTATCCCTGATGTATTATTAGATTTTTGTTAGACTTCAGGGTCTTAATGGCCTCCCATTCTCCCGTAGTGAGATTACTATAGGATCTTGTTTTACATTGTGTTTGTGTTTATTGCAATCATGCATCAGCATAAGGGAAAAATTCCTTATCGCTGGAGGGGTATTGGGAAACACTTGAACATCAGTCACTTTATTGTCTTTAAAGTGGTCTTTTAACTTGAGAGTTTGAATGAACGTAAAGATATCCTGCATAGTTTCAAATGGGTCAGAATTATGTGTGGGGATAAATTATAGGCCCTTTGATAATAGCAGTTCCTTGTGTTGTGTGAGGTTATGCTGGGAGATGTTGAAAACTACTGTCTCCTGTTTGTTTGGATGGAGGTCTGGGTGACTTCCCTTTTGTGGCCATAACCACCTCTTCTAATGGGTCTGATCCTATTGCATTTGGACCTGTTTGTGATCTGGTGGACAACCCTAAAAAAGAAGGGGTGCTAGTGTCAACAGTAAAACCTGAATCAGAGTCAGATGATCTACCAGAACTGCCTGTAGGCTTTCTGTAGGGTCTGAATCTATTTCTGGGTGCCCGTCTATGGTCAGACAAGCCCAAAACCACTCATATCCCTTCTGACCTGGTCTCTTTTAACCGTAAATAGTTTCTTCTCTTTGAAATTTATCAAATCTTCCTAGTATTTTTTAATATTATCCTCCAATTTCTTAACCCAATCTATCTATACTCTTATCCTGTGTAAAAGTGGTATGACACTCTGATTCTACCTTTCTGATTTTCATTTTTAACTGGTACCAGGTCTTTAACCATTTGTTCTATCACAAGCAGAATTAAATCCAGGGAGCACTTGTTAAGAATTTTACACCAACGGCTAAGAAAATCTGGGTTATTCCTCCCAATTGTGGGAATGTTTTTAATATGAAGCCCCTGGGTATCAGTATATATATATATATTTATACTTATAGCATTTGCTATCTCTGTAGGGATGTAATATCCTTTTGTTGCCTTACTGTAGAGTAATATATATCTTGCTAATGCCAGAAGAATTTTCATCCAATTGATTTATATGGCACAATTGCTGTGTTCACTCTCACTGTAAATCAATATGTTATGTTTTGAGAAATATCAAAGGTTCACAAAGATATTTCAATTGATGATATCTCTTTCCATTTTTAACTACAAGAAGGCATGTCACAAGAAAACAACTTTCTGGGCATCTAAAGATATTTCAGGATAATTCTATAAAAAAAAATTGTTAGTATAGATAGAAAAAAAAACATCAACACAAATAAAAATTTAAGAAGACTTTATTAAGAAATAACTTACAGAAACTTTGCTTCCCCTCCTCTTCAGAAAAGGCGACAGGGCAACCATCCATCCTAGTGACTGCATGTGAAGGAGCATGGGCTGGGAAGAGCAACAAGGGAGTGCACTGAGGAGTGCCTGGACTTTGCACATTGATCCAGCTGACTCCAACTTCCCACCAACTGGAGGCCCCCCAACCACAACTGCACTCACTTCCCCGGGGTCGAGGGTTTGAACCAGGACTTGTAGGGGTGTGCCATTACCACCCGAGGTTAAAGGACAGGAACACCAGCTGATGATGACAAGAGGCCACAGCTGCTGCTTCTTCTTGGGTCCCCCGTTTACCGTGAACTCAGAGTACTGGTTAGAAAAGAGGGAGGCGGCTGACATTGATCCGCTGCTCCCTCCACCATTTCCAGTACCACCGCTTACTCCAGGGTCCAGGCAGCCACTTCTCATCTACAGTGCAGCAGGACTGGTATACTTCAGTAGTGAAGGCAGAGGTGGTGCAGGGAGAGGAGCAGGAGCAGCCAGGACAGGGAGCTGTGGAGGAGGAAGGGGCTTGGGCAGTCACTTACTGAGCATCTCATCGTATCTAAATGTCACATCTATGAGGCAATGACAGGATAACTGGTGCAAATGTTGATCCAGAGGGGAGTCTGGAGTGCAGACAGCAGCCCCCCATGCTCATCAGTGCACTCCCTTGTTGCTCTTCCCAGCCACGCTCCTTCACATGTTGTCACTAGAATAGCCAGGGAGGAGAAATTAAGAGGAGGGGAAGTGGAGTGTCTATAAGTTATTTCTTAAGAAAGGCTTTGTGATTTAAAGTTTAATTTGTGTTTTTTTTTATTTTAAATTTTTTTATGTTACTGGTCCTTTAACAAGCATCAACACACTCTATTTATAAAAAGGTCAGTGAGTAACTCAATGCTGTGAAATCCCATTATTTAAAAAGGATTAGATTGATGTCACATTCTTCAAAGAATCAGGGCCGGATTTATGTAGCGGGCACCCCCCAGGCTCACTATAGTTTGTCGCCCCCATACTCTGCCCTTTGTTCGCAAATTTTCATCATCAGGACCGGAGCAATAGGGATTAGCACATGGGAAATTTAATAATATATCATATCTCCTGCACATCCCCTGTGTTTCTGAACAAATGTGGGTGTGGTTGGGAAGCATTCCGCCCCCTAAAATCCTGCTGCCTAGGCCCAGGCCTAGGTGGCCTTTCCACAAATCTGGGCCTGCAAAGAATACTTTTGTCAGAAGGGATGCCATTGCCATTCATTATTCAAGTATCAAAAAAAGATCAAATTTATAATAATCCTTGCGGCTAGTTAATGGTTAATTGAAGATACTTACAGATGCAACCACTGGGATTGGTGAGTTAAATGCGTTGTGACTCAAGGCTAATTGAAGAAACTGTGTTATCTAAAGTTATCTTAACTCATTTAATGCATTTAACCTTTTCATTAGCATACCAAAGCACTTTGTTTTCAATGGTGAACACTTTAATTGGATGGGATGCTGTGACACAATATTCTGTACTAAGTGGGATAAATGGGATAGATGAGTTAAGTTTTTCTGTGTCAAATGTACAATCCGAATTGGCTTCATCTGTATAAAATAGACACTTCTTTCGAACTGTTCATCTTTATATTGTAGTATATCCAGAGGATATACTACTCTATGAACATAGAGATATTTGTCCCAGAAATCAAATGCATGATATGGCGGTTTGAGTAACAACCTATATGTTCTCCTAAAGTAATACAATTGATAAAGCTATCACAAAAGGAATATCATATATATTTATGTAGAATTTTTGAATTTGAAAATGGCGACGGAGCAGTGCACTAATGAAGTTAACACAAGTATGCATTGAGTAACATCACCTATAATGAACGATCACAAAGGGCCAAGGTGCTTTTTAATACTGATATGAGAATAAAGACCATGAATCCCAGTGGGACTGATGACGTGTCTCAAAAATGGACTGATTTATTTAAAAAATTACAAAAATTGTCCACTAAGGAATTGAGGATATGGTGGGAGATCTCCACACTAGAAAATTATTTGGAAGTTGAACGGTTGAACGGGTACCTAGAGGACTTTGAATAAAAAAGTTTCCAGCATTTGATCTTCAAGATACTGATGTAATGCAGGAATGGTATCTATCACTATTTGAATGTTTGTTTAATTTGATGGGCATCCTGATATAGAAAGGAACAGACAAGGTTGAATATTGAAATAGAAACTGTTAAAAGTCAACTAATTGAATACCATTCTATGCCAGAATATAAGGACAAAGAAATAAAGCTGAAGGAAGATTTGGAAACGATGGAAAGAAAGATTATGGATAGTAAACAGCAGAAATTCCTTAGGGATAAAGGTGACTATGAAAATTAAAGAGTCTACTCGTGGGGTATGAATAAAGAAAGAATTAAACCAATATTAAAACGAAATAGATGGGGAAAATGTATGAAAGAAGCTCCACACCTGATAGAGATATGGATGAAACACAGGGAGTGACTTTTTTAGTTACAACTGACAGCGAAGCAGAGACAAGTCACGAAGTACGCTAAAGTACTGGTGGAAAAAGCAAACAAGGGAAAAAGAAACAGCAAATACAAGAAACAGTAGAGGAAGAAGAAAGCAAAGTAGAAGAAGTACCAATGAATGAGAAGAAAGAAAGATTGAAAAGAGGAATGAAAAAGATGGAGATACAGAAGAAGAGAAGATAAATGCTTTAAAAGATAGTGTACTTGATGATTTAGTGATTAACCTGTCATCATATTTATTGACTGACAATGAAAGGACACTTTTGAATAAGGGTTTAACCTTCTGTCCATCAAGTAATTTTTCTCTTTTTCCTACCATTATTGATCTAAATAGATTTATGAGAACTTTGTCTCTTAAAAGGTTCTTTAATAAAACTAATAAAAATAAAACCAATGATAATGTACCAATATTGACACAGGATAACCAAGAAGTTCAGATTAGGGTAGATGAGGAATATATTGAACATTTTACTACACAAAAAGTAATGCAGGCTTTAAATGATTTGGATGAGTGTGATGCTTTGGATAATGGGGAGAATTTGGCATTGTACATAAAGATTTGAAACCTAAATCAACATTTTATCCGGGTAATCAAAGTGGTCCTTTTTTGGATTGTTTCTATACACTGTATGCAATGATTTAAAAATATTGTCAAGTAAAATTGAAAGTAAAGAAAAGAGAATTAGTGGAAAGAAAAAGCAGAATAATTTAACTAAAAAAAGAATATGAAGCTTTGAAATTCCTTAAAAAAATGACAAAATTGTAATACGGAAATCAGATAAAGGAGGATCCATTGTCATTCTGGACAGGGAATACTATGATAAGGATATTATGACACAGTTAATGGATCAGAAACAATACCAGTGTTTAGAATATGACCCAACTAAGGTTTTTCAAACCAAATTGAGAAGAATTTTTGAATTTGAGCTATGGGGATAGTAAATAAAAAAAGAATTTGATTATATCTGGTGTGAATATCCTAAGATATCAATCTTTCACACATTGCCAAAAGTATTTAAGGGTTTAGAAAATCCAAAAGGAAGACCAATAATTGCTGGGAATGGGTCTTTGAATGAAAAGCTAGGTGAAAATGTGAATCTAGATTCTTATATAAAAGATAGTGGCAATGTTATTAATAAGCTTCAGGATGTCTTATGGGAAAAAGATATGATGTGGGTAACTTAAGATGTCACCACTTTGTATTCTTCTATTGAACACTCTTTAGGTTTACAAGCCCTGCATTTTTGGTTAAATATCTCTAAGTTATATTCTGCTGAACAGAGTGAATTTATTCTGGAGTCTGTGCAGTACTTGCTTAGTCACAACTATTTCATGTATGATGGACGATACTATCTCCAAAAGTGCACTGCAATGGGGGTGCGGTTTGCGCCATCATATGCAAATTTGTTTATGGGATGGATTGAGATGTGCCACATTTTTGGAGATGGATCAGTGTGGAATGAACATATTGTACGTTATTACAGATTTATTGACGATTTGATGTTGATATGGAGGGGTATAGTTGAATAAGTAAAAAGATTTGTAGCTTTTTGCAATGATAATGAGTGTGGTATTGAATTTACATATAATACTAATGACAAAAGTATAGAATTTCTAGATATTTTACTCTCTCATGAAGGGGGTGTCATAAAGACTGACATCCCTATTAGTAGGAATTCTCTACTACATCAGAGTAGTTAGGTTAGGTTAAGGCATGTTTGTTCCACTTGGGATACTTTCCAGAAAGCTGCGATGGAGCTTTGGGATAGATTAGGTTCCAGAGGATATAGTGTGGAAACTTTGAAAAGAGCATATGAGCGAGCAGTGCTGAGTAGTTGTGAGGTACTTCTTGATGAGGCAGGAAAGAACAGCAACAAAAAAGAAATGCAAAAAGAAAGATTGAGGATAACAATACATTTTTTGTAACAGATTATAGCAGTGAGACCTGTAACAGATTATAGCAGTGAGACCTGTATGATTAAGAAAATAGTCCTCAAACACTGGCATCTGATTGAATCAGACCCTGAGTTAAATATAGAAAAGCCTAGATTTACATATAGAAAGAGTAGATCGATTGCGAATCACATCTCACCTAGTATGTTACCTGATAAATGTGAACATAAGATGTCAAATTGGATGCGTTATTTGGGCACATATAAATGTGGAGAGAGAGTGTGTAAGGCATATGGCTATATTAATGTATCAAAAAGCTTTAGTAGCACAGCTACAGGGAAAGAATATAATTGTAGAACACATATTAACTGCAAAACTGCCAATGTAATATATTTGGCCACGTGTAAATGTGGTAGTCAATATGTGGGGAGGACCATGCGGAGAATGAAAGATAGAATTTTGGAACATATAGCAAGTATTGGTAGAAATGATTATACTTCCTGTAGCTGAGCATATTTTAACTGCACATGAAGGTAATTATAGCTATATATGTTTTCAAGGCATAGTCAAATTCAAATTGAGAAGGAAAAAAGGAGATTTGGAGAAATTACTGAATAAGAGAGAAGCAGGGTGGATGTTCACTTTACAAACTGAAAAGCCCTTAGGCCTTAATAAGGACTGTGAAATTAAGTATTATATAGAATAAAATATGATGTGTAGAATTGACAATAAAGTCCTGATATGACACTATAGGGTTTTCTACTGTATAAGATGAGAAAGGAAAACATTAATAGAATTGCATACATTGTGTGTCTTTTCTTTTAATATTCTTTTAAACTCACTTGAATAGGAATAGTGGTAATAATTGTGTGAATATAACTTTAAGGTTTAATAGATTGGCAATTTGTTAACTATTATGTGTATCTATAAAATTTTGTTTGTGGAATAGAAATGTTATACTCTGAGGAATTGCTTATGAGCACAAAACGCATCAGTAGTAAGGACATTATGCACTACTATTTGTGATAAATAAAGAAGATTTTTATTCATCTTCACGAGTCCAGTACAAGTACTTTATTCTGGATAAAACGTACTAAATTCACATAAAGGATTTTGATAGTCCAGTTCGCCAGATCAAAGTTACCAAATTGCTTTAAAACCCTAATAGTAAATCTGCCTCTAAGTCTTTGGATGTGATGATAAGGATGTGTCTTACATAAATATTGCTGGACTGGAGGATAAGGACATCTACTTTTGTCTAGGATTGGGCTTTCCAGACAGGCTACTGAACAACTATGCTTGGCCTGACTATAAGACTGAATGTGCTGGTAAGGACATCTGTATTAATCACTGGTCAGTGATTTTTAAACTAACACTTAAAATTCTATTTAAAAGTGGTTAAAAAGTCCATAACAATATTTAAGTTAACAAATGGAAACATTGGAAAAGGCTTCATCTGCCTGAATAGTTTCCTCTGTAATTTTTGTAGTTTTAGAAACAATGCAATTCATTGTATGACCAATGATAAATGATTAAGGCAACTAACAACATTCTTTATATATAATGTACTCAAATATAATTTATAAAGATATTATAAGTCATTGAAATTTATATGATCATAAAAAAGCATGCCATTTCTAAGATATAATGTATAGTGTGGGTCATAGTCAAATGGCCATACTGTAAAGATCGCATATACCTGTATAGGAAAGTTAACAGAACTTTTTAAACTAGAAACATTTTTAATTAGATTAAAAAAACAACACAATAAATCATTCTTGACAGTAATATCAGAATTGATAAATATGAATCAGAGAATTAGAAACAGAAGTAGAGAGAACGATTTGGTAAGGTTCAAACTGATATATAAAACAGAACGGAGAGAAGATACTGTATAAAACAGAAAATGGAGAAATGAGAGAAAACACTTAAGCATTAGTCATATCCAAATAATTATATTATAGAGCAGATAACATTTAGACAGAAGGGACAAGTTCCAAGTTCCTTTTAAGTTTTTATATAAGTGAGCATTCATTGGAAATTAAATAGCATGGAAACATCCTGACAAGATGCAGCTGTTCCCATTTGAAGCAACCTAACTTAAAAAGAGCCTTTTTCGAAAGAAGACATGCTCTATTATTTTTCAGACCATCCAGCACAGTTGCCTAAAATGCACTCTGTATTTACATAAATAGATTAAAGGTCTAAGCTACCCCTCAACCAATTTTAAAAGAACTGTCAGTGGTATGCATCTTAATGTCATACCATATTATGCAAAAGCAGTCTCACAATGTGCAAATAAACATATATTATTTTTTACAGGAAAAGTACATATAAGTCAAGGACCCTGCCCAACACTAAAACCCCAATTATTTATTCCCAAACACTGAACATTGTTTTATACTTTTCGTATTATAACTCAAATATATTATTATATTAACAGAATTGCACCAAAGGCACAGCTTGAACAAGAAGAGAATATGGTTTTCAACACAACACATTATAAACAGTTTTTTTTATCAGGTACTGTACTTTCCCTGTCTTCTTGTTTCAAGGGGCCTTACTAAAGCAACCCAGGTTAAAAGTGGTCAGATTTAGTTTGATGAGAGACATATATCTCCTTATTTAATTTTATATGTCCCTATAGATGTCTATTACTTTTTCATGAGATAAACCATAAGATAAGGGTTTCTCGTGGAATTTAATCTAGCCCATAAATTGATGCTATGAAAACAGACAAACATGTGACAAAATATTTAGAAACAATGGTGACAAAAGGGGCATTTCAGAATGCACCTACATTGTCACTATATAGAAGAACAAATATGGTTAAAGGGGTCTATCACGAAAATTAAAATTTAATATTAGCTTTATCCTTTTAAAAATAGAAAAATTCTAAATATAACAAATTCAAAATTCAGAGCTGTTTTGGAAATAATTAAGTTATGCTTCACTCTGCTCCTATCAGCATTTGTTCATATTCATTCTGAGTTGGGAGTCTGATTTTGAATGACAATCAAGTCTAATGCAGCCTTATGGGGCAAATTTTGCCTAGACCAGGGGGGTAACTACAGACAAAGCAGACCATGCGGCTGCAGGGGGCCCATGAGGTTTAGGGGGCCCAATTAATGAGCGATTTCAATATATATTGGTTAAACAGGATATGTTGGGGCTCTAAAGTGAATTTGCTGTGGGGCCCAGTATAATCTAGTTACCGCACTAGCCTAGACAATGTGTTAGAGCTCACTCTTTTGAAATCACCCAAAATCTTGTTTCCTTACATACAGGGCAGTTATTTTGTTACATTTTGTTTGTGCTGCAGTCAGTTATTTGAGTTGATAAAAGATATATTGGATATAACTGTCAATAAAAGTCTGACACCCTTTGCTTGCATGAAGACAGAATTAAATGAAACTGATGCTGTGAGAGGGATAGAGAAGATAAACTTGATTATTCCAGTAACTGTACAGAATTTTTAATTGATTATACAGTATTTAGAAAATTATTTATATATACTTTATACAGTATATACTTATTTCAGTACAAAAAAGTACATTTTTTTGATAGTTTCTCTTAAAATAAATCTGATTTCTTTTTTAGCTGTTTCTAATGGGTTATATTGAGAGAATGATTGCTTGATATTTACTTTAAATGGAGTTTAGACTGACTTTCACCTCACACAAAATAGCCTCATCTGAACCGCCTTAAAAGTAATGTGTGTGATAATTAATGGGATACATCTTCATTGTGCCTACAGTCTGTGGCATAGATTAAGTGCTTTTGATATAAGGAAGGTAAATAGACTTATCCTGCCTGATGATTTAAACAGCAAATCCACTTTTTATTAATTTGTATCCTCACAGTTCTGCCAAGTGAGTTAAAAACAGGATTCTATGAAAACTCTGAACTCAGATGGCAGAGCACTGAAGTGGATTTTCTGCAGGCATAAAAGTCCCATCAAGGTCTCATTTATAGGAGCTGAGTTTTCGTAATCAGAGTTATATGCACTGACATAGGAAGCTTTTCACAAATATTTGGCTGGTGCCCAATTGCTTCAAATGGAAATTAGAGCAAGGAAAGCTGTGGTGAATTCTAATTTCCTCTTGTTTTAAAATAGGACATTGTACATACAGCATTTAGTCATCACAGAATATTAAGTGAATTTTGGAAACTGAGAGGAAATAATGTTATAAACAGAAGAGAGAACAGATCTTTTGATTTTACAAATCTTCAGCTAGCCTTGTCTTTTTCTGAGTTTTCATAGAGAGGCAAGCTTTAGGTTTTCTTTCATCACATTATGTTATTCATCTTTGTCAGAAGATAATTTCCCTTTGTCATTTCTGCCTCCCCCCTAAAACATGCAGTCATTCTCTTTGTTTGCAGTATAAGGCCATCTCTTTTCCATTATGCGCACAGAATAATTCTGTTCTTTCTGTAGTTGCCAATCTCTACTTTTGACTTTCTTAAATCAAATAAAAAGCAGAACATCATGATATTCTCAGTTATGATAATAGACATATTCTCTTGAAATCAGTTACTGAGGAGAACGAAAAAATCCTCACCAGTCTTTTTCATGCTAGGGGTTGCTGTATGGCATTGATGTATTTCTAAATATTAAAGTTGGATAATATACATTATAGACAAATTATGTGGACACCTCTTCATATGTTCTTGCCAAATTTGTGTTTCCTACTTGGGAAGTTTAATTCCTGTTTAAATACAATACAAAAAGGTAAAGGTACATATAGAATTGGTTTGCTGAGATAGAACCTGACTGTTCAGCACAGATCTCTGATGTCAGCCCAACAAAACACTTGTTGATGATTTGGAACTCTGATGTAAGCAGACCTGATGCCCAACCTATAAAAGGAATCAAATCCCATCAACAACATTTGAATTGTTTGCGATAGCCTTTCCCAGAATAGTAGAGGTTTTGCCATCAAATATACAGCCAACTTCATATTAATATCCTGGGTTTTGGAATTAGATGTTTTACAGGCATGTTTCTACAAGGGCACATATTGTTGGCCTCATAGTATAAATACATACACAAATTCCTGCACAATTGTAAAAGTCATTTATGAATAACCCCAGGAGTTCAGATACTCTAAAATGAACACAATGGAGATTGCTAATAGGTGCAATTTATATAGTACTTGCACCTAAACATGCTCCTACACATAGGGGCAGATTTATCAAGGGTCGAATTCGAGGGTTAAAAAACCCTCAAATTCGACCATCGAATTTTTGGTAAAAATTTGAATATTCGAACGATCGAATAGAAAAAATTCGATTGAACGATTAAATTGTTCGAATCGAATAATTTTAACCATTCAATCGAATTTTTTTTATTCAATCTAAAAAATTTAGAAAAACCCTATGGGAGCTTCCCATAGGGTTTAATAGCAATTCGGTAGGTTTAATCTGGCAAAATAGGCAGTTGAATAAAAATTTAAAGGGCAAGTAATTCGACTGACAAATATTGGAATATTCTAATAGAAATGTATTATTCGAATCATTCGATTCGATCAAATTTTCAAAATTCGATGGTCAAAGTGGCCTTCAAAATTGCATCTAGCCTACCTCTTTCTAATAAAGCAACTGTGCCTACTGATGCTGGGAAACCCTGGAGCTACCACCACCCTGGATCTGGCAGTACTTCCATGGTTCTCACAGTGGTTGCATGAAAAAACTCACCAGATTTGTTGCCAGTTAATCGGATTTGAACAGCATTTTTTATGTGGACTCCAGGAGTGATTTCACTAGAACTTTGAAAATGCAAGATGCAGCTAGCACCCAATTAGCAAAAAAAAACACAAGTATAATTGTATTTGTTTTAACACAACCTGGAGAGTTGCTGCAATTATGCAGAAATTATGGGTAAAACATGGTGATTTGAGTCTGATCAAAACATACATTCATGCACATAGACTAATCCATATCATAAAATTATAAAAGGCTATTGTAATACCCTAAAACTTACCAAACGGTGTGTCTTGTAGAGCTTCAAATTATAAAATTGTATTGTACAGATGAAAAAAGAGTATTACATAAAGTTCAGGATTCTCATTCCAGGACTCTTTTGCATTGAGTGGTTGGTGTTTTATTAAAGGGGATCTAAACAATGCTGCTAAAACACATTTTTGTTAATGGTTGCAAAACTAAAATTCTGAAGACTGACTGACAAGCCAAAGTATCCTGAAATAAATCATTCACTTGTCAAACCCGATGAATAGTCAAAATGTAATGTTGCAAATTAATGTCATTATAATTAGATTATTAACATAACTTTCACTGTGAATTTGACCCTATAGGGAAGATATATTATATTTGGAGTTTTGCTGTATTTTACAAGAATCCTAACCAAGAATTGGTGTTTGTGTTTTAGGGGGCAATTTGTTTATTTTTTGGAAAAAAAAAATGCTTGTAGAAAAAAAAACACACAATGGAAAAAACATGATGCTACCAGTTGTTTGATTTTGACTATTTAATTAAATCTTATTCGTCCCTTAGGATTTGTATTAACTGGTCTTTCATTTACATGATGAAAAAGGAATTTTGGACCTTATTAATGTAAAGTAGTGAATCTATCCCGTTTCGCTTCACCGTAAAATTTGCAAATTTCCAGCAAAATTTGCGAATTGGCGAAAAATTTGAAAAACTAGTTGCGTCATGCTTTTGACGCGCGTTGCGTAATTTTCAGAGCGTCGTGTCATTTTCGGTGCGCTTCGCGTTTTTTTGACACGCGTCTCATTTTTTGGTAGGTGAATTTTTGCTGGCGTTTAGCAAATTTATTCGCCCATCACTAGTTAGGAGAAGACTGGCCAGATATTATCGATTGTTTTTTTTTTAAAATGTGTTAGATTAATACATCCTAGTACGCACTTAAATATGGTGATATATCAGTTTTTCTTATAGAGGAAATTTCCTTTTTACCTCTGTGGTGGAAGATAAGGTACTATCACTATTTATAAACTTTCAAATTTCCACAATTCATAATGATTACTCATTTTGTTTTCTAGAATGTATGCAAACATTGTCTTCTTCATCTCAAACACTGTATTTATCAAATTATACAGATATTATCTCTCATGTTTAAATTGGTATCCCCAAACTATATTTTGAATGTCAATTTACCATAATTAAAGTCTTAGAAATGTTTACCAATTGTTAAAAAAAAAACGTGTTTTTTTTTCTCAAGTGTTCCAAAACACAGGGCAAGTATGTTAATATTTTATTTGGATGGTGAGATTAAAATTTGCAAAATGCAAAGCTGTTTTTATATTAGTTGAGGACTGTTGATTTCCTGCTGTTTTTGCACAGCAGTTACTGTCAGACAACTGGAGATTACTGTTCTTGCAACAGAATGAAAAAATGTTTCATATTAGGTCTGCATAATGTATCACCTTTAAGGCACTACAGGATTATAAAAGGGTATTTGACTCTGCAGAATCAGAATTCTCTAAGGTCCTGAAAATACCTTTAAATACAAAGTGTCATCAGAATCAAAATGATTTATTAATGCCTGAAAACAGTGCTGGTTATTGAATGAAGAAGTGCAAAAAATCATTTGTTCAATTTCTAAGAGTGTTATGGTTACTTTTTTGCATGTGCTTGTATTTTGGGTAATGAATTTGTACAGATGAAGTCACTTTGGATTGTGTGTTTGACACAGAATAACTAAACTCAGACTTCACACTTGTCTCATTTAACACAGAAAATTGCGTCACAGCATCCCATCTAATTAAAGTGTTCATCATTGTGAACAATGATGCTATGGTATGCTAATGAAAAGGTTGAATGCATTAAATGAGGCAAGATAACTTTAGATGGCACAGTTTCTTCAATTAGTCCTGAGTCATGACGCATTTAACACACAAATCCAAGTGGCTGCATCTAAACTTATATTTCCTTTTTATGTGTTCTCTGTCTTGATTTTTGGCTGAAATTTCAAACATACAGTCAGGATCAGTTCAATATTGTCACAAGACGAGGCAGAATCAATTACTATCTATACAAATGAGTTATGTTTGCTACACTGCTGCTTTGAGAGATCTGAATTAACTGTATGAAGAGCTACAATTCCCATTGTCTGAAAACCTAAGCTGGCAGAGGATAATTTGTAACTCGGGTATTCTGGGATAATGCTTGATGTTCTGGAATATGCTTTGGGGGCAGATTTACTATTTGTAGAATGATCGCACCTTTAAAATTGTTTGATTATTTTAACAAAACAATTTGATTTTCCAGGACTTAGAAAATTTTTCATTAAAGCTTCCAGGAGGTGGGGAATAGTCGAATTTGAATTTTATTAAAGACAGTACTTCAAAATTCGAATTTTCATATTTTCACATTTTTTCAATTCAAAATGAATTTTGGCTATTTGATAGTCGAAGTCACCCAAAATTACTTCCAAATTGAAATTTTAGCCGAAAATTCACTTCAACCCTAAGTAAATGATGCTAGATGAGATTCACTGTCACTTGCATATGGAGTTTGAATGATCTGTGTGATCTATGTGTGCATTCATCATTTGGGGTGTAATGCCAAAACTATTTCATGACAAATCCAAATAAAAAAGTATGAACAGAAAATTATGCTGAATGAAGCGCTAAAAAATTGGAATACCTTGAAAACCTCTCAAAATTGAGTCTTTAGAACAATTCCTAGAGAAGCAAATATGAAAACCTCTAAAAGTCTGAATTGATTTGAAATGGTCCATAGGATCAGCACAGTTCCTACTGACTTCCATAGGACCTCAATAACTTTTACCTGGCAAAGTTTTGTATTAGAGGTTTTCATGGTTTTTAGAGCTTATAAAGAAAAAATAGAAAACCACAAAATTCTATTGTTAGTAAAGGGCTCTAAATTATTTTTTGCATCCTTGCACTTAACACATTCTACTTATTCAGAAAAGCAGACAAACGTGTCATTTTGGCCCAAGCAACAAGTATGAACAAGCAAATACAGAGTGTAATTTACTACATGCAAGGGAGGATGAAAAATGCATGTTTCTCTCTCTTTGTCCTCTGCTCTGTAAAACAGAGCACAGAAATCTGCATTTGCCCCATTAAAAAAGAATTTCATTCTTGAGGGGAGGTCATGGCGAAGTCCTCCTGGCCCAGCACTGATTTTCCGCTCTTTAGTGCTATTGTACTTGTGTGCAAATTCATGTAATTTTCCATTTTCAACTATGCTGTACATTTTTGTGCTTTGCATCTTTACTTTCTTAATTTACCTTTCTGTTTGTATGCACAGTCAGGACAGCCATTGGGGGGGCAGGTGGCGCTGTAATCAGGAGCAGCATTGTAGATGGGTGCCCCAAGAGATATAAAAGCATATTTTGTGTGATTTGAAGGTGGGGTCCTTTTCTATTTGATTGCAAGGTCCAGGTGGCCAATGGGTTGGCCCTGCTCACTTAGTAGTATGAGCCCTGTGATTGCTGATTGTGGTCCTGTCAATGCTGCAGCATTCAAATAGTTTTTACTGTCCAGTTTTCTGATATTTGAAAATAGACTAACTCTCTAAAATTCAGGACAATGTCTGCCACTATAACAACACAAGGTTTTTTTGAATTATGAGTTATTGTCTCAGATACAACTCACAATTCAATGCAACACATACAGGCAGCTTATATTGCTGCTTTTCTGTGGTCGTGCCCTGCAAGAATATTGACTTCCTATAACTAGAACATAGTGGTTTCTCATTAATGTCCTTGGTCAGGACATGTGATGCCTTCCCTTTTCCTTGACACTTGGCTTTTTTAACATCGGAACACTGCGTCATTCACAGTTTTTTTTTCCAGGAAACTGCTCAGTTGATACACTGATTTTTATTTTCTCTCTTAAGATAAATGGGAGATGTGTTCAGCTGCAAGGGGAAGGTTAACCTGTAAAATATACTGACTTTTTATGTGAATTTGAAAGTTGGATTGACATGTGAACACTGTCCAGTAACAAGGAAAACAGTTAAAAAAGAAGCTGGTAGTCTCTTCCTTTCTGTTTTGCTTATCTTTTGTACATTGTTGATTTAAATAATTCATTCTCTAACAGAACTGAGCAAGGTTCTGTCCTTCTTTTTTTGTCTTTGAATATGAAAGGCTTTACAGATCTATTGCAAATATGCTCGGCTTGAACAGTGAAATAGGTGTTTATATCTTAGGTGCGCATTTGCAGTATGATATGCATACAAAATGCAGTTAAGTGGCAAATAGTAAAATTTTAAGTTACTGCAGAAGAGTCTTTACCTGGAACATATCTGTTTTAAATATTTTCATGCAAAATTACTCTTACACTGGCAATAAAAATGCTAATTTATTTCTTCCATGAACCACAGGCTAGACATACTCACAATTCAGATTTTCTCTGCAGACCCAAAAATCTTTCCTGTCTATGAATATATATTTAATGCAGAGAAATATTGCAGTTTGTAAAGTATAAAGTATAATAAACATGTCTATGAAATCTCTATAACCATAGCATAGGGAGTTGTTATGCCATACCTAAAGTTCAGTTTAGGCAGTTGTTCATAAACTGTGGGGTTGTCCACTCACTTGGGGTACTGGTGGAGTGATTCAGCCTAAAGGCCAGCTAGAGTGATAATAGGAAAAAATTGACAGTTGCTCTCCTAGATATACCTACTCTGCTTAAATGTCAGCTAGAGTGAGATTTGCGGTAAAAATGCATTTGCTCCCCTACATATTTGTTATATAGTGGCATTGTTGGGGTCAAAAAGACACTTCTGAATCCACTACAATTTGACTCAGAGGGGCACCTATGACTGAAACTATGAAACTACAGTATGACTGAATGACCAATATTTTTCTTTACCCAACCTTTTGTCATGGGCTAAGGTGGGCCCTGGCAAAAGAGTGGGTCAAGTGGTGCTTTAACTAAAATTAGGAAAAACAAGTAAGCTGGGGTTAGATCTGGAGTGCACATTTACTTGCAGCGCTAGATATTCCTGAAAATGTGGCTGAATGGTGCAGTCAGCAATGTTTTCATATATTTGTAACCATATGAAATAAGGTGGGCCCCGAACAAATAGGACTTCAAGAGAACATCTGAATTAGCATTATTAACATGTGATGTGGATAAAACAAACTCAGCAATCCTTCCCTAAAATTAATATGAGCAAATCTGTAGATAAATACTAGTGTTTTTTAAATTGCAAAATTAGTTTTGATCAAGCTACTGCAAGTTGGATATTGGAAACAAGTTGGTTGCTATGGTTTAATAGACTGGGGCAACTTTGCCGAATGTTAGAAGACCGTAATCAGTAAACAGTTATTAAACTAATTTCATTAAACAATAGCATAATCTCTTGGGCTAATGACTGGGTTGAGTTTACATAATCAGAGAAAATGCCACATGTGCTATTTGCCTGATAGTGAGTTGTCCTTTATTCTTTTTTTGTCACAGAGCAGCTTGATGATTCTTTTCTAAAGCAAACAAAAGGATTATAGTGTTCCATAACTATTTCACATTTTCTCAGGCTTTAAAGCAATCATTTAGATATGGATTACTGATCATGCTTCATCTTTTCCTAGAAAAATATATATTTTTATTTATTATGCTTTATTTTATAGTCATGCCACATTTACCCAGCACTTTGCAGAAATTGTTCATAATTCACATTATTTCTTACAGAGCTAACTGTGGCTGATGAACATTAAACAAAAAGGGTCATTTGTGTACACAGCTGGGGGTGCTTTTCTCTACAATACTAGAAAATGTTTCATTTATAGACACTGTTTATTAAAGGTAATTGTGTCCACTTCTGTACAGTTGTGTCAAGCACCATTCATCCGGCATCTTCTGCTGAATCTCACACATACCGACAATGTGTAACACGGGAGATACAGCCACCCTGAATATGGCAGTAATTGCAAGTTTTCTGCAGTGGGTGCATCAACAGGCAGAGCAGAATTGCAACAAAAATATCACATCAATATCGGTTTAACATTTTAGACTGTAAGTAACACAGTCCTTACTCTGAAAATGTTAGCCACAACTTTCTGCTTTGCTTCCACATTCCACAATTGCATTTATTTTTAATTGTGGGGTCACACAACTCCTTGTATGACTGCAATTACAATAGAATTATGGGGAAAAATGCTGCATGTGTTTAAAAATATGGAGACTTGTTCGAACTTACACTTTCCTTCACATTATTCCTCTATGTGGGGTTTTTTCATATAGGAGCTGCA
>CM044447.1:61917901-61932464 GCA_024363595.1 Xenopus borealis
TGCTGTGTGTGGGGCTGCCGGCAGACATCTTCAACACACCATCAGCGTGTTCACATCTTCATGCGATCTGACTCTGCCGATGACGCCTGGTGTAATGACGTCATCATTCAAGGTGCAACATTTTTAAATTTAAAGGGCCTGCAGGCAAATATCCAGTGCCCAACGTAGGTTTTGTGTTACTAATTCCTGGGTGCGATTATATTGTTTCCTGTGTGTGACTTCCTTGCCTTATTTCTGATTTGGGTACTTCACTGCTCTCACATTACTGACCTTAGCCTGTCCCTGACTACACACTGCTTGTTTCCCTTTCAACTGCTTTTACGCTTTGGTTCCCTTGCCTGCTCAGAATGCCTACCTCTAGTTCAGATAAGACCTGACAGTGTCTGATTAGCTGAGGGCTCCTCCCGAAGTGAAAGGCAACTGTTAAAGGCAGAAGCATGAGCCGAGAGAGGGACATTGGGGGTTGTTATTGGTTTTGGGAAATAGGGCATGGCACTTAAGGGATGAATATCAAAGAAACAGAAATATCCATTATACTGAAAACCCCAGTTACCAAGCACTCTGGATAACCAGGTCCCATACCTGTACCTTTTCATCCCTTTAGATATAATCTTTAATGATTTACTTTACTTTAATTTACTATAGCATTATATTTCAAGAAAACGATACAACTAAAGGAATTTAGCAATATCCTATGTAAATCAACCCTGCTCCACTAAATACTCTGAACATCTGGATGTACATTATATGGAAGGAAGATTCATTATATATGGTGGCGTTAATGTAAATATTGCTCATTTATTTGCAGAATTGTTCATTGCTCAGTTATAAATGATCAGTTAAAGCTAATCTGATTGTTATTAAGCTGCTTACAGTGGCTCTCACATTAACAAAGTAGATATTGAAATAAATTTGTTAACTGAATTTCTGGCAATTTAGTTTTCACATTGGATTTCACTTCCTGTGCTGGTTCACTCAGCAGTTTAATCTGTGTCTGTTTTGAGAATATCCATTATAGGATGGTGATTGTAAATGAACAACTGAATTCATATAGATACATTTCATTTTTCATTTCATTTATATTTATTTATTGTTATGTATGGAAAAATCTTTATAAGGAAGGTACTTTTAGAACTTTGTAATGGGATTACTTCTGGTGTCCTGGCACAGCCTTTCCTATTATTGTTCTAACTTCATTTGGTTTATGCCTTTTTTTGGTAAAGAGAGTAAAAATCTTATATCAAAGCTTTACCTACTTTAGATGCAAAACAGCATTGTGGGTAAAAAATGCTTCAATATTATAAAAGGAATACCCTGTAGGATGATGTGTACACTTTGAGCTTTTATAGGGGATGAAAATCCTGTAAGCTATGACTTACACTTAGCACTGAAACATAAGGGTTAGAAACCTAAAGTAACTCTGAAACATAAGTAATGGACATTTAAAGAACCCTAAAACATAAGGTATGGGAATTTAGATACCCTGACATACGCATATGGAATGGGAACTTAATGAAATTCTGAAACATAATGGACGCTAAAGACAACCTTAAGCATAAAGTATAGGAACTTAAAAAAAATTTAAGTAATGAAAACTTAAAGAACCCCTGAAACATAAGGAGTTTTAATTTATTGAAATCCTAAAATATAAGGGATGGAAACTTAAAAAAACATGAAATATAAATTATGGGAACTTAAAGAAACTCTAAAACATAAGGAATGAGAACTTAAATAAAACCCTAAACATAAGGAATAGGAACTTAAAGAAAACCCTGAAACATAAGTGACAGGTGATGGGAACTGATCGGTCATGGGAACTTTTAAAGAAACCGTATTACATACAGATGCAGTCACTTGGATTTGTAAATTAAATGCGTCGTGACTCAGGGCTAATTGAAGAAACTGTGTTATCCAAAGTTATCTTAACTCATTTAATGCATTTAACCTTTTCATTAGCATACCAAAGCACCATTGTTTTCAATGGTGAACTCTTTAATTGGATGGGATGCTGTGACACAATATTCTGTGCTAAGAGGGATAAATGAGATAGATGAGTTAAGTCACGACGCATTTAACAAACAAATCCAAGTGACTGCATCTGTAAGGAATGGCAACTTTTTTTAAAAACCTGAAACATAAGTGATGAGAACTTATTTTTTAATTACACTGTTTATACTACAAATAATTCACTATGCAATATAAAATGTAATTCCTGAACCAGCAAGTGTATTTTTTTAAGTTGTAATATTGGTTGGCTGTTGCTTCTTCTACTCAATGTAACTGAATGTAAGCAGTGGGACCTGGCTTTTACAATCGAGTGCTGCTCTTAGATCTACCAGGCAGTTGTTATCTTGTGTTAGGGAGCTGCTATCTTGTTACTTCCCATTGTTCTGTTGTTAGGCTGCTGGGGGTGGGGGTGGATTATTTCACTCCACCTTGCAGTGCAGCAGGAAAGAGTGACTGATGTTTGTCAGAGCACAAGACTTGGGCAGTTGGGAAACTGACAATATATCTAACCCCATGTCATATTTCAATTCAATTTAATTCAATTTAATTAAATATGAAAAAATCTGTTTTCTCTTTTGAGAAAAAGGTTCCAGTGCTGATTTCTGCTGGAGCAGCACTATTAACTGAAAAACAATTCCCATGACAGTATCCCTTTAAAGAATCCATGAAACACAAGGGGTAGGAACTAAATTAAAGCCTGAATCGTAAAGGATGGAAACTTAAAGAAAATTTTAAACTTAAGGAGCATAAAGAAATTAAAACCTGCTACTATCCCCCTCCCCAACTCTTGTTGCATCAGGGCTGGCACAAAGCATGTTGTGAAAAGGGCCACATTTGAGCCTTTCATTGCCTCTGAATTAATTATCCCTTTCATTGATTTTTCAAAACAAACCTTTCTTTAAATTATTTTTGCAAGATTGGCAAGCTTTTTCTTTTTCTTGCTATATATTTATTAATATATAAGAGACCATGCCGTATGTGTAATAAAAAATGACTAAAGTGAATTTAAGGAAAAAACAAGTAGGGGACCTCACTTGACTGCCTCATCCTGCAGGCAGCAGCTGTCACCCTGATGTGGATAGTGTCATTGCCTGTACAGCACAGCAGCAGGGAAAAAAGCAACACAGGTTACTGAATGTGGTCTATTTACTACAAATAATGGCATAGCTATTTCATGTTTTTCTTGCTTCAACTAACTAATCTCTCTCACATAACAGCTACCTGCCTTTGTAAATGTATATTTAAAAATCTACACGGCATGCAAGTGTAAAGCTTGCCATACAAAGGTTAATTCTGGTTGCAACTTCACTCCAATTTATATCTGATCAGAGATTGATAAAAAAATATCTATGGGGCAGGTTAGAAAATCCAGTCAAGATAGGGACTTTATAGGCTATTGCTGAGGTCCTCTCCTGACAAGACTGCAAAGGTCCCTATCTTAATATAATCATTGAGTTTAGGCTCCAATATTAAGATGAGCCCAGTTTGACACATCAACTAGGATCCAACATCTCCAATTATGTGGATATGGTTTGTTTCATGCCACTGCCACTGACATGAATAGTGTTTCTGATGTGGTATATCTGTTCATGGGGCTTTAAAAAAATTGAGTCAATTCTTATGCATATGAAAATAACATACAGTATGCACAGCTATTGCATATCATGCTTGTGGATCATGTCGAACATGAAGCTAAGGGATAAAATAACCGGAAAAATTTTGCCTTAAAGTAATGCTAACATATTCTTGTAAAAACACAATGCACGAGAATAATTTTTGATGACAAAAATCTGTTTGGTTGGGTTTAAATAATAACTAAACATGTTTTATCATCATAAAAATTAAGAACAGTGTAATATTTGGCCCTCTCAACTTTTTATTCTGAAGCCCTTTTACAAGATTATGGGAAACTTCTCAATGGAAACAGCATGCTGCTTTGCTGCAGTTCCGGCAGGAAAGATAAAAAAAAAAAAAGATCAAAAAAATATGTAGTACTGTATATGAGAAATAATCTATACTGAGTCAGCCAAACATATTCAAAATGAATGTTAATCACCATGTAAATTGGAAGTGAAGTGCTTAAAATGTAAGAAATGAGTGTTCATTCCTCAAGTAAAAGACAACTTTAATGAGAGAGAAACACCCGCTGTATCCTATTATAGTAATAAATCTTTACTGCACTTTCCTGGATTCATTTCATACGAAATATGATATTTTAAAGCATTTATATTTTTCAGAGTCAATGCTTGGTTTGCCCTTTTAAAGGAGCAATATTGCTAGGCAACCCACTTCTTGTTACATCAAAGTGTAGACTTGATTCATCATTTGATTTTATTTCTAAATGGAATAAATGGTTCCTTAAAAACATGTTTATTGTATATAAAGTAGCAAACTTATAAAAGGTTTTGAGAAGTGTAGGTCCTCAAAAATGGATGTACTGTATGGGAGAATGCTTTAAATGTGCTCCTATGCTTCCACATGGTTGTCTATGGATCCATCCTGCTTTTCTGATTAATGATGTACAACTGCATCTATTAACACTGGGGTAAGTCTAGAGCCATCTCCTATGACTCCTATTTAAGTTGCCTGTTCCATGAACATCTGTATTGTTGCCCTTGATGCCAATTGGTCTATCTGTTAAAAAATAGCAGAGCGTCCCTACTGATGCAGGGAAACCATAGAGCTATTGCCACCTCCAAAGGTGGCAAAAATAATTTATGTGAAATGCATTGAAGTCAGCAGGGGTCAAAACAATTTTAACATCCAACAATTTTAACACCAGCGACAATTGTGGGATTTCTTTGTCCAAATGCATTACAGTCCATGGGGGCCAAATAATTCTGAGGCGTGACAATTCATATGCTTGTGACAATTTTGATAACATTTGCGGGTGGTGAAATGCAGAAATTCACAACAAATCCATGCCTGCCAAATAAATTCACCCATCACCAGCCTCTGTGCATTTGTGCTGAAAGTATCGGGCATACATATCATTTTGACTTCAGAAGTGTCAAAAAACAAAGTTAGCAGCACCTCCATGTGGTGGTCCCAATTATGTTGGAACTTGTGGGAAAATGTTGCATCCTGGGTAAAAATCATGGGCATTACATCCAAAATTGGACATTGTACACTGCACTTGCAAGTCGTAAATGACCATTAATTCATTGTGGCTAAAGAACAGAAATCTGGATTTCACCTAAATACTCTGGGCTACTCTACTCTAAATTCATAATTGATCATTCCATCCTTTGTGTAATGAGTTAATTTAAGATTATCTAACATTTAAGGGGATGTAAACCCTCTATTCATTTCTACCCTTTCTTGCAGCAATTCTGTAAATTATACTTCACAATGTAAATTATTGATACAAGATAATGGCAAAAACAAATCCAGCACTTACATACATAGGGAGATTGTGGTGCAACTTTGTCCTGTGAATATTACTCCTCTAACAGAAAAATGGACATAGTGGAGCTTTAGTAAGTGGGCACATTAAATTCGATGCCTCCAGTTAAGATTACATAGGCAATATTGTGATGGACACATGGCAAGCTAGATTACTCATGCATTGTTAAAAAGCTCTTTCTGGGAACATTATTTTGCATCCTTAATTACGTTTGGGGCAACCTTCTTTAGAAAATGAAGGATAGTGTTTTATGGAAGGCATACATGCCCTTCAAGTAATAAGCGAAACTGGTGGCACTGATGCAACATAATTGACAGGTTTAATCATGTGTGGGAATAAAACAGCATAACAACCTTATATTATGTTGCTTTAAGCACTTGTTAATACATAGCTTTTCTATGTGCTGTATATTATGATATAGATGGATAATGACATTCATTAGGAACACAATACCAAATGATAATATAAAGAGATGATCCTACTTTTACTCTTTCAGAAATTGATTCTTTTCAATTTTCCTCCCTTGCACAGAAGGAACTTTTCAAGGTTAGAATATGTGACCAATTTGCGTTTATCCTTCCATTGCCACAGCCAGAAGCTGAATAAATGCTGAGCAGATACTTGAAAGAAGAATCAATTTGGAAGAGTCTGAAGCCTAACAAACTCTTCACTTAATATCAGTGCTTTCATTACCTAATAATTACTTTTATTTTCAGAGCAATAATTGAGAGCAATTGTTATATATGCGAGCTGGAAAATTTTAAACTAGTTTGTGACAAATGCAGAGAGCATTAACAATTAACCAGGGGTACCTTTTATTTAAACAATGAAAGGATAACTTTCATGTATTCTCTTCATAAGAAAAAATAACCTTGTATTTAAAGGGTCACTATCACCATAATGTAATAAATATCTGACAGTGGTTTGACCCAGACTGGTACTTAAAGGGCAACTAAAGTCTAAAATAGCATAATGTTGAAAATCTGTATATTTTTATACTAAATATAAACAAGAACTTACTGCACAGAAGCCTTATTATTAAGACAAATTATTCATGCTTTCAAAGTTGGCACAGGAGGCTGTCATCTTGTAACTATGTTAAACATCTTTGCAATACCAAGACTACGCAGATGCTCAGTGTGGTTTGGGCTTCAGTTGGGATGTTAAGTTTAGGGATCATCATAAATGATTAAAAAAAAAAAGTCAAATAATATCTGCCATAGAAGCTTATACAGTAAAATAGATTAATAATCAGAATATACAGACTGCACTGGGTCTGCAGATACAAATATCTACAGGGAAACAAACAAAGCTGCTTGAGTTCTGGAAATAAGGTGGGGAGCTTCCCCCTGTCGTTCGAAAGTATGATAGTTTTCCTGCAGAGCAGTTAAGGACTGTCTGAAATTTCCTATCCACAGCTGTGAGAGTAAAATGAGTGGAGAATTTCACTGCATACAGTCAGGTTTGTTATAAAAACAATAGACATTTTTTGACTAAAGTATATTTCATTAAAAAAAGTAAAAATGGGATTTTATTTTTTTGACTTTACATCCCCTTTAAAGTAAACCAGCTAAGATTACACCTTTACACCACATATAATTTGGTTTTATTGGTTGGTGGATTAATAACCCCTTAGTCCCACTGAGAAGACAGATGGGACAGACTTTTAGGGGCTGATATTGGTGAAATGCACCATGCCCTAGTGCTGTGGTTTTCTTCAGAACTCAGTTCAAGTCACTGCAAGAGATGACTGCAAAAAAATGGTAATTCAGCTCTATGTAATGGAGGACATATTCTCAGGACAGGATCCTTCCATAAAATTTTTTGTTTTACTCCTCGCCTCTGCAAAGTAGTGATGGGTGAATTTATTCGGCAGGCAAATAAAATCGCGAAACGCCAGCAAAAATTGGCCTGCCAAAAATTAGCTGGCGTGAAAACAAAAATGAGACGCGCGCCGAAAATGACATGATGGGCGTCAAAAACCTGACGCGATTCGTTTCGCGAATTTTCTGCCAATTTGCGAATTTCTCTGGAAATTCACACATTTTTTGGTGAAGTGAAATGGGATGGATTCACCCATCACTACTAATAAGCTTGTATACTAACTTTATTTAAATAATGTTGCTGTTATTTAACAGAGAAAGATTACTGATTACTATTTTTGGCTTGCTGCTCATATATGGTAATCAAACATAAGACACGGAGGAGGGAGGAAGCAACATATGCAATATACCACATCAGTACCGGTCTAACTGGCAGTGAACTGACTAAAACTTATTTCTGGTTAGTAGCTATGAGAAATGTACTTGAGCTCCAATGTCATAAATAAAGAATGGGGAAAACACAAGCTCATTAATTATGTGATCTACTTTCTTGACAATCATTCAATACAACCCAGTAAAGATGTTCATTTCTAATCATGCTGTGCGAAGCCATTTAATATTGTGACATTTGTATCAAATTAAACTAAAGCTTTTATATTACTGGGGATGTTGGCTCTCATTTTGTTACCAGCCCAATTTAAACCTATTTCAATATTCTCTTACATATTTGAATTGTATATTGCATAAGTAAACGAAATGAACAAATGGCTCAGTGAAATAGAATTCTTTAATCATAGTATTGAGAAAATATAATTTGAACTTTGAAAAAAAAAGTAAAAATGAGTATAAAATTTAACTCATTTGAAGTAATGTTGCACCTATCCTATAACAAGGCATATGTGTAATGCATGTATAAGCAGTGAGTGCCTTTAATCAGCTTTCTAAGAATTGCTCTGCTTGGTATTATCCATGGTATTTAGAGATTTTTAAATGAGTTGTGGATTACCTGTGAAAGGTATACGCGTGGTATAGTTACAGAATGCAGGTTCCAATAGTACAGTGTTGAAGAAAGTCTTTAAAGAAGATTCTGAGCTGCAAAAAATATATAAAAGCTGCAATTGCGCTGCAGTCATGAATACTTTATACAGGGACATGCTGAATCCACATACATATCAAGGGGACACAGTGAATAGACTAGCTGGTTTTTAAACAGACTGCCTCTGAAATAATTGCATTACATACAGTATATAACAGAGAGAAAAAAAGGAAGGAAGAAACAACACATAAATAAATAAAATAACATCTAAAACCTTGAAATAGACATTAAATAGATATGTTAAATGTGACATTCAATTGGAGTGATGTTCCATTTGGACTTTGGGTTAAAGCATGGTGTGAGTTTTAGTCCAGCATCCATAGAGATAAGTGGCAACACAAAACTGTCTATGTCTGATAGCTATAAATTGACTCCTAATACACACCCCTAATGTGTGTAATTATGCTGTACAAGCTATGGAGTGCCTGTCAATGTAGACCATAATGGGACTATATAAATAAAGGAAAAGTAACATAAAAAAATAAAAGTGTTTTAAAGTAATACAAACATACTGCAGAGTTGCCCTACACTGCTATTGGTTTATATAAATAAGCTGCTTTGTAACAATGGGGGCAGCCATTCAATGGACAAAAAGCTCACAGCAGATGGCAGTGTAGAACATAATGGTGTTATCTGTTAGCTACTATTTAACCTGTGCTATATAGTCTTTTTTCAATTTCCGCCATTGCTACACAGCAGCTTGTTTACATGAGGTAAGCCTATGATTAATGGAGTTGCTCCCGAAATGTGTCAAATGATGTTGGTTTGTGACCTGTTTCAATAAACCACCTTTTCTTTTTACTAGAGTGTTGCCTTTCCATCCTTTTGCATAATTGATTACAGTGGGAATGCTGATGGTTCAGCAACTAGTATATCAAAATGGAGCTGCATTGAATTGAGCATACAGGGGGTGAGTCTTGAGCGTCCAAAATCCTTTTTGTTCTACTTTATATGTGAACTATAATAGATTTTTTCAAAAGCAAGCAGATCAGTTTTACCAGTGCAGGGTAATAGTACATAATATTATCATTACTTTAAAATACAATTTTTTTGTGTTACTGTTCCTTTAATCCCAGCCCTGTAAATAAAAGGCTGCCTTATTCCCACCAATGCTGCATTCTGCACCTCCCATCAACTTTTTTTTAATCAAGTGCAAAGTGTAGAAATAAGCCAGACTCCTTTGGCAGGTGGTAAGGATAGAGCTGCCAACATTGTGCTCTACATCCTTTACTAGATAAAAAATCTAGCACAAGGTACAGAGCACATCCAGAACTCTGACAGAAATGCTTACTGCATCCCGTTATTGCTCTTCTGTCTAGGATCTAAGTAAATGTAGAGTGTTGTGTATATCTCAACACTATGACCCAAAATGTTCTAACAGAAATTATTTTCATTACACAATCCAGTTATATTCATAATTTAGTTTGAGATGATTAGTTAGAGAACTAGGTGAATATTAGTCACTTTAACAGAAGGTTTAGATCCCTTGAAATGAAAAGTAAAGCTGCAACCCTAGCCTTCAGAACATACTGTCACACTCCCCCAATGGCATTTTATATAGTTTTTGTCAGGATCTGGGTAGTGCAAAATAAGTGTTGTGTGATTGGCTATTTGGCAGGCCCTTTGTAAACTAGCAGACTACAAGAGGCTCAAAAAACAGTCCCTGTCGACTATTTACTTTGCCACTACAATGAAATATACCATGTAGTGACCTCAATACCTGCACAACTTCCACATTTCTTTCTCCAGTCTCCTGAGCCTCCACCATTCCTAAAGCAACAACTAAAAAAAATCAGTTTTTATAAAATGTAAAGTTAGCTAAAATGTGAATAATTTTGAATTTTCGGTAAATCTGTATCAATGTTTCCAATACAAAAATTATTAGCTTGAATCATTGCCCAGATTTTATCATTCAAAAGTGGTATTAGAGAATAATTATAGAGTATACTGTATGTAGTTCCACAAACTGTAAAGCATTTGCATTAAGGTATGTGCTCTGATTATTCTACTCAAATGTCAAGAGAAATAAACATTTAGCAGAAGCCCAAAAATGATTTGAGTTTGTTTTGCTGCAATGTAATACAGTATAATGGCATATGATTTTGTGAAACTTAAGTTACAGAGACTTAGTACATAAACACAGAATACTTGTGAAAAAAAATGTAAAAAGAAAATTGTTCAAAATTATGAAAAATACAAAAAAGATCAGTTTTTGGAACAATTTCTTAAATTTCTGAATCTTAATAAACAGGCCTTTTAATTACAGGTGTAGACTAGTGATGGGCGAATTTATTCGCCAGGGTCGAATTCGCGGCAAATTGCCACGATTCGCCGCTGGTGAATAAATTCGCGAATCACCAGCGAAATTTCGTCAAGCGAAATTTCGCCGAAAAAACGAGTCGCGCGTCGTTTTTGACGCGACGCGCTGAAAACGATGTGACGCGCACCGGAAACGACGCGACGCATGTCAAAAGCGTCCCGCGACTCATTTCGCGAATTTTTCGCCGATTCTTGAATTTCTCTGGAAATTCGCTAATTTTTCGGCGAAGCGAATCGCGGGAGATTCGCCCATCACTAGTGTAGACTATGATTTCAGAAAGCAGTGGGCAGTATTTTTTGCCAATATTGTATATATATATAAAATATACTGTAATGTTTACAGTGTACTTTTTCAGCTCTTTTTTTTAGGTTTTCAACTGTTCATCAATAAAACCATTTTCCTCATGTTTAGCACCTCTATAGCCTTACATCTATATTAATAAGAACAACGTGAGAATATAAATGAATGGACATATTTATCATATTGGGTCAAAATGATAAATGCTAAGAAATTGTCTAAAAATTTATGAAAATGAATGTCAAATGTATCAAAGTGTGTTTTATTTTACACCACCCCATTGCTACATTTGATGCCATTATTTTACACTATCTCCAACCTCACTTAATCCAATAAAGTCTATGTGAGTTGGGACTAAGATCACCTAGAATGAATACACAATTTGATACCATTGTCCCATCATAAATAGGCCCCTAAATAGTGTCATGTTATGTATATTTTTATTCATTGAGTTTTTACAGATTTAAATTTCATAAATGTTTAATAGCCACATGGTACTCCAAATTAAAATAGTGCACAATATGCAAAATAATGATTGCATTATTATGCCACATTAAACACATTTGCTGTAATCACTGAACCTGACTCCTCAAGTCAGAAATCTATTCCACTAACAATGACTATTTTATCTTACTAAACCTTTATCTCACTGCCTCAGCGATTCTGTCTCCTGATACTCATTAAACTAACTCCTTTCTATTTGAGCTAATGACAAGTGTCCACTCATTATTTTCAGTTAATGCCATGTGTACAGAATCTTGCTCTGTAACAAGAGAAAGACAGAGATTATCCAATAGTCAAATCATCAGGACATGAATGATATGTAAATTAAATATTTGAACTTAAGGCAACTGCCCAGTGTTGTATGTTGTTAAGGGAAAACCACCATGAATTAAAATATTTGTAGTGCAGGAGGTTATATTGACTTGCTGCCCCAATGAACAAATTGCATATAAAAAGAACATTATCAAATCTGTGCAGGAACTGTTAGCTGTATGGTGATGGTGGTATAAGGAGATAATGTAGACAGCCTTAGTAAGCCTAAAATTATCACACCAGTCCAGCACAAAACTTCAGCATCAACATGCTGAGAACCAGGGCAAAAGCCAGAGTGGGACATTTAGCACATCTGATTAGTTTTGGGCATGCATCAGTTCCTGTTCCTGTTTTCGGTCTACCTGGACATTGAACTTTGAACCTTGTTAAACCCTGCTGTCTGTTTACTTATCTTATTACCTTGCTCATCCTATGATGTTATACAGTTTCTACCTTATTGTGCCTGGCAGGTCACCCAACCTAATGCATGCAAGTGCCTACATTCTGCCTTGCTGAGTATTAATAAAATTGTTTGCCAAACATCTGTTCTGCCTGCTCCCAGTCAGCATACTCCTTAGTCTTTACTTCAAACTCTCAAAACATACGATACCTCAGAGGTTCATAGTGGCCCCTGGTTTCTTGACATGAGCTCTTGGAAGAACAGATACCCTCATATTTGGCCCCAAATATAGAGCTGATTTACTTTTTCCCCTCTGAGTGTGCCCTATATTGAAACTTAGGAGGAAATGTAATAACAGTCGCAAACAGAAAAAAATTGCATATATAAGAATAAAAATGTGCATTTTTTATTAGACTGTTATTGTTTATTTGATGCTGTATCCAAAGGTGGGATAACTTTCACATATCCGCTTGTGTGTTTTAAGAGGACATGGAGAACAAACATCTTTCCTTTCCTCACATGATTTGCTAGTGTTATGTAAAATTATTGTACACAGCGAAGCCACTAGGAAATACTCAGTAGGACATACCATCAACTAACAAGGTAAAGGTCAAGTACAAAAGTAGATAATATATTCAAGAAGATTAGAGTATAAAAGTAAATACGAAAGTCAAGAAATTGTTTGTGGCTTTCCATAAAATGCAGATCTTAAGATGCACATAAAAGAGCTGAAGAGACATTGGAAATTAAGATGGATTAAATATTAGTTCAGACACAGAATAAAACTAATCTCTTAACAGTTCATTAAATGATGGAATGTCCTTCCACTTACTCTGTGTTTCATGAATGTTGTTTTCTCACCACCAGTCTGCATTCAGATATAGCATGCCCTGTAGGCTAACTTTATAAAGGAATATCAATACAATGAGCATTCTTTTTGTGTTACTGTATGTCTCTTTATAGAGTACAAGACAGGAGGAAGTTCCAGTGAAGGTCTGGAGATATCCCAATTAACCTTGCTTGCTATCTTCTTAAATATAATGAATATGGCTCAAGCCCAGGGTGTAGCTAATTGCCTGCAATAAAGAGAGACCTTGAATTATTGTCTAATTGAGGGAAAGTGATTAATAATAATATGTCCTGGTAGGAAAGACTGATAAACAGTGCTCATTAGGGGAAAGTCCATAACTTGGTAACAAAGACACACTATAGTCACATCATTACTGCGGAACTATATTCTATGGACTTGTAATATACAAAAATGATATATTTACTTCAAAGAACCATTTTACTGGAGAAATATCTCATCTCTGTGAATGTGCAGACTGGAAATAACTGGGCTTTAGGGAATTTTTTTTTCTTGTACTTTAAAATTCTTTTGTTCTCAGGCAAAACTCTCTGGGCACATAATCAAAGGTAAAACACATACCGTTGATGTGTACACATCCAGAAATATAATAAACAATATTTGGCATTCTGTTCTCGCAAAATATCTCTGTAAATACACGCACATCCGTACAATAAAAGACATCTAATATATTTCTATTTTCTACCCAGTAATCTTCTCATGTTTTATAAAATCTGAAGCAATAAGAAATTTAAAGGGGTGGGTCACCTTTCAAACACTTTTTTCAGGTAAGTTGTTTTTAGATTGTTCACAAGAAATAATGATGTTTTTAAAATTGCGTTCTATTTTTTTAGTTTTTACAATGTTATAAATTTATAGTTGAATGTTTCTGTCTATGGTGTTTCAGTCTGGCAATTCAGTGATCCAGGTGCAGATTCTGAACTGTTACAATTTACATAGTAACAAAGTATATGGAAAAAAAAGAGTTTCACCATGCACTCAGTAGATTTAAAAAAAAAAAATGTAATTTCTAATTTACATAGTAACATAGTTAGGCTGAAAAAAAGATACACATTCATCAAGTTCAACCTTTTAACTTTTTTGAACCTGCCTAACTGCTAGTTGATACAGAGGAAGGCAAAAATCCCCATCTGAAGCCTCTCCAATTTGCCTCAGAGGTGGAAAATAATTCTTCCTGACAATCGGACTAGTCCCTGGATCAAATTGTTCCATAACCCTGTATTCCCTCACTTGCTAAAAAGTCATCAAACCCCTTCTTAAAGCTATCTAACTTATCAGTCTGTACAACTGATTCAGCGAGAGAATTCCAAATCTTCACAGCTCTCACTGTAAAAAAATCCCTTCCGAATATTTAGACGGAACCTCTTTTCTTCTAATCGGAAATGGTGACCTTGTGTCATCTGGAAAGACCTACTGTTCAATAAAGCATTAGAGAGATTATTATTTTATCCCCTTATATATTTATACATAGTTATCATATCACCCCCTTAAGCGCCTATTCTCCAGCGTGAACATCCCCAATTTGGCCAG
>CM044447.1:61934659-61968005 GCA_024363595.1 Xenopus borealis
CACGGTATGAAACACTTTGGCAAAATCCAAATAGATCACATCTACTGCCTCCCCACTATACAGCATGTTACTTACCTCATCATAAAAAGCAATCAGATCTGTCTGACAAATTGGTGAAAAATTCCCGAAATGAGTCACGGCACACTTTTGATGCGCATCTCATCATTTTCGTTGTGCCGCGTCAAAAATGACGCTCGACAAATTTTCGCCAGGTGAAATTTCGCTGGTGTTTCGCAAATGTATTCGCCCATCCCTACAGATGTCTAATTTACTGGCCTATAATTGCCAGGTTGAGAGTGTAATCCCTTTTTAAATATTGGAATGACCTCAGCTTTCCTCCAATCCATAGGCACTATACCAGATGAAAGCGAGTTTGAGAGAATCAGAAATAGGGGCTGGTCTAAAACTGAACTAAGCTCTCTTAGAACTTGTGGGTGTATGCCATCAGGTCCTATGTTTTTGTTGTTTATCTTTATTACCTAAAATGTTTGCTTTCAGAGATACAGTACATACCATAGAAGCTATGGATGGATCATCTCTGCCAAATCTCAGTTCTCTTCTGTGTCTTGGGTTCACCGACAGGTTACCATATAGGGAACTTGACTCTGCACAGAGCATGCTATCTCTCTCTCTCCTGCTTCATTTGCATGTCCTCAATTCCATTGGCTGGCAAGATTGGCTGAATCTTGCCATCCAATGGAATTGAGGACATTCAAATATGCAAATGAAGCAGGAGAGAGAGATAGCATGCTCCATGCAGAGTCAATACTCAACTTCCTTATATGGCAACATGTTGTTTTTACACAGAGCATGTCCCACAATCTTGGATTCATAGGAGAAAGAACTGATAGATTTGGCAGAGATGATCAGCTTCTATGGTATGTATCTCTGAAATCAATCATTTTAAGTAATAAAGCTACATTACAAAAACTTTTTTTATGACATGGGCTTTTAAACTAGCTTTATTATCTCAGAGGTGAACAACCCCTTTAATTAATGTAGCAACACTCTCAACCTTTAAAAATTGCTACATTAGTTGCTTTAATATTAGCAACTAGTGTATCAATTTTAACAGATGACTTTATAGAGTCTGAAAAAAGTCTTATTGCTAGAAAAAAACTATGGAAGTTGGAGGACTGGGAGCCCATGAATGAGGATTTGTTAGAGATAGATTATGCCCTGTCATTGTACACTGCATTGTACATTGCATTGTACATTGCATTGTACATTGCATGGGTATTAAGAATTAGTAAATAAACAACAAAAAAGCACCCATGTGTTTCAGCTAGAATGATTAACTAGGTGAGTAATCTCAGAAGATACACACCTAGTGTAAGGACTTTCATTTGAAGCAGCGTAGGTGGTTCTTCACAGTCAGGACAGTGAGGTTCTGGAATGCACTGCCGGGTGATGTTGTGATGACTGATTCTGTTGATGCTTTTAAGAGGGGCTTGGATGATTTTTTGGACAGACATAATATCACAGTCTATTTTGATACTAAACTCTACAGTTAGTATTGCTATGGGCATATATAGTTTGTGTGAAAGAGAGGAGATGTGTGTGTGTATGCTGGGTTTTTAATTTGGAGGGTTTGAACTTGATGGACTCTGTCTTTTTTCAACCCAATTCAACTATGTAACTATGTAAGATCCACTGAAAGTATCTAGCACTAGGAAGGGTTCAGCCTTTGAGTCAGACTATGCCCCATTTATTGAGTATATTGTTTTTGTCACATATTACTTAGATTAATATTGCAACACATGCAAATGATAAACATGTTACTTCTTTGGAATGTGATACTTATTTGGAATTTACTGTTCATGGTTAAGAACATCAGGCAACCATTAAAGTCTGTTTTGAATGTGAGTCACAATTCAAACACAAAACCCATCCTTCACCACTTTAGAGATGGGCTCATCTTAGTAAAAGTTCTAAGTTTTAAACACATGCTTTACTTAGAGTTGTTAATCATCATCATCATACCTTGTGACAGGAAGTAAGTTACAGTAGTTTAGGTTATCAAATAAGCATTGCACAGGTGGAGGCCTATTTATCAAAGGTTGGATTTTAGTGGTTTTAGAGGTTTTTGAAACCATGACTAAACTCACTTTCTGTAAAACAATAAACGTCATGAAATGTATCCAAATCCAAAAACCCAACTTTTTTGTTGTCACACAATAACTACAACTTTTGTAATGTTGTACAAAAGTTAGTATCAAAACCTACAAAAAAACTCTAAAATCACAAATTAAAAAAAGATCTTCCAGTTGTAAAAAGGACATCTGCCATTGACTTCTACATGTTTTTGACAGGCTTTAGCTACAGATGTGGCCACTTGGATTTGTGAGTTAAATGCGTCGTGACTCAGGGCTAACTGAAGAAACTGTGTTATCTAAAGTCATCTTAACTCATTTAATGCATTTAACCTTTTCATTAGCATACCAAAGCACCATTGTTTTCAATGGTGAACTCTTTAATTGGATGAGATGCTGTAACACAACATTCTGTGCTAAGTGGGATAAATGGGATAGATTAGTTAAGTTATTCTGTGTCAAATGCACAATCCAAAGTCGCTTCATCTGTAGAGTGTTTTTGTATTTTGTCACATAAATCCTGAAAAAGTCACACTTTTCTCCTGAATATATTTAAAAAAGTTCAGTGTCTATAGCAATAAAGGTAATGATGGGGTTAACTTACCCAAAATAAACGGGGGACCCAGACCTGCAGCTCCAAAAGGCAATATTACGAATTGTAAATAATGAATGGCTGGCACAAACCGGATCACACTCCAAAATATAAATGTAGTAAAAAGTATATTTTCTTTTAACAAAAACATCACAACAAAAGGCCTTACGCGTTGTTGTGATGTTTTTGTTAAAATAAAATAGACTTTTTACTACATTTATTTTTTGGAGTGTGATCCTGTTTGTGCTAGCCCTTCACTGTTTACTATTTACACTTTTCTCCTGCTAAGTTTTCAGATTTTTGGTGTCAAAAAGCCTAATCCGAAAGATTTGAGGCTTAATAAATTGCCTTCTATAGTTAGGATTGTCATGGAGCAGTACTGCTGCTTCTGTAATAATTTTTTTCCCACATACTTTGGACATGAGGAGAGCAATAGGAAAAATTATTTGGAAAGATGATGTGCTTTTGAGACTGAAGGGTAGGTATTTATACCCCCTTTAGAAAAACAAGAAAGTACTCCAGAAAAAAACAATGTTTTAACTTGATACTAATTAGACATCTGAGAACATACAGTTGATAGATTAAATGGTTGTAGATAAAGCAGACATTTCGTTAAGCAATTAACTGTATTAAGCATGGCAGTTTTTATGGGAGGTTAAATTATGAGGCTTGGTTCGGATTAAAGAACCATATTGTCAGGTTGCATAGATGAGCTATAAGTGTATTATGATTGATTACTATTTCCACTATGCCAGCCGTCATAAAATACTGTAACTGCACAGTTTAATGGACAGCTCTCTGTCTCTTATCAGTAGTGTGTCTACAGTATTGCAATTAGAAATCAAATTTGCTCTACCATTTTGTTATATTTTACAGGTAAAAATAAAATCCTATTTCACTGAATTTCCTCATGTAAACAGTGGAGTAACTATACACCCAAAGTACCTGGTGCAAAAATTTGCAACTGGGCACCCCGCACCCATGTTGTGGGCAGGTAACAACAATTACTGATTTAATGTCATGGGACTGAATTTAACATTATTTTAATTACTGAAACTGGTATACTTTCTTATGGCAAAGTACAACAGACTCTGTAATAGCATTTGAAAATAATCTGGCACAGAACACAGTGATAGTATGATGGGGGAGGGGGATAATCTGCTGTGCACAATACAGGAATCACCATACATGATCCTGCCCTTCAGCTGAGTCCTGGACGCAATCACCCCTGGTAGTTACACTACTGTAAAAGTGTAATTTAGTCCACCTAAACACTGCCAATAAGAAATTTCAATATACAAAGCCTGTCTCCCAAAAACAGGAAATAGGGTTCTATGGCGGGTAGGAAAGTGCTACAACTACATGAGTACACAATTTCTCATATGGATCAGCGCCTACGGCAAACAGAGACGCTGATCCATATGAGAAATTGTGAACTGTAAACCATAGTGAAGGAGACTTGGAGAAGGATCGGCAAGAGAGGAAACATCCGAAAAGGACAAACTAACATAACTTTCCAAATATATATATATATATATATTTTTTTTTTTTTCTTCCCCCTTTCCCCCCCCTTATCTGTATATAACATACTGAACTACATGAGTACTAAAGAGTCTATGTGCTACAGGGGTGCTTGGGAGTGTGCGAGCTATAACGGTGTTTGGGAGTGAATGCTAGAAGAGTCTAAGGTGTTTCTTCTTTGGTAAGGAGTTTCAGGCAAAAATGAGATGAGAGAAGCCCCCCTTGCAATCTATTAACCCCTGTGAATATTACTGTAAACACTACTCAACCAACGAGGAATTTACAGATTATTCAAAAGAAATGAGGCAGCCACTGTGCCCCAAAATGCAACTGTGATAAAGCATTTTCGGACCTGCTTTCCTGGATTGCAAGTTATTATTTTGGGGTTTCTGCACTTTTCACAGCTAAGAGTAGGAAAAAGATACATAAACCCGTGGCCTCCAAAGTGGCTCACTTACTCTACACTTAAACAATGTTCATCATGTTCCTTTTCACACTACCGCCGAACTACCCTCCTAACTTTCCTACTGTGGTGACTGCCTCTGCTAGTCTCCCAAACCTTACATCACCGCCGTACACAAGCACCCTCTCTTTGGGTGGACGAATAGGGTGTTGGTGACTGGATGGAGAAAGGCCCCAGGGAGGGGAATCTGCAGTGCACAGTACAGGAATCACCCTCCATGATCCTGCCTGTCAGCTGCATTAACTTAAACTAGTGCCTATGGGTAGCTGATGTTACGCCGGGCATGTAAGCGAATACGCATACTAGCTCAAACCCGCACCATTTAGCTGCAAGGCAGTCCAGACTATAAAAATAAATGATTAAATAAATAAACACTTCTTTTGGTTGTTCATTTTCTTCTTACAGTACGTCACTGGATGTAATGTTAAGAAGGTTATTTTTATGAAAAATAACAATAATAATACTGAAGCTGGAAAAAATGAAAAGTCATTTATTATTAGTAGGAGATATAATGTAAAGCAAAATATTGCCAATACTGATATTGCATCTATTGGGTTCAGGAGTTTTTAATTAATTAAAAATACACTAATAATGATACTTCTTTATTTAGAATGTGTTTTCACAAATGGGAAGTGTGACCATCCCCCTTCTGCCCTTTTCTTTTTTTTGTATTGTAATTTTTTATTGAATTTTTAATACAACATAGAAAGAGGATTGTAAAAATTAATGAGATATACAAAGAAATCACATATATTTATCACGTTATGATCGTGTATGTTGTACTTGTACATCCTTTGACATGAACAGTGCAATAGTCAGAGCAAATTCTAGGGAAAGGGGGAATGAAGAGAGATTTGTGAGGGTAGGGAAAAGATGGGAGAATGGGAGGGTTGGGAGAGAGAAAGAGAGAAAAAGAGAGAGAAGAGAAAGAAAAAAAAAGGGGGGGAGAGGTCAGTTGATCCTTGTTCTTCTCCCCTACATAGCGATGTCACCTGATATCAATAGTTTGTACCGTTCCGTTTCTTTAAAGTTAAGCCATCTCCACCACACAGAGGTGAAGACTATATTTTGTTCTTCTGTAGTTGTGGAGAGTCCCTCAAAGACACAGAGCTCCTCTACCTTGTTCAGCCATTCTTTAACAGTTGAGGCTTGTTCAGGTTTCCAATATAAAGGGATGAGATATTTTGCTGCGTTCATTAGAAAGGGTTCGAGGGAGTTTTTCGGAGGGGAACAACAGACAGTATTCAGGTTGTCTATTTAGTGTACAATTTAGTATCTCTTCGGCTATATCAAGTATTTGGTCCCAATAGGACTGTATTATTAGACAGTTACAGAAGATTTGCGTCATTGTGCCCCTCTCTTTCAGACATCTCCAGGAAATATCTGATGCTTGTGGAAATATGCAATGAAGTTTTGCTGGTGTTCTATACCATTTGGTAAGAATTTTGTAGTTCATTTGTTGGAGTCTGCTACTCCTAATGCTGCAGAGGAGTTTCAATATAATGTTGCCAAGCTCTTCCTCCGTAAGTGGGGTGTAGAAATCTGATCTACGAAAGTGTAGTTTTGACTGTACTTCTGTTTGCTGTAATTTTTACATTTATATATCATTAAGCTATTGTGTCATGGTGGGTCTAATAAAGTGCAGTGTTTCTCAAATATTGACTGGGGGCGGGAGAGTGTTTTTGCTCTGCCTAGGTAGTGGTAAAAATGGCCAATTTGTTAAGTGGTATGGTACTTTCAGTTTATCACAGGTTTTAAATGTATATGGAATCAGGAGATGGTCTTTGTATATTAGTCTTCTATGTGTATTATCAATCCAGGGAAGGTGTATTAGATAGGTGTTTGTTTCCTCTTGTTCTATTTTGACACATAATTTGTTTTCTATATGATGTGACCAGTCCATGATTTGATTAAGGATTGCTGCTTGGTGGTAGTGCACTATGTTCAGTAGACCAGTGCCCCAGTGCAGGCTCTACATAGTATCTACGATATGGGGTTGGAGACCCAGCTGTGCAGGTCTTTCTTTAGTTTGTTTAGAAAGTCCTTTAGGTTAAAGGGCACCTATGGGCTGAAAAATTTCCCCAAACCGAAGGTGCGGGCTGATAGAGCCCGTATTCCGGTTTGGGGTTCTAGTAGTTTAAAAAAAAAAATTGCCGCCTGCAGGCGCTGGCTTACTCGCACCGGGAGCTCCCTCCCGGTGCGAGTAAGCCAGCAACTGCAGGGGGCAATTTTTATTTTTTCGGCTTTTTTCGGCCCATAGGTGCCCTTTAACCTAAAGGACTTTCTAAACAAACTAAAGAAAGACCTGCACAGCTGGGTCTCCAACCCCATATCGTGGTTTGGGTGTATTAATACAGTAAAAATGAATATTCTACCAAAGTTACTTTACATTCTCACTAAATATATTTGGCTAGGTAAAAAGCCGAGAGTAAGTTGGAAGATACTATGTAGAGCCTGCACTGGGGCACTGGTCTACCGAACATAGGTTCCCTTTAATATCTACCAAGTCTGTGTAGTTTTTTGTTATTTTAATCCCTAAGTAGGTAAATGAGTGGGTGGACCAAGTTTAGGGGAAGGATGGCTTAATTGTGGCAATTTTTTCTGGGGGTGTTGATATGTTTAACGCTTTTGAAGTTGCTGATTTTGCCATATTCATCTAAGGTCGAGTTCAAGGCTGGTATCGTTTCAATCGGGTTCGTTATTGTAAAGAGAAGATCATCTGCATAAGCCAATATTTTATGGTTACGTTGTGCTACTTCTAAGCCATGTATTTCTGGGTGTAGTCTAATTATATTTAGGAGTGGTTCAATTGATAATATGAAGAGGAAGGGAGACAAAGGGCACCCCTGGCGCGTGCCATTTTTTATGTGAATGGGGTTTCAGAGCGAGCCATTAACTTTAATTTGGGCAATCAGTTTAGAGTACAGAGTTGGAATCCAAGATAACATCTTGGGGCCTATTCTATAGTATTGCAGGCATTCAAACATATACGGCCAGTTAACTCGATCAAACGCCTTTTCTGCATCTGTAAATAGGAGTAGAATTTTGTATTGGCGGCGCTTAGCTAGATGTAGCAGATTTATGAGTCTTGTAGTGTTATCGCTGGCTTCTCTCCCTGGGACAAATACCACTTGTTCTGAGTCGATTAGATATGGAATATAGTTCTGGAGTCTAGATGCAATTATTTTACCAAGAAGTTTTACATCACTGTTTATTAAGGATATAGGCCTGTAGTTTCCTGGTTCCTGATGATTCTTATTGGCGTTTTGAATTAGTGTGATATGCGCTTCCAGGGAGGGATTGCTAAATTCTTTCTTATTGGTAATATCGGTCTTCTGCCCCTTTCAACAGCTTAAGTGCATATCATGCAGGTGATGTCCACTGATGTGAAGTGCAGATCACTAGTGATGGCTGAATTTGCAGCAAGCTCCTGCGATTTGCCGCAGGCGAATAAATTTGCGAAACGCCAGGAAAATTTGCCTGCGCCCATTTTTCGCCATTTCACGAATTTCTACTAGAAATTCTCAAAAAATTCACCCATCACTACAGATCACAGGATGAGCATTAAGGGGCTCACTTTATTACATTAGCTTCTGCAAGTGTGCCTAATACATGCACCACTAAGATAATTTCTGGCACTTTAGACATTGCCTCATACATGGTAAATGAGTCATATAGTCTCATATTGAAAATCAGTTGGTTAATTCTGTTGTATATGTGTCTCACTACACGAAGATTTCTGTCCAAGCAAACAAAATAATCGGGTCTTGCTTAAAAAAAAAATCAATTGCAAATTAAAACTTTTCAAATGAGGATAAGAAAAGCAATTTGCTCAAAGTATAGTTTGTATGAAAAGGGAATCAAAACATTCTTAAAGAAGCTGAATTATTTATTTTTACATTTATTTTGGCTAGCAAATCTATTGATCTGTTATTGGATTTAGAATAAAGTTTTGTTGTTTGTTTTATTAGCAAGGACATCTGTAATATATAATAGGAACTGATTTAATTTTAATCATTGGAAGTGAAAACCAAACAATGAAAGTATAATGAGAGGAGAGACTCAAAGAGATTACATTACCGAAACTTCTATACTAAATACACTTTATTTTAGAAGAAAACTGTATGTCAAAATAATGAATGGCATATAAATCTTTATTAAAAACCCCATCTCTCCATAGTAGGCATCACAAACTTACTAGTGATATGTAACTCATTGGGTTGTTATCTAACCGCGAGATTACTGTGCAGTTTTCAAAGTATCCAATTATTTTAAATGATTCATATGGAACAATGGGAAGTCCCTATTTGACATTTTGCAGGCTAAATTTCCAGTGGCTTATAAACATTTGTTATGACAATTTATAGAATAAATTATTTCATAACTTTACATTAGATGAGAAAGAGCTAATAAAATATAAGAAATGTAAAAAAAAAGTTATAAAAAGTGTAATTAGTTGTCATCCATATCCCAACCTCATTTCCATTCATTTATACCAGCCATGATTTACACCAAACATTTCTGTTTGCTTTATTGATAGTTGGCAAATGTGTTGACTGGGAGGCCCATTTATCAAAGGTCATATAGAGTTCATGTGAATTTTTTAAATTTGAGTATACTCACAATTCAACTGGAAGGTTTTTTAAGAAAAATTTGAATGTCTAATATTGAATCATATTCAATTTATATGAATCGATTTTTTGTCCCGAAAAAAAACTTGAATGTCAAAAAGGCATCTCCAAATGGCGCAACTGACCTCTACCATCGACTTGGCAGGTTTGTAGGTGCTGAATATTTGAATTAGGACTATTTCCATGGCTGAGGTGTGATAAATCTCACATCTGAATTTACATTTAAATAGGTGGATTAACATTTGAATGTGTCAATTTTTCACAATTAAAAATTTTAATTTTAATTTACTATTTGACCCTGGATAAATCTGCCCCTAATTGTATGCTTCTTATGTATCCCGGCTTGTGCAGCAACAGATATTTTCTCAGATCCCAAAAACTATTTTCCCAGATTAAGAGTGACTGGTTGCCTTTATAGTCAGATTTATTAAAGGCATTTATACCTTTATATAATTAGTTTTGCAGTTTTATTTCAAAGATGAAACATTACTTTCAAGCTACTAGAATTTCCCATAAGCTTGCATTGCATTACGAAAAGTTTTGTGTTTTCAAATAGTTTTTTTTTTTTAATAAAATTTGAAAAGTTGACAGTTGACTTACAGATGCAACCACTTGGATTTGTGAGTTAAATGCATCATGACTCAGGGTTAATTGAAGAAACTGTGTTATCTAAAGTTATTTTAAACATAACTGTTAAGTGAGTTTGCAATTGATCCTCAGCATTCAGCTCAGATTCAAAAGGAACAGTTATGGCCTATGTGGCCCTCCCTCAATTCACTGATTGGTTACTGCCTGGTAACCAGGGTAACCAGTCAGTGTAAACAAAAGAGAGCTGAAAAGCAAGAAGTAGTATTCTGTTCTGTTATGTTAGACTTGCTGTCACTCCAGCCTTTATTTACCCAGTTTTTACTTTTATACCGAACAATTAATTTAACTCATTTAATGCATTTAACCTTTTCATTAGCATACCAAAGCACCATTGTTTTCAATGGTGAACTCTTTAATTGGATGGGATGCTGTGATACAATATTCTGTGCTAAGTGGGATAAATGGGATAGATGAGTTAAGTTAGTATGTGTCAAATGTAGTGATGGGCGAATCTCCCGAGATTCGCTTCGCCAAATTTTTCGCGAATTTCTAGAGAAATTTGCGAAACGAGTCGCGGGACGATTTTGTTGCGCGTCGCGTCAATTTTGTCGCGTGTCGCGTCAACTTTGACGCGTCGCGTCGTTTTCGGCGCGTGTCGCGTCATTTTCGGCCAAGCGAAATTTCGCTGGTGATTCGCAAATTTATTCGCCAGCGGCGAATCGCGGGAATTCGCCGCGAATTCGACCTAGGCGAATAAATTCGCCCATCACTAGTCAAATGCACAATGGCTTCATCTGTAGATGTTAGTTAGTGCCAATAGCCATTGAAGAGAACTTTTGAGGGGGGATTACTTTCTCGTATGATGCCTTTCCCCTGTATCTCTTCTGTATCCAGCATACAATGCATGAGCTTCCTCCAAGCTGCCTCACTACAATTTCATTAGGTTCCTGTTAAACTAATCCTGAAGAATTCAGTTACTAACTGGGGCAAATCACTCCTTACCATGGCCTTTTTAGGGTGAGCTGTTACCACAACCCCTAACCCACCCTACAATCATAACAAAGCATCATATGAGAAAAGATTCCCCCCCCGCAAGCATTCTCTTCAATAAAGGTTTATATGCCACTGCTCTGCCACATGACAGAGGCCTATGGAGAGAGAAAATGATGTACTGTATGTGAGTGAAAGAGAAATAAATAAAATAAATTAAATGAGTTAAGATGACTTTAGATAACACAGTTTCTTCAATTAGCCCTGAGTCATGACGCATTTAACACACAAATCCCAGTGGCTGTATCTGTAGCTACCTGAGTAAAGGAGAACATAGGCCAGGCTACCTCCATTGTGAGCAATCCAACAGAGGGAGAACTTGTGGTGGAGGGGTCAGTTATACAACCAAAGGAAGCCCCCTCAGTGAATGCATGCAAGTATTATGTACTATACTGAATGATACTCATTTGTGGAATGTATATTTAAAATGCAAATAAAAAGAAAGAACTCACTAAGTTCGTGATAAAACAACATGTTTTGTTTTGTTTTTTTATTGATTTTATTGAGTATCTGCTTATTCATGTATTATTTTACCTTACATTTAGTCCCACCACCTTCTTCATAGGAATGTTAATTGGAACCTTTTCCATACATGATTAGTTCAATCCTAGGTGAAAGGTTCAGACATCTATATTAATTAGATTACACTAATGTGCCTACAGTAGTTTTTAATATGTAGGCACATATTGTTTCTACATCAATAGAAGACTGCGCAATCCTGCTGGTTTAATGTGCTGAACGTTTCATTGTAATTAAGTAATTATCACAAAAAGGTCATGATCTTCAGATTGCAATCTGTAACATGTAGCCAAATGATTCTTATTGTGTACTATCTTTTGTGTAGTGTGCAGTTAATCTGTTTATTTATTTAGGTAGGGTTTCTAAATAGGTCATTTGCACTTTATGCATTCTAATGCTTCCCAAGATGAACAGTTATTATTATTGTGAATTCTAAAATAGCATATTGGTTTTTATAATGTGATTAATCAGGACTTTTCAACAAAAATGTTAGTTTGACTTCCTATTTACAGCTCCCTTGTTTCCTTTAAGAAAAAATGGATATAGGCACTAATAGATAGTAAAAAAATGTTGCATGGTGAAAAACAATGTTGCACAGTTTAAAAAATTGTCCCACAAAGAAATTCCCACTGACTTCAATGCTAATTTTTCCAGGTCAACATGCTAATGACCAATAAAGTCAGTTTTGAAAAAATTCTTAAGAAGTATATGAAATGCCATCTTTATCCACTTCTGCTTCTCACTTCTTTCTTTCCTGAAATCTTCCATCATATGAAACACTGTAATCAGTTTCTCACACCCCTATGTATTCACAACCTACCATCTTTTTTATTGCTTTACAAAAGCAAAAGGGGGGTTAGTTCTCCTTTAAATATCTCTCTGCAAAGTGGACTAATGACCAATTAATACATTCTCTCTCCTATGTTACCAAAGGAGGTTGAAAAAAAAATTATACTAGGCCATTCCTATTGGGGGAGTGTCTAGTTATTGGATGTCCCTAGAATCAGTGAAAAAAAGTCCGCTCTAGTGATGGCGAATTTATTCACCAGGGGCGAATTCGCAGCAAATTCCCGCGATTTGCGAAAGCAAAAATTAGCCTGGCGAAAATTCGCTAAAAAAAAAAAAACGAGTCGAGCGTCGTTTTTGACGCGCCGCTTCGAAAACAATGCAACGCGACGAAAATGTGCCGCGACTCGTTTCATTAATTTTTTCGCCAATTCGAAAATTTTGCTTAAAATTCGCAAATTTTTCAGCGTAGTGAAACAGGGTAGATCCGACCATCACTAGTCCGCTCTTTTATGAATTTGGATTTACTTTGGAGGACCTATTTAGGTGGCAGCTCATCCTGTTTGCTTCCCCTTACCTTCAGGAACAGGAAATTAAATTTTTTGAGCCTTTTTATCCTTTTTTGTATCATCTTTTTGTATATGTGCACTGTACCTTTTATAATATAATAGGGGCAGATTTATCAAGCCTCCAATTTCGAAGTGCAAAGACTCAAATTCAAAAAGTCCAACGAAATTAAATTTTTTTTATCGAATAGGCCCATTTTACGATCGAATAGGTCCATATTCGATCAAATTCAAATTGGTTGATTAAAATTTTTGGAGCATTCGATTCAAAGTTTTTCCCAAAAAAACTTTCAATTTTCATAGTCCACCAATTGACTCCAAATATAGATGAAGCCACTTGGGTTTGTGTGTTTGAATAACTAAACACAGATATCCCATTTATCCCATTTAACACAACAAATTGTATCACAGCATCACATTAAAGTGTTCACCATTGTGAACAATTATTCTTTGTTATGCTAATGGTTAAATGCATTAAATGAGTTAAGATGACTTTAGATAACATATCTTCTTCAGTTAATCCTGAGTCAAGATGCATTTAACAAACAAATCCAAGTGGCTTCATCTGTAAGTTCTAGGACTACCCCCATGGGCTAAAACAGAAATTTGGCAGGTTTTAGGTGAATGGTTAAATTTGAATTTTTAAACAGACAGTACAGGGCATATTTACTAAGGTTCAAATTGATTCGAAGTGAAAATTTGAACAAAAAAAAAATCAAATTTAATTTTGGGCTTATTCGATTATGGAATAGCCCAAAATTCGGGCCAAATTCAAAAGTTCATATTCATTGTCAAATTACTAGCCCTTTAAAATTTTTTTGATATAACAATTCGGCAGATTAAACCTACCGAATATAAAAAATTCGATTGAATTGTTAAAATAGCTCGAAACAAACAATTTTAACGATCGATCGATTTTTCATATTCGATCGTTCGATAAATCGAATTGCGTTAAACCCCCTTTAAAACCCCTCGAATTCGAATTTGAGGGGTTTAATTCAATAAAAATTTGATAGTCAAATTTGAGGGTTAATTTGTTAATTTGCCCCTTCTCGATACATTTCAAAATTTGAATTAGACTTTTTTGCAATTTCGAATAGAATTTTGACTATTCCCTAGTGGAAGCAAACATAAATAACTTGAAATTCAATTTTTTTAATTCAAATTTTCACTTTGACCCTTGATAAATCTGCCCTTAAATGTAAACTATAATAAGTTTTTTCTTTGATACTCTAAAAGAAACCTATCCTGAAAGTGTACGACATGTATGTTAATGTGCATTAACCCTCACTGTGCTGATAGGAAATGCTGGTCTGTTTGTATGCTAGTTATTCTTTTGGTGGCTGTGTAGCCAAGTCTGTTTATTATGAAACAAACCATGGTGTGTCAAATTCCTGAAAGTAGTGGCAGCAAGTTGCAGTAGCCTATCCTGTGTCTATGGGGGGAGACACAGAGAGAATTACCCATTTACCGTAGTTATAGCTGCACCTAAATTCATGGACAGCTATAAAGGTGACATACTCGTGAAGCTGTAGCTCCATCACAATAAGGTTTAATAAAAATCTAATTTTTGATCATATATTAATTTTTTGTCTTCCCAAAAAGGGGATGGTGTCTAGTGTGTGTACACAAACTGAAAATCAGAAAATACTAAAGTATTTCTTAGATATTCAAATATTTTTCTTTAATGATTTGTTTTGCACTCTTGTCTATTTTTCAATGGACCTGTTTTACTTTGCATTCTAACAGCACTATACTGTACATTATGCTGCCTCTCAGAAACTCAGGGAAAACCTTGTACCATTAAGCTGAAATTTCTGCTGAACAGATTAAAAAGATGGCATTTGTGAACTGAATAGACCTAAAGATGAAGCCACTTGGCTTTGTGTGTTAAATGTGTTATGACTCACGATTAACTGAAGAAACTGTGTTATCTAAAGTAATCATAACTCATTTAATGCATAGTTTCCGACACATCGCGTCGTTTTCGTCGCGTCGCGTCAAAAACGATGTGCGACTCGTTTTTTAGGCGATTTTTTTTCTGCGGCAAATTTTTGCTGCCGTTTCGCAAATTTATTCGCCAGCGGCGAATCGCGGGAATTCGCAGCGAATTCGCCCCTGGCGAATAAATTCGCCCATCACTACAAAACACCATTGTGAACAATGCTTAAACAAGAAAAAAAACAATTATTTACTGAAGACCCATGATATTAATACATATAGTTCATGTTTTACATGTTACAGTGCATGTGTGTGAAAAGTGTGAATAACAAAACAAATAATAATTTACCATAATTTCCTCCAGTACATGCCATATATGTGCTGTGTGCCTTGGCAAAAAAATTAGAAAAAGAGAGAGCGAGAACAAAAAGATTTATTAAGTAATTATTAAGTAACCAAGGAATCAAGCATCATTTGCATGATGCACACATTGTAATGTATATATGACTATACTACTAGTTATGAGTATACAAGAGTATTTCTTGACATCAAAGCATGACTAATATGACTTCTTGGAAGGAAAAGAAAGACGAAAGCAAAGAAAAACATAAGAGGAGCCCTCTTGTATCTTTCTTTGCTTTTTGTCTTCCTTTTCCTTCCAAACACCCCCAACCTGCACTTTTCACTGTTTTTTTCCACCTCTCTTTTTTACATTGCGCCCATCACCTGATTCCTTTACTTATTTGTTCTTCCTCACCCCATTCTATTTTATTTTTCTGTTCTCTTATTTACCTTTCTTATCTCCCACCTTAACTTTCTTTTCTTGACCATTTTTTTCTCCATCCTACTTTTGAACTTTATTTCGGATTATTTTTATGATTTCAGATCCCCTCCTTTATTTTCTGTCCCCATCTTTTTCCTTAATCTACCATTTGCTTAGTTATTATTTGTTCCTCTCTCCTCTATCAACTTTGATTGGGACTCCATATTTTTACTGAAGAAAGCTACTCTTACTTCACTACAACAGTGCACCCACATAGGATTTGTTACATAGGTATGGGACCCTTTATCCAGAATGCTTGGGATATGGGTTTTCCAGATAACAGATCTTTCTGTAATTTGGATCTGCATACCTTAAACTAGAAAATCAAGTATACTCAATAGACTGGTTCTGCTTTCTGCTTTCAATAAGGATTAATTATATCTTAGTTTGAAACACGTACAAAGTACTGTTTAATTACTACAGAGAAAAAGAAAGTAATTTTTAAAAATCTGGTTAATTTTTTAATAATAGAGATTATGGGATAGCTGGTTTCCAGAAAATGGATCCCATACCTGTAGTAAGATATGGTTAAATCTGTGCATCTTAGATCACTTTTATTAGTATTTCATTGACACTAACACATATAAGGAGCATTAAATACATTATTTAATAATTCAGTTATAAGTTTTTCAGTTTTAAATACTATTGAAGTAATGGAGAAATGTTATAATGAGCTCAACCTGCATCTAAGGATTATTCAACACTGTTCATGCACCCTTGCCCTGTCTCTATAAATTATCTTGCCTCTTCTCACATAAGACATTTTGGGGCAGATATATCATGGGTCGAAGTGAAAATTCAAATAAAAAAATGTGAATTTTGAAGTAATTGTTGGGTACTTCAACTATCGAATAGGCCAAAATTCGATTTGAATAGAAAATTTTACCATTCGAAAATCGAAGTACTGAAGTACTAAATTCGACCCTTTGGCACCTTAAACCTGCCGAATTCTAATCTTTTTGGCGGAAATCTTTTGAATCGAATGATACAATTGTATGATTCAAACAATTTTAATTTGAAAACAGACCTATTAGATAAAAAACACATACAAATATTTAAAGGGGTGGTTCACCTTCAAGTTAACTTTTAGTATGTTATAGAATGGCCAATTCTAAGCAACTTTTAAACTGATCTTCATTATTTATTTTTTATAGTTTATGAATTATTTGCCTTCTCCTCCTGATTCGTTATAGCTTTCAAAAGGGAGTCACTGACCCCTCTAAAAACAAATCCTCTCTAAAGCTATACATTTATTGTTATCGCTACTATTTATTACTCATCTTTCTGTTCCGGCCGTCCCCTATCATTATTCCATATTCTCATTCAAATCAATGCATGGTTGCTAGGGTAATTTGGACCCTAGCAACCAAATTGCTGACACTGCAAACTGGAGAGCTGTTGAATGAAAAGGTAAATAACTCAAAAACCAAAAATAATAAAAAATGAAAACCATTTGCAAGTTGTCTCAGAATATCGCTCCCTACATCATACTAAAAGTTAACTCAAAGGTGAACAACCCCTTTAATGGTCAAATTTCGAAGTTTTTTCACTTCCAAATTCGACCCTTAATAAATCCCCTTACTGTGTCAGGTATGAGGATATTTTTTTAAGGCTTGGTGTGATTATAGGGTTCAGTCGCCTAATAGATAGTATTAAGTTGAAAAATGTGATATTCAGAAATGTAAGAGAGGTTACAGCAAGAATAGTGCAAAGAAAATTAGGCTGAAAAAAGATTGTAACCTTCCCTCTCCTGTATCTTTCAGTGTCAAAATCTTGTAATAGTATATTATTATTGCACTGTCTGCTTCTAATTGATTATAAAATGTATAGATAAATGTATTTAAATATACTGCATATACACATGCATATACACAGTGAGTGAAAACTATTCAAGGTCTGAAACATAAAGTTCTTGCAATGCTATTAAGAAGTCGGAATATGCCAAACTTCCCCTATGTTCATAAAATATCATTATGACAATTCCACACTAAGTAGTTACCTTTTAAAAGATAATGCAAAGTTACCATGCTGCTGTACTACAGAATAATATTATCTACATTTGAACGTTTAAATTAGTGTTCTATAGATTTTATTTTATTTGCCAAGTAAACTTTCCAATATCCTTCAGCATATTTAAAACTACTAGTATGTGCAATAAGCTCTTTGAAAGATGTGTATAAGTATCTTTGAAAGATGTTTTAACAATGAATCATACCATATACATAGACAATTTGTGATTGACAAATGTAAAAGTAGTAACCTCCGCTGTATGCTGGCAAATGCACAAAGTTTGTCAGGTAAAATGAGAGACCTAGAATTAATTGCATGCTCTAAATATTATGGTATAATTGGTATCGCTGAGACCTGGTGGTATTAAACATGTGACTGGACTGTGAATTTAAATGGTTACACCTTTTTTAGAAGGGACAGAGGGATTAGAAAGGGGGAGGAGTGTGTTTGTATGTAAAGCCTGAATTAAAGCCATGCACTAAACAAATAACCGTTACGGCCACTGGTGAGGCTGTGGAATCTGGGTAGAGATTTCAACTGGCCACAAGGTTACAAAGAAAATTTCCATTGGTGCATGCTATAAACCACCTCGTATAAGTGACCAGTATGAAGCCCAGGTATTTTTACAAATAGAAGCGGCTTCACAACTAGGTCAAGTTATTATTATGGACATTGACTGGGGTTATGGGGTTGCCAAGACAGATAGAGCTAGTAGGTTTGTAAATATGCTAAATGACAACTTTTTATCCCAGCTCGTTCAAGAATCTACAACTGTACTAGGAATAACTCTTTCGGATCTTATGGATCTTGTAATAACTAATTACTAAATACTAATAACTGTAATAACTAATTACTGAGTTCATCTCTAGCGTTTGTGTGGGTGAGCATTTATGGAATAATGATCATAACATGGTCTCCTTTGAGATTCTGTTGCTGAGGCAACTCTATAAGGGAGTAACACTGAATTTCACAGTATAAGAGTATGCATCTCTACAACATATTAAGTGGGAAATGCTTTTCACAGGTTTAAACACTGAACAAAATGGGAAGTCTTTAAAATGCTGCTTAATAAATATACATGCCAGTATATTCCGCTTGTAAGCAAGGAACGTTGTTGCAAAGAAAAGCCTTTTTAGTTCAATAGAAGTGTAAGGGGCAGATTTACTAAATTCATATGAATGATTCGAAATTCAATAGAATTTTCAAAAAAATTCGAATTTTCGAATATTTTTGTGGCCACTTCAAACATCACATTTTGAAAATTCTATCTAATCAAATGATTTGAATAATTCAAATAAAATTCTATTCAAATATGCCAATATTTGACAGTTGAATTACTTGCCCTTTAAATTTAAATTCGACTGCCTAGTTCGCCAGATTAAACCTACCAAATTTCTATTAAACCCTATGGGAAGCTCAATCAAGTGGTTTAAATCGTTTGATTCAAACAATTTACTAGTTTGATCGATTTTTATTTGATCGAATTGCGCTAAAACCCTTCAAATTCTATATTCAATTTGGAGGGTTAAAATTCGATTACAATTCGATTGGTCGAATTTGAGGGTTAATTCACCCTCGAATTCGACGAATAGTAAAACTGCCCCTTAGTGTTGAGGTGGGTAAGAAAAGACATGCTTTTAAGGCTTTCAAGTTAGCTGGGACAGCCAAATCATTTATAAGGTACAAGGAGGCCAATAAATCATAATAATAATAAATCAGGCAAGCTAAAATAGATATGGAAAAGGACATAGCAGTAAGCAGTAAAAAGAATGCAAAATTATGTTTTAATATATTAATTAAAATGAAACAGAAAGGGTAGGACCTTTATTATCAGAGGGGGGTCAGCTGGTTGATGAGAACAAGCAAAAAGCTCAAATGCTGACTGCATACTTTTCGTCTGTCTATACAATGAAGGTTTCCTTATTAATAGTCCCAATTCTAATAATACATCTAATGATGCATGGTTCACACATGCTGAAGTTTAAAAGAGACTAGAACATGTTAAGATAAACAAAGGCTAGGGCTAGATGGGATTCATCCAAGGGTAATTAACAATCTTACAGTAGCTCTGTGATTGCCAAACCTCTCTACTTAATATTTCAGGATTCATTGAGGTCTGGCATGGCGCAGAGAGGCTGGCGAATTGCTAATGTGGTGCCACTATTCAAAAAGGGATCCTATTCTCTGCCTCAAAACTATAGGCCAGTTAGTCTGACGTTGTTGGTAGGAAAGCTTTTAATAGGATTAATAAAGGATAGGATACTGAACTTCATAGCAAAATAACAATACTATGAGTTTGTGCCAGCATGGTTTTATGCATAATAGATCTTGCCAGACTAACTTAATTTATTCTTATGAGAAGGTAAGCAGGGACCTCAATTCTGGGATGGCTGTGGATGTGATTTACTTAGACTTTGCTAAAGCATTTGATACAATGCCATACAGAAGGTTACTGGTTAAATTATGGAATGTTGGCCTGGAACATAGTATTTGTACCTGGAAAGAGAACTGGCTAAAAGATAGACTACAAAGAGTGGGGGTAAATGGAACATTTTCCAATTAGACCAGTATTGTTAGTGGGGTACCGCAGGGCTCTGTACAGGGTCTCTTGCTTTTAAACTTGTTTATTAATGACGTGGATGTGGGCATTGTAAGTACGGTTTCTATTTTTGCAGATGATACTAAATTGTGCAGAACTATAGGTTCCATGCAGGATGCTGCCACTTTGCAGAGTGATTTGTCTAAGTTGGGAAACTGGGCAGCAAACTGGAAAATGAGGTTCAATGTTGATAAATGCAAGGTTATGCACTTTGGTAAAAATAATATAAATGCAAGTTATACACTAAATGGAAATTGGGAAGGATCTTGGGGTTTTTATAGATAACAAGTTGTCTAATTCTGGGTAGTGTCATTCTGTTGCTACTAAAGAAACAGGGTTCTGTCCTGCATACAAAATGGCATAAACTCAAGGGATGAAAACATAGTTATACTGCTTTATAGATCCCTAGTAAGACCTCATCTGAATATGCAGTGCAGCTTTGGACTCCAGTCCTTAGGAGGGATTTAAATGAGCTGGAGAGAGTGCAGAGACGTGCAACTAAACTGGTTAGAGGGATGGAAGACTTAAATTATGAGGGTAGACTGTCCAATTGGGGCTGTTTTCTCTGGAAAAAAGGCGCTTGCGAGGGGACATGATTACACTTTACAAATACATTAGAGGACATTATAGACAAATATTAGGGGACTTTTTTGCCCATAAAGAGGATCACCGCACCAGAGGCCACTACTTCAGACTAAAAGAAAAGGACTTTCATTTGAAGCGGCATAGGTGTTTCTTCACAGTGAGGACAGTGAGGTTGTGGAATGCACTACCGGATGATGTTGTGATGGCTGATTCTGTTGATGCTTTCAAAGGGGCTTGGATGATTTTTTGGACAGCCATAATATCAAAAGCTATTTTGATACTAAACTCTACAGTTAGTATAGCTATGGGCATATATGGTTTGTGTGAAAGAGGTGAGGGGTGTGTTGTCTATGCTAAGTTTTAATTTGGAGGGGTTGAACTTGATGGACTTTGACTTTTTTCAACCCAATTTGTCTATGTTACTATGTATAAAAACAGCCATCAATAGAATTGTGCCAGAGTTGTAAAGGTAAAAACACAATTTTTTGTTTTTTTTGTTTTGCTATACAATTATCATGTTAACATGTGCATGGTAACATTAAGGAGGTTATTTACTAAAACTAATTTTTCTCATATTTTACCAGAAACAAACATAGCCTAACTCCCATCCACAAATTTTCCTAAGTTACTAATTATTAAACTTGAAAAAAATCGGATCAGATTAAATTCAAGGTTTACAGTTTACAGTTTATAGAGTTAAATAACTAAAAAGGTTTTAAGTATACAGGCTTTAAAACTCAAACATAACAAGTATTCTGGGGGAAAACAGAATCAAACACCTGAAAATCGTGAAGTCAAAAAAACATCTTCAAATGACTTGTAAATGAATTCGACAGCTTTTAGCTTTAGCATTTTTGGAATATTTGCTGCATTGGGGCAAAAAAATACCCCCTTGGGATTTTAGAGATTTATTATGCCCCAAAACATCTAAAACCTGTTGAATGCATGTAAAAGTCAATGACAGAGGTCCTTTAAACCATCTGAAGATATGTTTTGCCTTTACGATTTTCGGGTGTTTTGGGGTGCTTGACGTTGGTTTTTGCTCAAATCTCAATACCTTTGAGTTTTTAAGTCTATAAACTCAAGGGGATTATTAGTCTTAGCCTAAAGTAAAACAAGTTGCAAATTATTTAAAGAAAGTGCAATCTAGTCCAACATATGTTTTGCCTACAATACTGAACTTCCTCCAGATTATACTCACCAGTTCTCTATTTTAGTTTACTGTTTTGTAATATAAAAAAATAATTATCTGCTGGAGAACAAAAAGCCAAACCTTTATTTTACTGCAGTAGGTTAATGTACAATTTGCACTATATTTAGTGACAGTTAATATCCCATGGCAAGTTGAAATGTACAATTCTTCCGCTATATTCAGCACAGCTGTTTGAATAAATCATTGGTTTTCAGTGCTTTTGTCTGAGTCCCAACATTCCTTACCAAGAAAACCATTTCATGGAAGTATCAGTGACATTCTTGCAAGTTTTGATTGTAATGGTTTCCTGAGTGCATGGCACATTGGCCAACTATTAGACCACAAGGTTCTGGCAGTTCTTGCAGATGCTACAACGCACTGACAAAAGAGAGAATGTTGCTAACTTGCTGACTTTTCATATTCCTATTTTAACAGCTTATCACAGCATTATACATATAATACTATACATATATATAGTCCTGGTAGTCCTTTTTTATTAATAAATTATTTCATTTTAAGTCCTGAGAGTGCAGACCTTTTTGCTTGAAGATTTGTATTCCATAATTATGGACACTGCACCCAGGCAAGTTATACCACGTGACGAGAGTGTCGACTTTTTTTTTATTATTATTATTTTTTTTCCACAGTACCAGCACTCAGACCATCTTTAGCCAGTGGTGCCCGATCAATGTTAATAGCATATTTTCACAAAGGTTCTGCACTCACTGATTCCAGGTGAAGTAAAGGTGTTTTATTTCAAACAAAATACATGTTTATCCGATGTTTCGGTCCCACCTGGGGACCTTTTTCATCCTTCAAATAGGGTACATTTGGATTTACAGTTCTGTTTTCACTATCTGAATCTCACAAGCAACTAGACTCTTCCACAAACTGTGTCCTTTGCAGAGATTTATAGTTTGCATGTTAAATGTTAAATGTTTAAAAATTTAATATATCATAGTTTCGATCTAGAAATCTTGCCATTAGAGGGACTCCTTAATCAAAAAATAAAATGTGAATTCAGTCCACAGTAGTCTTAGGTCAGAAAACCCCCACTGTGTTCATATTGTATTCCATAATAATGGAAATTAGCAGAGTAATTGAGATAAATCTTAGGGTCAGATTTATTATGCTTTGTAAAATTAAATTTCCAAAAAAAAAGAAGAAAGAAACGGTGTAAAAATCTGTGTAAAATAAATGGTGAATCAATCAAGGTTTGTTTTATTTGTTATTTTTCATGGCAAAGCCTGTTGATGCGTATATTATGCCACTGTTTTTCATACCACATAATAAATATGCCACTAAAGTTATCCCTGCATAGTTTGGTTTGCAAACCAATATTTCTGCATTTTCATGAAGTTTATAATTTGTAGAAACAAAATAAATGCTTATTCCTTCTGCAATGTGCAATCAAACAATAAAATAAAAACTATGTCACCGATAAAACATGAAAAGACCCAGAAATTAGGAAAACAAATAAGCAATAAACTTCTCCATCTAGAAGACCTATTAATTAAAGTGCAAATGGGTTTGCTAATTGCAGAGGGTAAATATCACACAAAAACACATTCCACTAAATTAATTGAACAACTCTTCCATACCCAAAGCATGTAAACAAAGCATTATTAAATGATGGTAGGTTTTGCCTGTTAATCTTTTTCTATGTGATTGATTTTCTGTTTTTCTTCCACTTCTCTAAATATAAATAAATATCTCAGACAGACATGCAAAAGCTAAGGAAGAAAGCCCGATACCATCAAATTATATGTACTTAGAATTTGTATTTTAGAAAAATTATTTGAATACATATTCGGTTTAGAATGTGTAGGGAAATTTTTTTTTGCATAATATATCATCAGATTTTATTTGTGAAAATTGCACAAGAAATGGCATTTTATGATTCCACTCAAAGTGCTATGTTGGCAGAATTAAAATAAAGTCAAATGCATGCATTAGGGATATTAATAAATAAATATCCATGTAAGCGTTGGCTTGGTCATGTACTGCTAACGACGGCAAACCTCTATACAGTGAATAACAAATTAGTCAAGGCAAGAAAAGCCTAACTATATAATCAAAATATCATCCCTACATGTATAATATATAAATATATATTCCATAAATATGGTAAGTTCTACTGATTTTGAATACAGGACCACGAATGGAAAAAAATTAAATGCACAATTAAGGATGTCTTTCATGGCATAGCAGATAGTCTGGAGATAAAGTAAAACAAAGGAAATTAATCTATGATTTTAAATTCCTAACTAGATATTATGAAATACAGTAAGCTCAGTCTGAAATAGCCATTGTTGTAAAATAGTTTAAGAGCAAAAATACTGCCTTTTTTTACATAAACTCATTTAGTTGGGCATGTCCCTTTTTCAAAGCAGAGACACTTCAATTCCAACCATCATCATCAACATGGAACAAGATGGGAAAAGTATAAATTACTAAGGGTGCAGCAAAATATTCCCTGATATTCAGAGGCACACCATCAGAAGAAATTATTTCTGGCACTTTAATTACAGATGAAGCCACTTAAAGTCTAAAGTCATCTTAACTCATTTAATGCATTTAACCTTTTCATTAGCATACCAAAGCACCATTGTTCACAATGGTGAACACTTTAATTAGATGGGATGCTGTGACAACATTTTCTGTGTTAAATGGAAAAGTGGGATATCTGAGTTTAGTTATTCTGTGTCAAACACACAATCCAAAGTGGCTACATCTGTAGGAATTTTGCACCTCTTTTTTATGAGCCCAACTGAATTAACTCATGTCAAAAGGGGGCATATTTTTCTTTTAAGAACTCACAGTAAATTTACCAGGACATATGTGTTATTGTATCATATACCATGAGAGTAGAAGCTGTTTCACCAGCTGATGACAAGTATTAATTGATTGTTGTTTTTTTTATGTGGCCCTAAGGCTCTTAACAGAAGTCTGCAACTCTGCATCGTTATGCACCATTGAAACATTGCTCAACCAAGCCTCTATGTAATGTTATTCATTCTCTTAGTAGATAATTAAAAAAAAAGGCCAGGGAAATAAAGAATTTTACTTGCACTACTTTCAAAATTGTATTCAAAACCCTTGATAAACAATAAAGCAACCAATGAGATTTGTCCAAAATAAAGTTAATCACTTTTCAAAAATAATTATTCAATTTCTAATGTAAAAAAGATAAACAAAGACAGTTTTTACATATTGAGTGTCAACTGCCTGCAGAATTATTTGTAAAATATTAACTTCTTTTGTGACAATGTACAGCAGACTAAGTAATTCTTTAATATTAGCATAGACTGGCACTGATAAAACTTTAAGGAATCTGAAGGTCTCTGTCCTTTAGCTTAATCGGCTTCTGGGGTCTATGAGTCAGAAGCAGGTATTCAAAGTCATATGTTATGAAAAAGGAAACAACAAAATGTAAGGTTGTTACTTAGCATCATTAAAATGTATGTAACATAGTTTTACATAGGGCTGAATTTGAAAATAAAAATATTGATCTGTAATCTGTTTTGACTGTTTACAATACATCACTAAGTGGGGTATTTACTAAGACTTATGTATCTATTTTTTTTATTTTAAGAAAGTTGACCTAAATCCCATCCACAAATGAAACTAATTTATCAAATAATCAGCTTGAAAAGACGACAAAATTGTGTGAAAATTTGAATATTACAACTTTTTATAATTTGACGCTTAAATTGTTCGAGTTTTCAAGTTTTCCAGTGGAAAACTTTGACTTTTTTGGACTATCATATGAAAACCAGCACAGATCACAATGTCAAGAAATTGTAAAAGGGACATCTGAAGGGACATCTGCCATTGACTTTTACCTGACCTCCAGTTTTAGCTGGAGTATTTTTGGATATTTAGCAGCACTGGGCATGGGCATTGGGCATTACACATTTAGGCAGGTTGTTGCAGGTAGAATTATCCTGGTATCTGCCACAGCCAGACTTTTCTATCAGACTGCTCTAGTTAGTCCAATGGTAGTGATCTTTCTACCACTAAAGCCAACAGCTGGCATTGTGTATGGGGATGTTAGGCTTGTGTGTGGACACAACCCATAAAAAACTACACACTAGTTATTTTTTGAATGATGCTTCCAGCTTGGAACTGGCTAGTGTAATTTTAGATCAGTACTTCAGGCTACAGTTGTCTTCACTGAAGTACTTGTATTTGGACAATTTGAAATTTTTAGCCTATTTAAAAGTAACATTTAATTTTTTTTTAAATCAAATTTAATTTAGTCATTAGAAATATGCATCAGTCTTGATTGATATAGTTTGCATGTATCAATAACTATTACATATATAAATATTTTTATTCATATATATTGAGATTTATATAAAAAACTGTTAATCCATTTAAATAGACTAATGTATACTATAAACCAGGGATCAGGAACCTTGGCTCTCCAGCTTTTAAGGAACTACAAGTCCCAGAATGCAATGAAGGAGTCTGTCATGATTCATAAAGGCACATGCATTGTGGGACTTGTAGTTCCTTAACAGCTGGAGAGCCAAGGTTCCTGATCCCTGCAAACAGTAGGTGGGTCCTTTAATAACATACAGCACCAGCATTTCTGATTAAAATCACTAACCACCATACCCACTCTCATGTAAGTTAATCATAATTTAACAAGTGTTTGGTCAGATTTGAACTAGGAGAGGAGAAAGTCTACAGTCAATGTCTAACCAATTGAAGGAGTTGTAAGTATATTACCCATATGCATTTTAACTGCCATCAAAATATTTGCAGCTATCCTGGCATTTATAAATTAATATTTATGGCTATCTGCCATACATATTTTTTTGTTATTTGTGTCAGAGTTACCCTGGAGATGATTTTACAGCTGCATGCTTCAAAGTACCAGCCTGTGAAGTTGACAGCGTATTATAACAACTGTTATAGACAAAAGAAATCTGTTCAGTACAAAATAGGTCAGGAATATGTGGCCTTCAGCATGTATGTTGTTTTAGAAGAAAAGTTTGCTTTTTTATTCAATATAAATAGCTTTTCTGGGATGGAATCCTATCAATGAATATCACACAGAACACATAATAACATGAACATTTCAGCTCATATTCACGTCTAACATTTGTACTGAATGAAATAAAGTCTAACAATTAATGAAAACTATTTCATGAAATGAAATGAAATTCTTTATGCCATGAAATTTCTTTATGCTAATTCAATGTGCAATGAATGCACCTAACACCAAAAAAGAACTTAGCTTAAACTATATCTGCTCTTTTGATGTAATATGTAATATTGGCAAGCCGATGTGCAACAGGGATTTCCCTATGTTAGATAACAGCAAGGAGGCTAATGTGGAACTAGCAGGAAGAATTCTGACCAGAGCATCCTCAGAGCAATTAAGTTTTCTCCACTTCTATTAACAGGATATCAATCTTATTTGTATACAACTCTTTTGCACCCTCTGAATCTTAAAAGTGAGCATCCCAAATGTAAATACAGATTCAAGAGGATCCCCCAATAAGAAACATCCCTATCAGAACTACATCAAAAGGATTACCATACTGAACCTTTGTTTTGAATATTACCCAGTAAATACATTTCTGAAAGACATAACTAGTGTTGCTTAGGAGTTTGGAGCCAGAAATAAATGTGTTTGATGCATTCGGTGTTGGTCATATGACCCAAGAGAGGCAAATGTATAAGAACAGACAAGGTCTTTTTGGGGCAGTGCTTTAAGAATAGATCTTTGATGTTGGTGGACAAGAGCTTATATCATGCTCCAATTATGCTTTTGCTCTTGGTGTATGGAAATAATGTTTTTTTCTGTAATCTGGATTACTATACTGTAAACTTGTTAAAATAATTTAAATATTAAATAAACACAAGAGGACTGCACACGAGAAGTACAATGTGCTGTTTTATTACAGAGAGGTGCAATTTTTTTAAAATAAGAATTATTTGCTGAAATGACGACTCTATGGGAGATGACCTTACAGTAATTTCTTGATCATGAGTGTCTGGATAAGAAATCCCATACCTGGAGTATTTTTGAATAGACTGGGATTAGTTCAGTAACATTTGCAAACCTTTATGTATTATAAAGCAACAAGATTAGCCAAGTGCAGTTACTTACAGCAGCCAATAAGATATTGATCATAGTGATGGGCGAATCTATCCCGTTTCGCCCAAAAATTCACAAAGTTCCAGTGAAATTTCGAGTTTGCGAAAAATTCCGCGAAATGAGTTGTGTCGCATCGAAAACAAGGCTACGAGAGTAAAAAACGTGATGAGACTTGGCGAAAATGATGCAACACGCGTCAAAAATGTGACAGGACTCATATTGCAAATTTTTTGCAAAATCGTGAAATGGAACTGGAAATTCACAAATTTTTTGGTGAAGAGAAACGGGCTCATTTTCTGCGCAGCGTCATTTTCGGCGCACGTCGATTTTTTTTTGACGTGTCTCTTTTTTTTTATGCAGTGAATTTTCGGCAGGAGAATTTTCGTTGGCGGTTTGCGGATTTATTTTCCAGCGGCGAATCACAGGAATTTGCTGCAAATTCATGCCTGGCGAATAAATTCGCCCATCACTAATTGACCATTAAGCACTACATACTAATTGGTTGCTATGGGTGACTAGACTTATAGCAAAAGTTGTACCTTTTATTAAGTTACTCATGTTAGATGGATATTACATATAAAGGTGTCAATTTAGTAATCAAAAGCAATACAAAAGTTTATACCTACTTTACCTACAAAATCATTTCTAATATACCTAAAAGAGACATGAATTAAAAGCAGGCAGAAGCAATGCCCCACTGATTAAACATACTGTAATCATTCTGTCTCATTTTAAGGACCAGTAACCCTGAGAGCTCGAACACTTTTGTGTAAATTTACAGATCACAGCTTTCCCTCCAACATTAATATAATTTGACTTGATTTGAGTGCTTAAGTAATAAATCCATTTGATTTTAAAAATATCTGCTAAAACATTTGGACCCTGTAGTCTTACTGAAGCCAACATGGCTGCTTGCATAGTTACAAAGCAACTAGTTATATACATTTAGAGCATTTATTGTGAATACTTCATGATTATAATTGCAGGGTTTGTATCAAGTATATTGATTAGGTTACTAGGCATATAATAAATCCCAGGTATTGTTATTTGAGTCAAGATTGTCACAGTCGGCACCCAATACCAGAACAAATGCCAAGCACCCTGGTCTCAGCTCGTGCTTCACCAGTAGTGCGACCGCCTTTGACTTCGGGAGGAGCCCTCAGCTACTCAGATGCCACCTGGACTTAAACAAGAGGTGCAAGGCAGGAGTTCTACCTGGAATCAGAATCAAAACAGAAGCTTTTAAGCACAGATAAGGCACCAGGAATAAACCTATCACGGGCACACGCGTGCCCTAATTCGCCCATCACTATTCATAATGCCAACTTCTATAAACTTGATCAAAAATAAAGACCACACCTGCAAGCAGCAAAATGTTTCTTTTCTGTTGAAAGGATGTTTTCAGTAATGACTTAAGCAGGAATTAATAGAAGCTGGAAAATATTTGCTCTAATGAATCATGCAAAGCCCTCAAGTGTTCCACTAAATAAATATTAAGAGCACTAAAACTTCAGTTGGAGTAATCACCGACAAAAGCCAGAGCAAAGTAAGAATGGAGAAAAACATAAACTAGTGGAATGAACAGGTCATATCCTCTAGTGCAGTTATTACCTTGTAAACAACCTGAGCAGCTGTACCATACATTACATAGTTTACTGCAGTTTATATTTCACTGTACTTGAGGGCAATTTACCCACATAGGAGCACACACATAAAAAGACTTCAATAACCAGCCACTTTTCTGAACTTGTGTAAGTGTAAGGATTAGCCCAGCAATGGGATACCGGTGACTCCCTGGATGAGTACACCGAATAAATCAGGCACAGTAGAAGGATGGGTCTGAGTGAAATACACATTTGGATTTTTATTTAAATAGCATTGTTTACACCATTTAGATGTGGAGAAAACAGGCCGGAAACAACCTTGCGTTGCTCTGGTCTCTACGTTAGCAACAACAGTCTTTACCACACACAAAAGAATGGTTTGTAATTTACCCAAAACCCCTAAAGTTTGCTTACTAAACAAAATAAATCTTTCACAGCACTCCCCATTCTGATATCTCATGTCAGAACTGGTTCCAGGGTAGAGCCAAACCCTTTGCAGGTTGGGAATTATTATAGCAAACTGGATCAGCAGATTATATTTTGCTGAGTTAGTTAACTAGCCTATGAACTGACTGCAACTGAGAGCAAACTGTTCAAACCTGGGACAGACATACACACCATCCTGCACAAATCCACAAACCTTTACTTGTCTGCAGTTACAATAGGTACACGTGTACATACATGCAACAGTTGTCAATACAGTGAAACAAAACATTTGCTATCTTCTGCTCTAAAGAATGTGTTTATAAGTGCACTATTTTTGGGGATGACTGATTGCTATCAACAACTAATGATTATCACAAGGGAAATTCTTTACTGTGGCAAAAGGGTGTTTTGATGGTGACATTTGACTTGTGCATTTGCTTAGTTGTCAATACACTTAATTTGTGCTCTATCGATGCACTGGGGGGACAAAACTCTCAAAGGTAAAGCCAGGGATCCACAGAATATCATGCATATGTTTATGTAGTAAAGTACTACACCCTATAATCCAGCACAGGGTGGCAATATTAAAATGAACTATTTTGCCCCAGTTCTAAACACTACAATATTTCTTTTACAAACATACTATATACAGTATTTAGTGGGTTTTATAGTATTTACAGGGCCAAATCAGTAATCCTCATTCTTCCCAGAAGTTTCATAAGCTGTGTGTGTGGAACAAGAGCATAAAAGGAAATCAATGTTGCATTACCTGGTTGTGTCATACTTCCAACCACACACAGTAAAACAGTTACATAGTTACATAGTTAAATTGGGTTGAAAAAAGTCCGAGTCCATCAAGTTCAACCCCAAAAACCCAGCATACATACACACACACACACATCTCCACTCTTTCAAACACAAACCATATACCTGTATGCCCATAGCTATACTAACTGTAGAGAACAGTGGTTCTCTTGTTTCTTTTAAAGCCTAAAAACACTGGGATGCAGAACAAAAACAAACAATTTTTGCATATACTGTATTGACTGTCTACAAGGTTAATACTGTTCATCTCTAATTGTAATATGGTGCAAATAGGCAATGTACACATGTCCATTTTATTATGAACCCATTAAAATAATTTTGTCTTATCAGAGGAGGTATAAAGATATACCTCATAGTAAACATACTGTACTTAATCTATCACAGAAGAAATGTGAGTCACATTTCACCTGCAGATCTATATGTATTTAGATATCAGCACAACGAAGAGTAGTTTCTCATGATTTTATTGCATAATTTATCAGTCTAACTTTCTTTTTTAGAATAATTGGCATCATCACACTATTAATACATGCCTTTGTAATATGCTTAGGCCATGAGCAAATGGAGTGTTGGCTCCACTGCTCTCAGCCTGTGTATTTTATTCAGGCTGAGAGAAGTGGATCACCTCCATGCCCCAGCTCCATACAATTGAACCGACTCCGCTTGCATGAAAGCACGCACAGCAGAGCAGTTGTTATTATTATGTGGTTTGCCCAATAGTCGAAAGCAGACATTTTCAGTAGTGATGGGCAAATTTATTTGTCAGGCGCGAATTCGCAGCGAATTCCCGCGAATAAATTAGCGAAACGCCAGCGAAAATTTGCCTGCCGAAAATTTGCTAGCGTTAAAAAGAAAAAGAGTCAAAAATTACGCGACGCATGTCAAAAAACGTGCCGCGACTCGTTTCTCAAATTTTTTGCCAATTCGCGAATTTTGTGGTGAAGCGATAGATTCGCTCATCACTAATTTTCAGGCCTATCTCCTCTCTTCTCCACTATGTGGTACTGCACGCAAGCAGAAGCTTTTCAGTTGTATGGAACTGAAAAAACATGAAGGCTGAAAGCAGCAGAGCCAACACTCATTTTGTTCATGGCTTTAGGTTGAGGACAGGTATATACAGTACCTTGTAATTGTTATGTTAATTAAATCTGAAAATTAAAAGATGCTGGTTTAGTTAATCCCTTCTTTGTCTTTCCTAAAACTTTCCATCTCTGTATAATTTAGAATTAGCTATCAATCTTGCTATTATGTTTTCCAATTAAATCCACCCCTACTGCTCTTTGAAAAAGAGTCTCTAAATCATTAACAGTTACTAAAAATTCAAAGCCATTTTGATCAATTGGAGAGGATCCTATTACAAATTATAAATTGCTTTCTTTCAGACAAATGACGTTTAGCAAATGATTGTTTATGTATTAAAGCCAGTCTGAATTTTTGACATCCAATCTCCAAGTAAAAAGCTATATAAAGGGATACTGTCATTGAAAAACATTTTTTTTCAAAATGCATCAGTTAATAGTGCCGATCCAGCAGATTTCTGCCTTGAAATCCATTTCTCAAAAGCACAAACAATTATTTTATATTTCATTTTGAAATCTGACAACGGGCTAGACATATTGTCAATTTCCCAGCTGCCCCAAGTCATGTGACTTGTGCTCTGATAAACTTCAGTCACTCTTTACTGCTGTACTGCAAGATGGAGTGATATCACCCCCTCCCTTTCCCCCCAGCTCCTAACAACAGAACAATGGGAAGATAACCAGATAACAGCTCCCTAACACAAGATAACAGCTGCCTGGTAGATCTAAGAACAGCACTCAATAGTAAAAACCTATGTCCCACTGCGTAATATTCAGTTGCATTGAGAAGGAAAAACAGCAGCCTGCCAGAAAGCAGTTCCCTCCTAAAGTGCTAGCACAAGTCACATGACCGTGGCAGCTGGGAAATTGACAACATGTCTAGCCCCATGTCAGATTTCAAAACTGAATATAAAATAAATCTGTTTGCTCTTTTGAGAAATGAATTTCCATGACAATATCCCTTTAAGGAATTGTAATTGATTGCATATTTGTATCTCTTACTTAAATAGTCAACCTTGAGTTATTGTTATTGCATGAGAATTATATTTCTTCACTATTTGTTTACAGTTTATTCTATAAACAAGAGAAGTTTAAGGTCATTGCCAGAAGCACAGTAGCAGGGCCAATCACAGTAAAATAGCTCTATTCTCTGCCAAAAGTAAAACAATGCAGTGTATTTTATATAAGATAAAAATTGATAGAAAAATATTCTATGGTAAAGTTTAGTTTATGAAATATATTCCATATCCTATATTATCAAATACAGTTACAGTTCACTAATACACAATATTTTTTATTTTCAATCAAAATGCATGTTTTTTTTTTTTTTTTTTTTTT
>CM044447.1:61990447-62024922 GCA_024363595.1 Xenopus borealis
TCTAGTTTTACATACAGCATAAGTTCATTCTTTTGCTATCAAAATACACTGCTCAACTGACAGTTTGAATAGACAAAAAAAACTCTTGAAATGTTCCTCAGATATTATTAGAGCATGAAAATTATCCAGAAAAATTACAGATAATTACATTTCTTTTAACTATGGCTTATCCACCACTTTCGTACATCGTAGCCCCACCTATTTATCACAGGTGATGACTATATCCTGCGTCTGCATTGACAATTCATCCTCAGTGAACACAGTATCTATTAGCCTCCATATCTGTCCTGTATCATAGAGTATTCTGGGTTAGACAGTACATTTCAGCAGTGATTATTCTGTGTTCATGTAGCTGCAAACAGTATTTGGGAAAAATCATGAATTCTTGGGATGAATGACATTTCAATAATACATTCTGTCTTTGACCGGTTGCTCCATGTTAATGCAGATAATATATCTATGCGCTATGCCAGAAATGACATTAACATCAATAGATGGGCTGTCATGTTCCATGTAACACAATGATATTTTGAGTTATTATGTAGTACAGAATTGCAGACAGAATGCATGTCACTCATTTCATGGGCATTAATAACTAGCTCTTCAATCTACTCTTTAACCTCCAACATTAATACACATTTGTTTTCCATAAATTACCTATAATTTCCAAACTATGAAAGAAGATGAGTAATTATAAATTTTTGTTCAACATCAGTATTGCACAAGGCATCAAAGTGTGGGGTAAAAAGACAAAGAGAATGAATCATTTCACTCTTTTTTCGATGAAATCCTAATTACAGTACAGAGAAAGCAATTAAAGGTCCCACTGAAACTTTGAATGTACTATTTTTAATCTTGTGAAGTCTGGCAGTGTTTTATGTTTATTATTATTTCACATTAATAAGACCTGTCTAAAACTGACAACTTGATTGAGCATTTGGCCGAGGGACTGTCAGATATATCTCAAGGTGCAAGCAAGTTCAAAGAAATAGAAGATTTGTTGAGAGTAAAACAATTCTTCTGTGGCAACTTTGTTTGTGTAAGTAAATTCCTAGAGCATTATAATGAGCTAGTTGTTTGATAAAAATCCTGTCATTGGGGTCTTTGATGGCAAAGGAGAAATTACCATATATTATGCATTCAAATGCAGCAAGTATGAACATTGAGGGGCTGATTTACTAAGGGTTGAATTTCGAAGAGGAAAATACTTCGAAATTCAACCCTCAAATTTTTTTGGGGGGGTCATTTTTGATTGAAAAATTGCCGTATTTTCACCAAAATCCTTAGAATTCTCAGAACTTTGACTCTGACCAAGTTCTGTGAGGCTAAAATGGCAATTTGGCAGCTTTAAGCTGGGGAATAGTTGAATTCAAAGGATTTTTAAAGGACCATTATTTCGAAATTCAAAAATTTAAATTTTTGAATTTTAACAATTTGAATAAAATTTTGGGCTGTTCTGTAGTCAAAGTAGCTCAACATTACTTAAAATTAGAATTTTTAAATTAGAATTTTATTTGAATTTTACTAGAAAATGTAATAATGGACAAGAGAAATAATCATGACATGAAAGCTTAAGATAAATGTACAGATAACAACAGTTGGCTTGATTTTTCTTTATTTTACTCAGAAATGAGCACATCAATTCAAACAGATCTTGATTCGTTTGAAATATGGCAGTTGACTATTTGTGAATCAGCAATGTTTTAATGCTGACTGCAGCAAAATGAATGAAGACATTCACAGTCAAATCAATAAACCTACTAATTTCATTCAGATTTGTTGTTAATAGTGTCTGATTTGCTGCACTCTTTTGCAGAACAGCAATATGTTGGCAACACTGGTGGTAGTAATATTATATATGCAATCATTGCATGAGTGCTTGAAAAAATAGTTTTGTACAGATATAAAAAGAATATTATTGGGTGTCAAAATCTTTGTATAGATATAAAAAGAATATTATTGGGTGTCAAAATCCCCTGCTAGAGGTGGGACAGATGAAACGGTGCCAAGCACATCTTTAAGAAAGTGAAAATACAATAATGTTTGCACAATTGGCCCAAATGAAAAAGGAGGGACTGCGTCATTTCCAATGTTCAATGTTAATATGGGATGTAACTTTTTTGCCATCATTTTTTTGGGTGCAGATTTGTGGAATTATTGCGTAATTCAGAGAGGTGGTACTACCAGTCTTCTCTTGTGTCAACAGGGACAGCTATGCATGAATCAGCAGAAGAGGAATGATGGATACAATGGCACATTTATACAGATGTGCAAGGATGAAAATATCAATACACACAACAATGCACTGCTGCACTCATTGATATGATCATTTATGAGCCTTTACAATTTTCATCAAGTTTTAACAATTGATAATATCGTGGAAAAGGGTGGGAATTGAAGAACCACAACATTTGGCTGCTGTGAAAGGATTACATGTACCTTTAAGTTCTGAGAATAGTCATCAATCTGTGTACCCCAAGGATAATATGTACCTCAAGAGGACATTTGCTGACCTTGTGTAGGTATTTAATGGCTTGCCCTTAAGCAAGTCATTAGAAGAAAAATGCATCACATCCAAGTTTAATAGAACTCATGAAGTGCTGAGGGATTCTAAACGATAAATGAACTGAAGAAAACTATTTGTATTTCTTCTATAAAACTTTGAACAGTTTTTGTCATGTACACATCCAGGGACTGTGACAACTGTTTTGATTTATTGATGTTGCTTAAAAATTTATAAGCCAAATTAGTAATAGATAAAGACTTTTGGTACAGCATGATGTATTATCCATGATAATGCATTATGAAGAGGATAATCTATTCTAAATTAGTATACAACAGAAACCAAGGCTTTTTTATATTTCAAGGTTCAAAGTTAGATCACATTCATCAAAGGGAAAATATTTATGGTATTTCATCTTTTCTGATCTTAATGAACACAGTGATAGATAACATTAAGGGAGTAATTTATCAACGGTCGAGTTTGTAAGTTTTTTAAACCTCTAATAAATTTGAAAGTCAAATGTTTGTTATTTATGAAAAAAAACTTGAATATAAAACAACTCTAATCAGTACAATAGGGGTAAAAATATACTAGAATTCTCATATTTATTGAGTTATCTGTTAAAAAAAAACCTTGAATCATTTAAATTTATTATGTTTTCAACTGAAAACCATTGAAAAAAACCCAAACATCATGAAGGCAACAAGCTTCTTCAGATGGTTCAAGGGACCCCTGCCAGTGACTTTTACATGACCTCGACAGGTTTTTAGCCGGAGTATATTTGGATTCAAGTTATTTCCAGTTCAGTGCATAATACATCTCAAAACATTCAAGTTTTTTGTTTCCAAAAATAAATGATTATATGTTGGATAAAACAATTTTTACAAAGTTTCCTCTAACTGGACCCATGAAAGACTGGTACCTGTGGTCTCCAGTTGATCAAATCTTTGTTAAATGATAAAGCAAAATAAAATGAATCAGCAAAGCAGAAACTATTTTCCAATCTTTTTGATCTATTATCAGGAAACCCATTAATTGTACTACAGGTATGGGATATTTTGAGAAATAATTTCCTGTTATTCTGTATAAATAAAACAGTACTTGTTTCTCAACTAAGATATAAATAATACTTATTGATGGCAAAAAAATCAAATTGGGTTTTATTACTGTTTAAATAGTTTTTAGTAGACTTATGGAAAGTGAAATTTACAAAAAAAAAATTATCCAGAGAACCTGTACCTGTATTAACTGTATTACATAATGTTATTAGTGACGGGCGAATTTATTCGCCAGGGGCGAATTCGCGGCGAATTCCCGCGATTCGCCGCTGGCAAATAAATTCGCGAAACTGCCAAAAAAATTCGCCAAAAAAAATTCGGCGCACAAAAACGAGTCGCGCGACTCGTTTCGCGAATCGGCGAAAAATTCGCTAATTTCTCTGGAAATTCGCTAATTTTTCGGCAAAGCGAAACGCGGCCGTTTCGCCCATCACTAAATGTTATAGAACTCAACAGATGGAAAAGTTCAAGTTGCTCACTGTCTCTTATTCTGTTAATAGGATTGGAAACCTTTTAGTTAAATTGCTCAGTTCTCCAAAGATACAGATACGGATTGAAGAGAATAATTAAATAATGGCTTAATAATCCATTGCTGTTGTTGCTGCATAACAATTTACAACATGCTTTAATTCATGATAATATTTTGGATAATATTCTGGAATTTGTTAACAGAAGACAGCAAGCCGTCCATAAAAATCTAAAAAAAACTTGTGTAATGTTTGATGCTGAGCATGTTCTTTTGATCCTGATGCATGATGATCATCTTAATTAAGTAAGGCATTCACCTCATACTCAGTGGGTCAGCTAAACTATGACAGTAAGTGAGACAAACCTAAAATGTACTTTCAGCTCATATGGTTCAAATGGCCAAATCATATAAAAGCAGCTGTAGACTGAGAACATGCATAATTCATATGAATCATATTTCATAATATTCTATGTGCAAAGGTGTGAAAATCAATGTAATAAGTAGCACAACCAGTTCTGTGCATACAAGGAATTCTCACTATACACACTGGAATTATTTCTACTGTATACATAACTGCTTTGGTAAATCATTAATATAATTAAATCCTGTTTTGTACAATGCTTGATGACCAAGCCAGCATTTAGAAGATAAATTCATTCAACAATATTTGTCCTAATATTCCTATTATGTACAACAACACGTGTATTGAATTTATACTGCTGGAGAAATGCTACGAGGTCCAGTATCAACTATGATTTACAGTGCTGAAACTTGGCTCAATGCATGTCTCTAAATCACCCAGGATACAACATGATGCCATAAGCTTTCCATGACTTTACACTTCTGGCAGAGTATGATAAATAGCCGCAGTCAGACACAAAATTTATTTTTATAAAGCCAAATATGTCAGAAAAATAACAGCACTATATGCATCTATTTCCAGATTATCTTAAAACCTCGATGTGTCTGTATAATTTAAGGGTTGCTTCAAATGTACTAAAACCAATAATTATTTTGCAAAACAATATGAAAATAAATATGTTTTTCTAAATCATTCATGGATTCAGTATAAACTAGGGGGCAAATTTACTATTATTCCCCCCCAAAAAATTTTTTCTATTTGATATTCAATTAGCATTCGATTTTCGAATGTTAATCGAATAGTTCTAGGCTACCTTTTATTCGATATTAGATCATTCCACGATCTAATACAAATTTATTCGATCAGTCAAATAAGTCATTCGACTGAACGAATAAATAATTTGATCATTCGAATGATTCGTACGATTCGAACGATCGAAGACTTCGATCGTACGAATCCTATTCGATCAGGACTTAGCCTCAGAAGCCTATGGGAGTGCTCGAATTCGATCGAACTTCGAATCCTTCACGTGAATATAGTAAATCGGCCCCTAGGTATGCACCAATTCCAGGATTATGAGTTTTTCAGCAGGATCCGGCTGAATACTATTGCCTGGCCAAACCAAATCTTTAAAGTCATGCAGCTTTTCATCACAGGAACAAGGACATTACAATTTTTTTCCCACATGCTGCAGGCATAGAGGGTTCAGAATCTGTTTGGAATTAATCCAATTCTTTCATGAAAGAATTATGGGATTCTGTGCATCCCTCATAAACATATACTACAAATGCCATTAAACATGTAAACAACCATCATTAATCACTGCTAATATACTGTTCATATAAAAATGAAATCTGTGATTTAACAGAAACAAGGAATGATTAAGTGTTGGTATCAAAGATGAGTTGGTGTCAAACTGCAATTGTGATTTGCACCTTGCACCACTAGTTGGCTTTATTTCTAGAGTTGATATTTTATTGACTGTTGGAACACTTGAAAGGATGTGAAGGAGGTACAGTATAAAGAACACCTAAGTAGGTGAACAAAAAGAACTGAAAAGTCAGGTTTTTGGAAGACCATTTTGTAGACAAAGGACTGAAGTGCAAGAAGAAAACATGGGTATTAATACAGTATAACAGGTGGCAGCCGCAATCTCACTACAACAAATCAATAAATATTCAGAGCATACATGAAAGAAGAATGTACAGGGGAAACTTTTTAACAATTCCCCTATGCAGGTCAAAACCCATGTAATCACAACTTTATGGTCTGGATGTTTTAATGATTTTTTCACATTTATTTCTTGGTCCTTGAGAAATATTAGAATTAGTGGTGGGCAAATTTATTCGCCTGGCTGGAATTCACGGATAATTCCCGCGAATTAGCCAGCAACAAATGAATTTGCAAAATGGCATGAAAATTTTGCCTGCGCCCGTATTTTCTGGGGTGCCTGCGCGAATGAGCACCGGCATCCAAAAACAAGATGCCTGCATCCAAAATGAGACACCCGTGTCCATAACGAGATGCCTGCTGCGTTTTGAACATTTTTCACAGTAAATTCACAAAAAATTTGGCGAAGCAAAATGCCTCAGATTTGCCCATTGCTAATTAGAATGCAAGTTGAAAGTTTCATTGTGTGTTTCTCTGACAAGCAAGGCAGTGGAAGCTACACAAGTACTATTATTTTTAACACCCCCTTCAGCAGCACAATACTAATTTTCTCTGGTACTGAATAATGACTTGTTTAAGTAGCATGGAAATTATTTGTGTTTCAGTGGATTAGGGAACTTGAAATACTCTGCATACTGTATATCTGATTTGGCAACAAACAATACACTACAATACAGTACTTTCCATAAATGCTAAAAGTTAAAATATGACTAGTTCTCCATCCTTAGAATTATTTGATTCCATATACTGTACATTGGATGACTTGTGCACTTGAAGGCAGTATCCTTGCATACTGGGTATACTTCAGAGTGCAAAACATACTAACGTGTATATAAGAAATCATTTTTTATCACTGTAATTTGAGATGGCCATAGCAATGAATTGTGAAAGGAAACTCTGAAATATATTTTTACTCTGGCACTTTTTGACCTGCATGTATACAGCACATAAAGTATAGGTACTGCCTCAGGCTCAGCAGATATGAACACTGGACTTTAGTGGTGACATTTTGCAACTGTTTATACTCTTTATACTCTTAAGTATTGGTAAATGGCCCTTACTGACATATAAACCTGTAGCAAGGGTGGAAATTTCCCTATACATTGTCATCTTCAACAGTGATGGCAAAACAATGGAACCAGATTAAATAGTTTCAGGGGGGGGTGGTAAATAGCCTTATATTAATAATTAATATAATTAGGTATTGCCATCCAACTGTGCCTGTACCTTGACATATACAATAGGTGGGTGAAATGTTTTTATGTAGATGAAAAAGATAGATAGATACTGTAGATACATTTGAGCACTTTTATTTGTTTTACTGCTGGCTATTTACTATCACAAGAGTAGAAGCTTGGTGTGCATAAAAAGCCAACATTATTTATTGATGATTATATACATTACTAATATATTGCATTATTGACTGTATGTGTATGTAAGAATCTTACATTATGCTGAGCTAAAAACATAAACTTTAAATGGGAAACATAATAGCTTTATTATACAGTATGCAAAAAGTTTCCCCCATATTTGAACAATTAAATGTATCATAGTTTGTAATGATGAGCCTTTGATGTAAATTGCACTATTATTAAAACATGAGGAAAAAAACATGATTCTACTGTGTTTCCTAATGCAGAAGAAAAAGCTAAAAATGGATCGTTGGTCCATGCATGTAACAATACCACTCACAGGTGTATTAAGTTTGGAGAAAGGATCCAGCTATGTTTTCTTACAATTTATGTAACATTTGAACTTACAGCATCACATAGGGATGGGTGAATTGACTCGTTTAGCTTTGCCTAAAACTTGCCAAAATGCATTAAAGTATTTAAGCGCAAAATGTTTTTGACGTACTGTACATCAAAGCTGTGGGTAAGAGGTGCATTTGCCTTGGCTATGTCAGACTGTGATGGGGTTTGATTCTGGCTGGTTGCTCTTACTTACCATTGGGCAAGGAGACCAGCCAATTTTCTTTTGACATGGATCCCTGGGTTAATTATCTTACCCCAGCATCCTTATTGGTGGGTCTGTGCCAGCCAATCAGGTCTGACTCTGCCCTATATAAGGCCTGCCCTCCTTACTGCTGGAGCCTGAGCATTGCCTAACTTGAGCACTGAGGCACTGTCCCTAACTCTTGTTTCCCTGCCATTGCCTTTCTTTGCTTTGTCTTGCCCTTTTTTGCTTGCCTTGTCTAGTTGGTGTCCTGTTCTCCTTGTCCTTGATTTTTCTTTCCTGTTCTAGTCTTCCTGCCTTGCCTCCTGCTCTAATTCTTTTCTTTCTCTGTCCTTTCCTTGTTCTTGTTCACCCTTGATCAGATCTGTCTACTTTTGTCAGTCTTGTTTCAGTTATGGTTGACCTGCTTCTCTTGCTCTGTCCTGTCCTGCTTTGCCTAGTTCTTGTCTTCACCTGCTCCATCCTGTCCTGTCCTGCTTTGCCTAGTTTTTGTCTTCGCCTGCTCCATTCTGTCCTGATCTGCCTTGTCTAGTTCTTCATCCACTCCATCCTTATTCGGCCTGACCCTGATTCTACACCCTTGTCACCCTGTTACTGTCAGCACATTATTGGCTCTTGCCTGAAGGACTTATCTTCCCTACTTCTGCCTCCTTAGCTCCCCCTACCTATCCTTGACAGGCTATAATATTGCTGCTAAATTCTACAGAGACTGGACACAGGTTCTTGCTTAATGGCATTTGTACTGTTTGGCCCGTTTTGTACATAGCATGCTCCCACTGAAAGTAAACTCTAATCGATAACTTTATAGCAGTCTTACTTATGTAGGCTCATGTATACAAAGGTTAATCATCATTTGAGAGATATTGGATACTTTTGTAAACATCTAAAGTGCTATACAATGTTACTCACACAATGATCAGTGAGCAATTCATATAGATATGTAACTAATAAGCAGGCAGATTCACTGGGTACAGTTTAGCGATACATTCCACTAAATGCTGAGTATGAACCTTTCATTGGACTGTTGTAATTAAAGAGGTGTATTAGTTACAATCACATGCAACTCTAAGGTTCACACCAGCACAATGCTATGAGCAGAATCACTTCTGCCCCATTAAGAAGGGTTCATGTGTCTGTATGTTGGTGTGAGACATACAGGTGGCAAATGATGTAAGTGGTAATAATTTCAAAGTGTCACGTGCTGTTACCTCGGATGGCTGGTCCACAGAGGACAGGTGGCAACAGGAACTCCTCTACCGCTCCGGTCTTCACCAACGCCCTTTTGGGGCCCCGGGCTTTCTGCGGCGGAGGCAGCAAAGGAGCCAAGCGTGTTACCAAGGCGTAGTACAAGGGATCAGGCAAAGACATAGTCAGGTTCAGGCAAAGGTCGGTTTCGGGAGACAGAGAAGCGAGGTACCAAAAGGATCAGACGAAAGGCGAAGTCAAGTTCAGGCAAAGGTCAGTTTCAGGCAGCGAAGGTTTGGAGGTCAGGAAAACAGGCAGAGGGTCAAAATCAGGAACACGGACAACCAGGGCTTTAGCGGAACAGTAGAAACTGAAGCCAGCTTGGGCAAAGTGAAGAGAAAGAGATAGGTATTTAAGGGATCAGGAACCAATCAGGAGCAGGCTGAGGAAGGACAGACACAACAGGGACCAATAGGAAGTTGGGTGCCCAATTTAGAGGTAACTGCTCCTAAGTATTTTGGCGGGAGCGTGTATTCCGGCGCGGGCATCTAATTAGATGTGCACAGGCGTTTAGACGCCGGCGCCTAGGTTGACGAGTGCCTGTGCTTATGCAAAGTGATTTTATAAATCCTATTGTAAAACATTTCTGTCAAGTATTTGAGGATGCCGATGCATGTTGCTTCCAGAATGGTTTGGAAATAATGTAAACTCTATCAAATGCCATCCCAGTCCCCAATCTCACACAACCAAACAGATAGGGAAGCTTATGGAGCAGTATTTCTACCATCATCAGAACAGCAACAAGATATAAGTTGTACAGCTCCAGATGCTGTGCCAAGGTGAATTAAAGCTTGTTGTGCTCAAATGGCCCATAAACACTATGATTCTCGTAGCTCTGCAAATAAGTTTTCAAGAGCAATGGTATTTCTTAAAGCACCATGGCCAAAAGCAGCAAATAGAAACATTTTAGTGAATTCTAAATAATTCACACATTCACCAAATCTCTTCAGTTACACGGTAATGTGGAATATTTGGTAATGCCTAGCACTCCAGCTGCATGTTGAAAGGCAATAAACAAAGGCTGTATGATGAAATTTTTGGGAATGATATACATATATCATCTTTCTGCAGAATAATGAAACAGAAGAATAACCAAACAATACAATCTATGACCCAAGTAGAAAAATTACCTGAATGTTTTGTCCAGTATCATCTCAATTTTAAACTGATAAAAACATTCATTATCCTTTTGTAGCATTTTATCAATCACCTGTGTTCTCTGTTACTGTCACTTTCTCTGTTTTGTGTGCAATGATTAACACAGTGACATTCAACAGAAAAGATTCTCATTTTCTTTAGACAAAACCTGCAGACATTAAAATTTAATAACCACTCTTCTATAGTCATTTATGCTCTGTAATCTATTCATGTACCGCTGTGCTGTCCAACTGGTTATACCACTTAAATGGGTATCGCTAAGAAATGTTAAGCAAACCTGTATTTTCACACTATTTTCAAGTTGCAAATTTCTTTTGATTACCTAAGTCCATAAAAACTCTCTTTTCCTTTATATGATTATTCTCTTGTGTTTAAGAGTAATAAGGTGCGGGAAGCTACAGTGTATAAAAACACTTCAATAATTAGAAGTGAGAGCAGGTGCCCTTGTTACAATATTAAGGACAATTGAAGATAAAAGTGACTGCATAAAAATATAATATTTCTAATGTTTTTAGTCAATAGAGTAGCAGGACTTAAACTGGTTGTTAATGGCATCCACTAGGGTTCTTTTATTACTTGCAGGGCAGGATACAAGGAACGAACAACAGGCGCAATCCACCATTGTTTTTACACATTGCACAATGTTCTGAATGAAGGAACATTGCCACAGGTTTCTGAATTTGGCAGTGCTGTAGTCATGAAGTGCAGGCAGGGAGGCATGTAGATGTTGCCCTTCCTGTCCTATAACTAAGCAGACATTGGAAAATCTAGGCCACAACACTATACTTACCTGTCCTATGGCAAGTAGTAAGGACAGTGCTGTCCTGTGTCTGTCAGATTTTTTCATGTGTTGTGAGGTGCTCTCAAAAAACTCTCTCTGTCTGCTGGTCTAAGTAAATGGCTCATATTCTTTCTGTTTGTGAGCTGCCATATTACTAAAGCATTTTTTATTGAGAGTTACAAAACATGACCTCTAGTGGTCAGATTTAGCTAGTGCATTTTCTAAAATTTTATTTAAAGAAAACAAAATGGGGTCTTGTTTATTACATTCATAGATATTGGCTTATATATCTGTGCAAAATCATTTTTACAGGCAATACACCCTGAGGCTAGCCACTCCTGATCCATTTTGAGTAAATTATAAATCTATGGGAAACCATTTTCAAGTGTGCAGCTGGCACATTTGAAGCACACATTCATTTCAGTGGGAAAAATGTGTGGCTGTGTGTGCCAGATGCACAGTCCACTGTTATTCTCTCTGTGTGTATTTCATGGATTTAAAGATTGTAATAGATTTTCCTGCTGTGTAAAGAAAGGCTACATCACAATGCCCTTCATCCTTTTTTTCATATTATTTGTGCCTTATATACACAGAGGTCGTATTCTCTGTAATTTCTTTTTAGAATTCATTTAGTTTTATGTTCAAATGTATACTGGTTGCATTTCAAATATTAAGTTGAAGTATTATCAAAGGACCATAATTTACTACATTACATTCAATACAGTTCAACAGAATTAACATTAAATAAAATCCACTACTTACAAGTGTCTACAGACTCATCAGAGTTGTCAGGACAGTCTGGCTCCCCATCACACAGCCAGCTCTGTGATACGCATGTGACATTATCATGGCAAAGATATTCCCCTAGATCACACAACTGGTGCTCTGCAGCTGCAAATAAGGACACATAAGAGAAGACTGAACAAAATTCATCATAAAAAGTACATTGGCAATGCAATGAACTCTGGAAAAGCAGGTGCAAAATAAAATAAATCTGCAATAGGGAAGATTGCATTAAACTGTGTCAAGGTTATAATTTAATAAAATAATCTACGTAACGTGCAGTTTAAGTATAAAATATTATGGCTGTTGAATGCATGATGAGAGTTAAAGTGAAGGAATTTTAAAAAATGGGCTTTCTCGGTTGACTGAGGCAATGATGGAAAATGGAAGCATCAAAAATGTTCCACTAAATCCTAATAAAATCATGAACTAGAAAATTATTTTAAGGATTTAAGGTGTCCTTGCACTGGAAACATATTGAGATGCTTGCAAAAAAGGTGCAAAGAGGCTTTTTGGGTGACAAAACAGTTGAAGGAAGGGCAGAGATTCCATGGAATGGATGTATTAACACATTTGAACTCTACATTTGAAAATGATTATGTGTTATTATGTTTCTTGCATAATTCTCAACACCAAGGCTCAAATTTGTCCCAGTGTAATAACCTAGGCAATCCATTCACCCTGCAATGGACTGAACAAAATTGTGTACTGATTAGTTGTCTTAGTTTTCTGAACTAGTTCCCTATGTGAGTAAAGGAGGTTCATCCCAAATCACTTGAGCATGGCCTGTAAGAATACCATGAAAGTCAATGGAGAGCAAGTTTTTTTAAAGTCTTGCCTTCTGTCTGCCAAGTTGCGAATCACAAGGGTAGAAAATGGCTTAAATTCTCCCTCTGTGCAATAGCCGTTATACGTAATCTTTGTTTATTTAGTCAATAGGGTGATCACCACAAAATCAAATCACTGCAATATTAATGCATAAAAAATGCATAGTTGTCAATGTTTTAAATAATTTCTAGGCTTCTTTGCTTCAGGGCCATCATGTTTTGCAAGGAACATCATACAAATTGGCCATTAAAAAGTAAATTCTAACAGCTTGGAAACAATCATTCAGTTCAGAAATACAAGTGTAATGTCTACAGAGGGATAACTGCCTTTATTGCTGCTGATGAAAAAACATTGTCAGAGTGTAATGTGTTTCTTCCGGATGGGGTTATCATGGATGCTCACCCTTAAAGGTAACTGAGGATATAGGGAATAAAACAATCTGTTGTGCATTGTACTAGTGAGATAAAACATATCAGCTGAGAGCAGAGAGCATGAGATACAATTCAGTGCTGTGTACCATACTAAAAGCTAAGAAGATTAAAAAAGACCAAAAGACCAAAATAAATAATGTTTTATACAATGTGCTACAGATTAAACCTATTCAGCCCTATAAAGTTCCAAATACATACATATTGCCCATGTACTGTAATTGCATTGATGTCATATTTATTCTCAACATCCCTTTTAGTTTTACAAGAATGTAAAGGGTAAATAAATCGTTCATGTTGCACACCTCTTAGATAAAACCCTGCAGTCTTTCAGACTGTCTTGTGTGAAGCCTGGGCATTTGCTTATGCTTCTATTGGTTTCTGAAACTATCTGCTACAAAGAGACAGAGATCATATAATGGATTAAAGATTATTCTCCAGAGTGGTGATGTCAAATCCAGGGCACTTGAGCTGTCTTGTTATACAACCTCCATAATTCTTAAGCAAATGCTAGAAAATCAATTTTTAGCCTTTTTTCATGACTTAGCATTTAAAATCGATAATAAATGCATATGAATATTTCATCCTTTTCTCTAGATTTACAGATTTTGAAGGGTCCTGATTTACTGATCATTTGACTGGTGTTCTGCCCCTTCTGTATTTTGGAGACATAATTTCCTATACTAGAAGGAGTTCTATACCGTCAGGTCCTGCTGAGTAACCTGTCTTGAGATCTTGTGTCCCAGTTACTAATACGTACTGTATACTGTATATTGACTGTTTAGTATTTTCTTATATAAAATAACTCAGACTCAATAAGAAACTTGTATAGGAGTTGTCAAGATAATACTGAAGACATTCAGGACAACACAACTCAGTGAAAAACACAGTCTAAATACAACTTAGACTACAGTAAGTTGCAGTTTAAAGAAATTGTGGCATAGATGCTATAACCTAAAAAGCAGGTATGTAAATTCCAAAATACTTTACGAGACACAGCAGATGTGGACAATATTAGGAGCTACAGTATGTTCACTCAGGCTGAAGAAGCCAATATAGCTGCTGGAATTCTTTACTTGATAAAAAGGGGAAAGTTCAAAATTAGTGAGTGGAATACGTATTTTAATCTTGATTATTTTGCTGCAATTATAGCTCAGGCATGATACAAAAAAAGCAGATTTCCTATATATTCAGACCAGTCAACACTGGTATCTGAAGCATATGCTGTGTAAAACTGATTTTTAATTTGATGAGTTTTGATTAAATTAAAACTCTTCCTTTTTATTATGCAGGAATGACGAAAGAGGGCAGTCAAATATCAAATGTATGATTAACTAGTGTATTTGTTTGAGAGAACAAGAACAAGAAAGAGAAAGACAGCATACAAAGCATAATGCCCTTTTTTGTATTAGAACATAAATGATATACCGCTACACAGATGGTGTCATTAATAGCTCCATCAATGAGGCGTAAAGTAGATATTAAACATGAAAATATTTGAACTAAGAACGTAATGCATGCTGTAGTTCAGGTGATTGTATACAAGCAGGCACAATAAGTGGTAAAAAATTTAAAACAAAGAATAATAGAGTGATTCTAACCTTGAAAAAGATTCCATGACATTTTTTTAATTTAAAGAATTGTATGAAGGCTATGTTTTGGTTGCTAGAACTGTAAATATATGTAAGGCTAACTCTACAAGCCCCTTTTGCCCCTAACCCAAATGTTAGTCAGTCCTGCCAGCTTACCCATGAACTGACAAAACAAATTTACTTTTAATTTTATCTCTATCCAAGGAAAAATGGTCCATCCCTGTGCAGTGTAAGTTTTCAGATCTGCCAGAAATGTGACAAAACCTGCATTATAAGTCCTGCTTTGGGGCCCAAATGACTATTCCGTTTGAGAAACCAGAGGGAATATGCAGACAACTAAAGTTATTTTAGTGCTTTGTTTTTTTTGTCTCAAAAAAGGCAAAAGCTGAATGCAATGCATTCCAAACAACACAGCATTGGTAATTCTATTTCATCAGCATTTTAATTGCGTTTCCAGTGTCACATTGTTTCAACTTGCTAAACTGAGAGTTTCTGTTTGCAATTAAAATTCCATATTAAACAAAAGCTGTGGTTTATACCTACCCATGCTGATCCTGTTCAAATTTTGTTTATTTAGAAAACAAAGGAATGCATTGGCATTTTCCTCTATGTGATGATAGAAAGGATTTTGTCTTTGGACTGGGGTCTTATTTGAGTCCTGCATATAATACACAACAAACACTTTATCTAGTCATGGTGACATCAGCGAATAACAGTAATAAGCTGTTAACTTCCCAATGCAACAACTTTATCTTAAAGTAACTATCTCCTAGATGGCCTGCTCCCCTAACTTCAATGTCCTAGAAGGGCCTAATCTTTTAATTGCCATCACCTAGAGGGACCTTCTCCCCTAACAGTATCCCTACTAATGCTGGTGCCCCATACACATATCTGAATAAAATAGTTCACTTCTAAATCAGTACATATAATAATAAATAAATATTCAACACAAAATGCAGATTAAGCAACAACAATAAAATGCTTCATTAAGCATGCCTACCCATATAATAATTATCATATTCATTACTTGAACTTCAGTAAGAAATAATCTACCCCCTGTAATGCAATATGAAGATATTAAACATTACCATGGAGCTCTGTAACCTGCATAAAAGTTATCTGCCTGCAACAAGATGCCCGTTCTGATCTGTGTGTAAATTCTATTATCTGATGATATTTCCTCTAACTTGAACTATTTGTTACATGCTTGTGCATACATAAACACTATTGTATATGTAATTTTGTTAACAATCAAAAGGTATTCTAAATATATTTGGGGTAATTTAGATGGTTTTATCATTACCTTTTAGCAATACTCTTATAACACACGTGAAAACAGTACCACAATATAGTGATATTTTTGTTTGATCTAGTAACTGTATCCCATATGAACAGTTTTAAAGGTACATATATCAGAAAGGCAGATAGAATCATTGAACCTTGCCACTGGGGTGGCCATTCAACTGGGAGACAAGGACTAGATTTACTCACCAAAGTGCTTAAAATCAGTGTGAAAAGCATTTTAATCATTTATTAATATCCTGGATAGTGATGGGTGAATCTGACCCATTACTCTTTGCTGAAATTTGTTTTCACTCTGTGGTGTAACAACAAACCTGGAGAAAAATATTGCTAATCATCACTCTGGGCAAAGTACAAGAGCAATAAGGGTACACAATCACATGATTATGGGCTTGTTCAAAAATCACTTGCATCTGAGGCATATCTATGCTCTTTAACTCACATCAGATTAAAGATCCTTTGTAGGTGTAGGGGGCAGAATGAACAGGCACAAAGCAACCTTTCCCTAATGCTTGGCATAGGTCCAGTGCTTGTGCCTAAATAACCCTTAAAGGGGTGGTTCATCATCACATTAACTTTTAGTATATTATAGAATGGATAATACTAAGCAACTTTTTAATTTGTCTTCAATATTTATTTTTTTTATAGTTTTTGAATTATTTGACTTCTTCTTCTGACTCCTTACAGCTTTCAAATGGGGATCATTGACCCCATCTAGAAAAGTATAGGCAGTCTAGGGACTTGCTGGAAATGTTATTGTCACTTCTAGCTATGCATCTTGGAACATTCCTGTATTTATTTCTGACAAACACTAATCACACATTCTTGCTTTATAGCTGGGTATTAAGAGATACACACAAGATAAGTGTTAATGCCCACAGAACACACCTGGATTACTTATACTCTTTCAATAAAACTAAGAACAGTCTTGTAATGTTAGGCTGCAACGTAATGCCAACAAGTCAAACTTCACAGCAATCTCTGAAATAACAAAAAGATGGCTAACATAGTGTTGATGTGCATACGGTTTTCTCTGGAGCACTCAATTTTGGGTTGCCTACTTTGTAAGGTTGTGGAATGCAATGGGAGAGTTTCATGGGAAGATAATTCCCTTATATAGAGGACCTATACTTTCTATAGCAGTGATGCTCTACCCAAATGTTAATGGACTGCAACTTCCAACATTTTCCAGCATATTATAATTGGTTTAAGCATGAAGGGAGCTGCAGAGATAAAATGAAAACACAGAAACAGCACTTTGGTATTTTTATGATGGTGCCATAGATTATACTTTTGCTGGGCCATATTTGTGTTAAAGGAACAGTTCAGGGTAAAAATAAAAACTGGGTAAATAGATAGGCTGAGCAAAATAAAAAATGTTTCTAATATAGTTAGTTAGCCAAAAATGTAATGTATAAAGCCTGGAGTGACTGGATGTCTAACATAACAGAATACAACACAACATCCTACTTTTCATCTCTCTAAATCTGAGTTAGTCAGTGACTTGAAGGGGGCCACAGGGGACATAACTGTTCAGTGAGTTTGCAATTGATCCTCAGCATTCAGCTCAGATTCAAAAGCAACAGTTATGACCAATGTGGCCCTCCCTCAATTCACTCATTGGTTACTGCCTGGTAACCAGGGTAACCAGTCAGTGTAAACAAAAGAGAGCTGAAAAGCAAGAAGTAGTGTTCGGTTCTGTTATGTTAGACTTACAGTCACTCCAGCCTTTATATATTACATTTTTGCCTAACTAACTATATTGAAAACATTTTTTATTTTGCACAGCCTTTCTATTTACCCAGTTTTTACTTTTATACTGAACAATTCCTTTAAATGCAGCTGTTCTGCATTTTTACCCATCATGCAGCCGTAATTAGAGTATAGCCTAGAGCTAAAGATATCCCAAATACTGTTTAACACCAGCAATATGTCACTTACTTAAACGAAGCAGAAAACAGAAGGCAGGGAGAGGTTATTTAGAAAGAGTTTAAATTCTAAGATATTGTGAGGGGTCCATCAATCTTAGTTTAAAATTGATTGCACTTGGTGGACTCAATTCAGTCAAATGCAATGTTTCCATTAATGAAGCTATTATCGCCACATTGTTTAAATTCTCCTTCCTCTTGCAACTGCTCATTTAAATGGGTTAGAAAAATAGTTCCTTCTTCCTTTATCAAACTTTCTATAACTAAAACTGTAGGAAAGGAAATGCACTTTCTTCGATAAGGACGATAGCAAAATAAACACAAATTAGATATCTTATGCTTTTGTTGGCCATTAGCTTTTGTAATGATTGCTTTTTGTTCTAGTCCACAGAACATAAAGGAATACAATAATGGTAGATCATTGAACTAGATATCTCATAACAATGCATTGACTGAACATTAATGCTTTAAGACTGTACCTATGGCAACATGTAACTCATTAATAACTGTACAATTATGATCTAAAAAGTCTTGAAGCATTTTTCCAATAGTATATATGTATATATATATATATGTATTAGAGGGGATGTGTGGGGTTGGTTTTAACTCAAATGGAGAGCTGAATTACAACACTATGGAAACAGTTTTATATGTGGAGGGAAAGGAAATTAATTTTAGGTTTCAATTGTCCTCAATATGTTAAATAGACATGTCTTGGATATTTAATTGTACAGGAAAAGATTGGGCTATCAAAATATTCACAAGGATCATTTATTGACAGTGGGCTAATTTGCCCCAATTAATCCCATAGCAACCAATAATTAATTAGTTTTAATCAGTCTTCTGCAGCCAGGACATATTTGTCCATTGTTTGTAAATGAGCCCCATAGTAAGAGATTAACAGTAGCTTTCCCCTTTGTGCTTGTTAAGACAATTTATTTAAACTAAATATCAAAGATAGACTGAGCACTGTAAGATGTTTTGTTTTTTGCTCCTGAATCTGGCAAAGAGCCCTATAATGTGCTGTTAGTCTGATACAGTTTTCAATTTGAATGTGACTTAGACTGATCCGCTAGGAATGAAATAGCATGAGCACATCATGAGCAATGGCCAGCTTCCAACTAGAAGATGTGCTGACAAATTTGAACTATGTTATAGTTCACATAAACAGACTGAAGGAAAAAAATATATATATTTTTTTGTAATAATATTGCCAGGAGTAGGCAGACCACCTTTAAACATATGCATTAGAAGATTTTCAATATAAGGCTATGACAAGAACCCAAAAGTATATGTAAACATTATAAATAATAAAATCCTGCCTCAAGGCATTAGATTTTACTAAAATTTGTAATTTCTGTTTTTATGTGCCCAGAAATATGAGCCAGATATGAGTTAAGCTACCAGTAGCAATCTGCCAAAAATGTTAATAGAGTAAAAAGTATGTTTTTTGCATAACCATATGTCTCTCTTGGTATATTCAGTTGTGTTTCTGAATTTACTGAAACCCTCTATTCTGAGTGGAGGGTAATTACTACATGCTACTGTCAAAAAGACTAGGATTCCTCTATAATGGAAGAATTGTAACGAAGTAGTGGAAGTGTGTAACACTCTCTAGTTATCAGGATTCTTATTGCCTTTGAACAAAGTGCAATATTATTTAGGAGTAGTGTAGTCTAGGGACTTGCTGGAAACATTAATATCACTACTAGCTATGCATTTATGGGGAAATCCATTCCTAGAACACTTTAGACTGTGTGTATTTCCTTCTGCCAAACACTAATCATATATTCTTGCTTTATAGCTGGGTATTTAGAGATACACACAAGATCAGTGCCATAGAACAAATCAGGATGAATTACACTCCTGATAAGGCCTGTTCATGTTCACTCCAAGCTTTTCTATGTTATCCAATCAATGAACCAATGTAATGTCACTTTCGAGAAGAGAAATCTATATCTCCCAACCCAGACAAAATTTCAGATATTTTCATATGGGTCTTAATTAGCTGCCTGGCTGCAAAGGCAAGAGTGTTAGAACATCTATGAAACTTTAATACACTGATGATAATTACCAGCTTTACTGAACACACCAACAAACCATCCAACCTGTTTATTAATAGTATTGATAGGCTTTGTTTTAAATGATTACAAAGTTACTAAAACCAAAATGTGATCAAGGTGAATACAGAAATCTCAAGGAGCTTTTTTCTATTATTAAATATAAGTGTCAAAGGGTAAGCATGGCCCTTACAAAAGATTGGAAAGCAATAATTTTAAAATGTACGCATACTGTATTTGTCATTATACGTTTCACACCCTAAACAACTAATTAGCATATACTGCAGAGAAACAAGAGCAGTCATGTAATATGCATTTAAATGTATGCTAATAACCAATAAACATATGGAAATATATGTGCCCCATTTTAAACATGGTAAAGTGGAAATTCTAAACTCAATTGAACAGCAGCTCAGAAATATACTGCAGATATGCTATGGACTTATATTATTCACATTTGATCTGGGGAATTTAGAATAATATTTTTTTATCAAAATTTTCAGGATTTGTCAGGATTTTTTTAATGAATTGAAACCTCAATGAAGGTTTATAGTTCTGTCAAAATTTGGGAAATTATAAACTATTCAATTTAATGGGGGTTCATACTGTTCTACAAAACATCCATGTGAATACTTGATCTCCAATGCAAGGTATTATACAGTATATGAAGCTGAACCTGCATTTATCCTGCTGTATGTTGAGAAGTCATTGTATATATGATATTGACATTTATACTTAACCTGTCATGTGGTCTGGGCTATAAAACTGGCACTATATTAATCTGATCAATTGTTGTGATACCCGCATTACATTTATCATGCAAGCCCTGGGATACTAAAAGGAATTTCTGCCATTATTTTACAATCAGCCCACTGTGTGGAACATTGTGCAAAGAGCCACAGACTTCTGCTTTTGATGAACCTTGAATTGAGAGCTGTCTGCATAAGGTACTTCTCAATTTAAATAGAGTGGAAAAGGCAAGTACGCACATGATATAGAGCAGCAAAATGTGCAGCTGACATCAGGACACTGTGCTTATCATCTGCCCTGATGCAGGTCGTAAGAAGGGGGCTTAGCTAAGGTGACCAAATTTTTCATCAGAGTAGAAAGCAAAGAGCAGTTGGCAAGTGCTCCACAGAGAAGAACTAATGGAAGCTCTCTTGTTCCCCTTAATACTGAACCTCTCCTAAGTGGATTTAAGCCTAAGAGGAGTCATCATTAGTCAGGACTAGTAAGGAATAGCTAGACACTGTAATAGTCTCTCTAGAAGAGCCAGACAAATTAAGGATACCTATAATGAACAGCTTTGGCTCCACCAAGAAGTGATAGAAGGGATTAGATCCCAAGGGCATTTTTTCCTAGTCAGGGAATCAGAGACAGGACAATGGGGATTTAGAAAGATTCCCCCTTGGTTTCCCATTAGAAGTGTCCCCAGAAAAAAACAGAAGAAACTCTGGGTAGACTCTGGATGATCTCTCTCAGTGCTATTAGAGGGAAGGCTCTACAACTGGTCTGTATAGTATGCATTGACTATTGCACCCTGGCCACATTCTGTATCATCACACCATTCTCCCTTGTGGATCTGTGTTAATACATGAGTTCAGTTATTGTTTGAACTGCTGGGGCCCAAGTATTGTGCACTGCACCCATTTATAGTTGTACAACACCCTGTCTCCACACCTTTGCAGGACTCAACCCCAGGACATTATGGTCTCATCTAGAGCACAGAATTGGGGTAAAGCTCATAGTTAGAGCAACAGTGCCACTCAGTGTACTAGGCTGACAGTAAGTTTTTTTTACCCATACAGCATGTGACAGTTTAAAATTTCATATTTATAAGCTTACACTACACTAAGGGGAAGATTTACTATTGGTCGAATTTGAGGGTTAAAAAACCCTTGAATTCGACCATGTGAATAGCTGGGAATTGTTGGGGAATAAAAATCCTTCAATTTCGAATATTGAATTCGAAGGATATTACCGCAATTTGATTGGTCCAACGATTGAATAGAAAATATTCAATCTATCAATATCTATCAATCAAATCGATCAATTTCAACGATTTTAACCATCCGATCGAAAATTTTCAATCAAAAATAACTAAACCCAATTCGGTAGCATTGATCCTGCGAAATAGGCAGTCGAATAAAAATTTAAAGGGGAAGCACTTCGACTGTTGAATAGTCGAATAGATTTTTATTAGAATCATTAGAATCATTCAATTCGATCGAAATTTCAAAATTCATTGGTCGAAGTGGTCTTCAAAAACATTCGAAAATTTGAATTCAAATCTTTTTGAAAATTCGAACGAACTTCAAATCCTTCATGTGAATTTAGTAAATCTTCCCCTAAATGTGGATGGATATTAATGTCCTGCAAAGTTATTGTCATTAGTAGTGATGGGCGAATCTACCCAGTTTCGAAAAATTAGCGAATTTCCAGCGAAATTCACAATTGGCAAAAAAATTTGTGAAACGAGTCGTGGCACGTTTTTGATGCGTGTCGCGTCAACTTCAACGCATCGTTTTCGACGTGCGTTGCGTCGTTTTCATTGCGTTGTTTTCGCGTCGCGTCATTTTCGTCGCATCGCGTCAAAAACAACGCGCAACTCTTTTTTTAAGCGATTTTTCACATTTCGCAAATTTATTCGCCAGCGTTGAATCGCGGGAATTTGCTGCGAATTCGCAATTCGAAAATTCAAATATTTTTGAAAATTTGATCAAATTTCGAATCATTCATACGAATTTAATAAATCTGCCCCTAAGTCTGGATGAATGTCCTGCATAGTTATGTGTCATTGTCAGACTCAAATACTTTACTTATAATGCACTTCCCAGGCCACTAGAGAACAAATAAAACAAAAGTAGACCAAGCATAGAACCTTGCAGCACCCATCAAGAACACCTCCTCGAAAGAATGCCCCACTGACAAACCCTCCCTGTACATGTTATTTTTGCCAGAAGAAAAATATAAAGGCAGTAAATTCCCAGTTATTTTTTTTGGTATTATGAGATGTAAAGTACTTTCACCTTCTACTTCTAACTGGGAGAGATGAAAGGTGAAAGGTCAAGTCTGATTTGTTAAGTAGTAGACGACCCAGGGGAGACATGTCATGAGAAACTCTTTGTTAAAGTATTCAAGGATCTATATGTATAGAGAATTAAGAGCAGTTATTAACCAGGGTAAATCAGTGTCTTGGAGAAGACTAGTGATCTTAGATAGTGAGTTGTGTATCAGGTATAAAGATTGGACTGACAGAACACATTTAAAGATAGCACTGGAAAAAGTCAGAATTCAGATGAAGACACATGACTTCTTACAAGTTTTTTAAGGTTTTGTCTCATTAAATATGTTTCACAGTCTGTGATGTTTTTGAGATAAGTATAACTCCGTGGTGAATGGTGCATGACAACCATGATATATTGGATATGATGCTATAGCATGAAATTCCTTCAATAAAGGCTTAGTTATTGTTTTATATATATTTCCAGCTACCACATACTTCTCATCCAAATATTTTTATAGATAGTTGTCTATAACATTATTTGTCCACTTATACAGAAAAAAGCAATGAGCATGTATAGTGGAGTGAATAAATAATGTATGTGGTGTGTTGTTAAAACCATCCATAATGACAGATCTTAGATGGAAAATAGATTGCCTGCATGTAACTCTCCTCTTGCTATTTACTCTTCAATAGACATGATTGATGATTCATTAGCAAAACATATCTAAAGTTCTGTACATTTGTCTACAGCAAAATAAAGAAACGAGAATGCATTCTATTGGAATGGCTTGTAATGCTTTAAAGCGCTTTTAAAAATGAGCTAAAAAATAAATCTTAGGAAATAATATGAAACAGAGAACGGCAGAGCAAATGCTTTCAAATATGACTTCTTATTAAAGTACTTGACGTGTGATATTGGATCTTAAGGTGCCTTATATTAGAAAATCAAATATATACCTGTTTCATACATATTCTCACATACAGTATACTGTAGATACAAAATGTGAAGGTGACACATTAAAACATGGGGTCTATACAGGAAACAATGCCTAATTTTCTTTTTTTTTACAATGTCAGTACTATAGATAGTATTAGCAGAGATCATTTGTTATACAATAAAAGGGAACAGATGAAAAAATAGGACTGAAATTCAGGATAGTCAGTCAAGAAAAACGGATAAAAAAGAAGACATTAGGGATGTTTTTCAAGTTCATATTTTTCTCACCTCAATTTGTTCCACAATGGAAATTGTGTTGCTGCGGCTTTTGTGGCAATACTTTTAGTGCTAAATGTTGCTGAAATTTTGTAAAAATATTCACCAATGATTAAATGGGGAATTTTGCCACCGATCAATGCTTTTTTAGTAGTGAATACAGTTATTCACAGGTTTCTGAAGTATTCCAAATAAGAAGAGATGTTAATAATATGATATTAAAATACTAGATAGATAGATAGATAGATAGATAGATAGATAGATAGATAGATAGATAGATAGATAGATAGATAGATAGAATGCACTACACAGCTTTGTTTTACAGTGATACAATTTGATTTACCTAGTTTCATCTTTTTTTTTTAAATCTTTTTTTTTATTACATTTAACCAACTGTTTCATTCAGATTCAGAAAGAGTTGACATATCAGTTGCACAAGTTCTCAAAAAATATTTTACATGTTACAGAGACATTGCCAATATTATTATATTAACATTTCTATATAACATTCAATTCTCTTGTTACCTTGATGGATCAAACTGAATTTTGCTTTTACCTGCAGTCTTACTTTTCCTAGCTTCAGTACATCCTTGGGGCTCTGAATCTGTATATAGTGCACCTTGTTTTGGGGGAGTTAACCAAAAATAACATAGAAAAGGGGAAAGAGTACCAGGCTTAAGTGTCTTAAAGCTTTAAAGGGAAGTATTTTAACAGTAAGTTTAAGATTATATATCTCAACCTTAATAGCCTATTACATGTAATCGAGCATTAGTAAGAACTTTGTAGTTTGACAGTACCCTTAGGGGCAAATTTGCTATTATTCCCCAAAAAAAATCATTTCTATTCGATATTCGATTAGCATTCGATTTTTGAATGTTAATCGAATAGTTCTAGGCTACCTTTTATTCGATATTCGATGTATTGAGTCCATATTGTCCAAGTGGTCCAGTGTTTCCGAATAGCTGTTGGAGATTCAGCATGTATTTCTTCAAATTTGCGGATTTCTTCCATTTCTGTCCTCCATTCAGAAAGAGTTGGTGTAAGTGAAGATTTCCATTTGCGGGGAATTAAAATTTTTGCAGCATTTAAGGCATATTGTGTATCGATTTATTATAGAGGTGTTGCGGAACGGTATTATGATGCAGTAAAACTTCGGCTGGTGTAGCCTGGATGCTGAGTTGAAGTTTATCATTGCATATACTCAAATCTCAGACCAGTATTTTTGTATTGCCACACAGTCCCACAGGATGTGTAATAAGTCCAGTCTATAATCCTTTGAAGGACACTTGCCTGATATAAAAGTATGAAATCTGGTAGTTCAGTGCCACCCTTATTTTTAGGACGTGTAAGAATCTCAAACTTGATACGAGGTTGTTTATTATTCCAGACAAAGTTCCAGATCAAATTATTTAGTAGTTATTTAGTAACTTGAAGAAGTCTGGTGGGGGTTTCATTGGAAGTGCTTGAAATACAGTGTCAGGCTGGGACATCAGGGGCCCGCCCAAAAATCTTAGACCAGGGGCCCACCATAAAACGTAGACCAGGGGGCCACTCTTAGTACTAATATTCGTCATCTCCTCAATCAACCTCTGTTCTTCTATTATGTTTTCTTTACATATTATAATCAATTATTCCATCCATCTAGCCTCTTTGTTCTCATAGAAATAGGGAATTGCCATGAAATAGGCCAAATGTTTAGCAGCATGAGGGCCCACTGACACCTTGGCCCACCAGGAGTTTTCCTGGTATTCTGGTGGGCCAGTCTGACATTGTTGAAATACATATAGTAAACCATGACAGTGTCTTATTAGACCAAACATTTAAATCACCTTTAATTTCCTGTAAGAGAGAGAGGTAGTTAATCCGGGCCCAATCATTACAATTTGGAGTTAGATGGATAACCAGGTAATGAAGTTTATCCTTCCCCATTTAAAGGGAAATTTATCCACTGAATCCCTATAAATAGTATTGGGTAAGCTAACATTCAGAGCGCTAGACTTATCATAGTTAGTTTTAAAATCGCTTAGTGAACTGAACTGTTTAATTTCTTGCATCAAATTAGGTAATGTAACAATCGGTTGTGCTAATGTAAAGAGCAAATCATCCGCATATGCACATATCTTATACTGGGTATTGCCAGCTATTATTCCATGGATATTTGGGTTATCTCTGATTTTACACAGAAAAGACTCTAAAGTCAGGATAAACAAAAGGGGTGACAACGCACACCCTTGTCTGCTGCCGTTGTACAGTGGGATAGATTCCGAAAGGGAATTATTTATTTTAATTTTGGCTGTAGGTGAGGTACATAGAGATGATATCCATTTTATAGCGTTTGGACCCATACCTATAAATGTAAGACAGTGGAACATAAAGTCTTAAGTCTTACCCTATCAAAGGCCTTTTCTGCGTCTGTTGGTAATAGGAAAAGGGGGGGTATGTTCCTTGTTGACTATTGCTATGGTATTGAAAACTTTGTTTAAATTATCTCTCGCTTCTCTATGGGGAAGAAAGCCAGCTTGATCTAAATGGATAATTTGAGCTAGGCCTGGTTTGAGGCGAGTTGCTATGATCTTAGACATTAATTTAACATCATTATTAATCCGAGAGATTGGCCTGTAACTATTAGGAGAGGCTGGGTCTTTCCCTTTTTTGATTATGAGGCTGATATGGGCTTCTTGCATTATGGGTGACCATGTGTGGCCATCTTTAATTGCATTAGAGTCCTTGAAAAGTGGTATGAGTTTATGTGGTTTTAGAGTCTTATAGAAGGTCATAGAGAATCCATCCGGCCCTGGGCATTTGCCAGCCGGCGTATCTTTAATAGATTGTTCTAATTCCATAGTGGTTATTTCCCTTTCAACTGTCTGTAGCCAATTCAGGTCCCCCTGCTTCATACTGGAGGATTTCAGGTATATTATATATTGGCTATCTGGTATAGTATTTCTTTGTTGTGGGAGGGGGGATCTGTCCTATTGTGTATGTTGTATAGACCTTTATATAAGTCAACCAGGACTTTATGTATTCCCTTGGGAGAGTTGTGTAAGTAGCCTTTTGTGTCTTTCATTTGGAATATGTGGTTTTTATGTTCTCTAACTTTTAAAGATCTGGCTAATAAGTGACCACATTTGTTACCATGTTCGTAGTATAGTTTTCGTAAGGTAAAGGCGGCTCGATCAGTTTCTCCTTGCACCTAGTTTCATCTTGTGTTAAATTATTTAAAGCAAAATCAGACTGACATCAATTTGATCACCTCTGCCAGGCCATGTTAACTTTCTTTGACATACAGTAGGTAGATTTGTCAAATATAAAAGAGTTTAAACTGTTAGCAGCGCCCACCCTTTTTCTTTGAAAATACCTACAGGTAGGTGCATAGATAGCTTTACCAAGCAGGCCATGCCTACAGAATGCTCATCCTAATAATGCTGATTACAACATTCAACATGTTCTACAACAAAATATGGATGAGCCACAATCAATTATAAAAAAAAAAAAGCCAGGGAACCACACAGCAAAATCTTAAAATAAATCTTAAAGTTGTTTTATACGTTTTCCAAGCTATCCAGGGCCAATGGCACAGTTAAGAACCCTTTAACAAGATCTAATCACTCAGCCACACTTTACTTCATTGTTGATGTACTGTTTGCAAGGGGCCAATCAGCTCCCAGGGGGAGCTTAGGGGTTAAGTCCAAGTTCATGGTACAGACAAGGGTTCAGGAATAATAGCGAAGTCAAAATCCAGGCAGAGATCAATAGGCAGGCAGAATGGTAGCAAGGTCAAGTTCAGGCAGGGTCAAAGTCCAGGAATCAATATTAAACAAATTATCAAACACCCAGGAATGCACAAAACAAATCTTATAATCAGGCATTGAACCAGCGTCCTGGGTATCCTTTTATTTTGAATTTGGTGCTGTCTTGTGTGACGTCATCATGCCATGTGAGTCATGGGCACAGCCATCTTGCCTTCTGCACCAAAGAAGAGAGACAGTGCTCATGACAATACCCTTATGGGGGGCCACTGGACCACCGAGCCTTGGCTTCTGGGGAAATTCATTGTAGAATTCCCTTACCAATCGAGGGGCATGTACATCGTGTTTCTCCCAAGAACATTCTTCAGGGCCAAAGTCCTTTCACTTAATGAGGAACTAGAGAGAACCCCTGGAAAGTCTGGAATCCAAAATCTTTTCCCCTTCATACTCCTGTTGACCATCCACGCAGATGAAGGAGGAGACTGATCAGAAGAGAAGTGGTTGGAAATTGCTGGTTTTACCAGGGAGACATGAAACACATTAAGTATTTGCATCTCAGGGGAAGTGATAGTGGGACTGCCACAGGATTAATTATTTCCAAAATGGAGAAAGGACCAACAAACCTTGGGCCTAACTTGGTAGAAGGAACCTTTAAATGAATGTTCCTTAAGGACAAACACACCTTTTCTCGGACTTTGTATGGAGGATCTCAGTCTGCGATCAGCAAAAGTCTTATGCACCAGAGCACTATTCTCCAAATTTGCTTTTGTCGTGGCTAGGGTTGCCACCTGGCCAGTAGCTTTCCGGCCCGGCCGGTAAAAATGATGGTTGGCCCCAATGTTATTAATAGGGATAAAAGATTAATATATATAGGAAAGCCGGTATTTTTTTCCGGAAAAGGTGGCAACCCTAGTTGTGGCCCAAATAGCAGTGTAGCCGGGAAAAGGGATCTTGGATAACTCAAAGCTGCATTTCTCTAATTTGGCAAAGAGTTCTTCCTCAAGATTATGATATCATCTAGGTACATGACCATGGACTTCCCCAAGGGATCTCTTTGGGGGCATTGCAAAGACCAAGGCATTAGGAATACCTTGCAATACCCGTCCCGGGTATTAAAGACCATCTTCCAATCATCTCCTTCACAAATACGGATGAGATTGTATGCCCATGTAGATCCAGCTTAGTAAAATTCTTAGCCCCTTTCAATTGATCAAACACTTCAGTGATAAGAGGCAAGGGTATAGGTTTTTAATAGTCCTTGGTAGCCGATGCAGGGACGCAAAACATTGTCCTTCCTCTACACGAAGAAGAAGCCCGCCCCTGCCGGAGAGGTAGAAGTATGAATAAAACCCCACTGGAGGTTCTCCTGGATATAGTCCTTCATGGCAGAGGGTTCTGCAGGTGACAGGGGACAGGTATGATCTCTGGGAGGCATGGTTCCAGGAAGAAGATCAACAGGGCAATCATAGCAACAATGAGGAGGGAGTAAATTCCCTGTAAACTGTTGGCAGGGACTGAAGATCATTAGAGGAGATGGTAACACTGTGGAGAGGAGTAGTGGGTAAACAATGTTCTTGACAATAAGGACTCCAACGAGAGATCTGGTTGGTGGACCAATCTATGAAGTGATTGTACAGACATAACAACAGTAACCCCAACACCACAGGAGAGGAGGGACAAGAAATAATTAGAAATGTAAATTTCTCAGAATGCAAAGCCCCAAAAGCCCCTGTATCCCAATGGGATACAGGGGAACACCCATTTGTTTAGCAAAAGCAGTTTCCATGAAGTTTTCTGCAGCCCCAAAGTCAAGAAATGCTCAAACTTGAAAAGTCTTAGTGTGCAGCCGGATCTGTAGAGGAAGGTGAAACTGGTGAGAGTTCACTTGGAGCTTTGGTGTAATTCCACCCAAATGAGACACTCCACATTTACCTGGGGGAGATGGATTCCTCGACTTCACAGGACAGGAATTGGCAAAATGGTCTTGACCGCCACAATACAGACACAGACCAGCGGAGCGTCTCCAGAGTTTTTCCTGCTCAGAGAGATGTGCCTTTCCAATCTGCATAGGTTCTTCATGAGAGGCGAGAGGCGGCTGCTGGGAAGAGGTAGGCAGGAGAGGCCTTTGGAAATGTGAAGCTAACTTAGGTTGGAATGTCTTAGTGCGCTCCTTGACCGATTGATGCTCTCTGAGACATTTGTCCACTTTAATAACAAGAGCAATCAAATCCTCCAGCAATTCAGGAAGTTCTCTGGAAAAAAGGTTTTCTTTAAGTTGAGTAGACAATCCTTGGTAAAAAAAAAAGCCTTGTCATTCCAATTAGTTTCTGTCATTAAAGTTCTAAAGTCAATAGCATACTCATTGGCACTGCGACTTCCCTGACGGATATGCATTTGCGACCCGACCTGGGGCATGAAACACAGTACAGAATGCCTGGAGGAACTCTTTAGCATCAAAAGTCAATGAAGAATTCTTCTCCCACAGAGGTCTTGCCCACTCAAGCGGTTTTCCCTCCAAACGAGGCATCAAGTACCCACTTTTGCCTGCTCTGAAGAGGATTGTGAGGGTTGAAATTCAAACTGTATAAGACACTCACTGACAAACCCTCTGCATTCTAGCAGATCCCCATTATAACGAGGAGGAGGAGAAATGCGCCAAGGAGGAGAAATGCGCCACAGAAGGAGAAACTGGGGGTGGGGGAATTCCCCGCAGCCTGGGGAGTGGGAGGCATATAAGAAATAAGAGTATCGAGTACTTGCCCAGTGTGGACTTGCTGAGTCTCATACTCTCCCATGCAGGACGCCAGCCCCTTCTGTCATTCGGCATTGCTTACTCGGAAGGGTCCATGGCCCGATTATAATGTCAGGGGGCCTAGCAAATCCCAATGGGAGAAGTCTGGACAAAGGAGGAAGCTTAGGGATTTAGTCCAGCTTCACAGTATAGACAATGGTTCAGGAACAATAGCGTAGTCAAAATCCGAGCAGAAATCAATAGGCATGCTGAAAGGTAGCAAGGTCAAGTTCAGGCAGGATCAAAGTCCAGGAATCAATATTAAACAAATTATCAAACACCCAGGAATGCACAAAACAAATCATATAATCTGACATTGAACTGGCATCCTGGGCATCTTTTTATTTTTAATTTCGTACCAGCTTGCGTGACATCATCATGCTGGCGTCCTGACGTCAACATAGGCCCACATGGGTCATTGGTGCCACCATCTTGCCCTTGGCACTGAAGAAAAGAGACGCGTTGTCTGGCACTCATGACACTGTTATGAAGGTTTAAAGCCTTGCTTCTTAAAGCAATATTGTTTGATACAACAATTTAAAAGTATGTTGTGCACCTCTTGCTGCTTTTATGTGCAGTATATTTATGTGACAGGTGCATCACTCCATTGTATATGTGGTCAATTATTTTATTAAAATCTGTAAATTTAAATTGCAGTTGTCAAATTAAATTTATTAAAGTAATATTGAAATCTGTTTAGTGTTATCCTTTCTTTGGGGGAGGGGTATGATCTCTAATAACCAAGCACCTACATTCATGCAATAATCCAAATACTAATATAAACTGAGTAACATTTGGTAGTGTGAATGTCATTTCAAATAAGACCTTTAGACGTTTGATTTGTGAATTTCTCTATTAAACAAGCGAATAGACTACCATGTAGGTCAGATGCACTGGGATCTTTTCATTTACCATAGCTGGAAGGTTGTTCACTCCATTGTTAAACGTTCATACGAGACTGTTACTGAGTACCAGAGATATACACATTCAGCTAATATTTTTGTTTTATGCTGTGTCACATTCAGGCATTGAAGTTATTCTCTTTAGTGACAATCTTTTATATCACATAGATATGTTTTTGAGGACAACAAGAATGTTGTCCTCCAAAAGGACAATACAAATGCTCTGCCAATTTTTGAAGGAAAAAAACTTTGGATATACAATGCTCTATCTAATTTTACAATATTAACCACATTTTACTAAATATTTTAATAATAATTTTAATAAATACAGTTTGGGATTAATTTTACTTTGGAATACATGGTAAAATGTTTCATTGAAAAAGTAAAATTATTTCCCTTCAGAATTCAGTAATTTTATGCATTTAAATCTTTTACACCCCTTTGGGTACCAGGTAGCCAAAACACACATGCTAGGAATTTGAGATCAGTGGTGAGTTGACCTCTAGCAAAACAACAGGGTCATATCATACTCTCAATATGGCTATTATATGTTTGATTTATGTGATTCTCAGGTCAGGTTTTGCTACACCTGACTTTTTTTAAAGTAGTTGGACAAGGTAATCTTTGACACAATGCATATTGCATTATTGCAAAGACTTTTGGGTTGGTGAATAGAATTCATGTATCATGACAGGAAATTATATTTGATAACTCATATTTATGGGTTTTTATTGTCCTTTGGTGTGATTCAGGCAACTTTGCTGGTGTCTCAATAATGTTCAGGTTGCAGGATTTAGGTGATAAGCAATCTAAGGAAAAGCATTCCCAAAAGTAGCAATATAGCATTCCTATGAACATTGGTGCCTTGATTGCCTTAATCTGGCATTGCATTTAGTTTGTGTCAGCATAATTGTTCTACTGTTCCCTTGTCAGGGATTAATGTGATATATTAAGCTTTTTGGGTCTCCACATCAGCAAAACATTTTGGAAAGTCTAATATGTCTGGATTTGGTGGCATTCCGATGTACTCACATGAAGTGGGAATACAAATGGAACATATACAGTATTATCATATTGCAGGTTACATACAATATTTGGTTCAGAAGTCTGTACGTTCAGGTCCTATACATCAGCATAAAGAGTAATGAGGCTGCATAATGTACCATTTTTAGGGGTTTTAGTCAAATTCTCCAGGATTTATGTTACACTGTACCTATCAGAAATACTGTACATCAGCATTTTGCTGTTACCAAATATTTAAGGAGGTTATTTACTAAAACTCAAATTTATGTCATCTTTTTATTAAACCAAGCTCAACCAAACTCCCATCTATGATTTACCTTATCAATAAAACAACTCAAAACATTTGGTGGGAGAAAACTCAAATCATACAAATTTTTCAGATATAACACACAAATTGCTTGATTTTTTTGGTGTATAGCTAGAAAATCCTGAATTTTTGGTCTATCGGACTAAACCCAGCTCATATTACAGTATCTTCAAATTGTAAAAGGGACATCTGCCATTGACTTCTACTTGAACTCAGTAGGTTTGAGATGGCAGATTTTTGGTTTCAGACTTTTGGCAGCTTCTGGGTAATATAAATCTAGAAAATAATTTCCACAAAAATTTTGAGTTCTTCCCCAAAAACCCAAGACCAGAAAAAATCAAGGTTTAGTAAATTTCCCCTTGCTGTAAATCTGTGATCATTTTAATCAAGCATTAAGGAGGACAGACATGCATAGATGACATCATGAATTAAACAAAAGGAAATTCATTAGAACAACCAAAATGGTGGTCATGAACCACTAATTTGCAGAAGAATAGAATCTAGATTTAGTCATTGGAAGATACCCATTACCCTTGAATTAAGAAGTCAATAGGATTTGTCCCAAATGTAACATATTTCTTTCATTAAAATATTTAGAGGTTTTCCAGTTTTTTCCCATTTGTAGTTGCACAAAAATTGGAAGATTTTAAGGTTGTCTTATTAGTAAAAGGGGTTTTATTTGTTTGTGCCTATTGTATTAAGCTGCTTTTTATAAATTACTTCACATTAATGGTTTGAGAATAAACTTTTTCATGGTTTCAAAAACCTATAAACCACTAAAATGAAAATGTTGATAAATAAAGTATTTTAAGGAGGCGTCTATTCTTGTGCAAATAGGTGACATCATTTTATGTGTGTAATGGGCAATTTCCAATGACTACTCAAGCATATTGCAAATAAACACAAGCAAACACTATCATGGAATAAGGAACCTTAACAGATGGTATATGACATGACCTACAGAAACCAAAGTCAAGAAAACATTAAGATGTAATGAGAATACCACACATCTTGAGGTGTTTCTAAACTACACGATTGGAAAGCCACCTTTAATATTTGTTGCTCAGGTTCTTTATCATGATTGGAATGCCACCTTTAATATTTGTTGCTCATGTTTTTTATCATTTTATTTGGCTGCTGGCACTGAAGAACTGCATAAATACTGTATCAAACATGTTTTACATATGGATCCCAGCTATTGATAGACTACAGCCTCCAACATGCTTTAACCCTTGATAATTGACTATGTTGTAGGCTAGTGTAATTTGGCTCATACTTGATTGGGCATAATTTAAATATATTAATAGTAGAAAAATTAAAGAGGAAGGGGTAGGACCTTTATTATTAGAGTGGTGGGGGG
>CM044447.1:62090905-62101205 GCA_024363595.1 Xenopus borealis
CCCACATAAATACCTCTTAAAACACCAAACACAAATAAAACTACATAAATATATACCAGCACAGAGTTAATCACACAGTATTATACATTGTGTATATGATAGATACAAAATAATCGCTAACAAGTGGTCATTGCATAATCTGCATTAATATGTTACATTGTAATGTTGTTATCTAGTATAGAGGAAGCAATATATATATATATAGATCCGCACTCCTGGGATTTTAATATTATTAAAATCTTTATTCCAATCAACGTTTCCCCCTCAATCAAGTTGAAAAGCCATTAAACACATAACCTTTATATAACCCACTTAGGTGCAACCACTCCCCACATAAATAACCCATCCCCCTATGGATGTCATCTCAATTTACAAACAATAAATAAATAAACAGTTTATTTGCAGGTTCCTATCAAAAGTTAAATACAATAAATAGTATCTTTACAATAAATATGCACATAATAATCACCAAAAAAGTAGACATATAAAATCACATAATATGGGTCCAGGGTGAGCTAAATGCACCTTCGCCTGACAATATCGTGAGTTCAAGAAGCAATTAAAATAACATTGTTCATTAAGCCTTTTGCTGTCAAAGTATCTAATCTTCTAATCCAGTATGTCTCATGCTATAACAACATTTGACACCTATTGCCTCCTCTTCTAGGCTCAGGTACATAGTCAATACAAAAATATACTTAAAAGTGGGTAATTTATGGCCGTTTTCAAGATACAGTAGTGTTTAGCCAATGGCTTCACTGTCTTACTTTTTGCACTTGTGTCTTTCGAAATTTACAATGATTACATGATTACATTTCTGATATAAATATCAATGACATATTTATACAATATGATGTTTTATGATAACTGACATACATGAAATATATATCCTATACAAGTCCAGGTAGTGAAGTTCATTAGGCAGATAAACATAGTGTAAAAGCATAAGATATGTTACTATGCCCTGCCTTGCTTGGCCTTTTTTCTTTAGTTTTTACTAATTGCCTGGGATGTGTGCCCCAAACATCTATGAACAAGAATTAATTTCTTGTCACTCATTAATTTCATAAACTGCAGCAAGGTGCTACATTAAACCCTAGGTTCTTTCACGCTCTCCTGGGATTCAAGCCAGGGGCTTTTGGGTTTCTGGCTCTATGCTCTATCTATTAGGCCAGGAGAGCAGCCTGTAGGGCTGCTCACTATAGATTTCCTAGCCTCTGCAGCCCCAGCCCAGCAGCAGCCTGATTGGTTGCAGTCAGCCAATCAGGGCGGACTCAGCCCTATTTTAGGCCAGTCCTCTGTGCACACCTTGCCGGAGCATTTACCGTGCTAGTACTGAGTACCTGTTATTTCTGTCTTGCCTTGCCTTGTCTTGTCCTTCCTGTCCTTCCTGCCTTCCCTTATCCTTCCTGCCTTGCTTTGTTCTTCCTGCTTTACCCTGCCTTACCTTAACCGTGTCCTGATCTTGTTTGTTCCTTGATTCCAGTCCTGCTCTGCTCTCCAGTCCTCTCCTCCTGCTCTGCTCTCCAGTCCTCTCCTCCTGCTCTGCTATCCAGTCCTGCTATCCATTCCTGCTATCCAGTCCTGCTATCCAGTCCTGATATCCAGTCCTCACACCTTCCCCTATCAGTCTCTAAAGCGCCCCCTACCCAATCCTTGACAGGTTTATCCAAGGCCAGAAATGCTGTTTCAGTGTCATCATAACCACAATATATAAATGATTCCACAAAAGGTTGAATAGTGGAAATGAATCAATAGATTGCAAAGAAGAAATATTTATTAAAACTGTACTTCATAGTACTAATTATGCAATGATCTACAGACACAGAGTTTTAAGCTTGAGTTTAAGACTCAAGCTTAAAAACAAACTAATTGTACAATGTGCAGTCAAATTTAGAATAGTTTTCATTAATTAGCCCAACAATAAAATAGTGCTGCATGCTTAAAGGTTGCACCTGAAGTGTAAATGATTTAGAAAAACTGCTGAATGGTGAATATGGTGTGCAAGTCATTACAATAACATAAAATAGATTTCAAACAATTAAGCTTAATAGCTCAGATGAAAGGAAAACATTTATAAAATACAGTTGTTGTGGGAACTAACAAAATTAAATTAATCATGTGAATGTGAAAAATATGAAAAATTAAATATAAATAAATTTTTATACTTTATACAGTAATTCATACTGTAGGTGTTCTGCTGTGATTTCATTTAGGTCATGTCATAATCTGCCTTGGACCTGGCAGAGCTTGGTTTACAAATTATCTGGTTCATCTAAAATATCACTACAGCCCAACTGGAAGCCTTTAGTCTAAATTATCATCCGCTACCAGTCTAAGGTGGTTATTAATAGGTATGAATTCATATTTTTATCTACAGTTTAGTAGCATAATTTGCAGTTTTGCCAAACTTTTTTTTTTGCAAACCCACTGTAGAATTTCTACTTGAGGTTGGTTTTGCCAGAAACCCCTTAAGCCTAACAATGTAAAAAAAAAAGGGGTTTTGTTCAACCTGTTGTGTAATATTTCTGCCCTAAGCAATTAGAAGAAAGGATATCTAGACAGTATGAAATGAAAGTTACCACCATGTTTGGAAGAAATTATCAGCATGGAACTTTTTTATGATTTAGATCATTGTGCAATTCACATGAAAATATTTGTGAATCTGTGGTAGGATTTTGCCATACATTTAGTTTCACCAATGCAAGAAAAATAAGACAAAAAAGTCAATTGACTAAAGTACATTTGGGCTAAATTTGGCAAATTTCTCTGTGGTTTTATGAACTTTTCAGAAAAATGGGGCAATGTTACTCGTCACTAAAGAACAGTTGCAGAAAGTGAAATAAGTTTCTAACAATGTAGGTAATTAAATGATATTGCAGAGCTAAAAACCCTTAACCTTAACTTTGCCTTCTTATTGACTCCAATGCATTTTGATAAGAATGCACAACTTTGCTCATCACTAATTATTAGATTTCTGTACATCAGTGTTATAACTTAATATCTAGAAGTGATAAATTGCTTACCTGTACACTCAGTTACATCCTAGGTGCTATAGCATATTGATTCCTTTCTCTCATGTTTTATATATCTTTTTTTTGAGGATAACAAATATAAATACATTAAAACATATGTTTCTGTATAGGACATATATAAAGTTCCAGCTTGACAAAGTGGAAACATCTTTGTATTCAAACAGTGAAACAGATGTAATCAATTATACATTTAGAAATAGCCAACAACATTTCCTCCAATCATTTTATTGAAATGAGCAGGCTATTCGTACAAAAAGTCAAGCCAGGGTATGGAGTTAAACTTAGAACATTTTTTGCACTTGAATTCCCTAAAGCATCTACCTCTTAATTTAGAGATCAGAAGAAAACATGCAGATACATTTATAGCTCTTGGTCGTGTCCCTTTTATCGTAAATCTAATTATTTATCGAATGAAAAACAGCAAATTTCCATTCAAGCCAGCTCCTCAAAATAAAAAAAAATCAAACAGTTTCAATCAACTCAAGTGCAGAGAAAGGATGAACTTAGACACCCAGATAATTAGTAGTCTATAAAGTGTGCAGAGAAAGTTTCTTAGTAAACAGTAGGCACAACATTTCAGATAGCCAAGAATAACAAATCTATACTCCAGTCTAGCTGCTGATTGCAAGAACTTCATAAAGCATTTATTATCTGTGTATTAAAAATGCAGCTCAAAAAAAAAAAATTCTATTGCCAGGTCACACAAAAATTTTTTGTAATCTATACATTTTAAATATTGAATGATGAATTCTTTAGTAATAGGCCTTTATATTTACATAAATTGAAGAAAAATATAAATATAAACAGGTTTTAAAGAAAGAATACACAAAGCCAGAAAATGTGGGCCCTGATCAAAACATTTTTCCAAAATAACATTCAACCTCTCCAGTCCCCCCAGGAGAATTAATTTGAAACTTCAGTTGCAGAGTATGACCTGTAAGAGTATAACTATTAAAAATCAGGCAATCTAAATCCAATGTGAGCACTACAAAGCAAGCAGGTCTACCAAGATCAATGCTTATAATAGTCTCCCTTATGTGAAACAAGGGCAGATTTACAAAATACCAAAACAGTTCCGCATTTTTCATGTCCTATTAATACATTCCTGAATATCATAAATTAACACTTTTGTCAAAACCAATGTGTCAGTACATCAGAATGTGTTAGACTCTGAGCAGTACAACTCATTCTGTACATTTTAGTGCTCAGCTGCATCTCAACCAATTTTTGATCTTAAAAATGAATGAACATAGTGTTACAATCAATGCAAGGCAATGGGGTTTAAAAGATTTGAAAATAAGATGTAATGCAGATAATTATGTGAAATCTGAGCCACCCATTTTTTTACACATATGGTAACTGCTACTGTTATGGCTAGTGCAAACAAAGTTGGTTATAAATTTAGCCCTACAGTATTTTTATATACCGTATATTTGTACTGCATATAAGATGTTTCCAGAAATGTTTCACCACTTTAAACAAAGTATAAAATCATAATTGTGAAGTTATGAAGACCATGACTCTTTGGGTTTTCTCCTATTTAAAATTGTTAAATTATGTATGATGTAGAAGTTTCCACAAAATATGAAATAACTGTTCCTTCTAAATGAATGTTGAAAAAAGAAATGTTAATATCCATCCATTCCCACTTTTTTGGCTTGTAATAATTTATATGAAACAACAAATGTAATAGAAATCTGAAATTGACTTCTGCAACAAGCGCATAAAAAACAGAATCAATCTTGGGGAAATCAGCAATATTATATTAGACCTTGGATTAAAGTACTCTGGTAACACTTTCAAAGTGGTATTACAAATATTTTAGAAATAACAGACTTTTTTCAATGAAAAAATAATAATTTATTATTATTAGCCAAATCATAGACACTGCATATCTGCTATAGTTTTCAACAATTAGAATATAAAAAAGGACATTTTCATGCTTTGAAATGTGCTGGGAAAATGAAAAGAAGTCATTTAGATATTTAATGAAATAACAATTCACTTCCATTGCAGAAATCAAAACTACAAGAAAAACTTACAATGATGCACATTAAGTTGTAGAACTTTGGGTTGCATAATGGAGTGTGATATAAACACAGAGGAACTGAAATAAACAGCTAAATTAATGTTTTTTTGCAAATGTGTTTAGCTTGTTTTATATAAGCATTAATGCTGATGTAAAGGTTTATGAAAAGCAGAAGAATACTAAGGGGCAGATTTACTAAGGGTCGAATTGTCGAGGGCTATTAGCCCTCAAATTCGACTGTCGAATACTTGGCAAATAAATATTCGCCAAAATCGAATGGAATATTCACCAGTTTTGAGCGCATATTCGACTAATCGCCAGAATTGTACGATCAAATAGGCGCAGGAATAGTCGCAGGAAAAAAACGCTTGAATATTAGCCAAAATTGTACAAATCGAATGTTCGAAGTGTTCGATCGTATGATTCAAATTCGGCAAAAGACTTCGAAAAAAAAGCCTATCTGGACTTCCCATAGGCTTCTATTGCAATTCAGTAGGTTCAATCTGGTGAAGTAGGCAGTCGAATAAAAATTTAAAGGGCAGCTTCTTCGACTGGCGAATAGTTGAGCGCTCGAATATATATTTATTCGATCTATTCGATCTGCCCTAATATTCTATATTCGATGGTCGAAAATACTTAATTTGCATATTCGAATAGTCGCACGACCGAATTGAGACTATTCGCGACTATTCGCGTGAATATTCTAATCCTTCACATGAATTTAGTAAATCTACCCCTAAGACTATAAATTTATTTAAATGTCAGTTCATCATTATGTAACAGTAACTATTCTATTCTTACTCTACTCTTCTCATATGGAAACTCATATGGTGGAATAGAAAAAAAATTCTAATTTCAACCATCAAATTTTTTTAATGTATTTTCGTTCGAATAAATCAGTTTTCGATCAAATAAAAAGTGTTTGACTTGTTCGAATGCTTTGTTCGATTCGAATGATTGGTCAAAAAATGTGATTTTCAAAACATTTCAAAAACACTCCTTAAGAGTTCCAGGAGGTCCCCCATAGGCTAAAATAGCAATTTGGCAGCTTTAAGGTGGTAAAGTAAAACTCCCAACCTTGGTTGCCCTTTTATTAGACACCAGTGGGATCACCTGACTATAGCTGGAAGGGGTGGGAGCTACAACAGGGAGCTGGTCACTGCTCGTATATGAACTATAACAAACAAGGGACCAGCTCTCACCCCCTTCCAGCTACAGTCAGGTGATCCCACTGTGATACACACTATACGTATATGTATCAAATGGACCACATATTTATACTTGGGGTTTTGCCTGCCATACCCAGGGAATCAGGTGGATCCATTTATTATGAAGTCTTAACATAACTGGCAAAACATGATATTTCATATTGAAGGTCGGCTGATATAAAGCATTCCACTGGAACTTCCCAAACAGGAGTCAGTTTGCTGACAAGAAGCCTAGATATACGGTCTGTATGAGCCTTATCTTTACTTTATTTATATCCAGCCAGCATTGGGAGCATGTGTGGCTAATACACCGTTTAATAATATGGAGAACAGAACTGAAGAATTGCATTATACCGATTGCTATTCTGCCAAACATTTCATGGGGCTGAACAGCTTGTTCCTGTTTTATACTGGAGCAGTGACCAGCTCTCTGTTGTAGCCCCCACCCTTCCCAGCTATAGTCAGGTGATCCCACTGGTGTCTAATAAAAGGGCAACCATGATTGGGAGTTTTACTTTGAAAGCAGCAAGTAAGTTGCAGGTAAAACTTAGTCCCTTTGTAAAATGTTTAATGAAGTAATGGAATTCTTAATGAATCAGATGAAAATTGAGCGTAGGACTGGCCAGATATGGGATGACTTTGATGTAGTTGGCCAGCTTAAATATATTGCAATATATGGACAAACAATCCCTGTTGTTTAAAGGGTAAGGCATTTTTTAGTAGCTGTATGCACAGAATTTCTCAATGTCTTAAATATATTGATAATGGGTTGAGTGCATTTGTCTATATATATATATATATATATATATATACTTGACTATGGACCATTACACTCTAACTCCACGAATTATGCTTCAAATACCACACTAGACAACACCAGCACCAGTAAGATTACTTTGGATGACATTTAACGTGATGGGTGGGCTGGCCTCAGCTGCTGAATACATTTCTATGGAACATGCCACTACAAAGGATATACAACTTGGAAATTATCTCCTGCACACTAATTTCGGACTAACTGGATTTACGTTGGCTTACTAACTTTGTTAAGATCATTAAAAAAGTGGCTATTACGTCTATTAACATACTGCAGCAAGAACTTCAATGAGCCGTTGAAGCAGTGCTAAATCCAAGTCCACATTATTTACTTTTTCTCACACCTGTTTTCACTCATTAGGTGGTGCAGTCTAGGAACCTCAAAAAAAAGGGGGGGGGCTCCTCTCAGATGCAGTACTGCTTGTTTTTAATATGTTTTTATATACATTTTCACAGCATGGTGGTGAATAAATATTGCATTTTAATATTACAGTACATTGATATATTTTTTGTCATTTTGTAATTATCCAGCAGCAGGAGTCTTTGGGGGTTAAGTCACAATTTTGGTCTATTAATAAAACAGGATATTTGTTTCCTGTGTTATCACTGCCAGATCACATTAATAATGAGCATATTATTGAGTGTTGGGTACTTCAAAAAACAATACATCCAAGAGGTAAATAAGCTAACCTTTGTCAGTAGCATAAATTGTATAAATTCCAAATGAACTGTTGTTATTGTCAGTGTCCACACAGGTATATGAAATAACTTCATATGCTTATTATCTTGCATATGTGTAACTGTAATATTAGAAAATGCTAAGATTAAGGAAACCTACATTCTAAATCTCCAACTTGCCATTATTGCAGGTCTACAACAGTTTAGCATGAGTTAGAAAGGAGTTGATTCATGACAGTTAACTGCTTAAAGGACAAGGAAAGTTAAATTAAAGAAGTACAGTAGGGTAGAAATGTTGTACATGATGTTTTGGGCTTCTGTACCAGCCACAGGCAACCACAGCCCTTTAGCCAGTGGCATAACTAGATGTTACTGGGCCCCACAGCAAATTAACTTTAGGGCCCCCAACATATCCAGAGGTTATCCATTTTACTAGTATATGTTGAAATTGTTCATTAATTAGGGCATCATGGGGCCCCCTATACCTCTTGGGCCCCCCAGCAGCCGCAGGGTCTTCGGTAGTTACGCCCCTGCCTTTAGCTGTAAAGATGTGTCTCCAAAGATGCCCCAGTAGCTCCCCATCTTCTTTTCTGCTGATTCACTGCACATGCTCTGTGCTGCTGTCCGTTACTGAGCTTAGGCACTGATTCAAAATATACAGTACACATAGAATATAACTGTCACAGTATAAGGCTGATTAGTAATTAATATGTATAATTACTGCATGGCAGCACAGAAACCAGTGCAACTAGCATCAGAATTTAATAATCAACCCTGTAGTATCAGTTTATATTACAGGCCATCCTCATTTTCTGCTTGATAATTAGTGACAACCCCTAAGCTTAGCTTCTCAACAGCTACCCAGAGCCCACTGAGCATGTGAGTGCCACAGACACTTTCCAAGATGGTGACCCCCTGTGACAAGTTTGAAGTCCTGGATCATTGCTGCTATTGATAAGCTCAATCATTAGGTTGGTGCAATAAGTTTAGTATGTAAAACATGGCATTTTTAGTCCTATTAATTTTTAGGGTTTCCTTGTCCTTTAACATATGTTTAAGATGGCATGTGTTAAGTTGGCCATAGACATAACATTTTTTGAAAGATCCAATGATTATCGTGAGACCATGATTGTCTAAAAACGATTGTTTAAATACCTGATGTGTCCATCAACTAAAAAGACCATTTCAGGCGTTATTGCCAGCAAAACTGAAGGATCGCAGCCTGCTTGGCCCTGCAAACATAGGTAGATTGCATGGGGGCCGATAAAGATTTTCTAACCTGGCCGATCAATCATCAGACCGATGTCGGATGAAAAATCGTAAGATGAACGATCGTTTGTATCCCACTAACCGCACGATAATTTGACAGATTGGTCGGACTTCCCTAAGATCGGTCGTTCTACAGGGAAAGATCATTGCGTCTATGAGGAGCTTTAGGGTATAGGTGCATAAGAGCACAGTACAATATATATGGAGTTATGCCTACAGTAATCATCACAAATGATAGTTCCCATTATATGTGTTTGTTCTATGATATCTGTTCTAAAATTTGTTTCCACAGATTTCTAATTTGTGTCAACATGTGTGTGTTTATAGCACCATGTTTAAAAGCACCATTTAATCATTTCAAAAATGCTCAGTAAAATATAAGTTCTATCACTCAGAGTCATATTTATTTACAGAAGGAGCAGGCTTGAATTATGTATTTAGCTCAGTCTAGAGCAATATTGACCACTTTTTTTTTCAATATTAAGGAATACATTCCTTAGCAACACTCAAGTGCACAGCATACATAAGTGCTACCAAGATTTGTTCTAGAAAGATACAGCTAAAGGGATATAATCATCACCACATTCTTCATTTTTATTTATGTGCTTAATTTCCTTAACTAAATAAACTTATATATTTCCAGGACTCCCCAGACTCAGTCTGTCCACTATCTTGCTGATAGAACATAAAACATAAGATTAGAAAAGATACTGCAACATTTGAGCTCCTTCCTAGAAAAAGCATGTTTAATCTTTCCAACCATGAAAGCACAAACAGAGAGAAGCTGGATGTTCACAAAAAAGGCACTCCTTTGTGAATCCTCTTGCATCAAAGGGATTGTTTACCCTTGAGTAGATTTTAGTATGATGTAGTCATATTCTGAGACAATTGTCTAATGGTTTTCACTTTTTATAATTTGTGGTTTTTGAGTTATTTAGCTTTTTAATCAGCAGCTCTCCAGTTAGCAATTTCAGCTATTTGGTTGCTAGGGTCCAAATTACTTTAGCAACCATGCACTGATTTTAATAAGAGGCTATAATATGAATAGGAGAGGGTCTAGTTAGACAAATGAGTAATAAACAATAGCAATAAAAATACATTTGTAGCCTTACAGACCATTTATATTTAGATGTAGTCAATTACCCCCATTTAAAAGCAGAAAAGTCAAAAGAAGGCAAATAATTAAAAACAAACTAGAAAAATAAATAAATAATGAAGACCAGCTGAACAGTTGCTTGTGACCCAGTGGTTATAGAGAGGCTTGG
>CM044447.1:62122939-62150974 GCA_024363595.1 Xenopus borealis
GGGAATAATAGTAAATTTGCCCCTTGGTGTGCATAATGTTATGCTTAACAGTCAAATTATTTTCAGCATTGAAGCAATTTTCTTTTTTGAGATATTTAAATAAATTTAAATAAAATAAAAACATTTTTTTTTCAAAATCATTGAAAACAAATGGATCAAGTTATCAACGTTTTTGAGGGGCCTTGATAAACAACATGTTGGCCAAAATGTTTTGAAAGGTAGTATTTACATGGGTAGGATTTGAGAGCTGGATTTGTGTGCTGGAAGTTTTATCCTCTTTTGTATGTGCAAATACTATAGAGTGTAGTGGTTCCACCACTCAGTTCCACAATGCATGAAAATGCTCAAATAGCTTTTAGTACAAATGGTAAGTTAACATAGTACCATGACTCAAACACAGTGCATATTGATGTTAGGGTTAATGGAATTTAAATATTTTTAAATGCACCTTGATACTTAGCATGCAGTAAGCAGTCTAGGATTTATATAATTATAATGCAGTGGAGTATTTCAAACTCAAGATATCTAAAATTCATACATTCATACATTAAACCACTAATTACTTGTCAATATTATGTGGAATGTATGTTCTGGCATTTTGTATAATTATAGCATGAAACACTGTATATATATGGATAGCATTGTTATCTGTGATATATAAAGAAAAATACATACTGCACTAAAAATTAGTGATGGTCGAATTTATTCGCCTGGGGCGAATTCACGGCGAATTCCCGCAATTTGCTGTTGGCAAATAAATTCACGAAACGACAGCAAAAAATTTGCTGTAAAAAAACGAGTCGCTTGTCGTTTTTGACGCGATGCGACGAAAACATGCCTCGACTCGTTTTGCTAATTTTTTCGCAAATTCACGAATTTCGCTGGAAATTCACAAATTTTTCAGCAAAGTGAAACGGGGTAGATTTGCCCATCACTACTAAAAATGTGAAACTCTAGTGCACAAGAAAAGCAAAGACCTAGATTTTTGAACAATGCATAGAGGCCCTTTAGCTTCTGAAATCAAAGTTCTTAGGATCTAGATAACTATTTGAAAGATATTGAATGACCTTTTGAGTGGAGCTAGATTTCGATGACTTTTTATTTCTATCTACCGGAGACATGGGCTCACTGCTATTTTGATCTGCAGTGAACACCCTGAGTATCGATGCCCATTGGGACATACTATTAAGCGTCTCAGGTAAAGTGCTGAGTGCAGTGTGTAACTAAGGCATCATGATGTGTCTCAGGACTGCTAGATCATTCTCCTTAGTCTCATTTTAAACATTGGATAACACATTAATATATTAAAATGTTACACTTTTTGCACTTTTAAAATCACTATGTTATAACTATAATACCTTTGTATTTTGTAAACATTCAGATAATATGCAACTTACTATGGATTTGATGATCATTTTTAACCTTTCTAAGAAACAAGTGTTATTTGATTGAGGGGTGGGCACTAGGAGGGACTTAGCCTCCTTTTCACTATTTAAATGTAACACATGATATGCACCATTAGGCTTGAGGAAGGGTCTTGTATAGGCCCGAAACGTTGCCATGCTTATGAGCTGATAAATAATTCACAACTGATTACACAGTATCAGAAGTGCCCTTGGTTTTTTCGTATGGGCTCACTGCTTGGCATGGTAATCATTTGAAGAATTAATAATATGTAATAGGTAATATACATAAAAAGCACACATTTAATGTATCAGCAACTACTACAATTTAGGACTGCCTGAAAGATTGTATTTATTACTGAACATATATTTATGAAAATTTACAAGATCAAAAAATCTGTAACAATAAGAAATATATATCATATTACAGATTTGCCAAAGGTATTGAGCGGGTGGTTCTCGGCATAAATCTTTAATCATGGTAAAATGATGCCATTGTTCTGGTGCCAATTTGCATAGTAAATAGATGGCAGTCATGGAAAGCTCAATAAAAGTTAGATGTGGTGTGAAGCCATCAAATATACTCAAGACATGTCTTGGCTACTCAGTTCTACTCCCAAAATATAAAAATTATGGGTATTAATTTAGAAACAATCTATAACTTTCAGACTACTTAGTCCAATTACATTGTTGAATGTTAAACAAAGATATGCCTAACAATCTTTTAACCGTTCATTACTGCTTGCAAATATTGTATTTTTATTGCATATTTAGGTGCCTCTGCTAAAAGAGGCATCCCCATTGATTAATTTTAATTTGGATTTCAATTACACATTAAAATGTTTCACCTTACTCAAACGTTCAAGTTTTCAGATTATGCCTGATGAAGTGTGTGTATCTTGGCTGTAGTTCATTTAACTGTAACTTAATTTAATATGTCCAGATTACTAAACAGTTGTGGTTTGGGAAACTGCAAATAAAAAAAACTATATTTTAGCATCAATAACTCTTTTAAGAAGAACATCTCCTAAAAGTGTCATACCACTCATAATTGCTTTTACAGCTCATCCACAGCCCATCACAATTAAGTATTAATATTTCTAAAACCATTTCTGCACTTAAATCAATAAATCTGATTCTGCCTAGCACATTGATAATTGCTGGGTTAAATCTCATGATCAATGAAGACACCCTAGTTTAATTAATGTTATAACATCAAGCATAGTATGTTTATGCTATAAGCAATAATACAGATGAAGCCACTTTGGATTGTGCATTTGACACAGAAAAACTTAACTCATCTATCCCATTTATCCCACTTATCACAGAATATTGTGTCACAGCATCCCATCCAATTAAAGAGTTCACCATTGAAAACAATGGAGCTTTGGTATGCTAATGAAAAGGTTAAATGAATTAAATGAGTTAAGATGACTTCAGATAACAGTTTCTTCAATTAAACCTGAGTCATGACGCATTTAACTCACAAATCCCAGTGGCTGCATCTGTATGTTGATGTCATAATTTGTATGGATTCTTTGGTTAAATATTTTAGCACTGGGTATTTTAACATTGTTGCTTAACCACACTTTATTCAGTTGTTACTGGTTTATAAAACCCAGCATACTGTATAATATTTATGAGAGCTAAAGGCATGCTAAGAGGTGTAGCCCATCAATATGAGCTAATTGCTCATTCAGGTCTCTATGAGCAGCGGCCACATTAAAATGCTTAATAATCCTTCTATGAAAGTCTCCACCACATGTGTATACATCTGGCTTCTTGTGTTTTGTTTCTGCAAACAGACCTGACAGCATGTCCTCCTGTATATTGCAAAGCTAAACATTTATACTAAAACTCAAATTAATCTCAGTTTTTTATGAAAACAAAGTTGACCAAACTCCTTCCACAAATTGAATACATTTATCAATAATCTTTCTCAAAAAAAAATCAGGGAAACAAAATATCACAACAAAACCAAGTATCAATTTGTATTGTATGATTGATACTCTAATAACTTGTTTTTATCGAATTGAGAGAAAACTCAACTTTTTTGGATTATCGGAAGAAAACTCAGACTTAATCAGATTGTCCAGTGCAGATCAAGAAACAACGATCGACTTCTACTTGGCCTAGACAGCTTTGGGTATGATAACTCTCTAAAAAAAAACTTGAGTTTTCCCCCTAAAAACTTTGACCAGAAAAGATTGAGGTTTAATTAATTGGCTCCTGGCTACACTATATAGTCCTATTAAGAGTTTAGGAGATATGATTAAATCATTATCTATAGAATGTACATTAGAGTAATTTGAATACTTTGCACTAAAATGCTTTATGACCCTTTATGACTGCTGGTCCTCATTAGTTATTAAATTATTATTATTTTTTATAGTTTTATAATTAGTTGCTTTTTTCTTCTGACTCTTTTCAGCTTTAAAATGGGGGTCACTGACCCCATCCACAAACAAATGTAATGCTACAAATGTATTGTTATTGCTACTTTTTATTACTCTTTTTCTATTCAGGCCCAATCAATTATATTACCATCTCTTATTCAAATAAATGCATGATTGCCAGGGTTATTTGGACCCTAGCAATCAGATTGCTGAAACTGCAAACTGAAGTGTAAATAAATGACATCAAAACCACAAATTATAATATCACCCTCTGCATCATACTAAAAGTTAACTTGGAGGTGACCAGCCCCATTAAGTGAGAAACATGCTTAACAATACTGATTGATTCCTAATATTAGAATGTTATTGGGATTGTTTCCCAACTGTAACCAAAGGCAAACTTGAGATTTGTTTACCAATATAAATACTGACAGACTAGTGTTATTGTAATTGGTAAAGGAAAGTTCATTCACAGCCCAACTGCTAGGAAACAAACCTGTTACTACTATAAAGAGTCCATCAAGTTACCTAGACTTAATAATACTATTTGGCTACGGGTACAGTATTTTTAAAACATTTAATACAGTTACATCTGCTAGACAAGTAGTGTGATTAAGTGCTTTTATATTAGATGAATAGGAAATACAAAAGTAGCTAGAAATATTGTTATAGTTGTATATGTATTTTTATTTTATCTAGAAATGCTTAGGGTCAGATTTACTAAGGGTCAAATTTCGAAGTTAAAAAACTTCGAAATTCGACCATCAAATTTTTTTAAGGGCATTTACGATCGAAAATGGACCAAATTGTTCGAATGCATTGCTCAATCGTTCAAATTCATCATTCGAGTTTTGGCCAAAATCCTTGGAATTTCTAAAACTCTGAAAAAAACACTGAATAGGTTCCAGAGGTCCCCCATAGGCTAAAATGGCAATTCACCAGCTTTACGGTGGCAAAGTGTTGAATTTGAATTTTTTTAATGAGACAGTATTTCAAAATTAGAATTTTTGCAATTGAATTGAATTGAATTTTGGGATATTTGATAGTCGAAGTAGCTAACAATTCCTTCAAAATTTTAATTTTTGAATTTCAAATTTAATTTTCACTTCAACCCTTAGTAAAAGTGCCCCTTATCTTTATGCGGTTATATGAATGCTTGTGCAGCATAGTCAGTTCTATATGGTTGCTCATATGTTTAATTTGCTTCTGCACTCAATAATTTTTTTTTTTTCAATCTAAAAAAATTAGAAAAACCTTATGGGAGCTTCCTATAGGGTTTAACAGCAATTTAACAGTTTTTAACAGGTTTAATCTGGAAGAACTAGCCAATCAAATTTTTTATTAAAAGGCAAGTACTTCAACCATTGAATGGTTGAATGATCGAATAGATTTTTATTCGAATCAATCAAATTTTTTTTAAATTACCCAAAACCATTTTTTGGAATTCGAATCTTTTTGAAAATCCGTTTGGATTTTGAATCCTTCACACAAATTTTGTGAATCTGCCCCTTATTGCCACTGAATATACTTGATTCATAGATACCAACATTTATTTAACCTAATTATTCCCTTGTTTTTAGCCAGCCTGGTTTGGAGCATTAAAAAATTCCATAACACAAGGACAAAACGTAGTTTACTGTCCAATTAACAAATCTAGTGGCTTGCTCTGCCACTCAGTGAATTATAATTCTTTGGTCATAAATCATCGAAAGAACTACTTAAGCATGCACCTTGTAATCAAGGCTGCTGGATTTGGCTGCCGTCCACATAGTACAGCACTAAAATCTACAGCATTATTTTATTCAAGTAACACATTAACAAAATGTACAACCATTTAGATTTTTTTCACATGATCTGAAAGCATCATTGCATAGAGCTTTTGTCCTATTTCAAGTAAAAAGTGTTTTTCTAATGGCATAATTAAGCGACATGGCAATGACAAAACTTTACTTTAACCTCCACAGTCCTTTTTGGATCTACTTCCACATCCAGAATGGCTTCTTTTTGGTCTGCTAACAAATAATACTGCCTTTGATATTCAGCCAGATCTATCTGCACATTGCAGAGGAACAGTAAACTGTGAGAAAGGTATAAAGTTCAGAGTTCTATAGAGAAGATTATATAATCTAACAAAATTCCTGAGACTTATAATTATAATAAAGTTTCTTAGATTTCTTAAATTGAACCTAGGAAAACAGTGTTTTATGTGAAACCTAAGGGTAAAACTACATGGGTGATTTCGGCACAATCCGACTCGAAAAACGCTGGCATGCAGTGTCTTACCTTATCTTGGGTGCATCTGACTTCATGCCAGCGCTTCTTTCGATGTGTCACGTCAGATCGCACTGAAATCGCCCATGTAGGTCTACCTGAAGGGGCAGATTTCTTAAAGGAAAACTATACCCAGAAAATGAATACTTGAGCAACATATAGTTTATATCAAATTAAATGGCATATTAAAGAATCTTACCTACCTTGTATAGATATTTAAGTAAATATTGCCCTTTTACATCTCTTGCCATGAACCCCCATTTCATGATGGTCTGTGTGCTGTCTCAGAGATCACCTGACCAGAAATTTTTAAACTCTAACTGTAACAGGAAGAAGTGTTGAAGCAAAAGACAGAACTCTGTCTGTTAATTGGCTCATGTGACCTAACTTTATAGTTTGTTTGATATGTTTGTGTGCACCGTTGGATCCTAGGATCCCAGGATCCCAGGAGGCTGTCCTTATTTTTTAAAATGGCAACTTTCTATTTATGATTACCCAATGGCACACGCTACTAAAAAAGTGTATTATTATGAAAATGGGTTATTTATATGAAGCAAGCTTTTACATATGAGTTGTTTTATGCAATATCTGTTTATAGAGACCTACATTGTTCCTAAGGGTTGAAGTGAAAATTAAATTTTTTTTTCAAAACTTTCAAATTTGAATTGTGAATAATCCAAACTCGATTTGAGTTTTTATTCAAATTTGAATTTCAATATATATCATACTTGGGCCTTTTAAGAACTCGAATGAGTTTATTCACCACCTTAAAATTGTTTTGACGCCTGCATCAATTTATATACGGGCGTCTATTTTATACAAATACATTAAAGTCAATGGCCGTCGGAATAATTTTGACATTTTTACAGTTTTAATAATTCAAGTCAAAGCTTTTGTGTTGATTCAGTTCATTTGAGCTGAGAAAATTAGATTTTTTGAATTTTGAATTTTTGTATAAAAAAATTTCAATTGGTCATAATTTGAGTTTATTGGAGTTTAGAAAAACATGAATTCGAAATTCGACCCTTGATAAATGTGGCTGTAATTGTTAATAATAGTTACATATTTAAATTGGGTTGAAGTCCATCAAGTTCAACCCCTCCAAATAAAAACCCAGCATCCATACACACAACCCTCCATACTTTCACATAAATTATATATGCCCATGTTTATACTAACTATTATGTATGTCTAAGAAATCATCCAGGCCCCTCTTAAAAGCATTAACAGAATAAGCCATCACAACATCACCTGTGTCAGGAGGTGCTCGGTTTCAAACTCTGGACTTTGGGATAACTTACCAGCGCACTTGCCTGTCATGCCACTGGAGGTCCTTTGTCTTGTATACAGATGCAGCCACTTGATTTGTGTGTTAAATGTGTCATGATTCAGGGCTAATTGAAGAAACTGTGTTATCTAAAGTTATCTTAACTCATTTAATGCATTTAACATTTTCATTAGCATAAAAAAGCACCATTGTTCACAATGATGAGCACTTTAATTGGATGGGATACTGTGACGCTATTTTCTGTGTTAAATGAGACAAGTGTGAAGTCTGAGTTAAATTATTCTGTGTCAAACACACAATCCAAAGTGGCTTCATCTGTAATTCCTTTTGTGGTCATGATATACAGATACAGTCACTTGGATTTGTAAGTTAAATGCGTCGTGACTCAGGGCTAAATGAAGAAACTATCAACTCATTTAATGCATTTAACCTTTTCATTAGCATACCAAAGCTCCATTGTTTTCAATGGTGAACTCTTTAATTGGATGGGATGCTGTGACACAATATTCTGTGCTAAGTGGGATAAATGAGACAGATGAGTTAGGTCACAACGCATTTAACTCACCATCCAAAGTGACTGCATCTGTACCTCTTCCACCTTACCTCTCCGCCTATCTCATTATCCTACCTGTTTCTCATGAACCATTCCTGACCCTTTATAAGCCTGCCCTTGACCTCTGCCCAGTGCTTGATCATTGAAGCTCCCAAGCCAGATCCAGCGTACTACGCTTGTTCCTGTGACTCCTTGTTCCTGTCCTTGTCCTGCCTGGTTTTCCACTCCCTGCTCTCCTTCCTGTTCCAATTAACTTTTGGATCTCCTGGAACTTTATAAATGACCCCCACTGTCCTCACTGTGAAGAACCACCTATGTTGCCTAAAGTGAAAGTATTTTTACTCGTGTCTGCTATTTGTCTATAATGTCTCCAGAGAAAACAACCAATTTTATGCAAGACAGAACTTTATTTACTTAAGTAGCTACTGAATGACAATGCACAGAATTATACAACTTGTTATCTATAAAAAACCAACTTGTTATCTATAAAAAAAAACAAGATCCTTCTCATTTAAGGAAACTCCGAACACACTGCCATTTAGTGTATAACTTGCATTTGTATTTTTTTGCCAAAGCACAGTTACATACTTAGTTACATAGTTAAATTGGGTTTAAAAAATACAAAGTCCATCAAATTCAACCCCTCCAAATTATATATGCCCATATACTAACTATAGAATTTAGTATCATGATTAGTGATGGGCAAATTCGTGGCGAATTCCCGTGAATCGCCACTGGCGAATAAATTCGCGAAACGCCAGCGAAAATTCACCAAAAAAAATTTGCTGGAAAAACGAGTCTCGCGTCGTTTTTGACGCGATGAAAACGACGCGACGCATCAAAAACGCGACTCGTTTCGCACATTTTTTCGCCAATTCACGAATTTCGCTGGAAATCCGCAAATTTTCCGGCGAAGCGAAACGGGGGAGATTCGCCCATCACTAATCATGATAGCCTTTGATATGTCTGTCCAAGAAATCATCCAAGCCCCTCTTAAAAGCATTGACAGAATCAGCCATCACAACATCACCCGGCAGTGCATTCCACAACCTCACTGTCCTCACAGTGAAGAACCACCTACGCTGCTTCAAATGAAAGTCCTTTTCTTCTAGTCTGAAGGGGTGGCCTCTGGTGCGGTGATCCTCTTCATGGGTAAAAAGCTCCCCTGCTATTTATCTATAATGTCCTCTAATGTATTTGTAAAGTCTAGTGATGGGCGAATTTATTCGCCAGGTGCGAATTCGCGGCTAATTCCCGCGATTCGCCGCCGATTAATAAATTTGCAAAATGCCAGCGAAAATTTGCCTGCCGAAAGTTCGCTGGCGTAAAAAAAAACAACGCAATGCGCATCAAAAACGTGCCGAGACTTGTTTTCCAAATTTTTCGCCAATTCACGAATTTCGCTGGAAATTAGCTAATTTTTCGGCAAAGCTAAACGGGATAGATTCACCCATCACTAATCATGTACCATCGCAAGTGCCTTTTTTTCCAGAGAAAACAACCCCAACCCTGACAGTCTCCCAAAGTGAAGTGAATGGATTCAACAAGTAAGCCATAAACAATTGGAGCAGGCATGGTGAAATTATACAGATTTAATAGAACTGAAGAAGAACAGGTACAGATCAATATAAAGTCTTTACCAGGCAGTGAAAGGCTGGAACAAAATACAAGAACTCAGGAACTTGGAATTACAGAAACAAAAGGTTATCCAACTCTGGAACTTGAAATCACAGGATCAAGGATCAATGTTATCCAAGACAAACAAAACACATACAATGACTCAGCACTGAGCGAAGCTCAGGGTGTGGTTTATAAGGGGTAAATAATTAGGAAACACAACGCACACGAGAGTAACTAGAAGGGAGGAGACAAACTGGGAATGAACAGAATACAGAACAATAAACTCAAGAGATCAAGATCAGCCCTAAGAGCCCCCAGTGGCTAGAAACTGGGATTTAAGGGTTCAAGTCCTGGGCTGATCCTGATACAAAAGAACTACCGAATCTCACCTCGTTGACTTTTGCTTATAGCAACCAAGAAATTGCCAACCTATTGGAAGGGGTTGGTGAGGGTGAATTTCCCTTAAGTGGGACCCCCCCATTAATGACCGGTGCAAAAAATTAATGTATAAGCAGAAAAAAGGACTTAACATACAACGGCATATAACAGCATTTGCCCAATGTGTTAAGGCTAAACGTGGACTGAGATTGGCTATACAGCCTAATTTTTGCACAGATTATTCAATCCTTATCCAGCGATTGCAAGAAATTTGCAACAAATGTAGTATTAATCTAATGGTACTTACCATAGAAAGATTACAAAAGAAAGCAGCTGCAGAAGGAGAATTTAATATGGACACCGCACAGGGAGAACCAGCCCACTCAACTCCTCTTCAGATTCAGAAGGAGGTTTTTCTTCTGGCAGCGACCAGATCAGAGGCAAAAATACAGTTACATTGAGAGTTCAACAGCCCCACCAGCAGTATAAACTTGGATCACAACAGTCGCCCTATACTTTTTTAGAGCAACGCACCGAAAGAAGAAATCCAAGGCTATCCACACCAAGAGAAGCATATCCCAAACGCAACAAGTCGAAAAGGTAAAAGATTTGGTGATTAACATTTCCTCCCATGTACTTTCCCCTGAAGAAAAGGCCATTTTAAATAGGTTTTGTGCCATCATATAACATGGACTCATTAAATTGGGAGATAGACTTCCAAAAATTGTTAAGGAAATTTAAACTTTAAATGTGGTTTGCAACTAATAATATGGATAACACTGGCGAATGTAATTTTAAAAGAAAAAGTAAATTTATCCCACATTTATCCAAAGCAATGCCCTGTCAGCATTTGAAAAAGTGATGATAGCGGAGGTTCAAAAAATCTGTGAAAGACCCAGCAGCACTAAACACACCCCTAACCTGTCATTTACAAAGAATACAGAATAATAATTAGATTGTTATTAAGAATGCTGACAAGGGATGGAGCGTGGTACTGATGGATAAACAGATGTATATTGGGGAAGCAATTCGCCAACTTACAGATGCAGTCACTTTGGATTGTGTGTTAAATGCGTCGTGACTTAACTGACCTATCCCATTTATCCCACTTAGCACAGAATATTGTGTCACAGCATCCCATCCAATTAAAGAGTTCACCATTGAAAACAATGGTGCTTTGGTATGCTAATGAAAAGGTTAAATGCATTAAATGAGTTAAGATAACTTTAGATAACACAGTTTCTTCAATTAGCCCTGAGTCACGACGCATTTAACTTAAAAAAAACCAAGTGACTGCATCTGTACTATACTGTACCTGGTCATTACATGCTGATTGAAAAAGGAGATAGAATTGTTGGTAACTGATTCCTTTAATAATGGTCTAATTAGTTTAGACATTAAAGATTATCTTATGGTGGATCATCCTCATGTACCAGTTTTCTATCTTCTTCCAAAAGTGCATAAAACTATGGATAATACTCCAGGGCGTCCAATCGTCTCTGGGATAGGCTCTATTTTGGAACCATTTTCAAAATATGTTGATTCTTAGCTACAGCCTCTAGCACATAAACTTCCTTGTTGTTTAAAAGATATGGAGGAGTTATTACAAATTTTGGCCACACTAAATGTGTCAGATACCAATTTTACCTTATGTAGCATTGACATTGTTAGCTTATATACATCTATACCCCAAGATGAATGAAATATGCATATTGAAGAGTGTCTTCTTGAAACAGATATACAGTACCACACATCATGGTGTATTTCCTTATTGATTGTCTAACATTAATTTTGAAGAGAAATTACTTCAGATATGAAGATAAATTTTACTGGCAATGTCAAGGTACATCTAAGGGAGCGGCAGTCGCCCCTTCCTTTGCTAATTTATTCGTCCACAAGTAGGAATAAGATTGTTTCTTAAACGAAGAATTTAAAGAACATATATTACTCGATCTTCTATATTTTAGTCAGGGAGATATTGCTATATTTCATGATATGGTGTATAAGACTAATACTAAGCACCCCACAGTAAAATTCACCACTGAAATTTCTACCCAGACTCTAAATTTCCTTGATGTAAAAATCACTTTAAATAAAAGTGATATTGAGACAGAATTGTACCGAAAGGCCACAGATCAGAATAGTCTATTACATGCCTCTAGCTTTCATAATCCACGCTGTATTTCAGCAATCCCCAAAGGGCAGTTTTTGAGAGCTAGACGCATTTTGTCAGATGATGCAAAATATTGTAAATCTGCTTATACCCTTATCAATAGATTTAAAGATACAGGGTATAATTTACATAACCTACAAAAAATTGCCAAAGATATAGGGAAAATACCCAGAGAGGAGTTACTAAACCAGAAACCCTAAATATATAAGGATGACATTTGTAAGTAAATATTCAAAAGCAAGTGTACAGATTGAAAAAATAATTTAAAAATTCTGGCAAATTTTACAACAGGAAAGGTCACAAACAATATTGTAAGGAGACCCCTTTATTCTGTTACACCAGAGTACTGACACTGTGGGATAAATTGTGTCCAGCGTAACCACATAATCCAAATACATGACAATCCCTATTTAAAGGACAACCCAAAAAGGGAACTTTCCCATGTTTGAGTTGCATATGTTGTTCATCTATAATTAGGGGAAATTGTGCACCATCCCACTAATGGTTAGAATATACATCTTAGTTCTTATGCCATGTGTGAAACTGCAAATGTGATATATATATGTTAAAATGCCCTTGCGGTTACGTGTATATTGGTCAAGTTAAAGAGCGGATTGAGGAGCATAGATCCAACATATGTACAGATGAAGTGTAACTTTAAAGCAGGGACTTGAACTGACACTTCGATTTCAAGACATCTCGCTGCTTCTAAACACAAATCAATCTCAACTTAAATGTCAGATATTAGAAGTGATTTATAAACCACAGAGAGGGGGAAATGTGTTTCAAATGTTATTACAAGAAGATAGGTGGATTAAAAGAATTAACAGTTTATACCCTTATAGCTTCCTATGAATTATGAACATTGTAACTTTTTTGAACATTTTGACTCTTTCTCCTTTAGATAAGATTGATATTTTCTTGACATAATGAATGTGAAAATTGCGGAATGATCCTCATAATTCTGGTTCCTTTCCTTTCTTATGAATTAGGACAATGAGAGCATTAGCATAGGAGTGTGGGAGAGTTTCTTGTTCATTACTTGAGCCTGTATTAGAGTTTCACACAAGGTACCAGACATCCTGCTTGAGTTTGAACTAGCAGGGTATGGGTTTCTGTTTGTTCTGTCACATGTACTGCCTCTGCCTCTTCTACCTCTTCTTTTGCCTGGGCCACTTCCAACTTAGTCCTAGCTCTAATGACATTAATTGATTGGGTGAGCTCTCCCCTAGCCACCAGTTTAAAGGTGTCCTACAGAACTAAGGGGTTTGTAGTATTTGGGGCACCTTTTCAGCTATTTCCTTTTGTGCCAACCATACGGGACTTAGCCTCCATCTACAAGAACCCTGATATTTATATGGCCGAAGAGTAATAATAAGGGGGGAGCAATCCAAAATAGACCTGGCCCCACAGTAGGTATTTACAATCTGTGGGGCCATATCAGAAGAGATGAGGACCAGGTTTATTCATGAGAGAACCAGATGGGTGGAGGAGTGGCAGGAGTAAATCCAGGAGACAGGGTTCCTGGCCCTCCAAATATCCTCCAGAGCTATGGTGTCTGTCCAAAGTTTAAGTTTAGTAGGACTACAGTCTGTGGAGTTAATTTTATCCAACATCGTTATCATCCCACAATTAAAATAATCTACCTAGCACTGTGGGAAAGGGGGGAGTGCCACTACTTCTTGTAGAATGAGAGCCAGGACCTCAGTGGAAAATGGAGGTGGTATATATACTGTACATTAACCAATATAAATGCAATGGATAAAGTGTACAATGCAAGATAATATACCTTGCATTGCGGTCTGAGTGTACTTGATGTATCTTAAATTGAGTGTTTTTCCTTACGAGAATTGCCACCCATCTTGCATGAGAAGAAAAGGTAGAATGATACACCTGTGCTACCCAGACCCTCTTTAATGCAAGAACTTTTTGGCCCGTTAGATGTGTTTCTTGCAGGCAAGCAATTGCTGTAAATAGAAGGGCACAAATGTTCCATTTGTTTTATTTGTAAAAGTGTTCAGAATAAACTTGTTACTGTGCATAGGAAAATTGGTGGGGGTAAAGAAAAGGAAAAAGGGGGAAGGGGAATTCCCATTATAACATGCCTCACCCTGCTCATCATTTGAACTTGGATAAGCCTTGACCCATAACAAAACCCCAAAGCATCTACTTGGAATGCAGTAACCATTATAACTTATACCCACACTGTGTAAAAACAGTTGAGTAATAATACGCTATCATGTCCTGCTCTACCTCCGATTTTAAATCTGTCCACCTGATGGGCCTCTTTGACCATGAAGAAAGTTTGGCCATTTGGTGTTGAATATGCCTTAAAAGTTTTTGTATGGATCAAGTCTCTCATTATGCAGTACTGTGTAGGCCGTGGGCTTTCTTGCTATGTTCTTTTAAGTCTCAATGTGCAGCTCATGAATGTCTTTTTAGTAGTGCCTTTCAAGCCAATCCATTGCCTCTTGGGGTGTAGAGAAGAATCTGGTGGTGTTACCATCTATCAGCCGGATCTTTGCTGGAACCTCCAATGTGTAGTCTGGTAAGAACATTAATTTAGCATCCCCTAGCACCAGATCTCCTTTCAGCCACTTGTGCTTCAGAACAGTATCTCTGTCCCTATAGTTCAGAATTTTAGTGATGGGGGGGCCCTGGGGGAGGCTTTCATGCCGGGATCCTGTGTGCTCTCTCCACTAAGAATAACTGGGAGAGGTGTTCAGTGCCCAGATGATTTTTAATTAATTGTTCCAGAAACTATTCTGGCTTAGTACCTTCCTGTCCCTCGGGTACTCCAACAATCTGGATGTTATTCCGTCTTTGCCTCTCCTCCAGGTTCTTAGCTCTGGCCTTACTGTACATTGCTGCAAATGGTTCTGGAGGTCCGTAGTGGCCTGCAGAGTCTCTCTTGTCATGTCCTCCAGGTCTGAGATTCTCCGTTCAGATTCAGTGGTGTGCTCCCACAGTTTCTGTGAGTCCCGGCAAAGAAGTGCCAGGTCAACCTTAACCAGGATTACTTGTTTCAGAGAGCGATCAAAAACATGTCCATCTATATCCGCAGTTAAACCATACCACCCCCCCACTTCTCCTCCATTTATAATCTCTCTGTCCTTCCTAAAAAGGGTGTAACCATTTAAATTCAAAGTCATATGTTTCATCCCACCAGGTCTCTATGATACCAAATATATGAGAATTTTTACAGAATGCAATTTATTCTAGGTCTCTAATTTTACCTGACATTTCCCAGTATACAGTGGAGGTTACTACATTTACTTTTTAAATTAGCATTAATTAGTGGACAATTATTTGTTAAGTTAGTATTAGTCTGTTTTCCTTGTAACAGAGGGACCTCCTTAGCTGGTAAACTGGATTCCCCCTCACACCAACCCCATGACCCTTTACTAATCCCACTGCACCATCTACCCTTGCTTCCCCATAATTCTTTATCTCACCCAAACCCCCTTGCCTAGTTTAAACACTCCTCCAACCTCTTGGTCATTCTTTTCCCTAGCACAGTGGACTCCCTTCCATTGAGGTGCAATCTGTCATGTCTGTATAGGTTGTACCTCAAGGAAAAATCACCCCAGTGATTTAGGAATCCAATCCCTTCCTTCCTACACCAAGATTTAAGCCATGCATTTAGCTCCCTAAGATACCACTGTCTTCCTAAACTTGTACATGGCACAGGCAACATTTCTGAAAAAATGGCATTGGAAGACCTTCACTCAATCTTAGAGCCTAGATCCCAAAAATTACTCTTTAAGGTCTTCCATCTATCATTTATTTTGTCATTAGTACTGATATGTCCTAAGACAGTTGGATCCTGCTCAGCCCCACCCAATAATTTGTCTACCCGATCAACCACATGTTGAACCCTAGCACCAGGAAGATCGCAAACTGTTTGGTTGTAGCCATTGGGATGACAGGTTACCCTATCCACTTTCCTAATAATTGAATCCCCTACAAACACAATCTGCTCAGGCCTGACTCTGCTCTCCTCCCCACCACTACTAGAGAAACTGGTCTCCTGGCTTTTAGAAAGATCAGCCCCATCTAAAATTGCCAATCCAGAATTCACACTCTCATCTTCTTCACACGTATCTGTTGGGATATATAACAGCCTCCATTTTCCTTTTGCCCCCCTTAAATTTTCTAACTGTCACCCAGGAAGCTGCCTCAACATCCTACTGAGGTTCTTTCCCCCCAAAATATCGGACCCCAGTAGGTCCTGCTCAGTGAGCATGAGACTCCTTTCAAGAGTGCAATGTGCTGCTCTAGTGCTCTAAATTGAGCCTCCAAAGTGGCAATTTGCTCACAACCACCACAGATGTAAGCAGTTTGGATCTCTTGTTCCAAACCTGCATACATATGGCAGACTGTACATTGGGTCAGACCTTCAATCTTGCTAGCGATAATTATTCCAGTTACAGATCAAAACAGGAATAAAAAAATTTAGAGTTTAGAACAAACTTTTAACTTAGTTTGAAACTCCTGTAGTTTGTAATTCCAGAGTTTGTAACTCCACTTACAGATCCCCCACTTAGGCTTAGGCCAGATGGGGAGATTCGGGGGCGATCTGTCGCCTGGCGAGGCAATTTTGAGCGATTTTAAAAATCGCGCCGCTCCGTGTGAATAAGCGCAGGCGTTTTTAAGCCTCGTCGGTGCGCAGCGGTGCCTAACTATTCGGGGAGATTCGGAGGCGATCCGTCACGGCGAGAAGTCGCCAGGCGACGGATCGCCCCCGAATCTCCCCGTCTGGCCTTAGCCTTAAAGAGTAAACACTTAAGAACAGCTAGAGCAAGCTCAACTGGAGTCCCGGGGGTTCTATTTATACAGTCTGTTCAAGTGCAACTAATCAAACCCCACCCCATCAAACTAAGGGAAAACTAACTGCAAAGTAAAGCTGGTTGTTACAAACTTGCTGTAAGCACAATAACACACCAAACTTTGTTATTTAGCACCCAAAACAGAAAAAAACAAAAAAAAAATTACACCACCGTATTTATATATAGAACCATACTAAATAAAATAACAGTTAACAACAAATATTTATCCTTTTCAGATGATGTGTTTGCTTTTAGTTGCTCTTTTATTCAGTCAGCAGCCTGTTTGAAGCACAGAAACCTGGATCTAACAAATAAGTCTTCACAAAAAATGCTAATATTTTTGTAGAATTATCGATGCCTCTCTGTAAACAGCTTGAAACCAAAAGTAACTTTACCTATAACTTCCCCAGGTTAATACAAACCATTATATAGCTTGTATAAGAAATGAATACAATATTTCTTAAAATGTTGCTGACTAATATTTGAGTGTGATGGGGAGAATTTCATTTTTTGTTAATATTAATTAGCTGTGCTGGCCAGTAATCTGTGTAAATAGCTATGTGTATAATTTATGTAAATACTTTGTTTGGGTGAAAACTAGTTTTGGTTAACAAACTGAGGCCTACTTGTTTGAAGCATGTGACTCAGCTGTGTTCAGAGTATATGTAAATGGTGCTAAAACAATTGTATAATGAAAAGGCTGTGTTTGCTGCATGTTAATACACAAGAGTGTGCATGGAAAGTTTACTTATATATCTAATAGTGCAATTGATTGTACACAGCCTCTCTTAAAGGGGTGGTTCACCTTCAAGTTAACTTTTAGTATGTTATAGAATGGCCAATTCTAAGCAAATTTTCAACTGGTCTTCATTATTTATTTTTTATAGTTTATGAATTATTTGCCTTTTTCTCCTAACTCTTTCTAGCTTTCAAAAGGGAGTCACTGACCCCCTCTAAAAATAAATCCTCTCTATAGCTACTTATTTATTGTTATCACTACTATTACTCATCTTTCTGTTCCAACCGTCCCCTATTAATATTCCATATTCTCATTCAAATCAATGTATGGTTACTAGGGTAATTTGGACCCTAGCAACCAGATTGCTTACACCGCAAACTGGAGAGCTGCTGGATGAAAAGGTAAATAATTCAAAAACCACAAGTAATAAAAAATAAAAACCAGTTGTAAGTTGTCTAAGAAAATGGCTCCCTACATCATACTCAAAGTTAACTCAAAAGTGAACAACCCCTTTAATGAATATTTATAGGGTAGATGCTGATCACGTGGTGTCAGCATAGAGCAGTCTGGAAACTATAAAAGGCTGCAGACTGAAATCATTGGGAGTCTGTGTTAAGCCTTAGTGAGAGGTTGTTCTGATGCCCAGGTGAATGTTTGCAGAGTTACTATTGACTCCCACTGCATCTTTGCACATTCATTGACTTTTGTTTTGGCTTAAGTAAAGAAAGGATTTGTTTCCACTGATTATCTGCCTGGCTTCTGAACTTAAATGCGTCCTGTGACATTGAGATTATAGTGAAATGCCCATTACAACATATACAAAACAACATATTCCCAAGTACCAATGTGGTCATAATGGAAACCAGAAAATGCAATGATGGGTGGCCTTAAATCACTGGGCTATGAGTCAGCAAGTTCAAGGTGAATTTTATTTTCTTGCTTGCGTTTTTAATTGCAGCCCAGGGGACAATCCAGGCTGTATACTTCTTTTTTGGTGTAACTTGAACATTGTGGCTTGTTTCCAGCTCTCACTCCTTTTGTTCTCATCTTGCGTTCGTCCTATCTCAGACCTGCCTTGGACCTGTTCATGTGGCAGATTACCAGTCTCCTTTTCCTGCCCTTTTAGTGTGTTTGTGTCCTTTGTCCTGCTATAGTTTGATTCTTTATCTATCCCATCTTTTTCCTGACCTTTCTCCTTGTTTAACCCCATTTTGCCACCTTGCCACACTTGCCACCTTCTTATCAGTGTATCCCTAACATTTACACTCTACACTCTAAAGTAGATCTTAGCAAATTGAGAGATATTTTCTTTTTTATAATTATCTTTTATTAATATTACTCTTCTCCATTTTAGGTTTTAGCATTCACCTTTTAGCCCTGCACTGATTTATTTATTTCAGTACCCAGGGTAATTTATTAATTTTTTACATTCATACGTAGTAATACTATGATTATTGTATTAATGAAAGTATGTCCTAAAAAGCAGTTCTGTAACATATATATATATATATAGAACTTTTGTTACAGATTCATTATTATATTTATTTACATTTTTATTAACATATGGCACAAAATTGCTCATATTCCCAGAAACCCTCTCATCCTTTTATATAGTATAATTCAGTGATATGGACTAGAAAATCAGATACCTACTGCACTGACTGGAGATGCCTGAGCTTGGAAAATGCATTTTTTTCCAATTAAAATATATTTCCGAATTATAAAGATATTCATAAGCTACCACTAAATTACCCTAGCAATCATGCACCGATTTATGGAATGTGAACAGAATAATGATAATGATCCTTACAGAACTGTTGTTTTTTAGATGGGGTAAGGTAAGTGAACCCTATTTGAAAGCCGGAAAGGGTCAGAAGAAGAAATTAAATAAAAAAAAAACTAATGAAGATTAAGGGGCAGATTTACTAAGGTTCAAATTGATTCAAAGTGAAAATTCAAATTAAAAAATTCAAAATTCAAATTATTTTGAGCTTATTCGACTATCGAATAGCCCAAAATTCAAATTGCAAAATTCAAATATTTGAATTTGAATTCAATTGTCAAAGTACTGGCCCTTTAAAAAAATTTGATATAATAATGAGGCAGATAAAACCTACCGAATTGCTATATATCCCAATGGGAAGCTCCCATAGGATGTTTCCTGGTTTTTTGATCGAATATAAAAAATTTGATCGAAAGGTTAAAATTGTCCGTATCTAATTTTATCGATCGATCGGATTTTTTATATTTGATCGTTCAATAATGGGAATTGCGTTAAAACCCCTCAAATTCGAAATTTGAGGGTTTAACCCTCGAAAGTCTACTCTTAGTAAATCTGCCCCTATTTGTTGCCTAGAAATGGCCATTCTATTGCATACTAAGAGGGTTCTTTACTAAAACTTTAATTTATCTCAAGATTGTATCTTATTTATGAATAAAATACCTTGAAAAAGTTGGGTCTGGAAAAGACTAAATAAAATCGACCGAAACTCAAATTTTATGAATTTTTCCTATTTGACACCTTAAAAGCTTGATTTTTTGGGTTAACACCCAAAAACCCAGTGCAGATCATATCTTCAAATTGTAAAAAAGATATCTGCCATGGACATATACATGACCTCAGCAGGTTTAAGATGTTGGATTTTTGGATTCAGACTTTTAGCAGCTTCGGGGTATAATTCATTTAAGGTGAACACCCATTTAAAATCATTAGGAACATATTGTGGTTGAATAAAAATTGTTTTGTGAATCTAAAAAACATATACATTACATGAAATGTAATTTTATTATTTATTTAATAGGAGGCAATATTTAATTTTTTTTACTTGGTGAAGTTATACTGTATTTTGTTGAAATTGTATTAGAGAACATAGGTCTTCATTTTAAATTGTACTTTAAAATACTACTCAGCTGATTGAAAAGATTTCTGTATATTCCTGAATATCTCGCATGTTTTCAGCAAACTTCTATTGACCTTATTGTTCTTGAAGATATTTTTCAGAAGGCAAAGTGAATAAATGCTGAGGTAATGAATATGCCTTGAATGATCTGCCAGGCTCAACTTCAAACTTTTTTCCTAGTCAAAGGGACATTTTAGGTTCATCTTCACTTAAGCTTGCATTTGCTCAGGTAAAAAACAGTATTATAAATGTACAAGAGCACAAAATATCAAGATCTGCATAAATACACTGTGTGTTGATATGCTTTTGAAATCTAGAATAAAACATTTAAGAGATAATGTTTTTACGGCTGTTACTCTTTATTACCTTTTATACATATTTCCATGATAACTGTGGGCATCCTAAACTCTTCAGCTTACATTTAAAGCTTTTATCACCTCTCAGCAACTTATGGATTGATTTCTGAAAGTGCTTCTCTCATAACTGTGAAAAAACAACCATTTGGATTCACTTACAATTCATTCATCAAAAGTTCTATATTATTATTGATGTAAAGCTTCTGCTGGCTTTGTTTTTTTTTTTTTTACTAAGGCTGGTGACAGCTACTAGATAAATGTCTTTTCTAGGGTTGCTGACACTATGGTTGTTTCTATAAAGCTATTTTGCAAGGTTGGCCTTGTTATACTAAGACATTTTGTGTGTTGTGGTCAAAAGACTGTTGTATTCAGTAGCTCACAAAGCTGTTTAACAGAAAAACAGGGAAATTGTCATGATGTTTTTTATATGTTTTGTATATTTTTATATGTGAAAATTTTTAATTTTTAAACACAACCTAAATTATGAACACTGGGGTGGGGAATCAACTTAGTATTTATTTTCTTTATTAGACCATTACCTTGTACAAGCATCACTGCATATACTCTTTGAAACCAAACCTAGTAAAGCATTAATAGTGATGAGCATTTGTAAAAGTTGAATAAAAACTGTGAAATTTGGATGAAATTTTGTCATGAAAGCAAAATGACATTGCAGGTAATGTTTTTGGATCTGCAATAGCATATACATTGATAATGTTTTAAATATAATTAAATATTTAATTGGGCAAACCGCTGTCTCCAACAGTAGATGCTGTACCCAGATCCACACACTACAATTCTAAATCACATACAAAAAGTGTACAGCCTCATACTGAAAAAACATTTATTTGTGCAAACACAGCAAAAAGAAATATAATTACAAACACATCTTTTTTACAACATCCGCAGTGCAGTGTTACCCCTCTGTCTGCCTACCTGTGTTAGCCACTCCCTCCTTTTTGCTGTGTTTGCACAAATAAATGTTTTTTCAGTATGAGGCTGTACACTTTTTGTATGTGATTTAGAATAGCATATACATTGCCCTGCCACATAGAGAAGCTTTTCACTATGCAAAAATGCTCCCATATTGCCAAATTCTGCCAAATGTGGTGGAGAATTTTACATCAGTAACATGCAATATTGTATGTTACTGAAATTCAAGCACGGATTGACAAAAATAATTCACACAAAGAAGATGTTCACTCATCCCTACTAATAGAGATCATTGCACAATAATATTTTCTGACAATATTTGCAGAAGCATTTATTTTGTTATAATAATAATATAAAATCACAAACCTTTACAGATTATAAGAACCCAGGAAAAATAAAGCAATAACAAACATCATCCTTTACCATCAGATATAATAAGGCCACCCCCATTAATTTTTTTTAATAGCCCCATACTAACATACACAGTATTTTATAGACAGTACTTGTAATACATGTAGGTCTGTGGTATGCAATTTTTTTTATTTATGCAAATATTTGTTACTATGTAATCAGTCTTGATGGTTGCAGTATGTTTGCACACCATGTGCAACCACCATATAGTTTATTTCTTTTTTAAGAAAATTTATTGCAATTTAGAGTTTACATGTGGCTATTTGAAATAGGGAAAATATGCTTGCCCTTCATACATTTATAAGTAAAGAAAAACTATGAATCTATAAATTATTATTCCTAGCTTTCAAAATAAGGTCAAATGGGGGAATTGAATGCTGCTGAAAATAAGACAGTGAAAAGGATTTATAAAGAACTACTTCTTCTATAAATATGGAAAATTGTAATACAGATGTGCACAAAATAATGTAGATGCAATCAGTGGAGATTACATTTCAGGGAAGAGTGTGGTGCTTTTGAAACCACATATTATAACTGGCCTGTATATTCTCTGAGTCTGTAAATGGCTTGTAGAAATTTTTTTTGAAAGAACTTTAAGTGGACTGATTTAATGTTAAGCACCTTCATATTAATTACACAAAATGACTATATCTGGTCTGAAATGTGTACTTATTAAATGGATTTTATTCAGAACATAGAGTACAGATGAATAACAACACATTTATCATGACAGTTAAATTGCCACAATATGCATAACTTTCTAAATGTTTTTCTCTAGGTTTTTCCTTCACTAAGAAATCTTTTTGTATTTCTAAACATATCATCTTAAAGGGGTCTCGTCCCCCAAAAGAAATATTCAAAATCCTATTTTATCACATTAGTGAAGCAAAACGAACTTTATTTACACTATATACATTATTTGATTCTTGTTTCCTTCAGTCTGGGAATTCAAAATTACAGCAAGCAGGCAGGAGCCATTTAGTGGGCACTGTTATTAAGGCAAGCATTATATCATCTTAGAATCTTGTTTGTGCCCCAGAATGGGGAACCCAATGTCCATCCCCATGCCCTGGCTACACAATTAAACAGTGAAGAGAATGGGGGAATCTGTGGAGAGCAGTGACATCTAGGAAGTGCTGAATGGAAAGTGAAAGTAATTGTCTGCCCCGCCTCTATGCCATTGGCATAGAGGAGGGGCAGACAATATTTAATTACAGCTGAGATTTTTGAATAAGTGTACAACAGCTATGAATGCTTTAATAAAAAATAGAAATTGGATATCATGTTTAATTTGAAAAGGGCTTTTATTATACAGATTTTTGTGTCTGCGTGACGGGTCCACTTTAATGATTGAGAAATTTTTTAAACAATATAAATAAACCAAATGGAAAAACAAACAAGTATTTATTTTGGTTAGCTAGACCAGTGCTGTACAACTTCTGTGGTACAGAGGGCCAACTTTTTTCCGGCCTACATTGTGGAGGGCTAATAATGGAAGCCATTGTTGACCACTCCCTGTTTTTAAACCACATCCACCCACCCATGTTACCACAAGACCATGTCCACATTAATTTTGGTAGCACACCGAAAAACCAAATGGTTGGTGCTCACTGCAGGGATATCACTTACAACTCATATGTGAAAAATGTTGTTGTATTAAAACATACCCTTACATCTATATGCCTCCTCTTCCCCTGTGGATAATACAGCACCACCAGCACATGATCAAACACATTAGGGGCCCCCAACAATAATTAATTTTAAATTGTTAAACCAACAGAAAAATACCAGGTTTATGTACCCCTAGCAGAACATACACACAGGCAGGGTATGTCACACACAGGCAGGGTATGTCACACATAGGCAAAGTAGGGTACACACAGGCAGAGTATGTCACACACAGGCAGAGTAAGTCACACACAGGCAAAGCAGGGCACCCACAGGGAGCATAGGTAAGTAAGAATAGAGCAGGAGACAGGGAAACCTATCAGGACACAGTGCTGGTGCTCATTAGCATTTTGTATATAGTTTGAACAATGTTTGCAGTTTCAGTCTAGGTCTCAGGTGTTAACAGTACAGTGTTTTAGTGGTGTTAACAATGTCACTGGTGTGAACAATACAGGGGATTAGTCTGAATGTGAGGTCTTAAACAATGAAGGGGCCAGTTAATCTCTGTAGTGATAGCATTTAAATTTTACACATGGTAAGAAAACAGCAGGTAGGTAATGGCCACAATTGTTGCAAGAAAATAGGACATTCATTAAAGGTACTCCTGTACATAGTTGCTCCTTGCACTTCTGCATGGTTGCATTGAACACTAATTCATTCACAAATACACCTAGGGGAACCGTGGAGCAATTGACACCCTCAAGGTGGCAAAAGTGAAGGGTGACAAACAAAGATATCAACTAAGTAGTTTACTAGAACTAAATGTTGATATAGTTTTTACCGTTGTTCTTATTGCTCATAACCAGCAAAGGTACACTTCTCATCATTTTCTGGGCTAAGACAATCAAATCAAAATTTTCTAATCTTGCAGATTCCTAGATATTGCACAGTAGGCAACCCTACCAAAATTATTAATTAAAAAACTAAAAACTCTATACCTGAACCTGACACAAATTTTGCAGAGGAATTGCTATTTATAATCAATTCAGCATCACAGACCATAGAAGTCTAACCTGAAAAAAAAACAGTAACAAGCCAGGGCCGCAGAGCCTTAGGCAACCTAGTCAGGCAGGTTGCTACCACTCCCCTGAGCACACATAAATGCAAATGAGCATGCAAATGCACAAACAGGCATGCTTTCACTTGGGGAGTGGAACTGGTCAGTTAGGGGACAGTGACCATACTAGAGAAGGTGCATGTCTGAACCTCCAGCATTGTGCCCTAGGCATGTGCCTCTTCTGCCTGCCCCTAGTTCTGGTCATGGAAATAACATTATTGAAATGTATAAGGAATACTCTGTTTTATCTTGTCTTATTTAAAAGGTTTTTTGATCCCTTTTCTAGTATACAGTACTGAGTGAGATACCTTTTCATAGATCATGGCTCAGAGTTTGGTGAAGCATTAAAAGGAAAAAGGTGTATACTTTTGATATGCACTGATATGGTATATTTAGCACTGGTAACTTACTGGTAGTTGATTTAATTGCTAAATGGTTGCTATAAAAACATCACAGTTCACCTTAAATGAGCCCTAGATTCCAGGGTAAAATACGGCAATATATCATTTGTGGATCATTGGGCTACCTAGATCTTTATAGTATCATTTTCCATTATCTGTGCAGCCATGTGAATGTAGTGCATGCAAACTGGCAGTCCTATCAAAACAACTACAAGATCAATAGATGACAGCCTGCAAGGACCTGTGTTAGTCATGATGCAATTAACAAGCCTCATTAACAAATGTTCATCCAAGACAACTATAACCTGAGATTTGTTAGTATTTTCACAAAAACATGTACGTTTAATGAACATTGTTTTTCAAACAATTTGTAAGTTGGCGGCCCTGCATATACATTTTAGATTCAATCTGAAGAACAAATCATTGTCAAGCCACTTTATCTGCTGACATTCCAAGGCACATTAATGAATTAGAGCAAAGCTTGGGCTCATTAACAAGCTCTTTTCCTCTGTTCTTAAAATGAATTAGTAGTACTAAGACATGCTGCTTAGGCAAAAAGGCAAAATAAGTCTAGATCAACAACACGTGGAAAAACAAGAAAAAAAAGAAAATATTATAATTAATACCAGTTTCTGTCATGGCTAATATAATAATTCACTTCTTTGGCCAAGGTAAACGTACAATGCAATAACATGCATCACTTAAAATGTGATGTAGATTTTCTCTGTGTTCACTTGAGACTATTACTGCACTTGTTATCCTATTTTTATGTTTATAGCATCTGAACTGTTTTTTAAATGTTAAACATTTTTTCTAATTCACCAAGTATTATTTTTGGAAAAGTTCTGCTTTGGAAAGTAAATGTATTTTCCATATACATATTATTTAAAGCAAAGGCAACATAAATGCTATCAGGTTCCAAAAGTTTTGAATGTTACATGTCTTTAGGAATTTGATTGCTCCTTGCCCATATTAGAGCCTGTTAGTTGTGAGAAAGTGGCAGGCTGTAGGACAGACAGTGAGTTAAGAACTGGTGTGGAAAATGGGTTCATTAGTAGTTAAATGACACATCAATCAGCATCCCCAGCACTGGACTTTTTACACTATATTAATTTCTCTTATTTACAGTGTGCCTGTACTTAACCTTTCCATAGGTAATCAGATATCAGGCACAACATGCATTAACTTAATGTATTGAATCAACAGCTTTAAACAGTGGAAGTTCTATACAGCAAATACTAAGGGGGTTATTTACTAAAGTCTGAATGCAAAAACAATGACAAAATTGTAATTTTTTTTTCATAAAATTGGACTTCTAAATAATCACAAATTGTTCCGAATTTATTTTACCCTGAGGATGGAAAAGTCTAAATCTGAAAATCCAGCATCTCAGACCTGTCAAGGTTGCATATAAGTCAATGGGAGAAGTCCTAATGATTTTTTGATGTGCGCTGGGTTTCGTGCAATACACCGGGTGAAAATTGTGAAAATAAAATCAGCGATGATGTAGTCTGTGACATTAGGCTATGACATATTCAGCATAGTTTAGAAGTTAAACTATATAATACTCTATTATTTTTTTATGATAATTATAGAAAATTATTTCAGCTGCTTTTATTATTTGCATATTTGTCTAATTATATTTATATTACTAGGACATAGAAGTAGAGGGTATAGTAAAAAAGATAATTGAACCAATGGAAAAATTAGAGAAATTAAAGGGTAAGTACATTAATAAAAAAAAAAGACATTCAACAAGCAGGAGAAAGATGTGAGATGTACTCTGGAGTATGGAGTGCAGTATAAAGCAGTGAAAAGAAGTATTATCAAAAACTGGAATATTCTGAATGCAGATCCAACCATACGTGCTTTGAATTTAACCCCAATGGTGATCAGTAGGAAAGCTAAGTCCATGGCCAGTCAAGTTGCCCCTAATCGAATGAATAACAATCAGAAAAAGAAAAAAACATGGCTGTATTTGAAGGGTTTCTTTCCTTGTAAAACCATTTCTTATATCACTTTGGAGCTAATTATTGATAGAGGTTTTTACCAATATTCATATAATATTTTAATGTTATATAATAAATTGATGCATGAAAGGCAGGTTCACATTGTTTACATTGCTTTGGAGCTACGTATTGACAGAAGTTTTTAACAATACTTTAATGTTATATAACAAATTGATGCACGAAAGGCAGGGTCACATCATAACATATAGGGGAGCTACTTACCTATTGTTGAATATATATTATGAACTTAATGTGATTAGCAATAGGTATGGGTTGTGCTGTATTTTTGGTGTAGGTATTAAATATTTATACACACACTTATATTTATATCAGTGATCAAATATATATATATATATATATAAATAAGATTGGAGCACTATGTCACTATTGGTTGAATAGCAGTGAAATATATTTATGTATATCAAAAGGAAATAAAGATAGTCTTTTTGGGAGGAACCTTGGACTGTATAGCCCGGGAACCTGCTTATATTACACTGACAATTATTTAAGGGATACGATTGCAAATAGCCACACCTCCTCTGATGAAGTGCCCGATAGCGCGAAAGGTGTCAGGATGGAATGGCTAACACAGGTAGGCAAACAGAGGGGTGACACTGCACTGTGGTTTTTGTAAAAAATGTGTTTGTAAT
>CM044447.1:62193207-62221574 GCA_024363595.1 Xenopus borealis
TGTGATAACATTATCTTGCTTTACTGATGCCAGGAACTTCTAAACATGAAGTAAACTGGCTTATCTGGGGACCCGGTACTCATGTCTGCCATTTTGGTTGTACCCTTTGGCTCATCTTATTGGTAATTCCCCTTATTTCCTCCACTGTCAAGTTTTTGCTTTAAATTTAGAACTAGTTAGTGACCTACATGGCACAGATTGACAGTTCTTCTTATACTAGGACCAAAAAAATCATGTTTACTGTGTAATGGAATTAAGCCAATGGCTACAGGGAGCTTACTAATATAAGGAAAATAGTGTAAATATGTTTCCATTATGTATTGAATTATTTCTTTTGTCAAATAAATATTCTATACATAAATTCAATCATGTCATGATTAGTACTGGTAGGATTTGACATTCTTTTTTGAATCTTAAAGGCAAACCTAACATTATGTAGTAATTAAATATAGTTCTAAAAGATGGCAATATCAGTTTTTCAAATTTCACAGTTCTGTTAAAAATAAAAGAAGGATTTTAGACATTGTCTCAGAATCTCCTTTCCCACTGCACCATTTACCAAGATGTACTAGTGGATGATGGGCATATGCTTAGAGGGTTAATAAGTAAAACCTTAGGGACAGAATTTGGGTGGGAGCAAGGGACTAGTGAAAGTTTTAGGCTCTTTCATTCTCTGTTTTGAGTTCACCTAAAATTTAGTGATCAATAGTATTATCTACAGGCCTAATATATGTTCTGAAGAATTGTAATACAATTCTTGAACTCCTGTGCATTATTTTGCAATATAGCAGAAAACCATTTTTGTAGATCCATTTAAAATGGATTTCCCATTTTGAACGTAGTCCAGTTTGAAAAAAAAACAAAACAAAATCCTATCTGTTTATTAAAAATGCCAAGAGTTTTTAAATGTTCTCTTGCAAACCAGAAAAAGTTTCTCAAAACTTTCAGCAGAAATTGTGATTAATTTTTCATATTTCCAATGCTGAACTGAAAGTTTCAGTGGAACAAATCAGAAGAGGATTTCTAGTTATAACTAGTCAAATTCAAAGCATGGTTAAATATATATTATATATAGACCTAACTTTGATTGTCAGATACATGTACAATATCTGGAAAAGACATTTTGTTGTAGCACATTTAGACCATTTCTCAGATATGTAATTTTCTTGAGGTATAATAGGCTTCTTAGAAATATAACAGGGCCTACCTACATCTTTGCTGCTGAATGGATACAATATCTAAAATAAAAAGTACACTTAACATCTTATGTTTTATTTTTTATATCCTAAATAGATAAAGAAAATATATGTCAAAATCTTAAACATTTATTATTCCTATAAAATGCATTGCATAACTAGGTCACAGTTTCCACTTTCCTGTTTGTATCCAGAACCCAATAAATCAATATAAGGAATTATAATTTGTATGACTGGTGTATTGTATAGCTATTAACACAACAGAATAGAAGTTGCAATCTTTGAATCAAAGAAGTAAAATGTAGCAAAGTGGCACATCAAGTGGCTGACAAATCATGATGTTTTTGGCCATATCACTAAAGTACAACATTTTGGGAACACAGATCTTCATCATGCACATTTGGTAGAATATCTAAATAAATGTCAACTAAATCAAGAGTGCAAGAAGTTCATTTAAAATGTATTCTGTTCAATTTTCTAACTAGTTACAAATTGCAATAAGTGAAACTGCCTAGTTTTCCTGAAATATCATGAAAAAAATCACAGAATGCCAAACACATTGGAGTCCATGGGTGTTTTTTTCCAAGCAAAGCAAAATGAATGGAGACATTCTTATGATGCCACTGGCAGTTTCCCTTCCTTTTCTAACACAACACCCATGTTTGTTTATTTCCTGTGAAACAAAATGAATGGCAAATTTCTAGAGTAAATTTTCCAAAAATATTCACCACTGTTGAATTTGTCACAAAACTGAACAGGAGGAAATATTTGCTCATCCCTAGTTAACAATACAAACATCATAAATAAACACATAGCAATGTTTGGTCTGATAGCACACAAATCCCATTTCACACAGTGCACCATGTCACAATATATCATATCATTACTTTCAGTGCAAACATGTTTGATAATGGCCAGAATGGAGTAACATACTTATTGGAGTAAAAACATATTGAGTTATGCTAGTTAAATGTTCCAAAGAAAGACCAAAGACCTCTGCTCTATAAATGGAGAGGATGTCACATTTTGTGATATATCAAAAAATAAAAAAGATTTTCTGTGATCATAGTACTTAAACAATTCAAACATGAATAGAAGGAAGCATGGTTTTCAGTCCTGTAAACTAACGAGCATTATGTATATGACATATTTAGCCCATTAGATGGAGCAAGTAGGAAAGCCCCTTCAATGCAGAAAGGAAAAAGTCTCAGATGGGTTTGGTCTCTAAATAATGGAAGTGATTTTGTTTGTGGATTAGTTCCATTTAAAAAATGTCAGCCATTGCAAGGCAGTAGGGGAAATTGCCTTTTCCTTTTAAATGCTGCTCCATCAATCATTGCTAATAAATCTAGAAGTCTTGCTGAAAGGAATAGAAGCCATTTAAACCAAGCTAGAGGATGACAGCAAGACATGATAAAATAAGTCACTCCGGTTAGCAGGACATTTTAGATGTGAAAATAGCTCTCTGAAAAACACATGAATCCAGCTAAATCAGCATCCCACAATTCCATAAGTTACACTTTATTTCTTAAGACCACTTTGAAAGCTTGGTTCACAGTCTTCATCCCAAATGTTTATTCCTCCAGTTTTTGATTTGGAGGGAGATGTATATCCCTACATGTATACCCTGAGAGAGAGAAGGCATCCGTTCCTAGGTACAGATTTACTAATTGGCGAAAATTTGCCAGCTTCCGCTTCGCACCCATCGCAACACTTCGCCAGGTGAAAATTCAACAATGCTAATTTACTAAAATGCAGCTGTTATCTTGTGTTAGGCAGCTGCTATCTGGTTACCTTCCCATTATTCTGTTGTTAGGCTGCTGGATGTGGGAAAGGGAGGGGGTGATATCACTCCAACTTGCAGTACAGCAGTAAAGAGTGATTGAGGTTTATCAGAGCACAAGTCACATGACTTGGGGCACCTGGGAAATTGACAATATGTCTAGCCCCATGTCAGATTTCAAAATGAATATAAAAAATCTGTTTGCTCTTTTGAGAAATGGATTTCAATGCAGAATGTTTCTGGAACAGCACTATTAACTCGTGCATTTTGTAAAAAATGTTTTTTACCCATGACGGTATCCCTTTAATATTTTAAGATATTGTGCCTTTAAATATGGTTGGACATATATGACCTTATGCACCTAAAAAGCTTTAATAAAATTGCACTGAAATGTATTATACAAGATTTCCAATTGAATTGGGATGAAAATGCATAACTCCATAAAGCCATTCAGATTAAATGTGTCAGATCTATTTGGTGTTTCTCTAAAGAAAGCTGAATTAAAACCCCTTATAAAACTAATTTCAAAATGTTTCTACAGTTGACTTACTTTTAAAACAATTACCAGAAATATTTGTAATTTTTCTAAAAGGAAATTTAAGCTTGCTTTCTATGAAAAATTGTATTCATTATAAGAAGATGTTATGGTCAGTTTATATTTATTTTAGTTTTTTTTTAAAGCAACACAATATTTTGTTCATAACATTCCTTTTCTTAATTTTTAAACATCTATTTGGGAGTTTCCTAAATCAAAGACAAAGTAAAATAAAGAGGTGTAGAGTATCTTAAGAAACTCAATACTACTAGTGTTTTTAGGTACTCAGGATGTAATGTCATTAAAGTCTCAGTTTGTACCTGGTCTAATAATGACCAATCATATGTTTTTTTTTAATATAAATGATCAGTTAGGATGAGGCTACACACAATAGCACAATAGCAATTGCACAGTAACAAATTCCACGGGGTGTTTGAGAGCCAACATATACCACAAGACATCAGTATTTGCTTTTTTCAGCCGAAAAGCCAATACCCCAAAAAAAGCCATATTATTGAGGATTGGAAATACACTTCCCTGAAATATGCAGTGTATTTTTAATATGGCAGCCAAACTCTCACAAGATGGCTTGCACATATACATATTTGCAGCAATTGCATCATGGTGACATAATGATGTTGCATATTAATGATCAGCCTGGTTGCTTTTTGCGTGTAAATTGCTTTTCTGCTTGGCTTCTTTTCACAAAAGGATTTGTGGGGAAAGAGAAAAAACAAAAATGCATGTTGGGAAAAACTGCAGGCAGAAAAATGCACATTATCATATCCATGTGGTTTCCTTTGCATATTTACGTTCGACCATGCAGTTTAAAAAAACACTGTAAAAACACCCCAGGCTTTTCTTTAGAGAAAGCACTTGTTTGAAAAAAAAAGGACTTTTTACATTCACCTGGTGTTTCTCTTTGGTAAAATCAATGGTTATACTACTAACTCTACATTTCTACAACTATGAATTCATTCTATCAAGACCTAATGCCTCTGTGGGTATTACTGGAAAGCAATTTGATGATGAATAGTTGAACAACTCACACATACAAACAACCAACAAAGAGAGATGAAGCAACCTAAAACATTCATGTCCATACAATATGCTTAATTTAGGCTGCACATTTGATAACTTGCATGAAATTCTAATATTTAATAATAATTCATTTCTGAACCATGAGAATCTAGACCTTCACCAATCCATGTGGGAGTCAGTCAACCGGACAGTAGAATAGGTAAAATTTCTCTGCAATCTGATAAATTGAGTCAAATGTTTTATAACTGGATCAGAGCAATGTTGTTATCCCTATATGTATTCAAATAGCAAAAAAAGGCAACAGTAAAGATAGCAGTCTCACCAATTTAATAACTGGCCATAGGGGCTTAATCCCTAGCCCTAAAGCACAGGGAGTAGAGATGAACATAAATAGGGGGCAGATTTATCAAGGGTCAAAGTGAAAATTCAAATGAAAAAAAATAGAATTTTTAAGTAATTTTTTGGTACTTTGACTATCGAATAGACCAAAATTCGATTTGAACTGAAAATCAAAGTACTGTATCTTTAAAGAAATTCAAATTAGACCCTTCTCCAACTGAAACTTGCTAAGCTTTAGCCTATGGGGGACCTCTTATAACCTTTAAGAAGTCTTTTTGAAATTTTTGAAATATTTAATCTATTTGGAGGAAATCGTTCGAATGATTTTAATTCGATCAAAAACGGACATATTCCATTGAAAATGGTCCATTTTCAATTAAAAAAACACTTGGATGGAGTTTTTTCACTTCGAAATTCGAACTTTGATGAATCTGCCCTAACTGTTTAGTATATACAATACGTTGTTATTTAACAAATACGTTTGTTGTTGGGATTCATTATGATTCATTATGTTTTATATGCTGAATAACTTTGCACCATTATCAGCTCATATTGACACCTAGAACAAATCACTTACTGGAGAATGTTTTCTTCATATACTGTATATGCGGATCCCTTTTTCAGAAATCTATTATCCAGAAAGCTAAAATAATCAAATTTTTACTTAAAAGAGAACTAAAGCTTAACTAAAGAAGTAGGGCAGAAATGTTGTACATTATGTTTTGGGCTCTGAACCAGTCCAGGGCAACCACAGCAGTCAAGATCTATGCCTCCAAAGATTCCCCTGTAGTTCCCCATCTTCTTTTCTGCTACTTCACTGCTCTGTGCTGCTGTTGGTTACCAAGGTTGATGTACAATATATACCTTCACCAATTGACTCTAAATAGATTCTAGGGGGTCCTCCATAGACTAAAACAGAAATTTGGCATGTTTTAGATGGCAAATGTTTAAAGTGAAGTACTTGATAGATTTAAAAATTCAAATTTTTTGCAAATTCAAATCAAATTTGTACTATTCCCAAGTACACAAAAACAGCTCAAATTTTTAATTTCCGCTTCAAACCTTGATAAATCTGCTCCTAAAGGTATGCTGGTTCAAATGATTGAAAACCCCAGGTACCAAGCATTCCAGATAATAGACCCTATATTTGCATCCTCTAATAAATTTCTCTTGGTCTGTATAATCACAGCTCACTGGATTTTAGATATTAGACAGCACAGGTTTGGAATAAAAATAATTTCTCAACAGTTATATTAAAGGAAGTCCAGTTTATGGGCTCAGCATATTCTAAACCATGGATTGCTGCAAGCACAATAAGTACCACTCGATTTTCATGCAATTAGAGCATATAATGTTTCCAGCACATTAACAGCCAACACTTGAAAAATAATAACTGAACAAGTGTCTAGCTTTATAGCATAAGCCAAATGAGTGTTTGCAAAAATAAATGGGTAAAAAAAAAGAACTGAGCATCATCCAGATAAAAAATGAACTATCATTACAGTACATGCCACAAAAGTCTGAATGGCTTCCATCTTTCTTTAAAAAATTTTTTAGTGAAAAAGATTATTAGTAGTATATTGTAATGTTAGCCACAATTAAATATTAAAAACAACAGTCACACACCACTATTTAAGCTCAAGACTACTTTTTCAGGGAATGGAGATTGAAAGAGAGATTGAAACCCTTTAATCCTATCATGACACAAAAAAACAGAGGAAAAATGTAATTAATCAAATTAAAATAACATTGTTAGATGGACAGAAGAATAATTTAGTGAGATGACATATAAAATGTTTAAACAAGGAGATTATTTAGATATTTAGGAATAATACACAGAGGAAATTGTGCATTTTATTATTTTAAATCATACACCCGCATAATCCCTGTAGCGATGAAGGCGAACATACTGTACCACACCACTTTGGTTACAAAAGAGCAGATTCACTGCAAAATTAATTTATCAAGATCCAGTGTACAACACTAATGCCTATTTGTAATAATTTGGCTTTTAAAAACAAATGCACCATTTTGGACAGAAACATTGATTGTGTTAAGTTTAAAGCAGCTTTTTTTTTTTTTATAGAATATGCCATGCTATTCCTTCAGGGTATATCCTGAAGATGTTGGGATTGAATGGCTTAAACGTGAATGTTTTTTCTTTTTATTGATAAATCGAGGTACACGTTCTTGACAGATATTCCTTTATTCACTGCTTTTTCTTTAGCTATAGAAAATTAACAGTGTTTTTAAATGGTCTTTTCCAAGAATACTGTTAAAAAATAATTTCTATATAAGTCACTTTATCATAACATCAAGAGTCAGTATTCTGCTTTATTTTCTTCTGAAATTTGTATAAGGACATACATGATGATTTGCATTTTATAAGGGGAAAACTCTTCACTTAATAAACTATCTCCATGTCTTCAGAGGCAGAATTCAGTTTCTGGTTTTGCCAAGCTATGGAATGAAAGGCTCCAAAATGGCAGTTTTTAAACCTTAACAAACAAAGGACATAAAGATCTGGAACGTGTTTGGACAATTGTATTTAGTTTGATTCTTAAAACAGTATAGATCACATACACAAACAGAAATCAAGTACAATATGTTTGAAATTTACTTGAATTTTGACTTTTGATTTACACTTTTTTTTTTGCAAAATGAACAATAAAGAGGTCCGATTCTCATCACATTGATATTAATAAAATGTTTCTTTAGGAAACAAAGCATCACAAGCAGTTTACAACTAGGCAAAATTCCACAAGTTATTCAGAGGCAATTTATCCTTGTACTAATACCTTATTCACTGTCACACATTGTTACTTGATTGCTATCCATTTCTCTGAACTGCAACTAGATTTTAGTAATTAAACCTTTGTGAAATGGTAACATCAAAGCTCAACTATCAACATGATGGAGGAAAATGATCAATACAATCCAATTTAAATAGCATTATGGCTGTTGTGTATACTATCATAACACAAAAGTTTACCAACCAATAACAAGAGAGACCCACTCAAAGTATCCTATTTTTTCATAAAATTGCAAATGAGCTATAAACGTGACATATAGTGATGAGCATAATTGTTTTTTCCACCACAAATTACAGTAATATGTAACAGTCTGCAAATGTTCTCATATAATTTTAAGGGTCAATTTTTACCTTGATACAAATCTGTCAGGTTTGTATGATTTGAATAGTTTTTATAGTTGTGAATGAAATACGTGTTTACTCAGAGATTGAACAACTAAAGATAATCCATAAATGATAACTATAAGCTTGTTATGCACATGTACGGTATGATTACTGTATATACAAATCTACGCAACACATGGTACATCTGCAAAACTCAACAAAAGAACACAAATGTTGACCACTATAAATGTAACATCCCTTTATACAGTTCTGTGGGGTTTATTTTTCCACACAAAACAAGAAAATTAGCACAAAGTGTTCAAAGCACCACTTGTATTTCCTCTTTGTATACGTATTACCTTGGTAACAAATCTAGCCTTTAAAAAATTGGTAGGGTGTACTAGACTAGACGTGTATGTATCTAGCTTGCTCCATGTTATAAGTGTTGATATTCTCCCTTCAAAGATCAAAATGCCATATGGTGCATGATGAATAGACCTTAGCTTTTTCCATCCAAGACACACAATAAAAAAAAATATATATATATTGTGCAATGAATATCTGTCGGTAACTTCCAGAGGTTAATGGAGTTAAAAAAAGTAAAACATTTTAAAATATGGGCCCACATAAAAGCAGTATACTCTTTAAAATATTTTTGACAAATGCTACCATTTTCTGATAAGAAAATTCTATCATTGATACTTTAGTGTGCAGAAGACTTTTTGGAAAGAAGGGTGTTTAAAAGGTGTTTACTAATCAGTGTTTAGAAAGGTCTTTCACATGTTACATTGCCCCCATGTGGTTACCTGAGGTATGTAATGGGTCATGAGGTCACCCTGAGAAATGAATGCTTATGAATGTTTATAGGGTTTGGGGATATTTACAAATAAGTAATGTAGTCATTCAAATTGAAGCTTTTTGAAACAATGTTTAATGAATGTTTATAGTCAGAATATAAGGAAAGCCAGGGAATGAGCATTTAAAAAAATGAAGCTTGAACAGTCCAATTACATTCCCTCATGTCTTAGCAGAAGGCATAGCATATGTAATTAACGAGCACATTAGATATGGCAATATTATCTTGGATGCTGATTTTCAATTTTGTTTTCACTTATGGTATTGCATTGAACTGTATGGTGATAATGGAAAATATGCTAATATATATGGTTATTTTATGGTTTTTTCACAATGTTCATGATGTGATTTCTACAATATATTGATAGCCTTTCCTAAATATATTCTACATTTTATTTAAACTTCTAAGACTGACCGTCTGCATCGCAACAGGAGTCTGAATCTTGGAAATACCATGTGCATGATGTGAACTGTAAAATGTATGTTTAACCTCATTTAGTTATCATTGTTGTTTTAGATTTAACAACAGAAGCCAGAACCTAAACTAGTTATTAAGAAAAATATCTCTAGAATGCTTGGATAAGGACATACCAAAGCAAATGTAGTTCAGTCCATAAAACTATAAATAACTACTACCTACCTATTCCATGAGTATAACTGTACTGTGTGAGCCAGCAGTGTTTGCAGAATGATTGTTGTTGAGGAGTAAAGTCCAACTACAAAGCATTTTTTCGAAAAGCTATTTAAAAATCACCTTTTCACAGTCACTTGCTACCATCTACATGTGAACCTAATGATAGCAGAATTACAGCAAGCTCAGTATCTCTAGATAGACATAAAGGAGAATTATCAGCTTTGTGTGCATGTACCATTCTAGAGATGAAGCAGGGACATCAGACAGCAAACAAACATTTTAACCAAGAAAAATGCAAGCCTAATACAGAATGGAATAAATTCTGCCTCCATCTCTGGCAGCCACATGTATGCACTGTCCACTGTATCAATACTTTTCCTACAATGCAATGTCTTTCTGGGTAAACAATAGCTGAGACACTCCTTGTAGAAGGGAGATCTTTTACAATAAGCTTTAAAGGATAAGTTTACAAGTCATGCGAGAATATAAAAGTCTCCTTACCTCCATCAGATCCCACAGCCAGCACCTTAGCAAGAGGAAATAATCCTGATATTGTGACTAAAGCTAGAATAAACTCAGACATTGTTGCAGTATGTGAAGCTTCAGATTGCCTCACTGAAGACTCAGTAAGTCAGCAGAGAGCCGGGATTCTAGTGTAATTTAAAGATGTCAATGGAAATTCTTCTGCTTAATAAGCAAGCCTGCATCCCCCCTGCTTTCAGCAGGATTCGGAGGTGTGAGTATGTGTGAGCCGCTTGTGTGTCTTGACTTTTCAATGCAGAGTACGTCTGATCTTACATCACACAAGAGGGGCAATGAGAGATGCCAGAGGATTGGGATTCACTGATAAATCACAGAATCTACCATATACACCCCTTCCATCCACATAAATCATGTCTATTACTTAGCAATAGCCATTTAACACAACAGGGAGAGGAATTTGCAAACTGAAAACACAGAGGATAACAATTATTTTTTTTCTCATGTTTTTAGAGCCCTTTTCTTCTGTGTGTCAGATTCCATTTATTCTCACTGCAGAAGCTGAACTATGTATTCAGCCATTTAATAATTGCATTGGATAAATCCCTCTGTATTATCTCTGACATTATTTTTTAAAAAGCAGTCATTTAGAGGGATTTAAAGCAAAAAAGAACACTAATAATTAGTCATATAAAGCAAAGGCTGGCTAGCTGCAGTGTAGTTTCACTGTGGCGATTATCTCTTGCCTGAAAAGATTCATTTGCCAGGAGATTGGAGCAGACAAAATGACCATATTGAATGATTCAGCATTAAGTGGTACTGTATATAGCTAAAACTATGCACAATAGGGTGATGCATGGACTTTTCTTATAAGGAGCAGAGTCTTTTATTATACTGATGCTTCAGAAATAAGTTGATCCCTACCCAACCCCCTTCTATTTTACTACAAATTATAAATGGAGCGGAGAACATAGCAGAAAACATTCCTGGTTAATAGGGTATGCTTTAATCAGCACAAATTCAGAATGTATACAGTACAAGTAAGTCAGTGGCTTTGGAAATTTATGAAGGTGGGGGAAGCAGATGCATTATACAAAACAGTGTCTGTTTGATTTTCAGTGACAGACAGAATGAATGCATCGCAAAGGATATATTGAGCTACTTTACTGTCTATAACAGGTTCATCTTTATCATATGATTTTGGCTAGTAGGGGTGTTGCTGAATTGTTTGAGAGATACAGATATTTGTGCTGTATATTTAAGGAAAAATATTGGAATACAAACTTAGAAACACAAGATTGTGGTGTGATTTAATGTGATGCTATTATCCTTATGATTTAATACAGGAATGATACATACTCCATGCAAGATAAAGCTTGGTTACATGGGCATAGGGGGTTTTTAGTCAATGAATAAACTGTACTATCACTCAGCACTAGTTCTGCTGTGCACTACCTGAAATCTGTCAACTGTTGAGGACATGACAGCTGTATGGTGCACTTGCAATGGTAAATACAGCCCCAGGCTGAACACTGTTTCTACATCAAACTGCAGCAGAACAGATTATTTTTGTCTGTAATGATGACAGTGTCCCTAGGGTTGTGCAGGGTGTATTCAGCACAGTTTGCAGACTCAATCCACATATGCAGATAAACTACAAATCATCTTGCTAATGAAATATCTGATGTGCTTTGTGAAGTGTTCACAATGTTTTGTCAATAAACCATTCTCTGTCTGTATATATGCATATGCTTTAAATACCTTAGTTTGTTAATATACTTAATGAGACCAGGCTATAATAAGTTACTCATGGGCAAGGGGTACATGCTGTATGAAAAGGATTGGTGATTAATGATATACAAATAATACATTCGTGCAAAAGATTGCCACAAAAAATTGTCTAGAAATGTTATGTTATTTGGAGCATTAAATTGTGTCTTTCATATCCTTAACCATGTTCATGTGCTGGCATATTCCATAATTGTGCTACTGTACATGGGTACCCAGAGAGGTCACTAGCACATTCTGATGAAGCAAGAAATTTGTAACCTTAACCTACCTGGCTCCCAACACACACCCACACGACCTAGCAAGCCACCTCTGTTTATAGAGCAACACTCCCCCCACCTCATTTCTGATTTGATTAAAGGGGTGGGGTGGAGCAGGTGCACACCTTTAAATTGAGGCTACCAGAAGCAGAAGTGGGGGGGGGGGAGAGCACAAAGAAGAGTTCAGCCCAAAACCTCATGTGGATCTTGCATGGATGCCAGCCCAAACTCACCTGTCCTGCAGGGCAACACACAGGTCCCACAAGTAGATGCAAAGCTCATGACAAACACTTTATTTCATAGTGGGGACAGGCATTATGCATGTCAGATGTATTAGTTAAGCCAGCTTATCTATATAGGGTGGCATAATTACAGATGTATCAAGTGGATTCAGAGGGACTTATTGTTTTGGTTGAGAGAGGCATGTAGGAGAGGTGATTTAATGGTCAGCAAGTGTGCATTGTGACTTGTGTTGGAGAGTGAACTTACAGAGTATGATGGAATGCTAGTGTCAAAGAGACCATCAAAATTAAAGACACAATGAATATAGAGCTTCCAGCAGGGATCAGGGAATCCAAGAGGATGTTGATACTGAAGCCTTATACCTAATGGACTGGTTTAAGCAGTATCATATTGCGATTTCCCACTGAAGCAGCATGAATACCATCACATGGAGACCAAAACAAACTGTATAAGTAGCATTGTCAGTCAGCATTTAAAAAAAAAAAACCTAATGACCAAGAGCATGTATACTGACCCATTTCAAGTGCTTTAATAAGTATGCATGGAACACAAAATAAATCATCAAATAAATAAAACATAATAAAACTATATAAGCATAAATTCCTTGAGATATATATATGTGTGTGCATGTGTGTGTGTTCTATTAATATTTCTTTCATGACTTAAAAGCTTTCTGGATCCCATTAAAATACCTGTACATACTGATTTGACAGCAAGCCCTTTTAAATAATGGATCTGTTAACATAAAAAGTGAAACACTTACAAAAACAATACTAGCAATATTTATTTGTCAAACATAAGTTGTATAGAAAATCCTCTATTTGTCTTCTGTTTGTGTTTTGTAGAAACAAATAAATTTACATTAAAGATATGCAGGTACTGTATGTACTACAAAGGCTGTGCGCTCTCAGAGCTTAGTATTACTTGTGTGTGTACTCTGATTCTGCCAATGTCCTAATAATTAAATGACCAAACCTTCCTGATTAAAAGGGTGTTTTGCAATAAGTGATAATTCATAGCCTGTCTGTGACATTCGTGTCTAGTCTCCTGTAGATTTATAACATGATATGGACCAAAAATATTCAACTCCAACTCTGCTGTATTTATTTTGACACAGACTTGTAATGCTGTATTTCATAGGTTTCATGTGAACCTTTACTCCAGCTGATTGTAAATAGTTCATGGTTATTTCTGCCCGTTTGTTTTTTCCATTACTAATAGTAGCACAAAAAAGCATGATCAGCCCAGCTCTGACTAATCCAACTAGAAATGTCTCTACCTCTCTCTCTCAGTCACTCTCATGCTCCTCCATGGCTCTGTTGTAGTCTCTGTTTGTCCTTAAGTTCAGCCATTCAATTGTCCAACCAGAATGTAAACAAACATCAATGGTTGAGTCTAGGACAGAATTGTAAAAATGTATCTTAACTTTCTCCATAAGCACAATAATTTTCTAGATAAGCTTAACAGTTCACAAAAAATTATAATCCGTGCTTTATTTGCTTCTGTACATCTAAATAACTAGCAAGAGCTCCATATGTGTGAAAGCCATTATGAATCTAGATTTAAAACGAACAGCATCATATTTACGTCCTACTAAATCTATCTGAAGGTGTGCTTAAGCTGTAAACTGTAAAAAACAGATTTCAAAAGAATTCCCTTCCAAAGATCCCCGGCACATATATTCACAGGGTGCACCATATATATTTGCTGAAGCTGAGTCAAGTTGGTTGAATTCTTTGATACAGAAAGGTCCTTTTTGCTGTCTGGGCCATGAAGAACATGAATCTTTATAGTGCACTGAGGCTGCTCTGGGTTACTATGGATACTTTAGCAAGAGTAGCTATCACTTAACAGTCAATGTAGTGATAGCTATTAGCACCTTCAGTTTTATGTCATGTAGGGTAAGCATTGCAAATTCCATTGTCACACAGTACACCATGGGGCAAATTTACTATTATTCCCCAAAATTCCTTCGATCTTACTCGAAATTCGATAAGCATTCAACCATCGAATGCTTATTGAATTGTTTTGGTATTCGAGCAGGACTTAGTCTCAGAAGCCTATGGGGGTTTCCCATAGGCTTATTTTGCAATGCCGTAGGTTCAATCTGGCGAAGTAGGCATTCGAACAATTTAAAAATCTTGATTCCTTCGATCATCGAATGATCGAATATTCGATCATTTGATCTATTCGATCTATTCGATCTATTCGATAATCGAAGAGGCCAAATTAGAAAAACCAAAAAACAGTCGCGCGTCGTTTTTTTTCGCCAATGCGCGAATTTCACTGGAAATTGGCTAATTTTTCGGCGAGGCGAAACGGATGAGATTCACCCATCACTATTGAATATTTCATCTAATAAAATTATCACCTGCACTATTTTTAAATGTGGTGTTTACTTTAAAATGCTAATTTCAGTCAATTTCTTTGCAATAAAAACTGAAATGTGTGTCAAACCATTAGTTTAAGTGATTTTGCCATCTTCGTGTTTTCATAAAGGAATCAACTATAAAATTTTATATTAGTGTGTACATTTCTCACCCACAGCTAGAGCTAAGTTGTTTAAACTAAACACATTGAAAGTATGCAATTTCCTCACCTCTCTCTTCAGATTGTATGAAATTCACACCTGCCATATCTGAAGTTTATTGCACCTGAAACTTGGAAAACACACAACAAATTCTTTATTGATTGGTAGTCATTACATAGTACAAGAACAAACTAAAAATATGCTTTTTAAAATTCAGACTTTCCTAAATACTCATGGTTCAATACTTTAAAAGTGAATTTAAAAAAAAAAATGAAATGTATTATCTTTTTTAACAGTTAATTTAATTAGTGTCTTTAATTGAAATGTTTATTTTACTTTTCATTCTGTAGTGATACAGTATGGCTTGGAATATCAGTGTCCATAAGGTTGGTAGCTTCTGGCTAACCCTAAGAACAAGTGATTTTAAATATGATACAGACAAGTTTGAACACTATATGAATTTGTTAATTTGTTTTGTTTTTTAATGTTTAATGTTGTTTTAATTTTTGTAACTTTTTGAGCTGCATGACTTGGAATGTCAGTATCTATATTGTTGGTAGGTATATATTAAAACAATATAAATGTGTTTTTTGTTTTATTTAATTAGTGCTTTTAATTACACAATGTGTTCTGGTTGGTATGTTACCACTTACCCAGCAACCAGGCAAAAGTTTGTAAGTTGGAGTACATGATGAAAGGCAGATGGCCCCTAGTTAAAGATAAGCAATAAAAAATAACAGTAGCTATAAAAATGTGAACTCACAAAGAATCAATAGTTTTATTGCTGGGGAGATTGACCCTGACAACCAGAGAGCATTTTAAATTGATTTCTATAAAAAAGGCAGTATGGGGAGGTAAATAAATAAAAAAAACACATAGAAAATGAAGACCCATTACAAAGTTTCTAATAATAGACAATCTATAACCTAATAAAAATTAATTTGAAGGTGAACTTTCCATTGTCTGTATGCAGTAAACTGGGAATGAAATGACTTTCCATAATTTAAACGGTATTCTATATATTCTATTTAACAGTACATTTTCATATTATGCTTACATGTTAAAACTACTGTACAATGCACATTTTCATATTATGCTTAAATGTTAAAACTACTGTACAATGTACATGTGTAAGCTAGTTATAAGTTTCTCAAACTGATGCTCTTGAAAACTGTACTACAAATTCAGATACATGGATTGTGATAGGGAGACCCTTATTCTTTTAGCAAGTAACTAACCTAAGTCAGCTTTGAAAATATGTTGTAAATCATCTGGCCTCAGCTTATTTGGCAGAGAAATAGTTTATCCCTCAGTAGAGAATATTTTATAAAACTAAAAAAAAGTACTACTCTATAAGATTTTCAAAATTGGCACCTGAGACCCCCCCCTGCAAAATCCAGCTGGTCATTGTGTCTACAATAACATGATCTCCCAGTAAAATAAACATTAATACTTTACAATTGCTTTTGTGTTTCAATATTAATGCATTTAGCACACATGCTTACATTCACATGGGCAACCTATGCAGAAATGTGTATAAAGATGTTAATGTCCTTTGGGTTGCTGTTGGGAACCACCTCAGAAAATCAATAAAAGCATCTAAAAGCTGAGCTCCTAACCTACTTGATTATTCCCCTTGCAATTATGACAATGTCATCGACTTTAACACATTACATTATCTAGGTGAGTCTCCAGACATACATACTTATCTGTATTGCACTGCATGTTTGCACTATTAAATATAATGCAGGGAACATTTGTATGCCCTTATTTCCAATGGGTTTCTAAGATTATATCATGTAGGAATGTCAAATATTTTATTCTTTCAGCCTTTGTTTGAATAAGTAACATGCTGAAAATACACAAAAATATAAAAATATCTGTCAAAAATCTGTTTAATGAGGTCACATGACTCAAAGAAACATGTTCATTATAGAAAAAAATCTATAACCATTCTGAATCCAAAATATCAGCACATTTTAAGACATTCCAAACTGGGGTAAAGGCATTTATCTGCTTTAATATAAATTTGAGAACATTTGCTTAAACGTTAAAAAGGATGAAAGTCTTCTCTAAATACAAAGCCTTTATAGACTTTCAATGACAAAATATTAGTGATGGAAAAATCTCACCCATCTTGCTTCACCTAAAATTTGCCAAATGGCAAAAAATCCACCAAGTGAATTGAAGTCAATGGGTGTTTTTTCTCATGGCACACAAAACCACACAACTTTTCATTTACTATACATTAAAGTTTGAGCATTTTTTCATGGTGAAACACATCAAAATATTTTGCTCATCCATAGACTATCTATGATTCCATGGTAACTTATTGGTAATCTGATTGTTCAAATGTGGTTATCCTCATGCCTTTTGTGCCAAGTCACTGATTTTATGTTTGACTTCTTTCTGATATAAATATACATGCTAGGTCATTGACATCTGCTTCTACTTTTGTGCTGTTATCTATAATTGCATAGGTTTTTAAAGCACTTGTTTCTGCTGTCCTGTTGTGTATTTCAAGGTGGGCGCATCAGATTTTTTTTATTCCTTCTTTTTTCTTTAAATCCATCATAAGGTTTCATTGTCTATTGTTTGTTTTCTTGTTGCTTTCAGTATGTCACAGAATAACCTCTTTATTTGCCTTTAAATTACAGTACATATCACATGTATTTGTAATTGTCCACATTTTGTTACCTCTGTAACTTTTACTTGGTTGGTTTTTGTTTCCCTGTCATTTTATTTTCCTCATGTTGTTGAGTTAATTTTTACATTTCTCATGCAGGGTTCCATAACCCATGTCAGTGGGTGTCTAATAAATATTTTCTCCATTCTAAGTATAGATTTTTTTTAAGTTTCTTCTCTTTGCTATTCATCAACATACATGCCTCAATCCATGATGGTAAACTCTTTTATATAGTACATAGGTTTAAAGGTTAAACCTTTCCCTACTAATGAAATATTTCTTATGCTATGCAATATATTGACTCAGACCAAGTCGGGGTATATTTCCCCCTATTTATTACAATGTTTCTAGAGCTGCACTTATTGCATTATTGAAAGTGTTGGTATTCCATTGAAATTTTTAAAGGTAATGAACCAAATAAGTATAACACACGGCACAATGTAAAAATATTTAAGAAAATGTTTTTTGCTGTCTTGTAAAACAAAAAATCCTAATTGCTTGGCAAAATTTATTGTTTTCATTCAGATGCATTGCTGTGATAGGGAAAAAATACTAATGCTTATGTTATATTTCAAACACTTAGGGGCAGATTTACTAAATTCACATGAAGGATTCTAAGTTCGATCAAATTTCAAAAAGATTCGAATTTTCAAATATTCAAATAAGGCAAATCGATATTCTAATTCAAAGGATTTTACTCCCCTCACTATTGACATGGTCGAATTTCAATTTTTTTTCAATTCGAAATTCGACCAATAGTAAATCTGCCCCTTAAAATTGTAAGCCAAAGGTACCATAGCCATATCATTAAAAATATGAATTAACCACATATAACAACGCTTTGACATGACATTTTACTGTTGTTATGGGATATTGTACAAAAAAAAAGAGATTTCAAGTGCATTTTCCTTTTCATCCCAAAAAGTGACTACATGGACTATAGAAGTGTTTAGTGACATACTTACCTGTATTGCATTGCGTGTTTTGCACTATTTATGGTCATGTGAGATGAATTTTGAACCCTTAATGACCAGTTACCACAAATAACGCCATTGATTTCCATGCCTTTCACAAATCTTTGCAAAAAGGTAAAGTTTCCCATCACTATTAATTACCGTTAGTTTCTAATGGGGGGATGTAATATGGTTCATTCAGTGCAAAAAAAAAAAAAAATACCCAAAGACCATTGTGAATATTAGTGACCAAGGTTTTCATTGTTTGCATTCTTTTTGACTGATTATTTAACATGGAAGCTTTTGGATGTAAATAATTAACATTAGTGATTGACGAATTTGCGGCAAATCCCCACGATTCACCGCCGGTGAATAAATTTGTGAGACACCAGCGAAAATTCACCTGCCGAAAATTCGCTGGTGTGGGAAAAAAAATGAGACACGTGTCGAAAATGACGCGGCACGCCTAAATTTACGAGATGCGTGCCAAAATCGACGTGACGCCCGAAAGTGACGAGACGCACAGGATAGATTCGTCCATCACTAATTAACACTAATCAAAATAAAACACCACCAAAGTAAAAAAATGTTCATAGCTTCATATTTGTGAAAACTCTTGAATTGGTTATTGCAGCTGCATTGTCATGGAGACAAAACATGATTGCAGGAAAAAATACATGGTCACAAATACAAAAAACTCAAGTAACTATTTGCTTGCTCAAAAAAAAGATTTATATGGCATCTCAATATTTTAGGTGGTAAGAATTTATTGTTTTATTTGTTTGTGATTGCAATTTGATAATTAATAATGATGATTTAAACTGTCTTGTTTTCCTTTGCAGAAAAATGTGTGAAAACAAGGAAAAATTCACAAATTGGTAAAATGTTGGCAATTTCACCAGATACATTTACATAGTAAATTGACCGAATCAAGATTTTCCTAAAGTCAGCACACTGATGAAATGTCAACAAACCTGCCCTTTTGTGTTATAAAATATGTAACAATCCTAGATGCTAAAGGTGAAAATGTATTCTTTAAGCACTTAATGACTGTCTTTTAGTTAATAGAATATGATTTGATAAGTAGTATGGGGGTATAATATGAATAAGATGTTGCATGATAAATTTTGAATGTAGCCTGTAGATTTTGGTAAACTGCTTCTTTAAACATCTTATCTAGTCAGTGGCTTTCTGAGGATTCTTGTTACAGTTCCATACAGCAGAAAGATTGATTTTCATCCAGAAATACCAAGATCACAAAGATAATATCCACATTAATGTATCAGAATGGACAGAGTGTCTGTGTGGTCAAGGAATGAGATCACGAGCATCCCTCTCTGCCAACAACATTCCCATCAGAAATAGAAGTTAATTAAAAGTAAATTAACAAGCAAAACTGTTTGCAGGCAGAGAACTCAAACTGCAAATGCTATTTAGGATTTCCATTCAGTTCATTTTTACTTTGTCATTCTAATCAAGGTTAATTATGCGACAGATTAACTAAAAGAATCTGTTGAATTAAGGGATATTATAAAATCTCTTATTGTAATAAATTAGGCACTGTAATTTATATGTAATTTATCGTTAATTTCCATATATCTTAAAAACTTATTTTGCAGTAAGAGGGAACCTAGAGCAAATTGATTGATTGATTTCCACAGAACAGGAAATAGAACCCAAAAACTCTGAAGACAATTTATCTAGCATCAATACAGAAGCCAAAGTCAATTCCTATATTATATGCTCTGCATACTTTGCCACAATTTAATCCAAGTGAGTTATTTCAACCTCAAATTCAACTTAAATGATCAACATGTTCCTTTTTGTACCTGGATATGAAAGAAAATCATACTTCAAACATGATTTGAAAACACAACTTTTTAATTTTTGTTTTCTAATTCATGTTTTTCTAACTCAGATGTTACAGATATATCAGTTTATAGAAACAATGAATATAAAAATGTGGCATGTAAAATCTGTCAAGTGTTTGTATAAGTAATTAAAGAAGTATTTCATGCAATTTGTACATTTAGAGATTTTAGAGTTTTATTATGACTGAAAGTGTTTGTTTTTTTAATGAAGTCATGAATATGCCAACAATCATAAAAAACCTGATTAAATTGCATTTGTTTCTAGAAAAGACTTGAAATCAATTCTCTAGATTAAAGTTCAGTGTGGTACATTTGAATCAAAAGAGAGACTTTGAACATAAGACCTAAAGTGTAGTGATTTTGCTAGGTGCTACTTTTAAATGCAAATTTGTTATTGTTTGTAATATATTAAGATAAAATGCCTTAAGGTGAGCACATTTATGATGCCTTTAACAAAACATTGGAACTAAGGGGCAGATTTACTAAGGGTCAAGTTCGAGGGTTAAAAAACCCTCAAATTCAACCATGGGAATAGTTGGGAATTGTAGGGGAATGAAAAGTATTGGTTGAACGATTGAATAGCGACAATTTGATCGAATGATAAAATCGTTTGAATCAAACAAGTCGAACGATTTTATCCATTCGATCAAAAACCAATTCGGTAGCTTTAAAGTAATGCGACTGTCGAATAGTTGAATATTCAAATAGATTTTTATTTGAATCATTAGATTCAATCGAATTTTCAAAATTCACTGGTCGAAGTGGTCTTCAAAAACTTTAAATAAATCTGCCCCTAAGGATCGAATTTCGAGGGTTAAAAAACGAATTTAGGTTTAATCTGGAATTAAAACCCTTCAAATTCGAGGGGTTTTAACGCAATTTGATTTTTCGAACGATCGAATATAAAAATTTCTGTCGATTCGAACGATTTTAAGCAATCGATCGAATTTTTTTTATTCGATCAAAAAAACTTTCCATAGGATTGTATAGCAATTCGGTAGGTTTAATCTGCCGAATTAAGCTATCGAAAATCTCGAATTTGAATAATGCGAATCGAATTTTGGGCTATTCAATAGTCGAATAAGCCCAAAATACAAAAAATATTTGTATTACCTGCAGCCCCTCTCTGTTCCCATTTGAACTGTAATGCTGTGATTGCTGATGTGTTATATGACCCCCCAAGTAAATTTAGCCTTAATTTTTTTTTTTACCATTCCCAGCAGACTGAACAGACTTAATTGACAAGGGAGGCAGTTCAGCAGTATGTCTTAGAATTAAGTTTTGTGTCAATAAGGTAATGTGTGCACAGTTTTCATAAGCAAGTGCTAAGATTCTCATTTGGGTTGCTAAGAAGTATTATTGGCAGCTATTGTCACAGCAGTCTCCTGCCCCCACTTTACCTTGCCTTTCCAAACACAAAAAATAAGTTGCCAGGCAGCTGCTGACTTGGGATAAGATGAGGGAAAAAGAAAAGTAATCCTGAATGTGTGAAACAGCCAAATATTTCTATTAACAAAAGAGACTTAATCAACAGAGATTCTAAAGCCGTAGAAAAGCTATTTTGTATGTCCGGCTTTACGGAAGTTGTGTTAGCTAAGCATTAACAATACCAAGATTATGCCTTTTTATTTTTTTTGTTTGTTTGTTGAACAATGCACCAAATGGACATCATTATGTAAAATGAAGATCCAGTACTGTGTCTGTTTTTCAAATGGTAATTTTCTACCTTAAGCCTCTATTGCATGTAATGGGAGGTGTTAGGAAAGAGGCGTACAGATTTCAGATTTAAAATTAATAATCACATATGCCAAAAACACAGAAAACCTGTGGGGCTGCAGCTGTCGCTCAAAGTTAAGTCACATGGCAGTGGACAGCATACTGTATGTGTGTAGGAGGTTAGAAATGGATTCTGGGATTTGTAGTTTAAACAGCTGCAGTCAAATTAGATTTTTATTAAAATCTAGGTAAGCAGAGACATGACTGGGTCCAAGTAAGTACTAAATTATTTCAAAGAAAATTATCTATCTGTGCTGCAAATATACAGTTGTTAGATACAGTTGCAGCAACATTTGTGTGGGAACATGGGCACAACTTAGATTAGTCAAGCCCCAGTCGATGGTCCAACCTTTGACCAGAGCCCCCCTTTTATTATGAAATGATATCAGAAAATAGTAATTAAATTATAGTTAAATAATATCTTTGTCAATCATAGCTTTAAAAATCTCTCTGGCAGAAAATATTCAATCAATCCACATATCATCTTGATTAAAGATGGATTTCAGTTGTAACTAGGAGAGAAAAGGCACATTCTCCTAAAATTTTAATTTTTAAAATTCTAATTTCGAAATCATTTTGGGCTACTTCAACTATCGAATAGCCCATAATTCTATTCAAATTTAACAAATTTGAAAATTTTAATTTTGAAGTACTGTCTCTTTAAAATCCTTCAAATTCAACACTTCACCACCTTAAAGCTGAAAAATTGCCATTTTAGCCTATGGGGGACCTCCTAGAGTTTACCCTGAAATTTTTTCTAAGTCCTGAGAATTCGAAGAATTTTGGTTGAAATCATTGAATTGTTCCATTTGACCATTAGTAAATCTGCCCCTTACTGTCCATTAGGCCAAGCCCCCCTGCCATTGATTCATGGGTGGGCAAGTCAACAGTTTGAATCAGAGGAAATGTTGAATATAATCTCAGCACATGCAGCAGACATAGTCTGTTTGTACTTAAGGGCAAAAATGCATAAAAAGGCAACAGACACATGTCATTGATGTCAGATATCATAAAGAAAGTTGAAAATAATGAGGTTGTCGACACAATCCTACTATAAACAGATTCCCGGGTTTAAACCAGCACAGAATATGTCTGAAAGAAGGTGGCAACAAGAATTACTGTATGAAAGTACACTGGGATAAATTTACTGATTATTGAAACTTAGCCAGGTTCCTAACAAACTGGCACCACATCACTCCAATAAGTTCACATTTCCTTCACCTTTAAGTATAAACATATTAAGTCTGTTGCAGGTAGTGATAGCTGTTAGTGATGGGCGAAACGGGCGCGTTTCGCTTCGCCGAAAAATTCACGAATTTCCAGAGAAATTCGCGAATTTTTCACCGATTCGCGAAACGAGTCGTGCGTCGTTTTTGACGCGCGTCGCGTCGTTTTTGTTATATTGCCCTACACATGTGCCCACTGTATGGTTTATGTACTGTATGTTAGGAAATGTAGGTGGAAAGCCAGGTACCCCAATTTACGATCTTTTGCAGCCTATCACCCTGTAAATATGAAAAGATGCTAGCTTTTTTTAGGACTTAGAAAAATGTTCAACTATTTTTTGATGAAAAATCTGCATCTTAGTGATTTGGTGTAGTAACGCTCTTTTGCCAGAGCGAAACTTCGCCTGGTGTTGCAAAGCTAGCTTATCTCTCCTTCGCTAGCAAGGGTTGTCTGCAATCGTTAGTAAATCGGCAAAGTAACGAAATGACGTCACGCTGGAGAATTTTCACTAGCCTTAGTCACTTCGCCCTTTAGTGAATCTGCCCCTTGGAGTGAGAGAAAACATTAGAAAAAAACTCCCATTGACGTTAAGCCATTTGGAGTGAGAAAAAAATGCCCATTGACTAATGCAATTGGAGCAGGCAAAAAAGTCACCCATAGACTATAAAAAGTTTTGCTGCAAAGAAAAAAAATTCACCGACAAACTGATATATTTTGCTACAAACTGATATATTTTGCAACAAAAAAGCTGGCCATAGTATTTAATGCAATTTGTGATTGTTTTTTGCATTTCACATTTTCCCTCTAAGTATGTGGTTCCCAAACTGTGGAGATATCCCATCTGGAGGTGCATAGATCAGTGGTGGGTGGGCTCAGCTTGAAGGATAGTTAGGATGATAATTGGAGAGCATGACTATTTTCCTAAATACACTAGAAAGTTAATCATGAGGGCCAGTTAGGGTGAGATTTATGGTGTGAGATTTTATCAACTTGTCCCAGTATGTATCAATTGACTGTAGGATACTAAGAGAAAGAAATATAGGGAAGAGTTTAATTTACTGAATACATCCTAAACTTAGATTGAAGCGTTTTATATATCATTCCAAATATATGTATAAGGGATTTAAAAAAGAATCAGGTCAGGTCTGGCACTCCGCAAAGGAATCTCCAGTCATCATCAGTTTCAGTAGTAGTTCACTGGGATTTTTATTGTTAGTATGGTACATCATCACTCATCACTTTTTGGATGATTTTTTTGGACAGACATAATGTCAAAGGCTATTTTGATACTAAACTCTGCAGTTAGTATAGCTATGGGCATATACGGTTAGTGTGAAAAAGTGGAGGGGTGTGTGTGTGTGTGTGTATGCTGGGTTTTAATTTGGAGGGGTTGTATTTGATGGACTTTGCCTTTTTTTAATCCAATTTAAGTATGCAACTATGTAACTTTCTACAGAATTTATGCTACATAGCATAACAAATTAAACAAACAGATATCTGAGTTTGTTTGTGGTATTTACAGTGAAATAATATCAATAACATGCTCTTCAGCGATGAGACGCATAGCGAATGAATGACCATATCACTGCTGCATGTAAAACTATGATACCTAAATATAGCATTTTAAGCTCTTCATGACCTTATTGCCTGGGTCTACATTTTACCATACAAAATATATTATTTTGCATACTGAAAGAAAATATAATGTTGATTCCATCAATATGATTACCATTCATTATTGTCTTTATTGTCTACACTGCATTTTGTGGGCATTAAAGTCTTGGCTAAAGGTGAGCTGACTTCTGTTGTATCAAATGTCTGAACCAGCGGTTCAGAAAGAGCCAGAGCAGATTAAATCACAAATCCAGGTTCTACATAAGTACTGTATGTGCTAGTAACAAGGCAATTAAACATTTTTTTTGTTTGTTTGTCGTCTCTTTGGGTCATAACATTGTCTGCACCCATCAAACACAGTTGTAAATAAAGTGTTGTTTTCTTTATACTTAAACATATTAACCATTTTTTATTTTTGCATATCTCTACATATTCAAATTGAAGGACGAGAGCAGAGCTCACCTTTTGTTATGTTTTATTCTTTAGAGAGCTATAAATGTAGGGCTGTTTTAGAGCTCTTACAGACAAGCTTTTATTATGCGCTTACAAATCATACTGTATCTGTGCATATCTGTGTCTTGGTAAACATGTTTTTATCAGTTACAAATGCAACCTTTTTTATTGATTTGTGAACATATGTCAAGGCCAAGAAAATTCAGTTTGTTGCATCTAAAAAAAAAAAAAAGAGAGATAAAATACTTTAAGTTAAAACTAACTTGGAAAGCTCATGAGTACAACCAGTCAGAATATAATAGAATTGATTATCTAATGCTTTAAAGTGCATTCAAACCTGTGTCTCAAATGTGCATCAAATGCCTGAGTGTAAGATATACATACACACATACATATCATCACATCAAAGTATATATAAAGGCAAGAACAAATATGTAAACACATTTTGAATTAGGCAGACACTTTGTAAAATACCTTGATTCATTATGAAACGAAGTATTGAAATAAGCCACTCCTGCCTGAGTGACAGAAGTAGATGGGACTAGTAGATGGGGCTACCCATGACTGATATGGGTTTGTGTAGAAGTAAATCTTATTGTCTGCATGGATTGAGATAGGCAATGAGCTTATGTTCCAGTGGAATTGTGTTTAACAGCATTGTCTAGAAATGTTTCATTTTTTCCTTTCATTCAGTTGATGGCTATGATAAGTAGAGGGTTAGAGTAGAGTAGAAGATTAGGGTAGGGTAGAGAGTTAGGGTTGGGGTAAGAAAATTGACAGATAAAACTATCTCAAGAATTGGAACCTTTACCAGTTTGCCCAAAGACATAACTCCTACTGCATAAATAATTTATTAATAAAAAATGACAAAAATGATGGTCTCGAGAGTATCTGAGCATGGTCTTGACTGAGGTTCCTGAAACTAATCTTGCTTTGCCACTAACTATTTTTCCAAGATGGAAGAGCTTTTTTTAAAAAAAAAAAAACAACTTTGTTATTATCAAGCAAGGAAAGGTGTGTTACAACTCACAATAAAGCAAAGTGGGCAGTTTTAGTGTCCAGTGGGATTCCATGTATACTTTTGTCAGGCCCCTTTTTTATTCCCCAAAATATGAATGTGAAGATGACAATCAGTTCCTTCTTTTCTTCTACAGAACATCTTGTGTCCTCTGCAAGATTACTCATAGATAATAGGCTGGAAGGTGTAATTTAGGCTATCATGGGCTGGAGATTTAGCTCTGCACACCAAACTCCTAACTTAGTGATTCACTCAGACATGTAGTAAACTGATCTTGTCTATCCAACAGGTATTTATTTTTGTCTATAAAATAATCTTGATTTACATCATCATCACAAAGAACAATTTGAACCATGTTGCATATCTTTGGCATGTTGTATAGTTTCCTTGTGTATACTTGTATTGCTGGATAAACATTGTTTTGTATTCAGTTTAAATAGCATGTTGCAACAACTTTTAAAACAAAGTACCTTTAAACAATTGAACCTTAAAAAATAAAGTGGTAAATATCATGTTAATTGGTTGCTATCAGAAACATCCACCCAAAATGTATATCTGTTTTTTATCCAAAATGCCTTTTATCTTCTAATATCAATTATATTCACATTTGAATATATTTTCACTGACTTGGGGTGTGAGAATCATCTAATTCTGCCCTCCAGCTTTTTTCACACTTTGTAGAAAGGTAAATTGGAAAATGTTCCCTGGAGTATGCCTCATCTAAGCTCAAAAACGCTGTCAACTATGTGAACGCAAAAAAAAAAAATCTAAGCTCGTTTATGGTGCTACAGTGCCCTCTTTTGGATAATTCACAAATAATGGCTTTACTTTATCTAACCTTCTGAAAACAAAACACTAATTTAATGCTGTAACTTAAATACTATCAATATGAAAATAAGCATTTAAAAAAAGAAGAGAGCAATTTATGATAAGGTTGCACATATTACTTTTAAATAATGAATACATTTAGATTTTATTCGTTGAAGTGATTAAGCAGCTGGTAACATTGTGCCTTGCAACAAAATGAATGGTTCTGATTTCCAGGTTAGAACATGTTTAGTATGCAAACAAGTCCAAGCAGTTTAATATTCCTTACAGCTGTGCTTACCTGTCACTGAAATATAAGATTGATTTTTTAAGTGTAATGGATGTTGCTCTGAAGGTTTTTCAGCAAGTGTTCCTTTTATAATTACAACAAAAGATGTTTTCTGCATCCTGAATTAACTGTATATAGTGCCGGCACCACCAGAAACAATGCTGAAATGAGTGCTTTCCAATCCAAAACCTCTCTTAATCCTGTGTGTCAACACAGTAGGCAGGAAGATGCTTAGATGTATTAAACAATACGACATATGTATTATCTAAGTAAATAAAATATAGGGAACCCACAGAGTTAGCTTTTTACTACTGCTCAAGACGTCCCTGGTCCCTATTCCTCTAATAAAGCTAGTGTATAAAAGGAAGGGAACATATGTTGAGTCTCTTTCTGGACTCCGCCACAGCAGAAAGTAGATGTGTCAGAGGGCCTGAGGTGATAGCAGGCCTCAGAAGAAAATTTGTACCTTTTTGGTAACCATTCCTTACAGAAGCAGGGGTAACAGGGACAACATTAACAAGGCTAGTAGGTAAAAGTCATAATCATAGAGGCTTCCTTTACAGCTAAGAAGAATCCCCCCAGAAATGTTACCTGCCTGTTACTTGCGGCAGGGACGCAGATGGCCAGGAGACTCCGGCACTGGGTTTGGAGTGGACAAGCACTTACCTATTCTATCTCTAGTTATGGCCTCTCTTCCAGGCATGGAATATGGGCCTATAGGCTGAAACTAAAGGTGGGCCAATATAAGGATGGGCACTTGCCTTGCGTGCCATCAACCCAAAGCCCCGTGTTGCATCCACCACAGTAGGGACTTTATTGTTGTAGAGCTCTGTGTTGACTATATATCCATACC
>CM044447.1:62236689-62247828 GCA_024363595.1 Xenopus borealis
GTGTTTGAATTCACAGTCACAGCAAGCTGTCTTTTATAGACACTGTCATTGAGCCAGGCTTTGTATCTTCCCAGAAACTATTTTATGTGCCAGACTGGGGCCCTGATGCCCATGCCCATATACAGCATACACAATAATGACAATGATGAGAGGGGGAAATGTGAGAGTGTAGTGACATCTAGGAATGCAGACTAGAAACTGAAAGTAATTGCCTGCCCCAACTCTATGCCTAACCCTAGTGTTCATAAAATTAAATATTATATTTTTTGTTATATACATTTATGTTTTAATTTGTCTACATATTCTACATACATACATATTCCACATGTACTACTCTATCTGCATTTTGCATTTTTTTTGTTGACTCTTGAAACTGCAGCAGTGATATCCAAGAGATTGAGATGTGACTGTTGGACCAGTATCCCTTGAATTTCAGGTTTAGTATTGAAATATACAAGACATAAACATCAAAGATATTTCCTGTGGCAGAGAAAAATTGTAACATGAAAGGAGGAGCACAGCAGTAAATAAACCTCTACTGACCATGTATATATGCATTGTGATTGTATAGGGTTTGTGAGCAGACTTTGTTTAGTTTTAATCTAATCTACTAAATAATGTGATTTTTCTCACCTGGGAACGAAGTAAATTTGTATTTCTTCTCTGTGATCTTGTTCTAGCTGCAGCAGGAAGCATCTGAAATGTATTACACTGACAACAACTGGAAGGATTCAACAAGATATCACAGTTGTATATTTTGGTTTTGCTTTGGAAGTAATGATCATCTCACTCTTTGATTACTTCTATACAAAATCCATGCAAACTTTTTTCTTTAAGCAAATAAAACAATAACACACAGATTATTAGGTGACTGGTTTCCTCATCTTCTTCCCTTAATGACTTCCCATTGTCTTAAGTTTCTTCTTTCTTTTGAAGAAGAAAGTGTGCATAGTATGAGATTAAAATAAATCACCCCCTTTTAAGTGGAGAACTTTGGAGTAAGAACTTTTTATTATAGTACATCTACACATGTAGACTTATCTCCATGTGCAAGTGCATTAGTTTCTGCAAGTCCTTTTGAAGGGTGGTCACTTTGTTTGTGATGCATAATTAGGCCCTTCCCTATTACATACACATTACATGTAACCCAACGAACACATAAACTACTTATCGGGTACCAGGGACTCACTCTATTTCTTAGAGTAAGCCTCCTCAATAGGTCCAGGCAACTATAGGTAGTTAATTCCATTCTGAAGAACAGGTCTACAATACTTAATTAAAAGCATCCCCGTCACCAGTTTATGGTACCTTCATTTATGAAAAGGCTGCTGAATTGACATTTATTTAATAGGGTCAAACATTTTGCTCTTACAATTTCTCCACTGCCCTAGCTGATTCAACCACAGATAGGTTTCTTCTTCACCTCTCACTGGAATTTTTTTGCAGCTCTAATATTTTATGCAAATTCACAAAGCTTTGCAGAGGTACAGTGCTAATCTAATTAATGTGCCAGATGGCATGTTCCATAAGAGGAAAAAAGAAAAAAGAAAAGCCAGAGCAGCTTTTTGACAGACAAAATTAAAATACAAGTTTTCGTGTGAACTTGTTATTAAGGATTGGTATTTGTGCTACACTCTTACACAATCATTATGGCAATATTTCCTTATTTCTGCTTTGTAAAGTAAGTAGTGATGGGCGAATCTCCCGAGATTCGCTTCACCGAATTTTTCGCGAATTTCTAGAGAAATTCGCGAAACGGCGAAAAATTCGCGAAACGAGTCGCGGGACGATTTTGTCGCGCGTCGCGTCAATTTTGTCGCGCGTCTGTCGCGCGTCGCGTCAACTTTGACGCGTTGCGTCGTTTTCGGCGCGCGTCGCGTCGTTTTCGGCGTGCGTCGCATCGTTTTCGGCGCGTTGCGTCAAAAATGACGCGCGACTGACGCGCGACTCGTTTTCAGTGAATTTTCGCCAAGCGAAATTTCGCTGGTGATTCGCGAATTTATTCGCCAGCGACGAATCGCGCGAATTCGCCGCGAATTCGGCCTAGGCGAATAAATTCGCCCATCACTAAAAGTAAGTGATTCACTTTCCCAGCCTAGCAGTGTAACACACTATGTAAATAATGAAACACTGTGTTTCCAGTCTCTTTAATGTCCAGCCATTGATCAGATTTAGCTGCCTTATATTGTCTCATACATTTTTAGTGCAAAAAATCTAGTTAGCTATAAAATTCATAACCTACACTCCTGATGAACCTCCAGCACCTAACGTTTATTGAAATTCTGGTTTAGCACTGTTTTAGCATTACAAGTAATAAGCTGTAAGGGTTTTTGTTTGTAAGTGATTTGTAATGGTGTTCTCTCTGTATCTTGACAAAACAGCATGCATTGATATTTATTATGCATTTATGGTTTTAAATTATTGAAGAAAAATAACCTCTAAGACTCTGACTGTATTTTTCATACAATTCATAGGCATGAAAGCTTGTTAGTGTACTGGTGGATGGAAACTGTGGGCCTACGAGTCAGAATAACTGGCTAATAAGCATTTTCACTGTAGGGGTCCCTGTAGGATGAAAATACTGCTACAAAGGATGAAGTGAACAGGAGCTGCAGATGCACAAACTATCAGGACAATATAAATACAACAATACCATGTATGAACCCATTGTACACTTTGCTTTTGTCCCATGGGCCAGTCATATAGCAAACACACATAGCTTATACAGGTAGATGATGCATTATCTGGAATGCGTGGGACTTTGAGTTTTCTAGATAAGGAGGTCCTTCTGTAATTTGGATCTGTAAATATTTTTCAGCAGATTTATGAGGGAATGTAATAAAAGTTGCAAATAGAAACACAATTCACACTACTCGCAATGTTTAATTGTACATTGCAAATTTTAATTGTGCAAGAACTGCTTGAAGATGTCAAAATCCTTTGGAGCAAACATAACTTTTTCAGTAAGAAATGTTATTACATTCACTGTGTATTAGTGCAAACTATAAATCTGCAAACTTCAGATTTTCAGTAGAGGTCACTAAACAGTTTCCATGTGTGCAAAAGCTTTATTAATAGGCATAACTATTCGCATTGTGTTCAGTGACTGTACAGGATTGCCTTTTTAGTTCTCTAATGAAGGAGCAAGGTTATGGGAGGGTGATCTTTGTCAAGCCCTAAAATTTAAGTATTTCAAATGTATTTAATGTATGTTTAATGTATAGTTAAATTAAGGAGATACCACCATTTAAGTCCTCTCCCCCGTAGAATAACATATACAGTATGACAAGATCATCTGTAAAATCAAAGGTAATCAATAGTCAGTACTAAACCCACTTACTACATGCTGAATCTTTTCAGAAACAAGTATAAACAATATATTTTCTGTGATAGTTTCCCTTTAAAACAACTCAATATTTCTCATTCAATCTCATAAACCTGCAACTCTGACTACAAAGTTAAAACTTTTATGGACTGAGCAGAGCTCAGAGTTTAATCTTAGTAGGGATCATCTTAACTCTTATTTTAAATTACTGCAATCCACAGTAGGTATGTAAATGACACTAAATGAGTGACAGCCAGAGAAAATGATGGAGTACTTAGTCATGCAAAATGCCCTGAAATGTTAGAAAAACCCCTGAAGGATTCACACAATACTGCTGAATTTACATTTAAAATATATTAATGTATAAAATACAGATGTGCAGTTCCCCTCCAGTCTCTGATTTAAATCTGATTCTAAATGCAAGAGTTAAAAGACTCTGCCCTACTCTGACACATATATCTCAGCAAATACAAGTATGATTGTTATTTTCTCACTGATGGTATTACACTCAATGGCACAATGGAATGATTTTAAACTGATGTTAAATCCGTATAATTGTTTATTTCTATAATTATATTAACATATTTTCCCTGGTGGTTTGTATGCTCTCTCATTAATATGATTTAATTTTTATTTTAGGAGTAGATGGAGAAATTAGCATGTTGAATGTGCCCATGAGAATATCAAATCAATGTATTATTTAACGGATTAGTGGGATCAGAGTCCAAGGGGAGATGCATACAGAATGCAATACAAAATTCATGTAATAGTCATATTCAATTAGGGCTATGAAATCTTCCATGTCAGCATGAAGTCTGTTTCTATCATAATCTCTTAACAATTAGATACTTCCTTGTATTTCAACTCCCTAATAGATAGATAAAGACTTATTGTAATATACAAGAGGGAAACAGCTTCTTCTAGAGGTCTGCTTGGAACTAATTTGTTAAACCCAAACCAGACCCACGACCCGCAACCCAAACCCAGAACGACAACCCACATACTTACCCGCTTGGACCCGGTACCCAACCCACGAGTACCTTATCTGCAACCCGATCCACAACCAGATCCACAACCTGCTGACCATCAAGAAACAGAAAGTGCTGTCATTGTAAACCAGAAGTAACATCACTAGAAGTAGGCGTGATCAGAAAAAAGGAGTAAAAGAGGAAGTGTCCTTGTAAGCTGGAAGTGACATCATTACAAGTAGGCATGAACAGAAAAAAGTGAGCAAAACTCACTATTGAGAAGACCCGCAAACCCGGAGAACCGCCATCCTGCGTCTATACCCTGTGTCTTCTACCTACAACCGACAGGGTACCACAGATTTTTGCGGGTAACCCACAGATACAGATGCAGTCACTTTGGATGGTGAGTTTAATGCGTCGCGACTTAACTCATTTATCTCATTTATCCCACTTATCACAGAATATTGTGTCACAGCATCCCATCCAATTAAAGAGTTCACCATTGAAAACAATGGAGCTTTGGTATGCTAATGAAAAGGTTAAATGCATTAAATGAGTTAAGATAACTTTAGATAACACAGTTTCTTCAATTAATGCTGAGTCACGACGCATTTAACTTACAAATCCAAGTGACTCTATCTGTACCAAACCCAATGCAGGACTCTAGCTTGTTCCTGTCTATAAATTAAGTATTAGCCAAAGCCTACAAGTGTATACAGTGCAGTCCCTCATCATCCCTTGCCTGCCCAGAACACACTCTCCCTGGTCCTCTCACTCTAATGGGGTTATGTAATTAAAGGCACTAAGTTTCCCCAGGGGCAGTAACCCATAGCAACCAATCAGAAGCTAGCGTTTACTAGTCACCTGTTTAAATGCAAGCATCTTATTGGATGCCATGGGTTACTGCTCCTAGGCAAACTTCGTGCCTTATATTACATATGGGGGTAAGACTAAAAAAACTAATAAACTAAAATAAATTGACTAAATAAACACAAGGGGATTGTCCTCTTTTTGCATTGCTTTGAGTGCTGGGGCCTTATTGACTCTATGAAGTTAGGGGAGCACTGTCTCCCCAGAGCCCCATGCACCAAGCAGAGTTGCAGACTAGAGGCTTGGCTGTGCTTGTGAACTCTTTGTTTACTACAAGTTTCTACATAGTACCTAAAAAGGCATGATAATTCAATGAAAGGGTTGCCAGCAAAGCCAAATAACAGTGAAGTATGATATAATTTTCCCTTTCCACCTTCATGTCATACTTACTGGGACGTAGCTAACATCAATGGGAGGGTAAAAGCTCCAGGAATGGAAATCTGGATCACAGAATGTAGCTACTACAGATAAATCCCAACAAGAATGAAAGCACCACAGATGAACATAGAAACACACATCTGATACAAAACTTGTGAACTCTTTTGTGACACTGTGTGCAACCAACCTGGCATTCTAACCTAGAGGGAGAGAACTAATAATAATGAAAAGGATAGTAAAATAGAATAAGCTTCTCAGTTCCACTACTTAACAGTAGACCCATAATAAATACTTCCACCTCACGAGTGCTATTGGGAATAGCTCAGGTAGTGTGGAACATGCAAGAAATTCTTAGCAGGGGAAACACAGTTACTAACTTTCTTCATGCAAACTTTCTGTATATACTATTGCAGATAGCCATCCTATACCCACATGCAAATATACATACCTTTGCATAGTATACTGTATTATCCTGGACCATGCAAGAAATTATTTGGAGTAAACAACTAGAACACGGAACACCAGTTCAGAATTCACATTGGCACCTAAAATGGAAGCAGGCACTGAACAAAACTGATTTTCAGATTTCTGTGAATTAGATCCTTGTTTTTAAACTGCCAGTTACTGAAACATTTTCTATACTCAGACCTTTCTACTTGGATGTCCGTCACTGAATACATAGCCTTACATTTCATGGATCCTATTCTTGATTTTCTGGTTGAAGGTCCCTAGACTGCAAAACTGTCTCCTATAATTTCCACTGTCAGCAATGACAGTTGTGAACCTTCCTTGAGTCGCTGTCATTTGGAATTATATCGTAAATAATGAGAAATTGGAAATTATGATCTGAAAGCTGTAAATGTTGATTTAAAACACCAGATGGTTCCAATGATCAGTTTGAGAATTCCCTTCCACAGTAAAAATAACTATCTGACTAAATTAAATTGTGTCTATTGCTTCTAAATACTTTTCCGATGGGAAAATGTGTTTGCAGGTGCATTCCATTGCTTATATGTTTGCAGTACTCAATATCTGATGGCTTAATTCATTAAATAACTTGTAAATTGGGCCACAGAGAAAATTAATTGTCTTCAGCAATAATCAAATTGACAATATAATTTCCTTCTTACACATTCATTCAAATTCTAGAAACAGGTAGATTGGGTACATCTAATATATTTGCTTCCTATAGCTATTATGTGTATGCTTAAATTGGCAATCACATAATCACTATAGAATCCTGTGTACCTTACAATAACAAAGATCATCATGTATATGTAACTTGTTGTCTTCATTTAAAGAGATACTATACCTAATTGTAAGGCTGTTTCACTGGAGTCCTTTTGGCTTGACGAAAACCTTAACTACACATGGAAAGCAATTCAATTATGAAAATTATACTGAACAAACACTTAGAATTATTGTTTATGGAAGACAATTCAACAATATGAATGCTGATTACCAGCACTGTCAGTTGTCTTGCTGTTATCTTACATACAGTAATTACTAAAAATACAATTTTGACATTGCTAGACTATCTCTCTCAGCATGCCTTAACCGTGATCATAAGTTGAAGTATGTTGAGATTTGTAGTGCAGCAAGAACTAAGGAAAGTATGGTTGCACAGTGCAGTGAAGTACATTACTTTAGTGTCTCTTAAAGAGTTATTTGATTTGATGCAAGTCAAGTCAGATGCAGACAATTACCCAAACTGTGCAGCCCAGTATAGTTTGCTCTACACTATATTAATAAGATATTTCTGGTAGCCTCACAAATAACTTATTGGATTTGCGAAGTTACCATTGTTCAAAATAGAAGGCAGAAACTTGTGTTTTTTAGTCTCATTGTTGAAAATTCCATTCCAAATAGTTTTGAGATGGTAAAGCTTTCCATGATGTTATACAATACATGGGACTTGAAGAGTTTTCCAAGATTGTAAAGTGGTATCCTGTGCACCCTTGGGATACTTTTCGAAAAACACACACAGAATAAATTGGAAGTCAATGACGCATGCAGTTGCATAACTACCTGGGGAGCAGGGACTGCAATTGGGCTAGGGCCCGCACCCCTGCAAGGCCCCCCGGCAGATCGCTCATGCTGCAGCCGGCTGGAGTCAGCTGCAGCAGCATAGAAATTATGCATGGAAGAAGGTGGGGGGGCGGCACAGCCCTCACCCGGGCCCGCCTCCACCTATTCCTGTTACTGGACACATGTCCAATGAATTCAAGAACATATGTATTATCGCCTCACTACACATATTTAGAGCTCCCACAATCACCAGGTCTCAGCCTCCTCCCTACTTCCCTGATTTACTTTGTCGGTCATTGACACTACATCTTGCTGCAGACCTTCAGCAGAGAGGTCAACCTTATGCTTCAGGTACACTAAGCCCTGTGTACAGTACCCTAGTCCCTATTTCTGAGGGTCCCAAACTAGGCACTAAGTACAGTTGTCACACAGGTTCCTCAGCTGTTTGTCTCTCTACCCTTCCACTGACTCTCACTGGCTGCATTGAGATATTCTGCCACTTTCTCACCTAAGCACTCCAACCAGTTACTGCTCGGAGTTGGCTTACCTCAGGCTCCCTGTTAATATGTACACAATATTCTGTGCTAAGTGGGATAAATGGGATAGATGAGTTAAGTCACGACGCATTTAACACACAAATCCAAGTGACTACATCTGTACCTTCTTTTATCGGCCAAGTGGAACACTATATTCCCCCTTATATAGTTTCTCTTAGGTCATTCCCCTGGTGGCTAAACTAAAAACAAATAAAATAAACACATTTTCCCACTCCTTACAAAATTATGATAATCCCTTAAAAGATTTCACACTGCTATTGTTCATACTTTAAAGTGCTTTAAAGTAAAAAAACTATATGGCAGTCTTGCTCTGTACTGGTAAAACTGTTGTGTTTGTTTCAAAAATATGTAGGGGACAAGAGGAACCCTTCCCCTGTTTTTCTGGCATCATCCAGTCCAGTTACAGGCTGGAGAGTGACCTGATTGGCTGGGAACCTCAGTGCATCCTGGGGAGAGAGGGTATACCTCTCTCTGTCTGTTTGAGTAAAAGTTAACTGAATGGTGAATCACCTCTTTAACCTCCATAAAGAAGAAAAGTCAATATGGAGCAAACAGCCCCTATGGGGCTTTTCAATTTGCTGAAAGAAAATAATCCATCTGATTTTAAAACTATTATTTAATTATTATTATTATTATAATAACATGTATTTCTATAGTGCCAACATATTGTGTAGTGCTTTAAAGTTAATGTGTTTATACAACTAAATCACACAAATTACATATGGAGTTACATACAATCCCAATCAATGCCGATAAAAAGGTGAGGAAGGCCCTATACAGAAAGAGCTTACAATCTAAAGGTAAAGGAGTTATACATGAGGTGTAGGAATGGGCAAGATCAAATTAAGTGGTGAGAAATGTGGTACTGTATGTAGTGTTGCATTTGGTAGTTAAGAGTGAGGGTAGGCTTCTTGAAAGAAGTGCGTTTTAAGAGATTTCTTGAAAGCAGAAAGGTTGGGAGAAAGTCAGACAGACCGTGGGAGAGAATTCCAGAGGAGGGATGCAGCTCTTGCAAACTCTTGAATCTGAACATGTGAGGAGATAATGAGAGAAGCGTTGAGTAGCAGGTCAGTAAAGGAGCGTAGTAAGCGGTTGGGTGAGTATATAGAGATTTCAGAGATGTAGGGAGGGACAGAGTTATGAAGTTCTTTGAATGTCAGGGTCATTAATTTGAATTTAATTCTGAAGGGTAATGGAAGCCAGTGGAGGGATTGGCAGAATGGCATGGCAGAGGAGGAGCGGTTGCTAAGGTATATGAGCCTCACAGCGATGTTCATTATGGGCTGGAGAGGTAACAGTCTCTGGCGGGGAAGGCCAATTAAGAGATAGTTACAATAGTCTAGACGTGATATGACGAGAGAGTGAATAAGAATTTTGGCAGCATCTTGGGTGATGAATGATCGTATTTTGGATATGTTCCTTGGGTGGAAGTGACTGGATATGAGGAGTGAATCACAGGGCAGAATCTAGGATAACCCCAAGGCACCAGGCCTGGGGAGATGGGGTGGTAATGGAATTGTGAACTATGATGGATACTTCAGGGATGTTACTGGTGTTAGTTGGAGTAAAGAGAAATAGGTTTAGTTTAAGGTTGCATTGCGGCATCCAGGTAGAGATAGCGGACAGGCAGGCGACAGGCGAGTTAGGAGTTCTGGGTTGAGATCAGAAGATGAGCGATAGATCTGAGTATCGTCAACATAGAGGTGGTAGTGGAAACTATATGAGTTGATTAATTTGCCGAGGGAGGAAGTATAGAGGGAAAATAATAATGGTCCCAGGACAGAGCCTTGAGGAACCCCAACAGAAAGATGTATGGGAGAAGATGCTACTCAATTGTAATAGACACTGAAGGAATGATTAGTGAGGTAAGAAGAGAACCAGGACAGGGCCATGTCATGAAGGCCTCGTGAATGGAGGGACTGGAGGAGGAGAGGGTGATCTACAGTGTCAAATGCAGCTGAGAGATCAAGTAGTAGTAGTGAGAAATGATTGTTGGCTTTAGCTGTTAAAAGGTCATCAGTTAGTCGGGTCAGGGCAGTTTCAGTGGAGTGTTGGGGCTTAAAACCAGATTGTAGGGGGTCCAGTATATTATTGTCAGAGAGGCATGAGGTTAGTCGGTTGCAGACTAGGCGCTCAAGTAGTTTAGAGATGAAAGGTAGCAGAGAGATAGGTCGGAGGTTGTCAAGATTGGAGGAATCAAGAGAGGGTTTTTTTCCGGATGGGGGTGACAAGAGCATGTTTTAGTTGAGAAAGGAAGACAGTCTAGTTGAGGGATTAAATAGATGAGTTATGGCTTTGATTAGACATGGATTGTTATTGCGGAGAAGTTTTTAAGGAATTGGATCAAGCGGACAGGTAGTAAGGTGGGAAGAGGCCAAAAGTTTTGAGACTTTTTCATCAGTGACATGGGTGAAGGTGCACAGGAGAGACTGGGGAGTGTGGAGGGAGGGTGGTGAAAGTCTATGGGTCAGTAATATCTTGAGCAGAGACAGATGTGCATGGAGGGGGTGGAGATGGGGAAAAGAGAAGGGGGAGAAAAGTTGTGCCAGTTTTTTAGAAAGGGAGTTTGAGTGAAGTAAAGTATGTTTGTTTGGCTCAGGAGAGGCTAGTGTTATAGGAGCGCAGGGCAGATTTGTAGGTCCAAAAGTCTTATTGTGAGTGGGATTAGCTCCAGCAATGCTCAAGTACATGCTTTGGAGCACTTATGCTTGAGCAATATGCCAAGGTTGAAGTGATTTGGGTCTAGCATGTTTAGTTTTTGTAGGAGCAAGCTCATTAAGGGCAGTGGTGAGAGAGTTGTAATAAACAGAGGTAGCCAAATTAGGACAAGAAATGGTGGAGATATCAGAGTGAAGAGAGACAAAGGAAGGAGAGATATGTAACACATCTGGAGCATGGAGGTCCAGGTAGGTACATGTTTGGCGAATAGCAGGGGGTGAGGAGGGAGTTAGCGGGAGTTGAAATGTGAGCATATCGTGATCAGAGAGGGGAAATGGTGAGTTAGTAAGATTGG
>CM044447.1:62325179-62335634 GCA_024363595.1 Xenopus borealis
ACAGAACAATGTTGGGAAAAAACTGTGAAGTGCATACACAGGTCTCCTGACCACAGTAGCTGAGCATATTGTGATTGCAAATCTGACTTGCAAGAACGTATAGGCAGGGAAAGCTGCTTCTGATGCAATAACTTTGTCAGAGCAGAACTGAAAGCTGAGAGTAAAACACAAGGTATGACTTATATTGTGTAAGTAGGAGAGATAATAGACATTCACTCACTAATTGGACTTCATTCTGGGCCTTCTAACACTCTGGGCTCACTCCAAAAGAGGGGGAGGGGTAGCCCACAATTTGGAAACTGCTTCCTTAAAGTGTCTATTGTCTAAAATGCAGTCAGTCAACTGTATGCAGTCAGGTGGGTTTGTGATAGTGGTATTTTATCAATAATATTCAACACACTGCTCATACAAGATAGTATTGTCACAATCTCTTGATGAGATACATTTTCAACATTCACAAGTTGAAATATCCTCTTGCCTTGGAATCTAATCTTATAACGAAATGTGATCAGAAAACAAATAAATAAAAATTATCATACAAAAATATGCAAATTTGTAACTGAAGTCATTTAAGTACTTTCATCCTAATTCCAGTATTTGAAAAGAACCCAAATATGGATGTAAATATGGGGTAGGGAACAGCTTTAATTCTCCAGGAAAGGCAGATTTTAGATTTATGTCCCCGGTCTCTAACTGCACTACAAACATTTTAACTGACTTACATACTGATTAAGATCTAACATTTTATTAAAAAGGGAAAAAATAAACACTACAGAAATGATTTAAGACATTATTCAAAGCCCCACTGTTAATTGCGTCTAGTGTATATTTATATTTATTTAATCACAAATGTTTAACTCTTGAACAGTGTGAATTGATTCCTACTCACCATTAGTTCTCAAAGTTTTTATTGGGGTAATTCTGTTGGATCACTTTCTGCACATAATTTTTTCCTTCTATAATTCATACAATTATCTCAATTAAAATAACCTGTGATAGTAAATAGATTGTTGCTGCTAACATTTTAAAATTATAAGTAATGTATATGGTATGCAATATGTGGTTGGTTTTTTTGCTAGTAGATCTCGATCATTGATGTTTGGGACCAAATTGTTTATGGTATGGACTACAACTATGCAATTTTATAAAAAAAACTATGCAATTTTGTAGCCTACTGTATTATTAAAGGGGACTAATAGCATATTCACCAGAATCTTATTATCAGCAATGATGAATAATATCGGGTATTGCATTTCAATCTGGGCTATAAAGGATAATTAACTTTAAAAATAACACAGTTATTGGGCACTCCCCATAAATCATCTCTGTTCTGTTATCCAGGCCAATGGCACAGTAGGAGAGGGGTTGCATATTACTCTCCCTGCTCACAGATTGTCTTTTGTTCCCTGTTAGGTACACCTACAGTAGCTGCTGAATGACAGCTGCCCTATTGTGAAAAGTGTCAAGAGCCAACAGCTCTCCTGAACGTCAAAGGAAAGCTTTTTTTAAAGAATATTTTCCTTAAACCAGCTCAATTCAACTTCTTGAATCCTTTCTGTTTCTAGAGCTACATAAATACAATGGCAAATTATTGTTTTTGAGACAAAAGGTTAAAGAATGACCTCTAGTAAAGTAATTGATTTAATTCTTAATGAAAGAGGATTTTCCAATGAGAGTGCTGCCTGTTCTGGCTATAATTGACTTTTTTTTTTAGTTTTGTATTTTGTATTCTCTTTATAGAATTCTCTTGCATCTGTAATCAAACTTGGGATGTCTACTTCTGAGAGCCAAGCATTCAAAAAAATGTTTTGTTTTTAGAAAATGTTTACGAATGCATAATTGTGAACTACCCAGATTCACATATATCACAAGTCCTCTCATGTATAAACGGCAAAAACAACACAGCAAATGACTAACTTGTAAATTATCCTCTAACTCTATGTGTCTTAAAGTACTTCTCTTAATCCCTACTGATAAAGTTAAATAGTGATATAAGTCATTACATTTCTATAACCATAAGATCAAGAATACCAGATGTACACCTATTTTAGTTGTGTTTAACTTATAATATTCGATTATACATCACTTTGACATCACTTTGGCATCTAAGTCTAAAAGAAGATTCTATTGCTCATTTTTCATTACAGTTTATCTCTTTATGCTATTAGGGCATGATTATAGTGCATGTCAAACACATCTTATGATTCAGTCCCATGACCAGGCTGTGAGGTTACGTATCCCAAACCCAGGTCCCGGTCCCTGTCACAGCTCAATGTTCTGCCTTTAACCCTATGCTACTTGGATGCTGCCAGGTCTTAATGTGAGAGGACCTAGGAGAGAGTTCTGGGCAAGCAAGGGAACATACGTGCAAACAGGAATGGAAAATAGAATGTGGTCAAGGACAGGCCAGGTCAATATCAATTCAGGAAGTGCAGTACAAAGTCAAGAGAAAGGAGCATAGTCAAGGTCACAGGCTGGGTCAGTACACAATAAGCAAACAAAAACAGGATACAACAGAATGGCAAAGGTCAGGACAGGCAGCAAACAGGACAAGATCAGAGACAGCCAGGTCAAGACAAGAATGATCACAAAAGAAATCACACCCAGGAACTAGAAAAGTAAACCTAAGAACATTAGCTTGTGAGCCCTTTAAATATTTAAATTTTCTGCCTGTTGATGACACACATCATAATCTTCTGGACACGAGGTAGTGTACATCAGCACACAGTGGAAGACCATGGGCATCCCCGCTGCACCCTCACTGGACCACCACCAAGCAATATTTATAGTAATAGTTACCGTATGCCATGCTTTAGATCAAGTCCATCTAGGCTAGAAAACTCATATTAATACATAACTACAGATGCACACAAGGTAAATTGAAATTCCAAATGTCTTTATTATCATGGTTTTTCTGCAGCCTATATAGAAAGTTTTAGCTATTGTATGAAATTTGGTAGCTTCTGTATAATTAGTATAATACAGGCGTCAAATTCATTTTCCCTGTATGCAACATGGCTGCTCTAGTAATTTATGGCTAATGTCACTTGGGGCTGAAATAATCCTGCTGAAATACAAAGGCCGATTTCAAGCTCTAAATTGGCAGTAGCCTCTTCTTCCTTTTGCATCTGGAACCATCATGTCGGCTCTGGTGAGAACATACTCAGCTTATTTTAGTGAAATGCAAAGTCTTGCATTTCTTCACCAAAATCAGCCCACTTTGCTTGTGCCAGAGCTGACACAATGGTCCCAGATGCTAAAGGATGCAGAAACTACTTTAACTGTAGTCATGTGTCCATTCTAGCTTGAGTGCACTTTCACTTGTGTTTATAAATAAGGCCTAACATCTTCCATTACTGAAATTATAAAGACACCGGACTTAACACGGATGCAAGCACTAAGTACAAAAATGTATTTAAAACACCATATGCATATTTGGATCTGGAGAGGCATGCAGAGGTGCTCAATTCCATTTACCAACTGGATAGTTGTGGTCTCTCTTTGCATTATATCTGAATGCAAACTTATTTGCTTGGGAAATCATGAGCAGTTGAGAGATGTGAAAATGTGATAACTTTTATGTGGAGATGATAGGAAAACTGCAGCATAGTGAGAGCATCTAATTTACCACTTTTTAGTAAATGATCCCTCCTATGTTATAGCCCAGCCCCCCACCAACCCTTAGTCATTCACGTTCATGCAAAATCAGAAATATTTTTATGTAATGACTTAACTTGTTGAAGCTTTTTTTGTTTATTCATTGTATTTTAACTGGAACTTAGAACTAAGTGCTCATTAGGAGCTGGAGTTTTCTAAATTTAATCAAAATCAGCAGACAGCCTCAGGCAAGGTCGTTTATTAGGGATTTGACATTTTGCATTCCATATGGTTAAAATCCAAGAAGAATGCACATAACTAAGGAGAATTATGTTTATAAATCTGTACTTATTTCTTAGTGATGCAAGAAGCCATCTCCCCTTTGTTTATAACAAGCCTGCAGAAAAAGAGCAGCAAAGATGACAAAATAATGAGTTATATTTCCAGAATAACAGAAGACCGCAATCAGTAAGAAAAAAACATATTCAGATAAAAAGCTAACAGTAATACCAGGGAATTTAAATGTGTTATTTGAGGGATAGGTAGAGGAAGCCAACGGATAGGACAAAAAAATAGAAGGTAAATGCAGTGGAGAAATGAAACAGACTAATAATTTTATAGGAAATGTTATCAAGGAAGATTTGCAGTGTTCTAGATAAGATGTTATCAGTAACTGAACGGTTGCTTGAATAAAAGCAGCCAATGAGTAGGTAGCACTCCTTATTTCCTTTATATGATTACAAAACTCTGCTTTGGCTTCCAATATACTTTCATTTCATAGCAGGAGAAGGGGGAGAGGGACTAGAGAGAGAGAGTGAGGGAGAAAATAGAGCTCAGTACAGAAAGATATTAGTCAAACCAGCACATTCTTTGACTCACATTCACAATTTCAGCATGTTTTTTTCCCCTTAGATTTGTCTCTTTTGGTTTAAATCTGGTGTGCTTGTCTTCTCTAAGGTTTATGTATTATGGGAGCAAAGTAAATAAAGCTCACTCACTTCTGAGCCTATTATGGTCCATGTGTTCCACCAGGCAAGCTCCCACATTAGGTCTATTCTCATTACATTACAACTCATTAAACATTCTCTAAAAGAAACATTTTGGTTGTGTAAAACATGCTCCTAATATATGACTACCCACCTTTGTTTCTTTATGTCTCCTTTGCTTAATAGGTTGTACGCTCTTTGGAGAAAGAACATCACAGATCCCTTTGGTTTATTTATAAAGTATTGTGAACAGTTGTGGTGTCATATAAACACGATACAGTGCAACTGAACCACACACAAGAAGAGGCTTAGTAAATACAGGTATGGGATTTGTTATCCAGAAAGATCTGATTTATGGCTGTTTCTGATAGACTATTTTATCCATATAATTTAACATTTTTAAATTGTTTACATTTTTCTCTGTAATAATAAAAGAGTACCTTGTACTTGATCCCAACCAAGATATAATTAATCCTTATTAGAAACAAAGCCAGCCTATTGTGTTTATTTAACTTTTAAATTATTTCCTATAAGACTAAAGGCATGAAGATTCAAATTATGGAAATATCTATTATCTCGAAAACTCTAGGTCCCGAGCATTATGGATAACAGGTCCCATACCTGTAGTGCATTAAATGGCATGATTATCATGCCCATTCAGACCTTTACTTTGAACACAGAGGGAACAGAACTGGCCTAGTGCCTACACGAAAGGTGCAATTCCATTGTTTAAATACAACTGACCCTACATGCCCCCTCATTTCAGCCACAATTAAATACAGTGGAAGAGCGGTATACAGTCTCAGTGGGCTGATCTGATCACTAAGGATAGAGTACTTAGTACTCCTTTTACAGTATTACTGGTGCTTTTTATCGCTCACAGTTTCAATTATCTCTATTTAAATTACCCATTTCAAGGGCTCGAGAAGGCATGGGGGTTACCCCAAAGTGAGTGGGTTTTGGCAGAATTCAGTGTATATCTGGTTGCAATATTCAAAGACATAATTTTGATGCTGGAGAAAACAAGCAGCTAGTGTATGAATGACTTAGCTCATCGGTTGCAGTTGTGTCAGGCATATCACCACCTCTAGGCTGCAATTACATTGGAATAGTTTTAAAAAAAATGCTGCATTGTGGCTAAAAAACATTGCCACTTGCCGCTGAAATTGCTTTAAATTAACCCTTATTTTTCAAGGTAAGAATTCTTTGGCGGATAGAAATGCTTTATTAAAAAAAAAAAAAAAACTTTGTCAATGCTTCCACGATCGTTGAGAGAGCAATGTGGAAAGTATAAGAAAGTATACAATCTTTCCAGTGTGAACATTATCGCAAATAGTGTTCTGTATGTAATTGCATTGCATCTCCGTTACTGACCTACTAAGTTGGTGGATCAGGAGGACAGTATTAAAATGTATGAAGTAAGTGCATTGTTTCTGCTGAATGAGCAGGCTAATTTTTTTTTGCTATTAATCATGCAGCAGAATGTTATTCAGATTACAGGTGTATTAGGATTGATATGAACCTTACTCCCAAACTCATCCAATAAAGAAACTCCCTTAAATTTCTTAAATAAAGAAATCAGATGAGTATGCTTCATAACTCAGCATCTTTATTCACCCTACAGCATAGGTGTCAGGACACTCCTGGTGGTGTGCCTTATCTTCACGGCGATGGCGATGCATTCATGATGGCAGCGCCCTTCAGTCCCATGTGGGTAGTGGCGTTGGTGCAGGAACACCAGAGCAATGATGTCACGAACAAATTCAAATAAATGGACCCAGTTCAGTGTCCAAGTATAGGTTCTGTTTCTAGTGTTTCTGGATATTTGATTATTTATTGCTTATTGATTCCTATTGACTATTGACTATTGACCCTGCCTGAACTTTGATTCTGATATTATTCTGCTTGCCTTTGGACCTTTGCCTGGACTTTGATTACGATATTGCCTGAACCCTTTTTGTACCTTGAACTTGGACTTTACCCCCTAAGCGTCCTCCTTGGTCCTGACTACTCCCCGCTGGGAGCCGATAGGCCCCCCTGACAGTAGGCTTATCTCACTGGTACCATGTTTCATCAGTCTTCTGAATTTCATAACTTTACTGTATATTTACCTTTCACAACAAGCTAAAGATAATTTGAGGAAGTATCTGCAACCTATCATAGACACAATCTTACTGCTGGATAGTACGTCACAGAGGAGTGCTGGGAGCTCTAGTTTAGCAATCAATCAAGCAAGTGGATGTTCGTCTAGGAGAGCTTGGAGCCTATGAGGATGTCATCACTTGGATGTCTGCTTCAGCTCTGTGTGAGCACTGGGTGAGTCTGTCTGGGAAGGGTAGAGGAAGAGGATCCGTTGTGCCACATGCTTTTTGTGTGCCGGCCATGTAGGAGCAAGTACTTAGTCCGGAGGGAGAGGTATTTGGACAGTAGCGCTACCTGGGACCAATCGTGCTCATTGGGGATAAGGGACTGAGACTCTGATTCTTCCAATTGAGTAATGTGGGACTTTGCCTGACAGGGAATTACCAGGAAAGACGGTCATAGGATCCCCAGGATAGTGGGTCAATTGTGTTGTGTATATGCATGTATTAAAGTACACTATTTTACTCTTCTACCTGCCCTTTAAATAATGATAAAGTTGTTTGTTACACAGTACTAAGTGTGTTTTACAAATGCTCTGCAGGGTTACACATGCATTACTATTGCTACTTTTTATTACTTGTCTTTCTGTTCAGGCCTTCTGCTATTCATAATTCAGTCTCTAAAACCACAAATAATAAAAAATGAAAACCAATTGCAAATTGTTGTAGAATGTCGCTCTGTATTTCATGCTAAAAGTTAATTTAAAAGTGAAAAACCCCTTTAACAGAAGGGAACAAAAAGAGGGACTTGTACTTGTAGTGTGGCAACATTTTTTAACCACACCATTTTGAGGCCACGCCTCCTAAATACAATGTTAATTTTACTAGATTTGTCAGGTTAAGGAAAGTCTTGTTTTATGTGTTATTACAATTTTGTTAATGAAAAAGAATTGCCCTTTAAGCTGCAAGTCACAGTTTCACCAAGAAACTTGCTTATCTTAAATAGTTACAAATGTATCTAAGTGCAGGTTTTGAGTATTCCGAGTTCTCTGCCCAAATCCTCCTATTTAATTACGTTTCAGAAACGTTGTATCTTATTCTGCCATTGCTGCAGGAGATCAAAGGGAAACTTACAGTGCAATGAAATATGTTGGCAATATATAAATGCATGTTAATAATAATAATAATATTAATAATATTTCAGGACTTTTATTTAAAAAAATGGGACTGCGGGCTGCGCTTTCAAAAAACAGGACTGTCCCATGAAGAATGGGCATTTGGAAAGTAAGGTTTTTAGTTTTATTTATAACTAGTAATATACTGTACACAGAGCACAGCTTGCATGAAGTAGGGCTTGATAGGTTAATGCATGTCATGCAAGTCTGCCCCTTAACCTTCAGAAATTAGCCCTTTTATTATTACTGTTAGTATTATAAGCTTATTGAAGATGGTGTATTCTAGTATTACTTGAGCGTAAGCTATTAGCACTGCTATTTCCTTAAAACATTGTTGCCTGCTACACACATCTTTAGCTGGCTTTCTACACTGCTGTTATACTAAAGGAAAGAATCATATCCTCACTAAATATTTCTAAATGAGAAACTGCCTGGGGCACAATACATTTCTCTGACTAGTGGGAACATTTCCTTTAGGTATTATCTATCTGACACACATATCTGTACAGGGGTGTGCTTGTTCTCTTAGATTGCTGATACAGATGGAGAAGTCACCTATGGAATATCTGTACAGGGGTGTGCTTGTTCTCTTAGATTGCTGATACATATGGAGAAGTCACCTATGGAATAGATATTTTGGGATGCATTGGGGAAGCATGCACTTATAATTTCTTCAATATTAATGATTTCTTTATTGCCCTTTAGCTATCTTTTAACGATTCTTGCTTAGCACTGAATCATACAATTCCTTATGTTGAATTGCAACTTGTAATGTCTACAGGGTATTTTTTGTCAATCTGCCATGCCTGAAACCATGTGCTGATTCTGAAAGGGCTTCTAGTTATGTGTCCTATTCTGGTGCCAGCCAAATATTAGAGACTATGTAAGCAGCCACTTTTCCCTTTTCAGTATCTCTTTTGTGAGAGCAGGAACATGTTTTGTCTGTTGGATCCTGAAAGGTACCTAAGATTTTAGGGAAAGAACATGCCAAGTCATGCAGAATAAGACAATGATAATCAAGCCATCAATAACCAGCCTGAACACAAAATAGCAGCCTTACATCCAAATAAATGTGTTATGTCAACACCTATTAGTCATATCAAGTATGATAAAAATATTCTTAAGGCAAAAATATCTTATAACTAAAAAAGGTTGGTGCTATTTGGCCTCAGGTCATTACTTAATTAAGTAAAGAACTGCCTATTGTTATTGTGTGTTAGTCCCATTTGTCCTCTATATCTGAAGTAGATAATTGTCCCACATCTCCTAATATCTTTAGCTAAAATATCATTTACATTATCTTAAAACATTCAACATGAGTCTACAAAGTCAAATAATGTATGTCTGAGCTGTGCGTTTAGTTTCGCTTTACCAGTATCCACCAGTTTCTTCAATTAATTATTGACAAATTTAACACACAAATCCAAGTGGCTGCATCTGTATATAGAAAAAGACACTAAGGGGCAGATTTATCAAGGGTCAAATTGATTCGAACTGAAAATTCGAATTGAAAACATTTGAATTTCGAATTAATTTTGGGCTTATTCGACTATTGAATAACCCAAAATTTGATTCGAATTGATCGAATTCGATTTTTGAAGTACTGTCCCTTTTAGAAAAATTCGATCTACAAATTCGCCAGATTGAACCTACCTATAGAATCCTATGGGAAAAGTTTTTTTGATCGAATAAACAAAATTTGATCGATTGCTTAAAATTCTTCGAATCAATTGATTCGAATTATTTTATCATTTGATCAAATTTTTATATTCAATTGTTTGATATATCAAATTGCGTTAAAAAATTTCATATTCGAGGGGTTATAACTCTTCAAAAATTTGAGGGTCGAAATTCGACCCTTAGTAAATTTGCCCCTATGTTTGCCCAGGAGCAGTTATGAATAGTTACCAATAAGATGTATGCATCGAAACAGATTATCAGAAAATGCTACATGCTTATTGGTTACTATGGGTTACTGCACCTGGGCAAACTTGGTGTCTTTTATTACATAGGCCCCGAAATAGGTGTTTTAGCTATGTTTAATAAAACATATTGAATATGGGGTCTGTTTGTTGCTGAGACACTTATTAGAAATTGGCAGGGATTGTGTTTTAATTCAGATGAATACCAAGAAAGTGTCTAACAACACAATCCATTAAAGGATGAGAAAGCGATGGTCAGAATCAGCTCCACTCAGACATTCAATGCCAGCCATTGATTTTGGCAAGTATAAAATGTTTGGATAGTAAGGAAGAAGAATTATCAACCACAGGCCAGACTTTGTAATTCAATGTCACTGGTGTCCATAAAACGCATGTCCTTCACTCTGTATTAATAACTTTATGATTGGGGGCTATCTGTATAGTACAAGAGCAGTCAGTGCCTTCTTGGAGCTGGTGTGGATCTCCCTGCAAATCAAACACTATATTCTAATGATTCTGTCTAAATCAAGCTAAATAACCCATTTTAGCTTATGTCTGCAGGTCATTGACCTTTCCTGACCTGCAGCAATTTCACCACACATGTAGGGGGCCAGTTTGCACAGTTCATACAAAGGATTATGGAAACAGTAGTAATGCATAGTAATCATAAAACTCATAACAGTTCTTAGCAGAG
>CM044447.1:62348071-62366279 GCA_024363595.1 Xenopus borealis
TTAATCCTTCGAAAAGCTTTCCTACCACCAACGTCAGACTAACTGGCCTAGTCTTGAGGCTGAGAATGGAATCCCTTTTTGAATAGCGGCACCACATTAGCAATTTGCCAATCTCGCAGCACTATGCCAGACCTCAATGAATCCTGAAAAATTAAGTAGAGAGGTTTGGCAATCACAGAACTAAGCTCGCTAAGTACCCTGGGATGAAAACTGTTATCAACTTCCAAATGAGTAGATGAGTGAAAAGATATAAAAGCTTATTTATGGCTGTAGTTGTGTCATGAATTGATGCCCTTTAAGAAAGTAAATCCCCTTTATCTCTCATGAATGCTTAGTAAAGTAGTATTAAATGGTTGGCATAGAGATTAATATAATACTTTGTTCATTTAAAACTTACTCAAGATATTAATGTGGCACCTACAATCGTGCTATGGAGCATCTGTGTACAGCAATTCACATCAGTCAGTTATAGAATGGTCCGTTATAGAATGACATTGGGACCAAGGTCTGAGTCAGCATCCAACCATATCCCCCAAACGCAGGTCAATGACAATGACCCCATTATAAGAAATCCTGATCCTTTGCTACAGAGATTGGCAAACATTCCATCGAAGGCCATTATCTGAGTGAAAGTATTTCTCTCTAAACACAGATTGATTTGGTTGCTTGTCAGAATGATCCATTAGGGATTAGGGTTGAGTTTATAGAACAGATTAATTTACTGTATTCCCATTTGAGGCATTGATATGATCCCATGAGACACAAACATATTTTACAGAAGTATCTTTGACAATCAATGCATTCCAAAAATAGTTCCCAGACACACAATTTCATAAATATAGCTCATATTATACATTTAAGAATTATTTTACAAAAATTAACAATGTATCTGGGAAATCTTTTCAGAGTATGTGGTTTATGAATTGTAAATGCATTGCCCCACTGTACCAATGCTATTAGAATTAGTTTAGTTGATGAAATTGAAAAGAGACTAGAACAACTCATGGGCAACTCAAAGCCTTGGATTGGTATCAGTGATACCAACCCTTTCCCTATGTCTAAGAAACACATAACCTGTTCACAGCAGGCCCATGCCATGTTTTTCTGACTGTGCTTTGAAGTTTTATATATGCTGTAGAAATTCATCTCCTTAGATAGGAACAGAAAAAAAAAATTTTTCTTTACAAACCTGGCTTTAATTGAAGCCAGTGTCTGACTACTACAAATTTAAGATCCCGAAAGCAGACTTCTTGTAAGTTCCCTAACCCGAGCTCAGTCCTATTTATTCAAATGGAATGTTGTTGCCATACTTGAGAATTATTTTCTCATTGTAATATATATATATAAGTGTAACCTTTCTTTTATACCCTTCCTCTCAACCCTTGCCCCTTACTGTACATTATTCTCCTCAGGATATTAAAACTAAAGTTATCTCTTTTTTACGTTATTTTATCATTGCCCCGCACTTTAAAATTCCAAGTCGAAGCATGTATCATTTCACGTACCCCCTTACCTTCATTTTTTCAAAGCTGTAGAGAAACATATTATCTCAAGGGCATTTCTATTACCTCAAACTGAATATCCCCAGGGAGTAAAAAAAAAATCAATGACATCTTTTCTCATTTTACCAAACAAATGTTCTTCATCCTCCCTTAGGAGGAAGTAATAGAATTTCGCCAGGCCTGAGCTGGCAAAAGCAATTTCACTGTTATTTCGGTCAAAGAGGATGTCAAAGGTTAAAGTTGACGCTATTTACAAGATATGAAACATTTCCGCTGAATCTGACGTTTGATAATTTGATGAGGATAGAGGAATAGGTGATATTATCAAACTCTGACAATCTATCCATCTTTGATGTTATATAATTCATCCCCTATGCTTGTGTATGCTCCTAAACTAGGCATAATTAACCATTAAGACCATATTATTTACCAAACCAGGTTACTGTATCACCTCTCTGTAAAATATACAAAAACTGTAATTAATGCAAAGAAATATATTTGCTTTAAAACTGTTTCTTTGTTCATAGTTTTGTGAGTCTGTATGGTGATTCCAACTCAGGCTTTAGTATAAACAGTAATGTATTAAAACTGTAACTCTGACCTGTAGTGTGACTCATAATATATGCGTGACAAAGGTTGTTCTGTGCCCTTATTTTACAAGAGTGTTTTCAGCTACATGCCTGCCCTATTCCGTTCTTATTTAATTGCCTGACTCCTAGATGCTAGCTTCTGACAGGACACACATTCTAAATGGGGGCCCTTTAAATGTCAGTGGGTCAGCTAACCCTTCCCTGATACTTATATGCATTGAAATAACAATACTGACTTACCCTCTTCTGACAACTGGAAAGATGTCCTACATAGCAAAATTTGTTACTGTAGAAATCTTGTTTGGTAGCATGATAAAAGATCAGTCAATTCATTGCAGTTAATTAAACTTATTGAACTCACCTGACAAGTGGACAGTGACTTCAATCTTGGGTTTATTTATTCTGCTAAGAACAATGCTAAGTCTCATCCTGGCTGATGAACGCTGGGGAATGTTCTCTAGTATTACTACTGCAATGTGAAGATGTGCTAGCTTTCAGTTCTGCCCAGCACAGATTCTTTAGAGGTCTTGCACTCAGGCTAATTTACATACAGCAGGAAATTTAAAGTTGGCCGGATGTCTTTATGTTACATGTTGCATCTAATACATTACATTGCCACTGATAAGTAGACATGCAAAGATAACCTTAATAAAGACAACATAATTGTTATAATGCCCTACACATGAGCTCCCCTGTAAAATAATGTTCCATATGTTAGAAAATGTATGGGGGAAACCGGTTACCCAAAAAAAAAATTTTATGACTTTTTCAGCCTATCACTCTGAAAAAAGGAAAAGTTGCCAGCCTTTTTTAAACTTAGGTGATTTTTCCACTTATAATATGATGCAAGTAGTAACTGCAGATAGAGGAAGATCTATACATTCCATTGCATTTCTCCAGTCTGAGCTGGCGAAGGCAAGTCTGGCGAAAGAGGTAATGTTCAGTAAAATCTGCATCTTAGTGGATTTGCGGAGTAACGTCCATTCACCAGAGTGAAAAGTCGCCTGGGGTGAGTTCTTACTTGTGCCCTAGATACCCCAGAACAATAGTTGGGTGACTGTCACACCAATGTTTTTATTTGCCCTGCCCAAAGGCCAGTTATGGTGAGATTTGGGGAGAGTGCTAATTTCTGCACTGGAACTATAGCACGCTTTTACTCCAAAGTTTCTATATATCTGTAACCTTGTTATAAGCTAAAGGGGCCCAGTCTGATGGCCAGTTAGGGGGAGATTTGGGGTCAATTCATACTTGTGCTCTGGGTACCCCTGAAACTATAACTGGTAACTATCTTTTATTAGGGAAATCTGCACCTCACTTTGAAAAATTTAATTAAATGTAATTCAAAGCAACTACCCAATATACATGTATTAATAATTGTCAATGTTTTCATTTGTAAATGTAATTCCTTTTGAAAGCAGCAGTTGTCTGGCTGTCTGACTCTTAAAACAATGCAGCAAAAGCCAGCTAATTAATGAACTGGCTCAATTGTTTCAAGACCCAGAACCAGTTTTGTTGTTTTAAGGCTGAACTTCACTGAAGTTTTTCGTTGGATCGGGGAGTGGCAACGGAATGCAGGAACAAGTCTGATGCAATCAAGGGGCATCAAAAACTAATTGGACTGAAACAAAATAGCAGGTTAAAATTATATCCGACACAACACGACTATCGGATGTGAAAGCAGAAAGCAGCTTCTTGATCCAACAGTCTTACCGAGCAGTTTTTACCAGCAACTTTTTGTTCAGTCCAGTTCGATTTTGATGCCTGTGATTGCACCCAACTTGCCACCTGTGTTTCATCCCCGCATGTTGATCCAATGAAAAACTCACATGAAGTTCAGCCCTTGTAACCGCTGGTTTACTTCACTGAGACATTAATGACCCACAGTCTTGTCCAATCAGTCCAAGCTGGGTTTCCTGCCTCATCGTGTCACCTTTTCGTAAAGAGGCTTTAGGTGCCCAAATATGTAACAGACACAGATCTAGTTGCAGGAAAGACTGAAATCCTTAAAGGGCAAGGAAAAAGAAATCTATCTCCAATATACTTTAATTAAAAAATGTGTACCGTTTTTATAAGAAACTTGACTGTATGCAGAGAGATTCTCCCTTCATTTAGTGCGGTGGATAGGAATTGTCAGACGGACCCTAACTTCTGGCAGGGAAACAATCATACTTAAATACAGCAGGGGGAGCCCCTGCCTTACTTACCAGCCATGCAGAACTCAAACAGCTTTGGTTTTTGATCATTTATGACAATCCCTAAGCAGCACAGCCCATACTGAGCATGTGCAGTGCCAGTGTCAGGCAAAGATGTATAACAAAGTTACAAGATGACAGCCCCCTGTGGCCAACTTTGAAAGCATAAATCATTTGTTATTTCTAGCCTTATTCTATTTTACACTTTCCTTGCCCTTTAATAAAGTTCCTCCTTCTCCCCTTGGATGGTTTCTACTGATCTGTACAAGTAAGGTTCTAGGGGTTCCCCCATAGTACATTTAACCATATAGGAATAACCATAGTCAGTGGGGATAGTGAATTGTTTACATTCAGGCACCGTTGGGCATGTGATTAGTGCAGCTGGTATGAGCGACTGCTAGGCAAGTACACTGGATATGGATTACCCATCAGTGTCTGGGGCATGAGAGAGGAGCATTAAGGTAGTGGGTCTTAGGGTGAGAATAGGGGATGTGAAGGAGTGGAAGTTTGAGTGTGCCTAGGGGAGTGAGGGAATGGGAGATAGAGTGAGATTAGGGGAGTGAGGGAGTGTGAGAGTGAGATTAGGGGAGTGAAGGAGTGTGAGAGTGAGATTAGGGGTGTGAGGGAGTGCAAGAGTGAGAGTTGGGGAGTGAGTTATTGTAGGGAAAGTAGCGGAATGGGAGTTAGAGTGAGAGTAGGGGAGTGAGGGATTGGGGTAGAGTGAGAGTAAGTGAGTAAGGTAGGAGTTAGAGTAGGGAGTGTGGGAGTTAGGGTAGGGGAGTGACGGGGAGTGACAGAGTGTGAGTTAGAGTGAGAGTAGGGCAGTAAGGGAGGGGGACGGAATCAGAGACAGTGAGTGACAATGAAAGAGAGCAAGATATTTTCCCATTCCTTTCCCTTATCAGCACACAGAGGCCACTGGGACTGAGTTACTTTGCGCTCACTAGTGTTTACATATGTCTGACTCTTTATAACAATGTAAAACAATAAATATGCTTAAAACTGCTCACTAAATCCCACAAGTCATCATTTTAATTCACATTTTTTCACGGATTTAACATTTCCCATAGCATTTAACAAATGTTATTCTAATTAAAATATAGCCTGAAATCCCCTCTGAAATATACTGCTTTATTCCTTACTCTCCTATTCTTACTGGCAAGTTACATCTAAATAACAAAGAAATAACCATGTATAGACAATCACTCAAACAGAATCCTGAGTTTAGTTGTTAGCGGGTACTTTACTAAGCATGGTAAGTAGTTGTTTTCTATAAACATGTTTCACTTAATAAGGAGATGATGGAAGATGTTTTCTGCAGTAGTCACCATGCTGGATATATTCCATAATTCCCCATAGCGTTAATCTGTGTATTAACAGTAATGAAAGCCCATTGTGTTTTTAGGTCTTCCACAATTTTTTTTTTTATTCTGACTTCTAAACTGCTTCAGGTTGCTGGGGTAATAAAACTCCAGCAACCAGTGATACACTCTGACTGTTGTTCCAGTTATGACTAATGCTCATGTAAATCACCTCTGGGAAATGCTTCTCTACAGCCACGTAATGTTGCCACCTGCCCAGTACTTCACTGGTCTAGCCAGTAAAATACCAGACAAGGCTAAAGAACTTGGTGCTAGACACAACCTTACTGTTGGATGTCATCATTTACTTATAAATAACATGCTGCGTCTGAACCTGCGTTCGGCGCTTACACGCGTCTTACACGCTTACATAATTTACTTATAAATAACATGCTGCGTCTGAACCTGCGTTCGGCGCTTACACGCGTCTTACATGCTTACATAATTTACTTATAAATAACATGCTGCATCTGAACCTGCGTTCGGCACTTACACGCGTCTCGTGGATACAACCTCATTGAAAAGAATGAGGTGCGTCCAGACCTGTGCTCCCCTGCGGCTGAACGCAGCCAAACGGAATGCAGGGGAGCACAGGTAAAAAATGCCTGTGTGTAAGGGCCCTAAATCACAAAGGTTTCCTTTCAGAAAATACTGCTACTTAACATAATTAAGGTAAATTAAATTGACAATTCAGATAATTAACTTTGTAACTATTTAGCCCCCCCCCACACACACACACAAACAAATCCCAAAGAAATAAAGGTAGAGTTGAACATCACAAAAACAATGCTAATGATCCATTTTCATGGACAAAGGAAGCATATCATTGATTATATAAATGAAATGCTCACTATGTAAATGCTGCAGTGTCTGGCTGCCCCCATGTGGTCAAGTATGGGAATTGCTATTCAAACAAAAATACCTTTTGTTGCTGGTTTCTATGAGTAACCTTTGTTAGTGATGGAACAGTATATCCATTCAGATTAAAATTTTTGGAGATGTAAGTGATGTAGAATGATTCAGGCATATGACATTAGTTTCCCCTGAATGACATTTGCACCCTTTTTAACATTGCTAATAAATGGGTTCTGCCATACTGCTTGTTTCTGCAAGACAAGGGGTGTACAACACAGAGATAACAGAACAATTCCAGTAGACCTTGGCTTTAATTTTGGACAAGGGAGGGTCTGTCTCGGCCACAATGTACTTCAAATGCCACTCTCAGTGCAATACAAAGCAATATTATACTTTCATACATTACTATACTGTTTAAAGGAAACAATATGGCAACTCCTATGCATATGTACTGTATAAATACAGTAAAAGTGTTCTCTGTACACAGCAACCTTTATCAGCTCATATTGTTGTAGGTTGTAGGGGAGAATAACAGAACACTAATCCATAGGATGCATTTCCCTTTAATTGTGTCTTATGAGTCTTCTAACTTCACTTTTTTTTTAATAAATGATGAAATCTCAATCTGCACTTCCTGAAATTTGCACAAATGGGACGTGGGCAGGAAGGTAGGAAATTTGTGAGGGCTATGTAAGAAAAACACTTTATCAGTTGTATGTGTAATTAGGTGGGTGTCTCCTTTGTGCCATGATCTTCTGAAGTTTGTATTTGCTTTAGTGACTGGTACTTTCCTGCTGCTTTTGATTTTGGGACATGTGAGTAATGGGGCCACTGTGGCTGGTGAGCCCTGTCACTACCATCACTGTGTAAGGCATATGTATGGCCTTTGCTGTAAGAAGTAAGAATCTTTACAATAAACTCAAACACTTAAACACTTTAATTGTTATGGCAGGAGAACAGCTTACAGTTCAGACCGGACTCTGGTTATGTACAAGGATATTAATCACACAATTCTTACCACTCACACACCACAATGTTGTCCTGTAGGATGCTCTGGCATAACAGCTGTACAGGGGCCTTAGGGTTGCCATCTGTTCAGTTTTGACCCGGACAGACCAGTTTTGTGAAGGGTCAAAACTGCCTGCCTTAATTTTCAAATTAGAAAAACTGTGCAAAATACCTCAAGAATGACACGGCGACCAGCCAGTTGTTGATTACCATGTCATAGCCCATACATCATAGCTTTGCAACAGCACAACCCTCCTGTTTTGTCATGGCCCCACCCTCAACTACTTAACAGCCACGCCTCCCCACCTGGAGTTAGTTGGGAGGAAATGTGACAACCCTAAGGGGCCTCCTTTTGCTAAGGAACTCTTACCCAAATCCTTTACTGTGACTTTACAGACAATGCCCAAGCTTCTTTCATAGGCTCGCTACTAACCTACACCTGAAGGAGTTGTCGCAGGTGACTTAATCTCCTAGTGTGTCTCTGCCCTAAAACTTACATAAGGTAAAGCCGGCAGACGTTCATGTGAGGAGCCACACAAGGGGGAAGTTGTTGCCAGTTGGACAGCACTGATGTAGAGAGTGATATTTCTGGTTTTCATTTTGTATTTGTGTTTTTTTTTCATTATTTAGCATTTTATTCTCCAGTTAGAAATATCAGCAATCTGATGGCTAATGTGCAAATTACCCTAGCAACCATGCACTGATTTGAATAAGAGACTGGAATATGAATAGGAGAGGGCCTTCATATAAATAAGAGTAATACATTTTAGTAATAACAATATAGTGTGAGGCTTACAGAGCATTTGTTTTTAGATGGTATTAGTGAGCCCCGATTTGAAAGCTGAAAATAGTCAGAAGAACAAAACAAATAATAAAAAAAACTAAAAAAATTAAGGCCAGTTGAAAAGTTGATTAGAATTGGCCATTTACACCACATACTAAAAGTAAACTTAAAAGTGAATGACTCCCTTAAAGAAGGCTGTGAGAAGCAGTGGACCCATATTTAGTGATGGGCGAATCTCCCGCGATTCGCTTCGCCTAGAGATTCGCGAATTTCTAGAGAAATTCACGAATCGGCGAAAAATCCGCGAAACGAGTCGCGGGGCGATTTTGTCGCGCGTCGCGTCAACTTTGTCGCGTGTCGCGTCGTTTTCGGCGCGCGTCAAAAACGATGCGCGACTGACGCGCGACTGACGCGTGACTGGTTTTTCGGCGAAGTTTCGCCAAGCGATCTTTCGCTGGTGATTCGCGAATTTATTCGCCAGCGGCGAATCGCGGGAATTCGCCGCGAATTCGACCTAGGCGAATAAATTCGCCCATCACTACCCATATTAACTTCACCTCAAATTTGATCCCAAGGACAAAAAAGCACTTCACGTTCATGCCCGTAGATCTTGTATTAATTGAATTTGTTTGTTCTTGCACCAGATTGAAAATAAAGCACAACAGGGAAAGTACATTGCTCTCTGATGCAAGAAAGACTTGCTTAATGCTTGTGGGAGCAAAGTACTATTGCCATTCAGCAACTGGCCACTCCAAGATCACTCCTAATGATTCCTTATAGTTCATCTGCATTGCGTTCCTTGAGTGTGGGTATCCTGTAGCTCATTTGGAGGTTTCAGTGGCTCCAGGTTTTGCGTGTGCCAATAAACGCTGCAGCACTGAGCACAACTATAAGTAACAACAAGAAGTTAAAATTTTTTTCATGCAATTGACTTGCCAGCAACTATTGTATGGTAAATAAATGACCCTTTTGATGTTTTGAGTCATACTTTGCACCTTTGTATAGAAAAAAGGCAGGCACTTGCATAGACCAATCTTCCAGGCAGGCTTATGCAAATCATTAAAGTAGTTTATTTCTGTGCACAAGGATACAACCTTACGCGTTTCATATTACTTGAATACTTAATCATAGGCTCATGATTAAGTATCCAAGTGATATGAAATGCATATGGTTGCATCCTTGTGCACAGAAATAAACTACCTTAATGATTTGACTAAGCCTGCCTGTAAGATTGGTCTATGCAAGTGCCTGCCTTATTTCTATATGGTGGTCCACTCCCCAAGATCAAGGTTCAGGGTGGTGCACCTGGACCTCTTCTCACAACTGGTGAGTTCAACAAATTTACCTGAGAATTTTGTACCTGTTCTTATTGTTATCAACATAAGTGTGTATATTGCATCCATACTTTGCACCTTGTAAAAGATCCCTCTCTCATTTTAAGGAGCAGGAAAGCAACGGAGGCATTTTATTGCTATATTTATTCTGTAGAATGTTTTACCATACCCGAGCTGAGAAAAAGCTCTAGAAGCTCTCTGTTTTTTTTGTTTTTTTTATAATAGCAGCTGCAGTATTTGCTTGATGAAACACTTCCTGCCTGAGTCTCTCCCTGTTCACTTATAGCTCAAGGCTCAGGTTGAAACAGAGAAGGTGGGGGGTGGGGGGAAGAGGAGCACACTGAACATGCTCATGCCCGGGGCAAGGAGGTTTAAGCTGAAGGCAGAAGGTTTAAGTTTGATACAGAAGCCCATGTGAACACAATAGAAGGAAAGAAATGCAGTATTTCTTTTGACAGTGACAGCGCACTACTTTGAGGGTTTAACTGTATATTTAGGAGGACCTTTCTGATAAGACTTACTTAGTTTTATCCTTACCTTCTCCTTTAAAGCCAATGCCCACAGCTGATTTCCACAGGGTCCCTCCAAATCTTGGGGAAGATGATCTGCTTCTGACATCTTCCATACTTCTGGCCCCACAGCATCTGCTTACTTTACTGTCTCTTGTCACATTGTGTTTGTATTGTTAACACAATAGAAGGAAAGAAATACAGTATTTATTTTAACAGTGACAAAGCACTACTTTGAGGGTTTACCTATATATTTAGGTGGACCTTTCTGATAAGACTTACTTAGTTTTAACCTTACCTTCTCCATTAAAGCCAATGCCCACAGCTGATTTCCACGGAGTCCCTCCAAATCTTGGGGAAGATGATCTGCTTCTGACATCTTCCATACTTCTGCCCCCACAGCATCTGCTTACTTGACTGTCTCTTGTCAAACTGTGTTTGTATTGTTAAAAAAAAAAGTCAGGCTGGAGACGTTTTGACTGCTCAGTATACAAGTACTAACTGGCATAATTTAGATGATGACAGTTTAGGTAAATGTAGTCATGTTAAAGTGATAGTGGTCTCTATTTTCTACAGGTGTATAAACATCCTGGGAAACTTTTGTGTGTTCATCCTGTTCTATATGATGCTATTCATTACAAATGATGCCCAAAAGAAACAGTTCACTATTAAGTAATCTCATGTGTTGAACTCTTTACACCTGTTAGGAAAACTGGGCAGGACTCTCTAAAATTGACATGATGGGCGACCAATCCATGAATGCTATGTCATATCATAGCCCCCCCATGGTTATAAGTGCTGGTTCTCGGCCTGCATTTTTCACCAGACCAAATTCATTAGCCCATTTCTTGAAACAAAATATCCTTAAATATGTATCTTTTATTACATACTCAGACAACTTTTGCAAACTCTCCATTCATTCAGTCTGTCTTGAGATAAGAATATTCATTATTCTAAATAACATCAGCTTAAAGAGCCCTGAAGTTACAGCAATCGGAAGAGTGTTTCATTATTAGATCCCAGCAATCCGGATGAAATATAATGACCTTACTTAGTTCCTCTGTTAATCATTGTAGCATAATGGAGTTTAGAATCATTATGTATTCTTTGTCCCCTTACTGTAAGTGAAAATGTTGTCATTTTTTGTTATACATTCCAGTAACTCAGTGTTGGTATTTATTTAGTTATCATTATTTAGCCCCATTGTCTCCATAGGCAAAGACCACATTATAATTACAGAATGAATGATAACAGGACAACAATGAGTGGGTAAAGAGAGATCACATTAATGCTCTTACTAAAGCAGACCATACACTGACCAACAAAATCATACAAAACAAGGTTGGGCAGATGGTCCCAACCAATATCTTGGGACCATGTGTATTGGTTGGTTTATCAGTTTGGTAGATTTAAAAGTTTAATCTTCTGATGCACCATGTTGACTAGTGGCAGATTGCCATAAGTACTATCTTGGTGGTTGTCAAGTTTGAATTTGTATGTTCTCCCTGTATCTGTGTAGGTATTGTCTGGCTACTTCAGTTTTCTCCTATATTCCATAATCATACAGGCAGGTTGATTGGCTCCTGATAAAATTGACCATTGTGTGTGTGAATAAGACTGGGACCTTAGACTGTAAGCTCCTCAGGGGTAGGAGCAGATGTGAAAGATTCATAGGGGCACATTTTTCAAAGTGTGAATTTTCTCTTCATCTAATTTCCCCAAAGTTCACCTCACGCCACCAGGTGTATTTTCATATTTACTAAAAATTTTAAGTACACATTTTTAAGAAATGTGGTGAATTTCTTTTTCCCCATAATAAAAGTGGGGAAATTTTATTTAGAGAATTTACACCATGGAGAATATTATCATGGAAAGGACGTTGTTGATAGAGATTTAAAAGTGGTTGCTCTATCGTTATAATGGAAGTTAGCCAGCCTGAACCTGGAGCAAATGTTATTGGCGAAAATAAGATGTAGTATGATGTAGAGAGTGATACAATTTCCAATTGATTTGACATTTTTATTCAACAGCTCTCCAGTTTCTAGTGTCATCAATCTGTTTGTTGGGTCCAAATTACTCTAGCAACCATGAACTGATAAGAGTAGAGAGTAGAGAATAGAAGAGGCCTAAATGCAAAGTTGAATAAAAAAAAAGTAGCAATAAAAATACATTTTGAAGCCATACAGAGCATTAGTATTATTTAGATGGGGTTCACCCCTATTTGAAAGTGGGAAATGATGTCAGTTGAACAACTGCTTAGAATTAGCCTTTATATAATATACTATGAGTTAACTTAAAGGTAAACTACCCCTTTAAAGTGGACACCCGCCCAATGTATAATTTAACACAGAATTTGTCATAGCGCGTTTCTCCAGTAATAACCAATTATAATGTTGCATTTCATGATAGCTCATTATGCAAGTTGATCCAGGGACTAGTTTGATTGCCTTTTGGAGTCAGGAAGGATTTTTTCCCCCTCTGAGGCAAATTAGAGAGGCTTAGGATGTTTTTTTTTTGTCTTCCTGGATCAACTAGCAGTTAGGCAGTTAAATAAAAAAATAAATAAATAAAAATAAAAAAGGTTGAACTTGATGGACATGAGTCTTTTTTTCAGCCTAACTTACTATGTAACTATGTTACTATGTATATTCATAGTGAATAGGATAATTTTCACTGGAAAAATTTCACTTGCAGAAGAGAGGTGAATTTATAAATGCACATAGAATTTTCTCCTTTTAGTAAATTGGTGATGTTGAGGGAAATCTTAATTTTTGGTGCAAATTTTCACTTTCACCCTTTAGTAAATGTGCTCCATAATCTCTATAAAGCTTATACAATATAGCACTACAAATTAATAACAATGGACAATTGATGGGCCATAGATTTGGGTTTGAATCTGAGCACTGCAATATGTGTGAGTTTCCTCCTACACTTCATATTATTATTGTTATGAATTAAATCTGTTTTTTTTTTAACTCGCTTAGTCCCTGGGGAAAAGAGTTGGGAAGAGACAAAACAGAAATGCAAATAGTGTCAAACTAATGACAAATAAATGACTCCAGTCTTACAGATTCCAGAGATTTAAAATTAATCCATGAACCCCAGATATTAGTTAATAAGGTATGTGTTCTTATGATATCTAAATTTAAAAAAAAATGTCAAGTAAATGTAGACAACATTCAAAAAATCTAAATTGTATTAGATGCACAGAATCACCAATTCCAAAATTATTTTAACTCCGATCTGTATGCTTAACCTTGAGCCAAGTTATAAATTAGCATTCGAAGTTAATCTACAAGTTCTTAGCGCTAGAATTGGCAAGTTACCTTGGTGACTTGACTTCTAGTTTTGCCAAGCAAGACATTAGGGTTTTGAGTAAAAGAAAGGGGTCGTTCACCCCCTATAATATATTACATTTTAATAAGCTTAAAATGTGTAGTATCTTCAGTTAAATGAGAAGCAGCTGCAGTAGTTTGCAAAGGATAAATGTTTGATATCTATTTAAAAGCTAAAAAATCTGAGGCTGGAATTTTCTGCTTGATCTAAAACAATTGATCAGTAAGATGCATTTCTCTTCAGAGAAATATAGTTCTAAAACATGTATGAGGTCAGTTTTATAAATATGTGATATTGTAAAAAAGACCCCAAAGGAACAACTGCAAACTACTTCTGACCAGCCCAGATGCCAGATATATACATCATTGGTGAATATGTGAATATCTGGGGTAAGAGTAGTACTTTTTCCCTACATGATTAAAGCTAGCCATACACACACAAGGTGAAGGTTTTTGACAGACTGGTCGTTAAAATTATTTATTATTATCTGCTTGGCCATCAACTGGATCCACAGCATAATGTGCTCCTCCTAAAATATCCTTTCATCTTTCCAGAAAGATATCTGCAGAAGTGCCTGACTCAACCATATCCATACCCCCAAAATGAATACTTAACCAGCTGATTATATTATATCTTATATCATATTAAGTTATGAATTAAAGCATATTCCCAAGCCGGAATATAGAAATCAGTAAATATTGACTTTTACCTTGATCCACCATTTGTTAATTGGCTCAAGTGACATAACATGTATGTGTGCCCTTGGTTTGTTTGTGTGCACTGTGAATCATATGGTGTTAGGGGAGAGGGTCATTAGTACTTAAAATGGCAATTTTCTATTTAGGATTACCCAATAGCACATTTTACACAAGTCTATTTTTATGAATACATATGAGCTGTTTTATGTGATATATTTTTATAGAACCGTACATTGTTCATGTGGTATAGTTTAATTATTTAAGACTTTTACAGCCACTCGTCCAGGTTCAAGTACCTTACGTATAACATCAAGTAAGCGTCCACCACCAAATCTAAACTTCATTGACCTGAACAATGGGGTTTTTATCTAGCAGGGAAAGAGACCAGTGAAAATGTAGCTTGGACTGAATGTTAGTTACATTCGATCCCCATTGAGCTTTAATCTTAGAAATTGATGACATGAAAAGGTAATAGGTTGGGCAGATGATCCTGATTGTATTCACAGTTCAAGGAAAGATATTGCTTTGCAGAAGTACCTTTTCCTGTTTCTACACAGAAGCACGGAAATGCTGTGAAAGAAATATGTGTAATTATCTTCGATAAATGGGTAAAGTAAGACACTTGGGAGTGTTACAGGCTTTATACAGCAGCATAAAATGTCAGGTTTTATAAATAAAATAGAGGTTATAGTAAGGTTTACCTAAACATATCAAAGTATTTTAAAATGCATGATTAGCAAGACATTGCCAACATCTGCAAAGCTTCCAGTTACAATATCATCACTCCACGTAAGTGGCAATGAATGGTGTTCCCACTAATCAGCATTTCTTCAGGCAAGAGGTGAGGTGACCTGTATTAATCTTTCCTTACTTAGCTCATCTCTGCCCTACATAGGAGATAATTTGCCATTCTATTCTGTGCCCACATGTACCATCAATATTGAGCATTAGCTGTACTTCAGCACTTCCAGGATACTTGTTAAATGCCTTGCTAATTATTGTACTGTAGGATGAACATTTTTACTGACTGCTAATTCTGAACCTGCATGACTCGAGGTGAGAATCTGTGTCAAGGTCATATGGATAATGCTGCCCCTATAGGCATTAACATATACTTGGAGGGATACATACAATGTTACATGTGTAATTGTCATGGTGTCTTGAAAGCAAAAAAGACAGTTGAAAGACTTGGAAACACATAGCTAAAGCAACTACAGAAAACATATGTTATCCGATGAAAGCATAATGACTTCTCCATCTGGAATATGACAAGTAGTAATAATGGTAAATCAAATTAATAGAATGTACATAGACATTTTATTTCATCTTCAGTAATTACTAATAATCTATCTTTAGTTATGTTTTACTTAAAGGGAAGCAAGCTAAAAACCTTTTTCTACTTGATTTATAAAATACTATAGCTGATAATTAATGTATAGATTATTTAAAGGAAAGTGATATATTTTCAATATTTCTGCTGTTGCATTCCCGGAACCTGATACCCTGAAGTCTAATTTTTTTTAATGAAGAGTACTATTTTTGGGGCTACTGCCCCTTGAACTTCTAGGGTACAGTGCCACAAGAAGTCAGGTTGCTTCCTGTTGTTGGGATTCCCACTGCATGAATATCAAGATACTATCACTAACCCTTAAAGGTGAAGGATTTTTGTTTTACAGTAAATACACTCAGTGCCAGCATATACAGTATGGGACATTCCCCAATGCTCTTTTGAATTATGTCACCTCTGAATAAAGTGGATATACAGGCAGATTTAAGCTACCAATTCAGCCCTTTTAGATGAAGAAGGCAGCTTATCTGTCCCTGTATGGGCTCTTCCCAACCACCTTTTCAACAGATATCTGAGGTATCTTTAGCAAGACTTGATAAAGGGCCCACTGTGGACCGAATGTTGTTTATTTCATTATGAGCCAATCAAGCACTTTTAGTATTTATAATCACTTATCAAGTATGCTCCTGATTCTTCACAAAGTACCTTGTATATACATGACCTAAGGTAGTTTGGATCAAGCAGTTCAGCACCTGGTACTCTGAGTTCCTGACCAGGTTGAATACTCCAATACTTGGTGCAAATTCCCAACACATATTTGACTGAAAATTGGCCAGATATCTATCAGGCAGGTTGATGCAATCCTATCTTGACAGTCCTGCATAAGGCTCTGTTTTGATACAATCATTGGATTATGCACAATAATAGGTGATCAAAATGGATGCCTTTGCTGCACTAGAAGATACAAAGACTACTGATATCAGTACATAAAATGTTGATCTGGGACTAATCAGTTGTAAAGGTACAGTACCATGTAAGGATCAAAGCAACATGACAGTTGTGTTTTTAAATGCAAAAGGTAATTAAATCGGTAAAAGCACACACTACACATTATGGGCCTAGCCCTTTGTCAAGACTCAAAACATGTACTATGTGTCTTTACTGCTTAATTACCTTTTGCAGTTAAAAACACTATTGTTGTGCTGTTTGTTTCCTTACCCGGTACCTCTACAATGAATTATTCATAGGCACCATTAAGAGCAATAGCCTTACCATCTTTTAATCAAGGTAGCTGAAAGTAAACTATATTTTCATACATTGATCTGGGACTAGTTTGATTGCAGTTTTGGCATTAGACAAGGTTTTTCTAACATTTAAAAAAACTAGTTCAGGCAAATTGCTTTAAACACATCAGAAGTAGATGCCATTCCAAAGGTATGAAAACTAATTATTTACATAAGACAGGGGCAGATAACATATAGTGCATTAACTTGATTTTACTATCCAAAAGGATAGTTCGTAATAAAGCAAGCTGAAATGAGTAGGAACTTAAGTTTGAGTAATATTTGAAAATGTTCCATAAACCTACAGTATTTGTGTAAAGGTGACAGTCTTTTTTTATTACTCACCCTGGTTCAGCAACCAGTCAGTGATTAGCTGTTTTCAGCCAGCTGCAGGTTGAACACTGAAAGCAATCTGATTAGTTGCCATGGGTTTCTGCCCAGGTGCAATTTGCCCAGTGTTTATAAATAACTCCCAGATAGAGCGTAAATAGACGCCAAGGCCTCAATCCAGTGTGAGCTGATTGTCTTTGGACTGACACTGTTTGTTTCTGATTGCGATCTGATTTCTGGTTCTGGTTATTGGCTTGTTCCTGACTCTTCTCTTAGATTCTCAATTGGCTGCTGCTGATTCTGATCCTGACCCATACCTGACTTAGTTTATGTTTTCTTCTCATCCCTTCCTGATTCTCCATTTGCCTAACCAACTATGGGGTAGATTCATCAAAGAGTGAAGTTAAGAGTGAAGTTCCGCCACTAGAGGGAAATTCCACAGCTCATTTTTAAATGCGTATTCATCAAAGGGTGAACTTTCACTTCACCCATTGATGAATATGCCTTGCAAAATCCCATAGAAATGAATTGAGAGCTGTGGAATTTCCCTCTAGTGGCGGAACTTCACACTTTGATGAATCTACCCCTGAGTGTCTACAAACCTGGTATTATTTCGGTACCTCTGTTACACATAGGGGCAAATTCACTAAAGTGCGAAGCTTCTAACGCTAGCGCTTATTCACCAGAGTGACTTCGCCAATTTACGAACAGTGTCCCTGGCGAAAATTCGCTAGTGAAGTAGATAGACTAGCGCAACTTTGCACCCTTATGCCAGGCGAAGGTTTGGCAAAGGGATGTAACTATGCTAATTCACTAAGATGACCATTTTACTGAACGTTACCTCTTGCGCTCGCCTTTACTTCACCAGGTAAGACCTGGTGAAGCTCAATACAATAGGTACGAGTTTGAAAAAAAACTTGAATTTTTTTCTAAGTCCTTTTTTTAGAGTGATAGTCTGAAAAATAGCGTAATTTTTTTGGGGGTTACCTTCTTTCCCCCCCTACATTTCCTAACATTTGGCAACTCAACTATACAGGAGGCACAAGTTTAGGGCAATAGGACAACTTTATTTTATTTATTAAAGGCTTCCTGGGCTTGTGTAGTATAATGTAGTGGCTGTAACATATACTTCTATTAT
>CM044447.1:62391873-62423337 GCA_024363595.1 Xenopus borealis
ACTGAAAACAGATAAAGCTGCTCCCCTATATATTTCCAGTAAGTCCCTCTTACTTGATCAAAGAATAGGCAGTCACAGACTTTTTGTTTTTCTAAAATCCATGAGGATCACTAGGTTAGAAAAGTCAAAAGAGAGCTCCAGGCACTAGTTCAATAGCAACAAATCATTTTTCAGACAACCCCTTTTTTTCTCAGGTATTAGAAAAAACCTTGGACAGTCATTTGAAGCCACCTAGTGACAGCCATTACAGAAGTGCAAAACATGAAAGGTGACAGTGCAATTTTTGGTAAAACCTATACTACCACACATAAGATCTGATACATATGCTAGTATACACATGTATGGGATCTGTTATCCAAAAATATCCCAATCATGGGAAGGGTAATGCCCATAGAATACATTTTAATTAAATTATTTTTTCTGTCTAACAGTGCCATGTACTTGATCCCAACTAAGATATAATGCATTCATTTTGTTGGTAAAACAATGTCATTGGGTTTATTTTATATTTAAATAATGTTTAGCAGGCTTAGGATATGAAAATACACTTTATGAAAAGATCCCTTATCTGAAAATCCCAGGGTCCCGAACACTCGAGCTAACAGGTCCCATACCTGTATAATGACCATTAGTGAAATGCTATAACAACTTTACACACAAACTGCCTGTCTAGTGAGTTCTTAGAGGAGTCTTCAAAAATATGCAAATATTATATTAATTGAAAAGCCATGAAAATACTATACTTTGCTATATTTCTTGACTCATACTATACTTTACTAGATTTCTTGACTCATGCAAGCTTCCAAACAAATATTCATTATTCAGCCTTATATGTTTATATTGGTATGCAAACATATTTTTTATATGTCATGACAACCCCCCCAAGCAATAGATTCTTTCTATCTTACCACCCACCTGCTATACAGTTATTCACACTCGTTCACACCAGGGGACAAATTTACGAATTTCACGTGAAATGATCGGAGTTCGATCGAACAACGATCGTACGAATTTTTCGTGAAATTTGTCCTCTTCGATCATCGAATATCGAATAGATCGAATGATCGGATATTCGATAATTCGATCATTTGAATGCTTATCGAATTTCGAGTAGGATCGAGGGAATTTCGGGGAATAATAGTTAATTTGCCCCAAAATGTTTTATACATAATCCATAAATATCCATAAATATATTTTTCATGACTCATTAATAACTCATCTGTTGAACACCCACTGGTTTTAAGAGCCTTCGTTGTTCATGCACATGGTCACACTGATACAATTTATTGACAATAATTATCTTTTTTATTGCTTTTGTTATTAAAGAGATATACTCATTTGATCGCAACCAATGGAAATGTGGAATTGCAGGGTAAACAAGACCAAATATTAGTTCAGATAAACTGAAGCTCTTCCAGTTTTTCTTTTGTCCTTTAATGCTTTCATTGTACAAAAGAGCTGTGTGATTTTAATGACTGTCAAAAGAATTAATGGCTCCCTCAGACTGGTTTAGCCCATCTCAAATGTTCTTTCCCAGAGCCCCTATCCCTTGCTATTGGCTGACATACAGCCACAGTGTTGATAAGTGCATTTTATAGTCACTACAATATGATACCAAGGGCTGCCTAAATGTATTACTGTCTCAACAGAATTTGCTACATATAAATCACTTGATTTCAAGTTTTTTTGAATGTTAATTAGATTCACAATTAGATTCACAAGCTCCTCTCTTCCACAGAAGTTCAAAACCAGGACTATGGCAAATATATTTTTTCTGACATGTTTTTATTCTAACGCTTTTACTGTATTTGAAGTAATCCATCATTCTTCTGTCTTAACTTTCATTTGTTGGAGAATATATATGGATATCATCACAACTCAGATTTTATCAAGTTGTTGCTATATCAAAATTATTTTGTTGCACAAAGGTAAATAGAAGCAGTGATGTTTAAAGTTATGTAATGAGCAATGCAATGATTTTTGTGTAATACAATGATATTCATTGTTCACTGATGAATAGAGCCAACAGGGGACTTTGGAATGGGCTAGGGCACAAAAAAGCAGAAAGCATCTAACATTAAATTCCACAGCCTCAAATCTGCTTTCAGCTGAACAGTCAGCCCAATGAACATGTGAACTTTTGTGTGTGTACTGTTGTCATCAATGATAACTCTAACAGTGGGCATCAAAGCATTATGCATAGATTGCTCAAGGGGAACTTCAGGTGGAATGGCGTTCACTTGATAAACTTGGAGTTGTATGTTTTTGATTTCAGGATTTGGTATGCCCCAGAAGTAGCTTGGTAGGTTGCAGTGGGCAATCATGCTTACAGTTTCAAACCCGTATAACTTGCTTTTATGTTATTTGTACTAAAGTGGATAACTTTGCAGTTAAAAAAAAAAACATTGAACCTCATTTTACATTTTGCTGCTGTGGTTTCTAATTTTGTCAAATCACACTGCAAAGTGGTAACATCATGCATGGAACTTACAGGGGCAAATTCACTAAAGCACAAAGTTTATAATGCTAATTGGCCAGCGTGACGTCAATTCACAACTTCACCAATTTACTAAGATAGACTCTGGTGAAAATTCGCTAGCAAAGTAGATAGACTATTGCTACTTTGCACCCTTACGCCAGGTGAAGTTGCGCACTGATGAAGGGACGTAACTACACTAATTCACTAAGATGAACATTTTACTGAACGTTACCACTTGCACTAAACAATGCAATGGATAGAAGTCTTTTACCTTTTGTAGGGTGATAGTCTGAAAAATTGTGAAAATGTTTTGGGGGTTACCCTCCTTCGTCCCCTACATTTCCTAGCATATGGCAACTCAATTATACAGTGGGCACATGTTTCAGGCAATATTTATTAAAGGTTTCCTGGGCTTGTGTAGTCTAATATATTGGCTGTAACATAGACTTCTATTAAACATTTAACTTCGCACCGTATGCAAATTAGGCATCGCTAACGTAAATGCGCTTTGCCTGGTGAAGTAACGATAGTGCAACTTCGCTAACATTCGCCGCACTGAAATTTGCAAATTCACATTTTAGTGAATTTGCAGCGGGCTGGTGAAAATTTGCCTGGCGAAGTGCAGCGAATGCTGGTGAAGCTGTCGTTATGCATTTTCACGCTTTAGTGAATTTGACCCACAGTTTCTCTCATTTTAGTATCATTGGGAAAAATAAATTTGCCACCTCCAGGTCATAAATAAACAAATAAAAATTAAGGAATCAAGCACAGACCCTGAAGTACTCCGTTAACAACACTGGATCAAATGGAAAACGTTCCATTCACCGCCAATCATTGTAACCTATAATTCCACTAGTTCTTTATTAAAGTACAAATATTATATTCAAGGCCAATATGCCTTAATTTTAATATTAACCTTTTGTTTACTGTGTGAACTGTTTTAGCAAAGTTTAAGTAGATCACATCACTGCCATCCCAAAATCATCAAAAAAGGCAATTAAATTTGTTTGCTCATAAAACTATGCTGGAACAGATTATATTTTGATTTTCAATGTAGTTAAGCATCTTATCCTGTATTACCCATTCCAAAAGCTTTTCTACCACTGATGTCAGACTAACAGGTCTATAGTTGTCAGGCCATGAACAGGATTGCTTGCTGAAGAGTGATTAGCATTGGCAATTTGCTATTCTCTTGGCACCATGCCAATGAATCCTGAAATACTGTATTAAGCAAATGGAATTGGCAATCAGAGAGCTAATACAATTTAATACACTGGCATGAATACCCTCTGGTCCTGGACCTTTGTTTTACTTTACATGTTCAAATCTCAAGTTGGTTTCATGATTATAACCTTATATCTAGCTGTATGTAGAGGATGGCTTGTCCACATATTGGACTACCAACAGTCATGCCTGGAAATCTGCAATCTAAAGGCTATGAGCAATGAGTAGTCCTTGCTATTGAGAGTGCCATTATGATGCATACTTTATGGGGCACATAATTTATTTAAATCAACTTGCAAATATTAACAGTAACAAAATATGCGATATGCACTGACGGCTCCTACATTAGTGAGGACAAGTGAAAACCATTTGCTGTTTTATTGCCTTTCCAGCTCTCCTTCTACAAGCCTACAGAAGAACACTACAAAATGATTCTTGAAGCCAAAGCCTTTCCATCTGACCATGTAAGAAACTTTTTTTTTTTCATATTTACAGCGTAATGCTAATCAGCAATCTCAAGTAAATATTTCCCAGCACAAATCAAAGGAAATCAAATTACAAAACTCACAACCTATAGCTACAGTTATTTCTGTACAAAAGAAAAATTTATGTTACAGGAGATTATTGCATTTTAACATTGATGTACTGTTCGTTTCAAAAGCCTTGCAAGCTTGTGGTTTCAATTCATAGCAATTCATACATTTGCCATATTTTTTATGAAGGATAACAATCTGTGCATTGTATACAAAAATATGCAGTGGATTTCATTTTTCTATATTACTAGAGTTAAAGCAGAATTCTTCTCTTTCCTTCACTCTCCATCTCGGTGGTGTATTTATAGAGAGTGCTATTCTGAGACAATTTGCAATTGGTTATTTGAATTTTGTATTTTTGTTTTTTGCGTTATTTAGCTTTATTTTCAGCCGCTCTCTGGTCTGCAGTTTCAGCAACCTGGATGTTAGGATCCGAATTACCCTAGCAACCATGCATTGATTTGAATAATGAATAGGAGAGGGCCTGAATAGAAGGATGAGTAGTAAAAAGTAACAATAACAATACACGTTTAGCCCCACAGAGCATTTGTTTTTAGAAGGGGTCAGTGATCCCCTTTTGAAAGCTAGAAATAGTCAGAAGAAGAAGAAAGCAAATAATTAAAAAAAAAGTTGTGTAGAATTGGCAATTCTATAACATACTTAAAGGTAACCACTCCTTTAATGAAATCCTTAGCTAGGTGGTGGGGGAGCTGTACTAGATAAAGACGCATTTATTAAGTCTGTTCCATATGACAAAATGTACCCTGTTTATCATGCATTAATGTCATCAATTGATACTGGCAAAACCATACAGGACAGTTACAATATGAAAGATACATATTTATTCTGCTGCATACTCAAATAATATATATTTAAACATACATATGTGAAATGAAAGCCAATGTACATCAGCATGGGAATGATTAAATAAGTTGGACAAATAAAGAGGAAAAAAAACAGCTAGAATTTTCTGTGTAGGAGTGCTTGTTGGCATGACAACTAGATATCTCACGTTAGGCATACAGGAATGCATTTAGGAATGTGGACGCAGTTTAAGGACACTGTAATGAACATAGTAAGATACATAACAATGTGCCTTCTATTCTATAACACTGAACATGTTTTGTTAGTAATATTCACTATTGATGTTATTGAGAAATGAAACCTATTTTATTAATAGGTCAGTCTTGTTATTTTCCCTGAAGAAGCAACACTGTTAATGACTATGCTTAGATATTGTATTCACTGCAAAGGTTTATAGAGTGCTTTTGGATTAGGCAAATAATATGGTACACTTCTACATGTCATTGCAGAAAATGAATGTTCTGGGACTTTTCCCTGTTTTCTCTCTTTAAAGGAGAACTAAACCCTATAAATGAATATGGTTAAAAATGCCATATATATTATATACTGCACTTATTGCACCAGCCTAAAGTTTCAGTATACTATAAGCAGCAATTATCCAGGACTTCAACTTTATAGCTTTATATTGTGACATCTATATTCTATGTGTACTGTATATTTTGAGTCAGTCCATAAGCTCAGTAAGTGACAGCAGCACAGAGCATGTGCAGTGAATCAACAGAAAAGCATCTTTGGAGGCACAGATCTTCCTTGCTAAAATGCTGTAGTTGCCTTGGGCTACTATAGAAGCCCGAAAGATAATGTACAACATTTTTTAGTCTTTATTTCTACTTTAAATATATCCACCCATAAACTGTCCTCACATTCATCCTAATCAGTTATTCCCCTTCCATAATCCAAACTCTTTCACTCATCCTACTTGCATGACTTTGAATAAATAATGTCATTAACTAACTAAATCTACTGGCCTTTTATTCTTAAATTCTAAATTCACTTTTTAGAAAACACCTCATGTTTGATTTTATTACCTTATTAATTGGCAGAGATAGAAGTCACTTATTGCAAATTAAGTTACACATTTTTTGAGGGTATAGGTGGCTGAATATTTTCTACTATGAATAGAGTATTATAGGTAGAAAAGCTGCATTCCAATTCTATTAAAAAACACATTACTTTTCAGTCTGTTGTTGAGTCTCAGATACGACTACATGGGCTGGATATTGGGAAGAGCATGCTGGTGCTACATCCCCAAAAGGTTTGTAATGGCAGTTGCATTTTATTTACGTTAATTTGTCGATGTTCTTCTTTATATATGTGCTTTGTATGTTATTCTCCCTGTGAAACATGTCATGCATGTATGTTCATGTGTTTTGGGTTTACAGGCCTACTTAAAGTACATACTAAGGGCAGTTAAATGAAGGATTTAAAGAATGGGCTTTACAGTAATCAGGGAATCATGGCCACTGTTAATAAAATCCCATGTCATCACCTATAGTGCTTTTTTATGTACAACTAAGTTTTATTTAAAAAAGTCGTATGCCATGGGACTCCTGTGCTAATTCCCATGGTCATGAGCCCAATTCTACATAAGTTTAGAACACCCCTTAGAAGTTTCACTTACAGTTCAGGTTCCACCACTGTGACCTTCTTTTCCTGGTCTTTCCAGGCACCTCACCTGTGCTGTATGATGCCCCAGTGTGCAGGGTAAGTATGTGCATGCACATCAGTTTGCTTGCTCCTCAATACACTGGAGTCTTCATGTACAAATTACTGGACATGGAAAACAAGGTCAACAGTTTGGAACCCAGAATGTACAGTAAATACCTTATGAGACATAGGGCATACAAACAAACATAAGGTTGTGTACACTTCAACCATTCTATAATACATTGCCAATATGGTGCCATCCCTACTGAGAACTATATTGGTAGAAGAAGACTTTTATAGCATTTTTCCTCATAGGCAGACACTGGGTTATAATGGAATCCAAATGGAGTGGAGGATTATGTGTAAAAGATCATGGGACTAAATGGTTAAATGAATAGACATTTCTTCCCAGGTAGCAAAAAATATAATATGAAGACCTGCTGAATAAACACCAGTGCTGTTTACTGTTATTTATACAGTAGATCAGTCAAGCTTCTTCCTATTAACTATAAATTACAAGTGTATCTAAGGTAAAAGAAATTAGGAAATATTCTAAATAGCAACTGGGGTTTCAAGCCTGATGTGCAATTTATTCACAGAATGGCATATTCTTATAAGCAAAAGCTTTCTATAAAATGTTGAATTTAAAAGTGTTTCCCCTAACATAAGCACAATAAACTGTCCTAAGAGGAATAGCATTGTAAAGCTGAAGCCTCAGCTTTTCTTGACTTACAACAGGGCTCTGCAAATTTTTTTTTGTATGACATCAGCATTTTAAGAAAATCACCCCCCACCACGAAGAGATATAATAAATACTTACCCACACCTTGAAAAACTAAAAAAATATATACTTATCTAGAGAATTGTGTTCAAATGGTCAAGTATGCTGGATACAGCCCTCAAATTTTAGCCCTAAGGAGTAATTATTATAATGCAATATCCCTCCAAAATAGCTGCTTCATTTGGGTATCATGCATAGATCCAATGATTAAGTCGGGGTTAGTTACCTCAGCAGTCTGAAGCTCCATAAAGGAGTGTAGAAGATTACTACTCTTATGGGAAAATTCACTAAAGAGTGCAACTTCGCCATCGTCTGCATTGCTCACATCGCAACACTTCGCCAGGACAATGCTTGCCGAACGCTGGCAAAGTTGTGCTAGAATTACTTCGGCAAGCAAAGCAAAGTTGCTCTAGCATTGCCTAATTTGCATACGGCAGGAAGTTAAAGGTCAATGGATGTATATGTTGCAGCAAATTCATTACATAAGCCCGGAAAACATTAATAAAAGAAAATGAGAATTTTACTTACCTAAATTCCTTTTCTTCTAGTCCTGACATGGGCAGTATTGCCCCTCCCAGACCTAGAGGTAGGACCTATAGCATAGTCAATCAAAATTAATTATGACCTATAAGACCACATGACTTCCTCCTCACCACTGTTATACATTTGCCATAGCAGTACAGTAATCAGAATAAAGAACTTGGGATGGGAAACCCTGTACTGACACATCGGGACTAGAAGAAAAGAAAGTTACGTCAAGTAGGTAAGTAAAATTCTCATTTTCTTCTACGTCCTTCCATGTCAGTACACATGGGATCTGCCATGCCCCAGAAACTAGGGTTGGGAATAACTAACATAAGGTAATAACCAAATTGATGCTTAGGAGGCCATGAGTAATAAGGCCAGCATCACATCCTTGCAACAGAGGAGCTGATAAAATGTACAGCCCTGAAAAGGTATATAAAAGGCACAGGAACATGAACGACATGTCCTAGGATATGGTAAGCGATTGACAACAAGAGCTACAAACACTAACTACTAACCACTTGAGAATCAAGCATTGCAGATCAAGAATAGCTATATTCTGCTTAAAAGGTTCCCTCAGTGACTAGAGGGATACCTGCAATATGGTTATATCGGACATAAAACCCCACCTGCAAATCCCCACCCAAAAATCCTGCAACTGTTAAAACAAAAAGGCTCCCTAGGACATAACCAGAATGATGGCACAGATTATCTCAGACTACACACTAGAAAGCACCAGGAAACCAATATATCCAGATGAGAAACTAACCTCAACTTGGATGCATCTATCACCAGTGCTGGAGAAATACACAATCCTCAGCACTAGTGGTTGGCCATAAAAAGACTTGGCCCACCTTAGCCTAGTCCTGCAGGTTAATTGAAGCAGCTCACACCAGTGCTGACCAGAGTCAACTCCACACCAGAGATCAGTCAAAGATCCACTAACTCAATGATAGTAAATGCCTAAGAAAGACTTAACTAGACAAACAACAACTCTGGGTTACCCAAATCCAGCATTCCATTGTAACCATTGTAGAGCCATCATGGTAGAGCCCAGTAGCTCCAACAACCACACAATCTAAACTGGGCATACAACAGCACAAGGAGCAGCTGCTGGACTAGCCAAATGTGATATAAGGCCATCTACCAGTAAGATATGCTCTTGCCCAGCCAACTGCTACACAATAAGCAAATGTGACCTAAGCCAATTATAGTGTACACTGCTGCTAGAATTACTTCGGCAAGCAAAGCAAAGTTGCTCTAGCATTGCCTAATTTACATACGGCAGGAAGTTAAAGGTCAATGGATGTATATGTTGCAGCAAATTCATTACACAAGCCCGGAAAACATTAATAAAAGAAAATGAGAATTTTACTTACCTACTTGATGTAAATTCCTTTTCTTCTAGTCCCGACATGTCAGTACACATGGGCAGTATTGCCCCTCCCAGACCTAGAGGTAGGAACTATAGCATAGTCAATGAAAATTAATTATGACCTATAAGACCACATGACTTCCTCCTCACCACTGTTATACATTTGCCATAGCCAATTATAGTGCTAGAAAACACCAACAAAAGCCAAGGCCACTACATCTCAAGCTGCATAATGCAACAGTATATGCAAAAACTGAACCAAACCTGTGACCATACATTGAAGCTACTGAATCCAATAGGCTACAGAACCTGGGTCACTAGCCAAAATAAGGAATGCAAGAAGCTTATAGCCTACAATCACTGGTACCAACCAGCAATGATGAGCAATCCACTGGCAAATGAGTCAGCCACCATAAATGCAAACCACTGGTAGAAAATCCATGCAAACATAGATGTGCAAGACCATTGTCACACTAGCAAGCCATGATGCCCATCAGCAGCAGTGTATGCAGAACACCAGAGTATACTACACAACATATAGTACATAAGCCAGCTATTGTGAATGCCACCCTTGGAGACAAGGCCACCAACTGCACTAGCACCTGACACAAAAGTCAGTTTCCACTCATGCAACAATGGAGTACAAGTCAGTTTTTGAACTGAAAACATTTAGATGCATGCTGCAGACTGAACTGATTTATGTGCAGCCATGCATCATGCATCTAAATGAATTGCTAATTAGCCATGCAGGCTGTGTATTCCATATGTGTTCGGTTTTAAATGGGTGAGGTGGCAACCCTATTGTGCAGCAGGACAGCAGAAAAACAGCCAAGGGCCCTGGTAAAAGGCTAGCAAAACCATGAGCAGAGGGCCGTGGTAGAAGGCCAGCAGACCCATGAGCCAAGGGCTGTGGAAAAAGGACTGCAGACCAATCAGACATGGACCAAAACAGCCAAGGGCCATAATGAAAGCCAGAGGCCACACAAGCCAAGCTCCATGGTGAGAGGCCACACAAAGGGCCTTCGAATACAAGCTGGCTTCAAGCCTGTTAAGATGCCAGCAGACATTACAGTAAGTGCCGTTCAACATACCAACAATTAAAGAAGGGAAACATACAGCCACCAAAACTCAGTAGATGTAGATGAACTACAACTGAGCTCCCAACTAAAACCACCGGATGGGAATAGAATATCTAAGAAAAAGCATGCGTCACACTAAAAGACACCATATAAATTGGAAAACTGCCTGTTAAGTGTGGAAACATAGGAAACAATGGGGTACACTGCTGCTAAAGTAGAACAAACCCCTAACCTGTCCTGGAACATGACCATGGAACATCTGCACCTTACCAGATAGTGACTAGTTAGCTGCATGGAAATTCTAGCCAAAGCCCTGATATCATTCAGCTGAGGAATGTAATCAGCATGCAGACTTCCCAGTGCACTGATAATTTTAAACACACAGTGGATACTGAAGAATCATACTCACCAGCTTCAGGCTGTTATAACTAGCCCATATGCATACCCATGGCGCTTTTGCAGAAGCTCTGTATAGCCTCACATAACTGAAAAGTAAAGTGGAGGCCAAAAAGCTCACAGGTAACAATGTGGGAAGCCCACATCTGTGTCTTGTGCCTCGCTGGGCATATATAAGGGGGGCTATTTTAGCACAGGGCTAGGACCCTGGGTATGCCCACACCTGCATTTCTTCCCAATAAGCGATAATTTACAGATTGCATCTGAGGGCATCAGGTAAATTCTTCTCCATTACCTGGGAATCATCCCTCTGTGTCTACACAGAGATAAAAAAGAAACAAAAAATACAAAAGAAAAAACAAAAACTGTGTTTGATCAAAATTCACCAAAAAAAAAGAGAGCAGGAGGAATCTCCTACCTCCCTGTCCAGTAGTTCAGTAAAATCCGCATCTAAGGGCCCTTACACATGGGCTGCGTTCAGTCACAGGGGAGCGCAGGTCTGGACGCACCTCATTCTTTTCATTGAGGTTGTACCCACGAGACGCGTATAAGCGCAGAACGCAGGTTCAGACGCAACATGCTGCATTTTTCCTGCATTTGGCGCCTACATGCGTTCGTGTGAGTGCAGCCCCATCGAAAATAATTGAGTGCGTCTATACCTGCGCTCCCCCTGCAGCTGAATGCAGCAAAACGGAACGCAGGAGAGCGCAGGTAAAAACTCTCCCTTGCAACAATGCAGTAGTTTGCATTATAGACAAAAATATATGTGGCAGCGCTAGTTAACTGCATGTGATTGAAACTGGAAGAGTATATTATGTTGCATGGCTAAAGGCAGGAATTAATCTTTGTGCAAACTCAGTAGAATGTGTTTGCCTCCCATAATATTTAATGTTTTCATTGTTTCTTGCTCTTTCTAATCCAAGAGATCAATCTTTTCTTTTCAAGTAAATGCATTACTAAGGATGGGAGTTTATTGTTCTAGCAGATTTAAGGGGTTGTTCACCTTTGAGTTAACTTTTAGTATAATGTAGAGAGTGATATTCTGAGACAATTTGCAACTGGTTTTCATTTTTTATTGTTTGTGGTTTTATAGATATTTAGCTTTTTATTCAGCAGCTCTTTATTTTGCAGTGTCGGCAATTTGGTTTCTAAGGTACAAATTCCCCTAGCAACCCTGCATTGATTTGAATAAGAGACTGTAATATGAATAGGGGATGGACTGAATAGAATGATAAGTAATAAAAAGTGGCAATACATTTGTAGCCTTACAGAGCATTTGTTTTTAGATGGTGTCAGTGATCCCCATTTGAAAGCTGCAAAGAAACAGAAGGAAATTGCAAATTGTTAAAAAACTATGAAAAATAAATAATGAAGACCAATAATGAAGACCAATTGAAAAGTTTCTTAGAATTGGCCCTTCTACAATATACTAAAAGTTAACTTGAAGGTGAACCACCACTTTAACTTTCACTTCACCCATTGATAAATACGCCTTTCAAAATCCCATAGAAATGAATGGAGAGCGGCAGAATTTCCCTCTAGTGGCGGAACTTCACTCTTTGATAAATTTACCCCTATGTCTTTTGCAATAAAGTAATACAATTTATTTAATTAAAAGTGGATCTATGGAGGGCTGTGCAATCTTTTGGCATGAATTACCTCCTCAAGCTGTAGGTCTAGGAAACATTCTCCAGGACTCTGTTTATCTACTGGTGAGTTTATTTTTGTTGGTTTACATGTAAATATTTTTTTTCTATATTTCTTATGTCTCTATATTTGCTATGAGTTAATTTAGCACTGTGCTTATTACAGAGGAATACCCATTACAACATAAGAACATTGTACACAGTTCAGAATTTTGTATAAAAATCCTCATCTCTTTTACCTTTAATTTAGTTTTTTCCCCCCTTAATTTCAGTGCAGTATTACTCATAGTTGTGTCCACCATAATTCTAGTACCAGGGTGGTGATTGGTCCGGGTTCCCCAGCAACGATATTATCTAATCATTTTATATTAAGTTTTGAGTTTAGTAATTAAAAAATAGAAATGGATGGAATTAAAACATATTGAGCCTGTAGGTAGCACCATCAAAAGGTGAGTTTTTTTACAAATCATACATATTTTGGCATTTTATTGTGAATGCTATAAATGTATGTAATACGTTGTATCAATTATAAGCTATAAGTTGAAGTGTTGACTACTGAATACTGTAGGAATTCATTCAAATGATAACATTAGCAATAACTTTTTAACTTTCAAATGCAGTGTTGTTCAGGTAGCTTTAAAGTTTAAACAGTAATTCACAGATTTTGTTTTTCACCGGAATAGCCTGGTTCACTGGCAGACTTGGCCACACAGGTCCTGTTCTTTACAGCAAGTTTTAGCCCTACTTATCTGAGCTTCTACAGTCTTGGGTTTTTCCAGATTTTTCAACACAAAACCATCTTTGCTTCAGAAAAGCTTATTGCCTCACAGTTTCACTAACTTCTTGCATCAATTCACCAACACAGTAAGGGCTAATAATATTGTGGTAATAAAAGTGGAGCTGAATGAGCCTCAATAGAGTTTCCACAAATGAAATATGAAAATGGAAAACTCTACTACAGTATGTCATTATAATTCAAATTGGACACTGAGCAGAATATTATACTACATTATGTGTTAATTAGCCATGTACATTATAATGACTTGGCAACCCTTCTCTGTGGTATATAATTGAGCCGTTAAAGGGCCAGCAAAGAGATGAATGCATTTAACATATTTATCAAATATGCTAAATATATAAAACAATATACCACTAGCAAGCAGAGAGCTTAAAATCTGTTAAGCTAAAGTTGCTGCTGAGAAAGCTTAGGTAGCTCCATCAAATAAGAGCCTATAAGTGTTTTAGGGTCCCACTAGCAAAGGCAGTGTCCAGTGCATCCTGAAGATTGAGATGGAGCATTCTTTCTCTCTTATACAATATTATACAATATATTAATTGTAATTATAAAAATGTAATGTAATGTAATCAGTGAGATCAATATCCCCATGTCTTTCAAAAGAGTAAGAACCTAACTCTTGGTTTTCTGTTACCAGTCACCTGAACCATGCCATTCATGTAAGATATGATATAAATGTAATGCTTTATTTGGCTAGCTAAAGCACCAAGGGTTAAAGTGTCCAGCTATTGCGGGATGAGCATGGTTACACTGTGACCTACACACGAAATATCCTTTAGGAGGTAGTATAACTACAATAGCCAGGCAAACTGTACAATAAAAGATGAAATGGGTGCCAGGAGGTTCTTACAACAAAAAGGTAGATGTTTATTAGCAGAAGCAATATCCCCAGGTTTAGTACTCACACAGGAGCATAGAGAGGAAATTGCAAAGGTTCACACAGCTGTAGTTGAGATATTAGCAGAACTTTCACACACACTTCAATAAGATGATTATTCCTCAGAGTCCAATTAGCCAAGGGTACATTCATTCCATACAACCCTCCTTCTGCTGCAATGTGCCTGCCCGGAACACCAGTATAAGGCCGGAAGCCGCTGCTAATCCTAATCCCTACCACCTTGATGTCCCTGCACTAAAAGCTTCACAGGGGAAGCTTTGTAGGAAGATCTCTTCCTGCTACCACTCCTTGTTGGAACACATGCTGTTCATGCTAAATATCCCTTATTGCCTTTCTGTCCCTAGAGAGACTATAACAGTACTACCCTGCACTTGCTATCCCTCATTCACGGGGTGGCCTGGTCCCCGACTTACCCACTTAAGGTGCTGGTCCCTTTAGGGTCACGTGGCTTTACTGGGGCCTGCCTGCTCCCAGGCTCAATGGCACATCCAGTCAATCCAGACACGAGCAGCCAAAGAGGAAGTGGCCACTCCTTTCCAGTACTATAAAGATGTGTGGCAGGAAGTGGTCATTACACTCTTGGCTATAACTATTGGTTAGAAGTATGCACTTGTAACATAAACTTCTGCCTAGTAACAGAGATCAGGGACTTAACTCCACAGGTGCCAAACAGAAACCTATGGGTCCCTACATAAAGTAACAGCTATACTTGGATCCTGACTCATTTTTATGGTAATTACACATGGGGATATGTGTAGCATCTTGTTGGCCCTGTGATTTATTGCTTCAAGGGAGAGGACCAAATGTTACAAATTCACTCAAACTAAACGTGAATCATTGTGATTGTGCCTTTTCTTTTCTAGTAATCACTTAAAAATGTGTGACCCTCCACTGTTTGTTACTAAACAGAACAAGCTGTGGTTGCAGAGATGCAGTAATTTTAAATGAGGAAGGCTTGCTGCATTTTGTCCCCTTCCCCTGCCATTACTGACTAGACCAGTTGGATCCAAATTCACAATATCAAATGTGTTTCACTTAAGAAAGTCAGCTGTATCATATGAAATACCCCTCCTGTATCAATGGCATTTCAGGTGGACCAGCATTGGAGGAGGCTACACAAAGCATATTGTTGATTGCAGAGGACTCCCCACCTAGGTGGTTATCAACCTGTGTGGACATATTGAACAACACTGATACAAAGTGTAGTTGTTACTAATTTTTCCTATGGTGTCTGCCACACAGCAGTTTTAATACAATTACTTTTCTGCAGGGCCCCAGAATATTTATTCCACCTTAAAGGCCTGAATGTCCATAAAGGCCTTATTAACCACATTTTAAAAGCCATAAAGCCATTATGGATTAACATGAGCCATTACTGAAAATAAATAAGTAATAATAAATAATAAATATTATTTATAATAATAAACATTCTTAATCTCATAATTTAAAACAGTTTTGTAATTGTCCAATCTTCCATGGATCCATCAAGCCAGGATATTTCTTTGTACCAATCTGATGTGACTCCTTACAGCTTATGACAATTAATGACTAGAAAATACTTTTCATTTCACCGGTGCATTTTGCTAGAATTTTCAACTTTAAGGGATTACATTTTAAATGCGGCTCCAGTGACATTTTACAATTGCAAAGTTGAAAGAAATGCTAATTATCATAAATGGCAGACATTTAAATTATTTGTCTTCTTGTCACAATTTCATTTGAAAACAAATACAGATGGGAAAGTGTGACTCCGATACATTATATCTCTGTAGTTTCTTCTGTAGAAGTGGAAATATGGGACCCACGTGGGAGAGGTAAACTGCATCTGGACAGAACCAGAAGGAACATCAGAAACTTGAATAAAGATCCAATATCAGTATAAAACTGTATTTACTTAAAGCATAACAATAGCATGGAGAGACACAGAGGTTATGGTGTAATAGATAAAGTGCAAGAAATGGGCACAGAAATGTAGGAAATTAACTCCTGCCATTGCGTCTTGCACCTTCACATGCAATGGACTTGCTACCTAGCAGTGGATATGTCCCATTTTCCCTGTCCAAAAAATCAGCGAAACCTTGAAATTCAGAAAATGCATTTAAGTTGATGGGTGTTTTTCTGCATTTTTTTCAGCATTTTCTCTCACAAAATAAATTGAAGTCTAAAGACCTTTTTCATGTAAGATTCATTAGTCGACGGGCTTTTTTTTTTCTTGGTTCATTGCTCATTTCTCGACAATTGTTTTGAAAAAATCTTCAGTGAATCCACATCTAATGAAAATTTTTTCTCATCCCTACTCGCTAGTCTACATGACTGCACTAGAGCTGATGCAATATGCACCAACACACATGACACCTCAGATACATTGGAATTTGGGAAATAATGCTGCATTGTTTGTATAGAACGTTGTTAATGGGTCATGTGTTGCGATCCTATTTGCCAGCATCAGCATTTATGTTAGAACCAAAAGTTCCACTAATAGCTACCAATCAAATCTTTGCTTTTGTTTTCTAAGTGTTGAAATCTAATTGCTGACTGATTGATCTCGGCAATATCACTGGTAATGACTAATTGATCTTGGCAACATCACCGGTAATACTTAACTCCACTTTTTACACATCACGATAAATAGGCCCCTTTGATTGAGAGTGAGGCCCGAATTTGATAAAATGCCACTTAGGCCTGGGCCTAGGGCAGCAAGATTTGAGGGGGGCGGCATGTTACCCAACCACACCCACATTGGTTCAAAAACACTGGGGATGGGAAGGAGATACAATTGTTTTTTAAATTTAAAAAAAAAGTGGAGAGGACACGGGCGACAAACGGCAGTGGGCCTAGGGGCGCCTGCTATATAAATCCGGCCCTGTTGAGAGTATCATATGAAGAACACTGAAAGGCTGAACAGTGAACACAACAGGTATGGCAGTCCAGACATAGTCAAGGAAGAGTTACATATTCCAGCATAACTTTATAATCATCTGAGTATAAAAAAAACGCCCAAGAATGTAATTTAAAAATTGCCCCATAATCTTAAAGTGGCCATACATGGCCACTTAAAAGCTGCTGATATTGGTCCTATAGACAGAAACTGCAGCTTATCTGTGTGGGGGTTTCTGATGGGTCCCCCCAATCGACATCAAGCCAACAATCGATTGATTGGGCAGGTTTGATTTTTCCTGTGATTGGGGATCACATCAGCTACTTAATGCAGTCCTATGACCCAATTGAGCCCATGTCCTTTGATACAATCCAATCGGATTAACCCAGTATTGCCCTGCGTTTTGGTGGGTATGTCAAGTTAAGATCCACTCATTTGGCAACCTCACCAAACAAGCAGATCTTATTGTGTATGGCCACCTTTAATCTCACCATGGCACTTTCTCTACGGCTGTGATGTATTTAAAAGTCCCTAAATAATATTCCCTTTCTTTAAAAACTGAAAGAGTGATATTTTTTATTGTGGAATCAGTTTTAGCCATTTAAATTGGATCATTTGGATCATATTTAGCATAAAAATCACTTTAGCTGTAATCTTTAGTCTGAAACCAATTTTTTCCAATGATTGCATTTTGTCTAAAATATTATTTTACTGGTGTATGTTGTGTCCTGGTTAAATGTTGTAAGTTTGGCTCTTTAGAAATGAGCTGTCAGTTCTTTCTGATAATAGCAGTTTTCTGATAAGCATTGTTTGGGAAATGCTACCATCTTGTGGCTATTCAGGAAATATCTGGTATTAATAAATGTTTAAAATAGCAAGAACTTGTATTTAGTCAAATAAACATTTAGGGGCAGATTTACTAAAATTCGAATTCGATGGTTAATAAACCCTCAAATTCGAATTTCGAATTGAAAGGGGAAGTGGTCGAATTTCAAAAACATTTGAATTCGAAAGTTTTTAACGCAATTCAACCAATCGAACAATCAAATGAAAAACATTTTGATCAATTAATTAAATTGTTCGAATCAAACGATTCTAACGATTTTAACACTTCGGTCGAATTTTTTTTATTCAATCAAAAAAAGCAATTTGGTAGGTGCAAGTTAGCTAACTGCCCATCGATTTTTTTTAAAAAGGGAAGTACTTCGACCATAGAATATTTGAAAATTCGAATACAGTTAAATTTGAATTATTCGAATTATTCGAATCGGTCGAATTTTGAAATTCGATGGTCGAAGTTACCTCATTTGCATATTTGAAATTTGAATTCAATTTTTTTTTTATTTCAAATTCTTCACACAAATTTAGTAAATGGGCCCCTTATTGAACTCTTCCCAGAACTTTCTTCCTTAAGATATTATAACTCTCATATTTTGAAAACGGATATACGTGTCCAAAATGAGCCACGGCAGCGTTTCGTGAATTTTCCGCTGTTTCACGAATTTCTCGTGCAGATTCACCCATCACTACTCCTCAGCCTCATACAATGTGTTGCATCACTTCTGCAAAAATAGTTTCTGTTACTGAGCAACAAGATAATGACTAGAATTAGATGTAAAGAGAACAAGACACTAGATCTACTTTCTAAAGGGGAAAAACCTCCATTTATTTAACCCATGATATGCCTTGTTGCCTACTGCTTTTTGACATGTCTGGGTGGTTCCAGAATAGAACACGACCCAATAGGCAACTCATTTCAAACTTATACTTCTCATTATGAATATATTTTCAAAATATATATGAATAGTCAAAATATACATACATGACACCCTGCTGTAAATTACAAGGAGATTATAAATCACTGACCATGTAAAGGCACAAAACTGCAGGCTGCATTATAAAAGGAACTCTGAGTATCAATCATGTATTATAAAGGATAATGTACTCCCTACTGTAAATTATAAGGATATTAGAAGTCATTAAGGTACTGTGTCTAAAGTATATAAAGGAGTAAGGCTCCAGCCTGCGTTATACAGGGAACTCTAGAGTATCACTTCTTTAAGCATGTATTTGTTCACTGGATGCTAAAGAAAATATAAATATCCTTATAATTTACAGTTGAGGTTATATTATCCAATATAAAAAAACCTCAATAGTTATTTCTTTGTTTTTATTTTTTTTAAAGTTTAAATCCCTTAAAATATAATATTTGCTGTTATTAAGAACAGCTTTTCATTGAGTGGGTAGTGTGATGTTAAAATCAGCAGCATCCTCTAGTGTCCTTTCTTTGAATTGATAGAGGTAAAATATCACTTCTGTTGTTGTGTGTGCTTCATATTACAGAGTTTCTAATAGCAAAGTAACTAAGAGCCGTTTATTTCCCCTAGGGGTGTTTTGTTGGATTTGATTTGGCCCATGCTGTTGGAAATGTGGAGCTGCACTTACATGACTGGGGAGTGGACTTTGTTTTGTTGGTGTTCTTATAAGGTTCCCTCTCCATAGAGTTAATTTATCATGCTAATTATGTATATATGTATATATAATATTGAATATTTTGCCATGAAAAACAATGGGGGTCATTTATAAACTTTGCGCAGGGCAGATTGGTTCGCAGAGTGAATATATTTGCCCTGCGCCTGGTTATATTTATAAAGCTGAATAAGAGTGTGCAAATTCGCAAAACAGATTTGCGAATTTGTTTTTCACATTGCGAATGTCTATAGGAGCTTTTTAAATATGGCAAAAATCACAAAGTGCGAACACTCTGCGCCATAACTTTGGTGGCGGAGAAAATATTTGCAAAACTGTTTTGCAAATTGCGAATTTAAGTTACTTTTAACACTATTTTCGCGCAAAACAACCTCGCAAAGTGCCTGTACTCACGCAAAGACCCATCTTGTTTGTGAGTTGTTTGCGAGTTGTTTGCGAAAATTCATTCACAATGTGAATTCGCAAAAACCGGAAAGACTGGCACAGTAGTGCAATATTGTACCGTTCAGGAAAAAGCATGGGCAAAACTAACATTTGCGAACAATTATGCGCTGCACAAACTTTATAAATGACCCCCAATGTGTTTTATTCACTTATACTGCATATCCAGCGTTTCGGCATTGATAAAGGCCTTAATGTGGGCCGAAACATTGGGTATGCATTATAAGTGAATAAAACACATATTTTTTCATGGCAAAAGGTGCGCGGGTACATTTGCAATATTGTATGATGAAAACTTGACCAACATACCCATCTTCGTAAAACTGATCCGGAAAGAGTGTGAACACTGAACGCACATTATATATATATATATATATATATATATATATATATATATATATATATATAATACACAAAATTATATATGTAAATTATATCCTTATAAACGGTGAGATCTGATGTCATCAGTTATAAACGGTGAGTTCTGATGTCATTGCTGTCACATATCTCACTGAATCTTGTGTATTATAATAAATAAAGTACCCCCAGTTGCAAAATATGAGGATATTAGAAGTTACCTCGGAGTTCCATGACCTGTATAAAAATATATATGGTCATGAAACTCCTCGGTAACTTATAATACCCTTATATTTTACAATAGGGTGTACTTTATTCACTATATAAATTATATTCTCCATCTCTCAGTTTGTAAGTACCAAAGGGACAAAGTACTTCCTAAAGCATTGGGTCACCATCACTGAACTCTAGGGTGTGTACTCAAATCTTTTGATGCATCTATTGTCCTAAATTGTGATGTAATGATTTCACTGCCCCAGTTCTGCTGTAACTCAAGGCTATAACAGCAAGCAGATGACCAAAGCTCATTAATTTTTAAACTACTTGCAGCTTTGGCTTTAGTTGCTCATTAAAGGGATTTTATATTTATTTTAGCAAAATCCTACTCTCTGAAACAAAACATTCTTGCATCAGTATGTCTACTATTGAATAATCTTCAGGGTTCTGAAAACTCCAATTATATAAACCAACCATTTTACCAGGATTGCAATCCTGTCCTAGGCTCCCAGATATCCCCCTGCTCCTATTCTAACAACATATTTTTCCCTGGTTTTATGATGTAACCCATTATTTTATCTTGTGCCATGTAGTACTTGAATTCTGGCTGGTGCCTTTCTACATGAAAAACATTCCAACTAGTGATGGGAGAATCTACCCCATTTCGCTTGGCAGAAAAATTTGCGAATTTCCAACGAAATTTGCGAATTTGTGAAAAAATTAGCGAAACGAGTCATGGCACGCTTTTGACTCGATGCGCGTCACGTCATTTTCGTTATGTCGCGTCAAAAATGTCGCGCGACTCGTTTTTTTTAAGCAAATTTTTTTTCAGTGAATTTTCGCTGGCGTTTCTCGCAATTATTCGCCAGCGGCGAATCACGGGAATTCACCGCGAATTTGCCCTTGCGAATAAATTCGCCCATCACTAATTCCAACATTATCAAACCTTCGTAAGTTTCTCCATCTATTAAAACCTTAAGCACAGAAGAAGTGTTGACTGGCCCACAGAGATACCAGGAAAACTCCCGGTGGGCCCTCATGCTGTTAATTAGTGATGGGCGAATTTATTCGCCAGGCATGAATTTGCAGCAAATTACCGGGATTCACCGCCAGGCGAATAAATTCTCGACGTGACGAGCGTCAAAAACGTGCAGAAGACTCGTTTCGCTAATTTTTCGCCAATTTGCAAATTTCGCTGGTAATTCATGAATTTTTCGGCAAAACGGGATAGATTCGTCCATCACTACTGTTAATCATTTAGCCTATTTCATGGCCATTCCCTATTTCTATGAGAACAAAGAGGCTAAATAGATAGAATAATAGATTATAGTATGTAAAGAAAAGAGACTGGGAGAATAGAAGTTGAGTGAGGAGAGAAAGGATAATATTACTGAAAGTTGGCCCCTGGTCTAAGGTTTTTTGGAAGACCCTTGGTCTAAGGTTTTTGGGTGGGCCCTTAGTCCAAGGTTTTTCAGTGGGCCTCTGGTTTAAGGTCTTTGGTGGGCCATTGGTCTTTTTGGGTGGGCCCCTGGTGTCCCAGTCTGACATGACATGCTTTTACCAATGATTACAAAGTGCTTGGAGCTGTGGTCCAGAAACATCAGTGATGGATGCACAGCAAATTTGTTCCACCACTCTGCAGGGTCAAAGTCTAGTAGATTTTCCAAGGAGATTCTTGTGAATACCCGATTACCTACTTGCACAAGCTGTAGTAACCCATAGCAACCAATAAGTCATATCCAAAGTGACATTTGCCATCTATTTGAAAGCTAATAATGAATTGGTTGATAGAATTTTCTGGACTTGGTTCAAATTTTGTAAATTTAATTACATTACTACTCTAAATTGGAATCTCCACCCAGAAATTGCTTTGCATGATAAAAATACAATTCTTAAGAGCTTTGCAGTAAACATGGATTACACCTTTTTAAGGATTTTAAACACTAATGCACTATACCTATTATTAGCACTGGTATATTGTTATTGAAAAATTGAACAGCCTTGGAACGATCAGTATACATTTCACTAGTGGTTGTACTTTTATAACTTTGTATGTGACAAATTTAGAAATCTATTGTCCATTCTTATTTATATAAACTGGTGTGTGACCTGTTATCCAGAATGATTGAGACCAGGGGTTTTCCAAATAAGGGATCTTTCTGTAATTTGGATTTCCATACTTTGTCTACTAAGGAATAATTTAAATGATTATTCATTGTACTGTTTTACTGTATTGCAGAGGAACAAATTCAATCATTAATTAAAACTATAATTATTTGATTAGGGGTCTATGGAAGATGACTATTTTCATAATTTGGAACTTCTAAATAACTGGTTTTCGGATAACAGATCCCATACCTGTATGGGAAATGTGAAATGCAAAATGTTCTTTCATTATGCAGTAAAATTATTTTTGGCTGGAGGACCCCTATAATGATTCGTTGAAGTTATCTGATACAGAACAGTTGCGGGGACAGGCTAAAATATATTTTTATCTCACAAACTATGAGTTATCCAAAATAGCATTATTAGGGATCTGCTACTGACTGGGTGCATGTTTTTCACTTTGATTGGTGCATTTAGACTATTTTGTTTTAAGCAATGATCTTTAAAACTTCTGTTCCTGCCCTTCTTATAGTTGATTAGTGTATGTGATACTGGAAAGTGACATTTTACATACAGTACATCTCCCTATGTTGGATAAAAGCTAGATGCCTGTTGTAGCAATGGGATTAAGGATTTTTAGGCCCAGTTTCAGTTAGTCATCAATCATAGCCCTAACTTGCCTAGATTTATCTAAATTAAATTTAAATCTTTTAGTAACCCTATCTTGGCATCATAGCAGGCTATGATTGGCTATTGGAGCATAAAACATTGGTTACATTGGACTCTAACACCCAGGATGGGCCTTTGCTAAATGGAAGGAATGAAGAGGAAATGTAGTTGCAAGTGTAGTTCAACCTCTTCAGTATTGTGGTATCTTCACTTAAGCAGAGCCTTGGGGAGAGTTACTTCTTTTTATTTCTCCTGGTTGGAACACAGGCCTCTCTTTCTACTACTGCTGTTAACAAAGCTACGATGCTGATGCATGGGCTTACTAGAGATTCTGATTAGACAGTGATATACAATGTATCTACCACTGGAGTTTGAGTGCTAAAGGGAGGCACATTAAGCTCCAAGGGCTCATATATGGTGTACTTGTGTCTGTACTAGTGGCAAGTGCAAGTTATGCTCTGTGGGCACAGTACCACCCTTGACACAAGCTAGTGGCATCCCTATATCCTGACTATGTGCCACCCATTATGCAGTGGCAGAAATGTAGCCAGGGCACATAAATGAATGAAGGAAACTAATTACTATAGTTTCTATTTTGAGATAATTTGCTCAGTGTATGTGAAGCCTAGTAATGTCTGATCCCATTATAAACAGTATGTGACAAGTCCACACAGATTTTGATTCTTATTTTTCTAGGTTATAGGACGGTGGGGTCATGATTTCAAAACCAGATTCAAGAGGGAGAACCGTAAGTTTGAAATCCTTGTGTTAATGTGCAGTTTACTAGCAGAATTTTAACTGAAGAATGCTGATGCTTCACACAAATATTTTTGCCTAGCTTATTTGTCCCCTTATCTTCAGACTGATATTAAACAGCCAGGGAATAGTTGGGAATAGTGTGGGGATTAAAATCCTTCAAATTTGAATATCAAATTTGAAAGATTTTACCGCAATTCGATTGGTTGAACGATCAAATAGAAAATATTCGATCGATCCATAAAATTGTTCGAATCGATCAAACCATTTGATCGAATTTTTTTATTCAATCAAAAATAATGAAACCCAATTCGCTAGCTTTGATCTGGCGAACTAGGCAGTCAAATACAAATTTAAAGGGGAAGTAATTCAACTGTTGAATATTCAAATATATTTTTATTTTAATTATTCCAATCATTCGATTCGATCGAATTTTCAAAATTCACTGGTCTAAGTGGTCTTCAAAAACATACGAAAATTTTAATTCAAATCTTTTTGAAAATTGGATTGAACTTCGAATCCTTCATGTGAATTTAGTAAATCTGCCCCATAGAGTAGATCATTGTAGATTGGTCAGTCTAATCATGTATTTAGAGTTAAAGGACTTATTACCTATGTTGAAGCAAAGACATTTTCATACAAACACCATTGTGCACATCATTGATTCTGCAGTCTAGCTTTGCCTTATGATTTATCCTTTTAATCTATACAGCGCCTTGGGTTTACTGTTGGTTATATGCAGTAGATCAGGGATCCCCAACCTTTTGAGGCCGTGAGCAACATTCAGATGAAAAAGGATTTGGGGAGCAACGCTAGCATGAAAATTGTTCTTGGGGTGCCAAATAAGTGCTGTGATTGGCCATTTGGTATCCCCTATGTGGATTGGCAACCAGTATTGAGGCTCTGTTTAGCAGTGCACCTGGTTCTTATACAACCAAAACCTTCCTCCAAGCCTGTAATTCAAAAATAAGCTCCTGCTTTGAGGCCACTGAGAGCAACATCCAAGGGGTTGGAGAGCAACATGTTGCTCACGAGCTACTGGTTGGGGACCACTGCAGTAGATTAACACAGTATATATCACCCTAACCATTTATGCAGATGCAGATACAGAGAAGGTATAAGCTACATAATAAGGTACTGTCATGATTGCCGCCCAGAGCCCTTCTGGCGTTGCTCCCACAATGTCGGCGCTCATGGTCGCCACGTGGGTAGCAGCACCGGCGCAATTATGTCATCGTGCCATGACAGGTCCGTCATGTCGTCTGCACCTTTGGCGCCAATTTCAAACCTTAAAGGACGCCGGAGACCCAGGTTTGATGCCCAAGTGTAGCTTTAGCTAATTATCCCTGGGTTTGTGCCTAAATTACTTCTTTATTGATTTCTGGACTTCTGACCTTTGCCTGAACCTGACCTTGCCACTTGCCTCCTGCCTATTGACCCTTTGCCTGGATTTTGACTCTAAATATTGCCTGAACCTTTGCTGTACCTTGAATTGGACTTTAACCCTATTGCTTCTTCCTTGTTCCTGACAAACTCTAACTGGGAGCCGATAGGCCCAACTGACAGCTACAGCCTAATATAATAAAATTTGCCCATGTGCAGTAACCAAAAGTGACCAAGTAGTATCTACTTGTCAACTTTTTAAAATAAACCATCTTTTTATTTGCTATGGGTTACTGAACCTAGGCAAACTTAGTATGTTTTATTGCATATGCTGGTAAGATTTTATTACATAGACTGTAGTTTCAAAATCCTTGATGCCAACATCAAGATGTTTTACTGTGCTAGGGTGACACAATTTGCCCATTGATGCCTGATTCCAATTTTAACTTTTGAAAAAATGTAGCAGTAGCTTTCTAATAGCAGTTGCTTTGTTGGAGGATAATTGGCTTCTACTACATTGTTTCAAGAATTAAAACCAAGAGTAAAAACAATACCAACAGATAAAATTTCAGTTACAGTTACAGATGAAGCCACTTTGGTTTGTGTGTTGGACACAGAATAACTAAGCTCAGACATCACACTTTTCCCATTTAACACAGAAAATTGTGTCACAGCATCCCATCTAATTTAAGTGTTCACCATTGTGAACAATGGTGCTTTTGTATTCTAATGAAAAGGTTAAATGCATTAAATGAGTTAAGAGGACTTTAGATAACACAGTTTCTTCAATTAGTCCCGAGTCATGACGCATTTAACACACAAATCCAAGTGGCTCCATCTGTACATGAACAAATAACTTTAAAAACCATTGAAAGTGGACTGAATGTACTGTATATTGGGAAGGTTCGTAGACGTTTTTCTTTTTTTAGACATTTTCTTTAATTAGGCATCATATTTTTTGGATGTACACTGGGCCAACCGGGTGCCCTAGTCAACTGGGTCGGCCATCCTGCTACCCACTATGCTTGCGCCCCCCTGACCAAGAATGTGCACATGTGCAGTAACAGAGTGGTGTTGAGGTGGGAGAGCAAGGGGAAGGGAGGGAGAGCAAAAGGAAGGAGGAGGGAGGCGAGAGGTAGAGAGGGCAGTGAAAATGGACTAGGTGTAGGCAGAAGATGCATAATAGATACCGGCCAAACACCCCTTTTATCGTCGTGCCCTAGGCAGGTGCCTCTTCTGCCTACCTCTAGTTCTGGCCCTGGATGTACATTCCCTTCATACCCTTTCCCTGACTAAGACATATTCTACATTGTTGGTAAAAAGATTAGAACCAGCCAACATCACAGAATCTATAATTTCCAGTTTATGGTTAAACTACTGAAGTGTGTTGGATGGAAGTGCCTTTAAAACTAGTTTAAAAACCTGTCAGCAGGTTAAGTTAATATATTTCCCCCAGAAATTAACTCCACATACCTTGTGCTTCAGCCATATGAGATGTTACTTTTTTGTGTCATAATCTCTCCTTAAGGCAGCGAAAAAGGGACATTATGCATGCATTTGCATTAAAGAGGCATTTGATGCCCCCTTAAAAAAACAAAAGCTCAATTCAACCTTCCTTCTGTTTAATGCTTTAAAATAAAATAAAAAAAACTTGCGCCCCCCCCCATGCATTAGATAAATTGTGTGCTTTAGTCTAAGTGGCCTCCAGTTTCTTTGCTTTATAGTTGCTTGACAAACATTTTAATGTCCCTTTTATTCAGAGCTGGGCGCCCCCCACAGAGAACTTTCACCGAGGTACAAAACAAATATCAAGGACATGACATAAAACAAATGAGCAAACTCTGTCGCAGAAGCAACACAATTTAAAAATGCATTTGGAGTACAGTTGTTTATAATGTTCCTGAACGGTGATTGTTTGTATAATTTTCTACATCACAACTTAATGCTTCATCTGTAACAATAGGAGCTGTTAAGCCAAATCCTGAAAGCTTTTTGCATGAATTTTAGCTGCTAGATTAAGCAAATATGACCTGGGAATCCAAGTACAGATAGAAACGCCACCCGGGGGGCTCATTTATACAAAGTACCTCACTGTATATGCTCGATAAAAATCATATTTTTTTGCTTTAGTTCATCATGGTTAGGCTACGGGGTTTTTCATTTATGAACTTATGTCACTGTGTAGCTACTATGTATCTCTGTCATTAAACCCACGGCGGGGAGTCTTAGGCAATGAGAGTTAGGAACTCAGCGATTCTCTGTTTAATGTCTGATTTTACCCTTTTGGCACAAGGAGTTAGGTTTTCCAAATGCTAATTGCTGCTGTAGAAGCAGAGGAAAATGGAAGTTACCGTTGGCATCTAAATCCCAGCTCCCGATGCAATCAAGACAATGTGTCCTACTCTGCGGCTGAAAGGGAAAAGATCCAAGTTTTTAGATTGAAAGTAGAATTAAGAACTTTGCAGTATTTCTTTTTCTGCTTGAACGACATATGCATGATTTTCTCCAGAAAGTATCAACTCATATTCATTTTATGCCAACATTTTTATTAACATGTTTTTTTTTTAATTTGTTAAATGCATTTTTGATGAAAGATATTTATTTTAATATAAGATAATAATGTTGTAAGGTAAATGGGTAGGAGGAATGAAGGGTTAACCACAATGAATGCATACACACAAAACAGATTATGCAAATAACTTGGGTACAAGTGGTTTCTAAAACAAAAAGTAAACTCTTTATTCATCAGATCACATACAGTCCCGTGGTGTTACTACACAAATGGTACAATATAGAATCACTTTACAGTTGATTTACCTTGTCGTATTGGCCATAGGCAAAGTATTATTTAAAATCAGAGACACTCAATGGTTAGTGAACTAGTCCCCAGAGCTAAAAGGATGCTCACAGTGGTGCTTACACCTTTTGAAACCCTATGCTGGTCTTCTCATTGGAGCCCCGTACTGCTCTTCTAACTACCCTGATTCTGTGTCTTACTCCTATTATAGATCTTCCCTGATACTAGCTACTTATGCAGAGGCCTCCTACTTCAGGCTCTCAGCAAAAACCATCCCCTCTAGCAAGTGGGGTCCAAAGAGACAGAATCACATGTTGAATCGCCCTTTAAAGATTAGGGACTCTTGGCATCCCCAGCAAATTACAGCACTGCCATGGAATACTTCATCCTGGAAAAGAAAACATCTCCCCCTCCCAACTCATAATTACACTGTGATCTGTGCTGGTTTTCTTCAGATAATCTGTTGTCGTGGCAACAATTCAGTCGGGGAATCGCGGGGATTCACAGCAAATTCGCTGCTGGCGAATAAATTTGCTCATCCCTAGTATGGAGGCTTTAAGAAAGAAATCTATACTTCTCACTGGTTATTTAGAACATAAATTAAAATACTATTTCAGTAAATCAACAAAATAACCCCTTAAGCCTTACGCAAATATTTTAACACCTTCTAGTATCAAGGAAAGAGGATGCCAACTTTTGCCCACGTTCTCCCTGCCCATAAAAGCTGTTTTCGGAGAATTGGAAAAAAGAGGCATTGTGGTTAGTGATGGGCGAATTTATTCGGCACGGGCGAATTCCCGAGATTCGCCGCTGGCGAATAAATTAGCGAAACGGCAGCAAAAATTCGCCACCAAAAAATTCACCAATTTCGCGAATTTTTTCGCCAATTCACTAATTTCTCTGGAAATTCGAGAATTTTTTGGCGAAGCGAAACGCGGGAGATTCGCCCATCACTAATTGTGGTGAGTTAATTTAGAGATAATTTTATTAAGGAGATACATTTAATTAAAAAACAATTTTTGCCTTCTAGGAAAAACATTGTTTTTAGTTATAGCACTTGAAAGGCAATGTTGATGTTTCTTTCATTGAAGTACCCCTAGAATACTTCCTTCCCTCACTTGCATTAGATTGAAAAAAACTGATGTGGCTATAGCTTACTGTACTTGGTTAGGGTGACCCAGTGCTTATAAATAAGCTCCAGTAACTCTATCTATGACATTGTACAAACCCTAGTGAGTGAGCCAATAGTTACAGTAGTAGCTGTATTATGTTTCCTCAGCAAATCCTTACTGTTATCATTATTGTAGCATGTTGTTCATAACATCTTTACACATATCATCTTTACATAGAGCAAATTCTAGCTCTTTATGCACCTGTAGTCTGAAAAATATCAATTTCAGAGGGGGCAAGTTGGGTCTGTGGCCATTTGGTTTGGGTGTTTTCTATGTCAGTGATCAGCTACTGTACTTAATGGAGAGCACTGGCCAGGTACAAGAATTTCTATTTTTTAAATCTATTTATTAAAGAAGGTGCATACATACATTCCTAGAAGGGTTAATAAATCACTTTGAATGAACTAGCAGAAATAGCTCTCACAAATCCTGCTAACAGCACAGTCAGCATAGAATAAAAACACTGTTTCTACTTCTGTAGAGCTTTATTTTCTCAACAACCAAACACAGTGGAAGGTTTTAAGCACAATAACTTTCAGCAGAAAAAAAATGATATCAGGTTCTTTATGATTGAGAGAATGAGACTGAATTTTGTCTCTGGAATGGAAGCACAGAGGCTTAAGTTAGGTTTGGAACATTTATACAACTTGATTGTGAAAACAAAATGATTAAGTGCCACATTCTCCGTGGTATTTTCCAAAATAGTCATTACAGTCATTACATGTGTATAAGTTTTTCTCATATGAAAGAAAAGAGCAAGCAATTCTAAACAACATGAAGTGTTTTGTGGGATGAACAGCTAATTAGTGAAGGGTAACACTATTTAATATAACTTAATATTGTCAGAAACTGTGCTCGTAACCCTACCCTGATTGTATAGGCCGTTAACAGTTTTTGCATTTTCAACTCTGTGTCTCAGATGAGCCCTCACTGGAAGTGTCTGGAGGAAGGGTGATGTAGTTGGAATACAATATTAGGTGCTTTGATAATACAAATGAAAGGTGTCAGTGTCTCTTGAAACAATTAACCATTTATTAAAAAAGTAGCAGCAAATACACCTCAGTAAACAACACATACTGTACAGTGGTGCAACATACACTGATGTTTCTGGGAATTGCTTACACCCTACCAAGACTTGTTTCCCAGTGTTTCAAGATGCCTCAAAAGGTGCTCCAGCAGATTACACATATAATTATTTACGGTTGGTCAGTGTCACCTGGGGAATTACCTCACACTATATGTCCTCGGTGGAGCATAGGCTGTAATGTCTAGCGACCCTATCTATATAATACTCATTAAGTGTATAGCATATGCTATTCTCTGTCTATCCCTCATTGATGGGGTTTTTGGTTCTTGCAGCCCCAACTTCTCTAAGGCTTTGTTTACCTTAGGGTTATAACTCCCCCTCAGACCCTTACTGAGGCCTCCTGCCTCAGGCTTTCCAGCAGCATTCACTACCTCCTGAAGTAAAACTCCAAACAAAGAAACCAGCTACATGCTTCCTTTTTATAGAAACCATATACTCCTGGCCAACTCAGAACTGCCTGTGAACACGGTAACCTTAAAAAGGAGATGCCCCCCAACCCTATATTTAAAACAGGTCTAGCACTTGGCTGGATTAACCCTTACAGGGAGTAACTTAAGTAAAGGTGAGCAAAACCTTTACCCTTCTACATCGGAACTTCAACAGCAGCAGCCAATCAGATGTGAGCCTTCCCACTGTCTATATAAGGAGGTGCAGGGGGGGCCATTGCGTTTTTGGTAGGTTAGAGAGAGCAGGTTTGAGAAAGAGATTTGAGTTTTATTCAGCTAGAGGAGTTAGTTTAGTAAGTCAGTGCAAGTGCAGGTTGTGGATTTCAGTTTACTGTTTTCCCTCTTCCTGCTCACCACCCAATAGCCCTTGTTAGGGCTAACTGTCTTTGTCTGTCTGTGCTTTTGTGTGTGTATTCCTTATGG
>CM044447.1:62438649-62492852 GCA_024363595.1 Xenopus borealis
TAACCACTCCTACTTATAGACATGTCTAGAGGAACTGCATTAGAAAACATTCTAAGATTTAACAAAATCAGCACTTAAAAAATTAGGGGTTCCATACATACCCAAGTACAATGCATTTTTTTCAATTGGGTAATACTTACATTTATGCATCACTTAAAGTAGCCAGATGCCCCGTTTAAAAAAAGACTAACGTAAAAAACACATTCTGTATGGGTATCTTAGCTATTTAACTGGATACTGTAGGTGCTGCAGACTGGGTTGTTTCTATGCAGCACATTCATCCTTCAATGTTTATAAAATACACCTGATGCAGGGCTGCACACAGGAGTACAACCATGCAAACTCCAAACTGGGTTGTGCAACATACATTTCAGCATAGCCCTACATAGTATACAGTATTTCCTATCATGAAAAGGTGAGCAGGGACCTCGACTCTGGGATGGCAGTGGATGTTATCTGCATAGACTTTGCTAAAGCATTTGATACAATGCCACACAGAAGTTTACTGTTAATTTAAGGAATGCTGGCCTAGAACATAGTATTTGTACCTGGATAGAGAAATTGCCTAAACATAGATTACAAAGAGTAGTGGTAAATGGACCATTTTCTAATTGGTTCAGAGTTGTTTGTGGAGTACTGCATGGCTCTGTACTTGGTCCTTTGCTTTTCAACTTGTTTATTAATGACCTGGAGGTGGACATTGAAAATACTGTTTCTATTTTAGCTGCTTAAACTCAATTGTGTAGAACTTTAAATTTCATGCAGGATGTTGCCACTTTGTAGAGTGATTTAACTAATCTGGAAAACTGGGCAGCAATCTGGAAAATGAGGTTGTTAATAATGTTGATGTTATGATGCAAGGTAATGCTAAAATATTATAAATGCAAGTTATACATTAAATGGGAGTGTGTTGGACATTTCCTTAACTGAGAAGGATCTAGGGTTTTTGTTTAATTCTGGGCAGTGTCATTCTGTGGCAAATAAAGTACTATCTTGCATAAGAAAGAGCATTAACTCAAGGGATGAAACTAAATTTTTCCCTTTTATAGGTCTCTGGTAAGACCTCTACTGGAGTATGCAGTGCAGTTTTGGGTTACAGTCCTTAAGAGGTATATAAATGAGCTGGAGAGAATGCAGAGAGGTGCAACCAAATTAGTTAGAGGGATGGAAGACTTAAAATATGACGGTACACTGTCAAGGTTGGGTTTTCTTCTCTGCAAATGAGAGCCTTGAGAGGGGACATGATTACATTTTACAAGTATATTAGAGGACATTATAGACATAAAGAGGATTACCGCACAAGAGGCTACTCCTTCAGATTAGAGGAAACTAACTTTCATTTGAAGCAGCGTAGGTTGTTCTTCACAGTGAGGACAGTGAGGTTGGGAATGCTCTGCCAGGTGATGTTGTGATGGCTGATTCTGTTCTTGCTTTTAAGAGTGGCTTGGATGATTTCTTGGACAAGCATAACATCCAAGGCTATTGTTATACCAAAATCTACAGTTGGTGTATGAGTATATATAGTTTATGTGTGTGTATCTTGGGGTCAGTGTGTGTATGTTTGGATACTGTGTTACATTTGGAGGGGTTGAACTTGATGTACTTTTTCAACCCAATCTAACTATGTAATTAAGTATATAAATGATACAGTAAATGCCCCCCATACAAAAGATAATTACAATGCATTCTTCTTTGGGTTCTAATGGTCCTAACTTTAGCAAGAACTACAAAATAATGCAACATTGAGTTCAGAATGTATACTTCTCATCATGTTATCTCTTCTAGATTCTTTTTTTTTTTTTTGGCTTCCGTGTGATGAATTGGTAAAAAATTCTGTAATAGTAATTTTATGCTAAACAAAAGCATAATTAAACACTTAATATGAAAATCTAGTTATACCATGCAATTATAAAAGTAACGCTATCTGCCCACATAAAGGAGATAAATGGGAAGAGACTAGCGTGGCTGATGTTATCTGAAATCATTTTTGTCAAATGCATCCTTAATACTCCTTGTTAAATGTTTTGTTTCCCTCGTCTGCAATAAAAAATATTAAATACATTTCTTAATGTACTCTTTATTGGTATTTCTTTATGGATCACTGGAAGAAGTCCTTTCAAAACAGGACACAGAAAAATGATGTGGCTGATTTAGAATACTAAGCAATACAAGTTTTATTTTTACTTTGTTAAGTATGTTGTGAAACATTTTTGGCAACAGCAGAGGGAGGTCTACCAGGCACCCCAGTTTGACTGAGTTGTTCTGTTTATTCTAAGAAGCTACTTTTTGAATTGTTTTCATTTAATAATATCAATTCACTTATTTAATTTAATTAGTAGAGGCAAATACTTTTAAAAATAGCCTTAGATACTTAGATACTTTAACACAGGTACTTCTACCAAGAGGCATCTTTAATACATTTTGATTGCAGTTCCTTCACACATCTTCTTCACAATCTTTCTTTCTTCCTTTTTTTTACCAATCCCCCATTTAACTTAAAAAAAACCATGACACAAATGCCCATCAATTTATTAGCACATGACCCAAACCACTCATAACTCAGCTATATAATGGCCATTTCTCTTTGTCCTTAGTTATTGTGTTAATAGCCTGCTTGGTTGAAGATCAAATTCATAAATCATTTGTGCTCATTTGTCCCCTCAAGTCCTACAACATTTTAGGACCCAGGTGAGCAATGCTGTTTTTCTGCTTTGAGCCTGTAATAGAAGACAAACTCTGACTGTGCACATAGAAAATTACATTGCCATCTAGTTCACCATTAAAATATATCACCTGAGTATAAACTCAAACATTAATACACAGATACACATTCAAATATTTGTAGGGATTCAAACTTTTAATACATACTTCTTTTATGATAATGTGTATTCATTAATGAATGGCCCCAAACCAAAAGTCAGCCACAGAGAAATGCAAACTGTGTAACCTGTAAGAACTCTCCCAAAACAAAGTATAATATAATACGGTGTACCTTTAGGGGCAACATAAAATCCATAAAGAACTTTTATATAAAACTATAAAAAGGGCTACAGACAAAAATAAATTTTGATGACATACTACGATGAAAAAAGCTCCTCTTGTTTCCTTTATTGTCTTGCAAACAATCATTGCAAAGGGGAAATTCAAATGCAGCATACTGTGCAGGGTTCCATAAATAACCCAACAAAAGTGGCATATCTCCCCTTCTGCAAAGAGTGTGCAAATGCAGCACAACATTTACACCACTCTGTATTCTCAACTAATATGTATCCAGGGTGCATTGTCCTGAATATCTTCAAATGCAGAACACTAGAGAGAATGATTCATGGCATTAAATGTTCTTTTTTTAAAAGGACATTCAGCTATGTACATCAGGTCATGTTTACTTAGCCAAGTTGCTTAAAGGAACAGTAACACAAAAAAAGGAAAGTGTCATGAAGTAATGAAAATATAATGCACTGTGGTGCTGCACTGGTAAAACTGGTGTGTTTGCTTCAGAAACAAAACCATAGTTTAAATAAGCAACCTGCTGTGTAGCCATGGGGCAGCCATTCAAAGCTTAAAAAGGAGAAAAGGCACAGGTTACACAGTGGATAATAGTCATATACAGTGGTATTCTTCTGATGTTCTATTATCTACTGTGTATACTGTGCTTGAATGGCTGCCCCCATGGCTACACATAGTTACATAGTTACATGGTAAAATTAGGTTGAAAAAAGACAAAGTCCATCAAGTTCAACCCCTCCAAATGAAAACCCAGCATCCACACACACAACCCATCCTACCTTCACATATATGCCCATATACTAACTATAGAGTTTAGTATCAAAATAGCCTTTGATATTATGTCTGTCCAAAAAATCATCCAAACCCCTCTTAAAAGCATCAACAGAATGAGCCATCACAACATCACCCGGCAGGGCATTCCACAACCTCACTGTCCTGACTGTGAAGAACCACCTATGCTGCTTCTATTGAAAGTCCTTTTCTTCAAGTCTGAAGGGGTGGCCTCTGGTGCGGTGATCTTCTTTATGGGTAAAAGGCCCCCTGATATTTGTCTATAATGTCCTCTAATGTATTTGTAACGTGTAATCATGTCCCCTCGCAAGCACCTTTTTTTTCAGAGAAAACAACCCCAACCTGGACAGTCTACCATCATAATTTAAGTCTTCCATCCCTCTAACCAACTTAGTTGCACATCTCTGCATGCTCTATAGCTCATTTATATCTGTCTTAAGGACTGGAGTCAAAAACTGCACTGCATACTCCAGATGAGGCCTTACTAGGGATCTATAAAGAGGCATCATTACGTTTCCATCCCTTGAGTTTATGCCCTTTTTTATGCAAAGCAGAACTTTATTGAATTTAGTAGCTACAGAATGTCACTGTCCAGAATTAGACAACTTGTTATCTATATAAAACACAAGAGCCTTCTCATTTAAGGAAACCCTCAACACAGCAATTTAGCGTATAAATTGCATTTATGTTATATTTGCCAAAGTGCATAACCTTTTTATCAACATTGAACCTCATATTCCAGTTTGCTGCACAGTTTCCCAACTTATACAAATCACTCTGCAGAGTGGTAGCATCCTGCAGGGAACCTATAGTTCTGTACAATTTAGTATTATCTGTAGAGATGAGCGAATTTATTCGTCAGCCGTGAATTTGTGGCGAATTCCCGCAATTCACAGCTGGCAAATAAATTTGTGAAACATCCGCAAAAAAAAACGAGACACTACGCACGACAAAAAAAACGCGACATGTTGAATACGATGCGATGCACGCCGAAATGACGCAATTTGCTAATTTCACTAGCAATTTGCGAATTTCACTAGAAATTTGCAATTTTTTCGGTGAAGTGAATCTGCCTAGATTCGCCCATCACTAATTATCTGCAAAAATAGAAATAGCACTATCAATGCCCACCTCCAGGTCATTAATAAAACAGTTGAAAATCAAGGGACCCAGTACAGAGCCCTACGGTACTCCACTAAAAACACTGGTCCAACTAGTACACAGCAGATTTTTTACATAAACTATAGTTGTTTTTCTCAAGCAAACACACCAGTTTTGCAAGTGCAGTAGTGCATTACTTTATTTTTCCTTTAAAACACTTAAATTTTTGAGTGTTACTGTTCCTTTAAGTGAAACCAGGGAACAAATTGCATTATATTTTTTGGTATTCACCTTATAGGCACTAGCTAGGATCTCTAAGAATGTTTGGGGAGTTTGTGAGTTCCCACAAAGAAGTATACACCACAATGCATGCCCAAATACTGAATTAGATTCTTTAAGTCATTTGAATCCTGTATTCTCCTGAAAAATGTTTGTTGTTCATCCTGTCAGGCTGAACCTGCAGACGGGCACTGGCTAATAGATGCATGCATCAATGGAGTACCTTTGTGAATAGCATTTAAGCTCATTCTATTCTACCTCTCACACTAGCTTTTTTAAATAAGCCTTATACAGTGGAGATTAAAAAGACATTTTTCTAAACACACCAGAAATATATTGGAGATGATGAAGACCATTTAAATGGTAGGATTTTTATGCATGAGGTTTGAGTATCATTTATTTATTTAGGTCAACCAGCTTTCCCATATATCTGTCAAAGTCTATTGCCTTGCTTTTATAATGTTGACCCACGTGACAAAGCCCTACAGCAGCATTTTAATCTCCTTCCTACAACTGAGATATTGTAGGTCTTCTCACATGTAGAAATTACTTGTTTACAAAATGCCAGTTTCATTTGTGCCTTCTGGAACATCATACATTATTATATAATGCTATTATATAATCAATCTATGCATGCATTTTAGTAATGTTTGTAATTCTGCCAGAACTGGCACATGTACAGTATAGGCTTACTGACCAACCTTTGGGTCAGAAAGGGAGTATTGTTATAGTAGTCAATTATAAGGACCTTACAGATGCAGTTACTTGGATTTGTAAGTTAAATGCGTTGTGACTTAACTCATCTATCCCATTTATCCCACTTAGCACAGAATATTGTGTCACAGCATCCCATCCAATTAAAGAGTTCACCATTGAAAACAATGGTGCTTTGGTATGCTAATGAAAAGGTTAAATGCATTAAATGAGTTAAGATAACTTTAGATAACACAGTTTCTTCAATTAGCCCTGAGTCACTACGCATTTAACTTACAAATCCAAGTGACTGCATCTGTAGTTTTAAACTCTGGTGTGCCAGGCAAGGATGTGAATGACAAACAGTTCTGTGTAATGCTCAGCAGTCAGCTTGAAAATAGACTATGAAAAAGGATGACATACTAATGTGAATAAATACTGACCAAAAAAATCTTGAACAAAGTTTGAGATACTCAAATGCAACAAGTAAGTTCCAACACATTCTGTGGTTTGAATATTATAAGTTTGCAAATTGTACCATCAAACTAAGCACTCAGTAATAAAATAAATGTGAATATTTATTGTCTCACAACCTTTATATCAGGACTAATTTCCCCATCCAATGAAATGAGAAAGACTTCCCTTCCAAAAGTTTGAAAAGTTTATGATTTTAGTGTAAATTCTTCACCAGACCTTCAGAACGTCCTCAGTTAACTGCAATGACACATAACTGCTGTTCATTTCATATTTGAAACTAATTTGCAATTACTTTTCGATAAAGATTTTAGCAGAACAAATTCTCTTTGTAATCTACTTTTGATTGAAAACTGGTTCAATCTGAATACAATAGAATTGTTTTTATTTGTTCAAGTTACCCTCCGATTACTAATTTAAATCAAAAACTCTAACCTTGTTAGCATCTGGACTTATTTCCATAATAACAACCCCTTCAAAACCTACAAAGTGATGAATAATTGACAACAAATGAAATGTTTTGATAGTTGTCGGCACGAAGCATGTTTAATGTTTTGTGTTGCTTCCTAGCTAATTATGTAGATGACACATTTGTCAGACCTTGACTGCCATTAGAAACGTGTTTCCAGAGGGGAGAAAAACAGGCTATTCATAGAGTAATTAACTGGGATGCTCAATGACCTGTGAGAGATTCAAATGGCTGCCAGTTCAGGCATTGTTTTGTTACAGAAGCAGAGGGGTAATTAAAATTCCGAATTACAGTGCTATGATAAAGCATTTGTTTGTTGACAGTATACTCTTCCTCTAGTTTGTTAATTCTTTTTTAAATTGCTTATAATCCATTTTATAGCCTTATGAGTTGTGTGTTTGAATATTTACTGACAACTAATATTATTGAAAATTGTTTTTAGATGACGAACTGAGTGTTTGGCACTTGTACAGTAGCACATGGAGGGTGGGACTGAAGCTTTCTTTTCCCTCAAATTGACAGCCGTGTGCTGTAATAATAAGCTGGAATATTTTGTCTTTGAGAGGGAAGAGAGTGGGTTTAATGGGTCAGCCCCACATGACAGGTCTTAAAAAATAACAATGAAAATATGATAAATATTAATGTGTGTCACAACCTCTTTAAAATAATTCCTAGATTTCAACAACAGATTTAGGCAATTACTGATCTATGTATACTTGATAATTTGGGGAAAAGATTGGACTAAACTTTTGGAAGAGATATGCAGAAAAAAAATTAACTATTTCTAGTTTAACTGTGCCAGTACACAGGTAGACATCTACAGGTTACCCACTCTTGATCAGGCCCGGAGTCAATATGATTGTATGACACCCCAAGTGGCTTGGTAGATATTGATCAGCTAAATACGACGTTGGTCTTAATTGAGGTCTACAACCAATGACTTAGCACCACAGGACCCCTTATATGATCCAATTGTTGGCCCAAGTCTGAAGCAGATTTGCCTCAACACTTTGTGTTGCAAAACAGGGAAAAGAGAAGTTATCTTCAACCACCAAAACCAAGCTTTCTGTGGCATATTTTAATCATGGTGCAGGGTCCACATATATGGCACTGCATTAATAAGCACATTACAATGGAGGATTCTGAAGTCCACATGAGGTACAGTACAGGGCGCTTCATCTGCAATGAAACTACTAAAGTTTGATATATTTTTTTTTTTTAGAGAGGTGGGTATGTTTTATGATAAACTTTAATGTTCTAAAAAGAGATGCAAAAATATTACCAAATAAAAATGACATAACTATCTTGCCACTCCACAAATAGCCATAAAAGATAAACATTAATGTTTTGTTCCAAATGCCTTCATTTGTCAAGTTATGACAGTTGCATAGAATCCAGAAACCATGTAGTCAATTCAGTGTCCATATTCCATGTCCCAGTATACTAAATTACAGGCAGCAGTATAATTGCAGACATGTAGGTCATATGAGTAGTGATGGGCGAATTTATTCGCCAGGGGCGAATTCGTGGCGAATTCCCGCGATTTGCCGCTGGCGAATAAATTCGCAAAACTGGCAAAAAAATTCGCCAAAAAAAATTTGCAGCGCAAAAACGAGTTGCGCGTCCGAAAACGACGCGACGCGCGCCGAAAACGACGCGACGCGCGCTGAAAAAGACGCGACGCGTGCCGAAAAAGACGCGACGTGCGACGAAAACGACGCGACGCGCGACGAAAACGATGCGACGCGTCGGAAATGACGCGACGCGTGACTCGTTTCGCGAATCGGCGAAAAATTCGCAAATTTCTCTGGAAATTCGCAAATTTTTCGGCGAAGCGAAACGCGGCCGTTTCGCCCATCACTACATATGAGATCATTCTATTTATATCACTCATCATTTCCAATCCTTCCAGTGCTATGATTTTTTCCAAGATACCCCTTTTAGGTTATTACTTTTCGGGCTTGGGACCATATGGATGTATGGCATTATTCTTATACTGGACTAAACAGCAATGCTCCACTATAGTTTACAAACAAACTTTTGCTAACATAGCAAACTGAACTCAAACTTTATTTTCTTAGTTTAAATTTACTTTTGGATCTTGTTTATATAGATTATTAATTTAATGTGTATGTTATGTGCTTACAAGTAAACCTGATTGTAAAAGTGTACTGAAACAAGGAAAGCAAGTCACCAATACAGGAATATTAAATATAAGGCATAGTAGGGGCTTATTGTTATTATTATAGTTTTCTTATAAAGGGCCAACATATTTCACATAAGTGCTTTTAGCCTTGGGGAAAAATCTAAACATCAATGGACAGCTAGAATGGTGGTTTAATTGACTTTAAATGGTGGATTAAGTGACCCCTCTGTAGTTCTGGACCTTGGGATTTCCCTCATCTCTCCTTAATATACTCAAAATATATTGATTTATACACTCCAAGGGTGATTTATCAAAGTTTTAGATTCAAACTTAAAAACATTTTCACAAAAACTCTCAAGTTCGAGTTATATTTTTAATTAACATTTGGTATTTATTAAGCATAAAAAACTCCATAGTCTATATTAATCCATTTTTAATCAGAAACTTTTTTTTTGAGTTTGTAAACTCAAAAATTTGAGTTTTTGAGGTATTCAAGTTTTTTTCCTACAATTTTTTAATAAATGATCAAATTGGAATTTTAATAAATATACCTCCATATGTTGACCATGCGGTAGATTTCTCAAAATGTGTTTTTAGAGCTTAAAGGAGAACTAAAGCCTAACTAAAGACCTAGGCTAGACATGTTGTACATTATGTTTTGGGCTTCTGTACAAACCACAGTCCTTTAGCAGTAAAGATGTGTGCACTTAAAGATTCCCCAGTAGCTCCCCATATTCTTTCCTGCTGATTCCCTGCACATGCTTTAAGATGCTGTCAGTTTCTGAGCTTAGGGACTGACAAAAAATATACAGTTCACATAGAATATAACTGTTACAATATAAAGTTGTTTAGTAGTGATGGACGAAACGGCTGCGTTTCACTTCGCCGAAAAATCCGCGAATTTCCAGAGAAATTCGCGAATTTTTCACCGATTCGCGAAACGAGTCGCGCGTCGTTTTTTTCGGCACGCGTCACGTCGTTTTCGGCGCATCGCGTCAAAAACGACGCGCGACTCGTTTTTTGCGCGGCGAATTTTTTTTGGCAAATTTTTTTGCCAGTTTTGCGAATTTATTCGCCAGCGGCGAATCGCGGGAATTCGCCGCGAATTCGCCCCATGCGAATAAATTCGCCCATCACTCTTGTTTAGTAATTGCTACATGGCAGCACAGAAACCAGTGCAAATAGCATCAGAATGTGATAATCAGCCTTGTAACATCATACATTACAGGGCAACCTAATTTTCTGCTTGATAATTTGCAACAACCCTAAGCTTCTCAACAGCTGCTCAGAGGCCACTGAGCATGTGAGTGTCGCAGACACTTTCCAAAATGGTGACTCCTTGTGACAAGTTTGAAGTCCTTGATCCTTGCTGCTATTAAGATGCTATTGAGAAGCTAAAACTCTAGGCTGGTGCAATAAGGTCATTATGTAGTATAAAATATGGCATTTTTATCCATATTATTTTTTAGGGTTTATCAAATGGGGAGCTCTAACTTTCACCCATTGATAAATCCAATTGTAAAGAGCTCCCTAAAAATGAATAGAACGCGGGTGAGATTTTATTTATTAAGCTCTAAACTCATATTTTGATAAATCTGCCCCCTAAAGTAGGTTGACAGAACTATTGTCTGTTTTTACTGACAAATAGTTTTACCTAACTTAATAATGAGCAAAGATGCACTCTATGGGGCAGTTTTACTAAGGCACAAAGTGAAAATTGGAATTGAAAAAATTCGAAAGTCAAAGTAATTTTTTTACTTCGACTATTGAATAGGCCAAAATTCGATTCAAATTGAAAATTTTTTTATTTGAATTTAAGAAATTTTAATTCGACTATTCACCACCTTAAACCTGCCAAATTGCTGTTTTAGCCAATGGGTGACTTCCTAGAAGCTTTCAAATTTTTGGATATCAATTTATTTTTGTGAAAATCATTCGTATCGAACTATTCAATCAAATGAAAACCCTTTAAAAGATTTTGACAACTTAGTTGCATATAATCATTATTTATCATGGCTGTATGGCTTCTAGTTATTTGTATCCATCTTGGCTGCATGCTTTGCAGTAGTGATGGGCGAATCTCCCGCGATTCGCTTCGCCGAAAAATTCGCGAATTTCTAGAGAATTTCTAGAGAAATTCGCGAATCGGCGAAAAAATCACGAAACGAGTCGCGGGACGCGTCGTTTTCGTCGCACGTCGCGTCGTTTTCGTCGCGTCAAAAAATGACGCGTCGCGTCAAAAACGTCGCGCGACTCGTTTTTGGGCGAATTTTCACCAGGCAAAATTTCACAGGTGATTCGCGAATTTATTCGCCAGCTGCGAATCGCGGGAATTCGCAGCGAATTCGGCCCTGGCGAATAAATTCGCCCATCACTACTTTGCAGTACACATCCTAATCGGTGTTTTTGGATTTGGATTTAATATTTATACCTTTAGGGGTGAGGTGGCAACTGTTGGTCCTAAGTCTTCTTCGATTTTACTGCAATCCTACTGCCCTTGATTTGGCTACAACTTAGTTGCATATGATCATTATTTATCATGGATGTATGGCTTCTAGTTATTTGTATCCATCTTGGCTGCATGCTTTGCAATACACATCCTAATCAGTGTTTTTGGATTTGGATTTCATATGTATACTTTTAGGGGTGAGGTGGCAACTGTTGGTCCTAAGTCTTCTAGCTGAAAAGCCCATCAGTGTTCAAGGCACATTTTCTAGTGTAAATATGTCTATATTTAAATGTAACTACAAACTTTTTTTTATTTTATTGCTTCTAACTGCTTAAGAAAAATATCCTAAAGTCTTGAGAAGATTCCCTAATAAGGTTGAAGTATCCCAGGCCTGAGATTCATTGGAATGAGAGTACAGTTCTCAACATTTTTGTTGGATAATGGTGTGTACACAGGATCAGCGGCATGCTAATGTGTTTGTGGTCCATATTTTTTTTTAATCAATTTATGGCAGCCCCCATCCAGGGAGCGCAGGTAACAATTTGTTTAATAATTCATCCCTGCTGACTTAGTAGGCAGCAGCGTGATGGCAGCTTTGATTAGAAATGTGAAACAAGACACTAGTATTAGGGCTCTTACATGCAGGTGTTTGTACCTGCCCTCCCAAGCAGTATATTTTATTATGTGTTCATTAGTGATGGGCGAAACGGCCGCGTTTCGCTTCGCCGAAAAATTCGCGAATTTCCAGAGAAATTCGCAAATTTTTCGCCGATTCGCGAAACGAGTCGCGCGTCGTTTTTTGACGCGTGTCGCGTCGTTTTTGACGCGCGTCGCGTCGTTTTTGACGCGCGTCGTCTTTGACGCGCGTCGCGTCGATTCCGACGCGTCGTGGCGTTTTCGGCGCGTCGCGTCAAAAACGACGCGCGACTCGTTTTTGACGCGGCGAATTTTTGTTGGTGAATTTTTTGGGCCGTTTCACGAATTTATTCGCCAGCGGCGAATCGCGGGAATTCGCCGCGAATTCGCCCCTGGCGAATAAATTCGCCCATCACTAGTGTTCATCATGTATGCAGCTATGTACAACACTCACACTACATAAATCTTTTTTTTTTGTTTCTTCATGCATTATTTGCACAAATATAGAACAAATACATCAGCATTAATTGCATTAATATACCAGCACTGAAAATGCAAACAATTTTAGTTATTATAACATACTTCAGTGTAGATCTTCTGGAGAATATACTTGATCAACGCATAGCACATGCCTTATCACATGTGTATCAGGAGACGTATGCAATTGTCACACAGGGACTGTTTAATGAACTACAAACAACTTTGACACTTTGTAAGTGAAATTTTATTGTTAGAAATCAAAAATCAATGGTTGAATGGTACACACTATGGGTCTGCACCCTCTTTTATTGATATAATTACAAACACACATCAAACATATATGTTTGTATACGTAAAAAATGCATGCATATTTTATATAGTACTACTTATTTATGGACTGTAAAATAGAAAAAGAAAAGTACTGCAGCACCTCTTAATTGCAAAAATGAAAACTTGCCTTTGAGAAAGGGCAAGGATTGGCCAGAAACGTTGCATTTCTGACCAAATAAAGGCAAGTTTTCATTTTTGCAATTAAGAGTTGCTGCAGTACTTTTCTTTGACTGTATAATTTCTGCCTCTGGCAAGGGCTTCATACTGCATTGCACTCTGCCCGAAAGGGTTTTTTCAAAGGTTGGCTGAAGCACACGAGAACTTTATTGTTTGTAAAATAGAAAAAGTCATTTGAATTATTTGCTGATTCCAAACTGAGCTCCATGACAATATATGCAGCTGTTCGAAACGCTAAGCACTTTATCATTCCTGGTTGCATATTAATGGCATTATTTAATTTAGAAATATACAAATTCCTAAAAAGCACCCCAAATATCAATCAACAAAGTAAAAAAAAATAAAAATACTCTGCAATGTATATGCAATGTATAGCCCCATACCTCCAATTTACCAATAACCATTTAGAACATATCAGTTCTTTTGCGCTTTACGTGCATAAAGTAATGCAAATGGCACGCAACTTTCTAATATATATTTAATTACAGAGCAATTTGTATTTTACAAATGATACACAAATAATACACTATGGATGATGTGTAGATGTTACAATTTTCCAATGCAGACAATTTAATTTGTAGGACTTTGCAAAGGCACTTGACAACAAAATTAACTTATGTCCAAATGAAATCTTTATTTACTTTGCCAAAACTGAGAATATGGTCTTTGTTAAAAAGATATGACAGAGGCTCCCATTGCATTTGATTCAAGTGAGTTGACAGCGGCATGTAGTGAGCTCTGATTATCCTGAAGTCACTGTCAGCTACGATTGATCTCCGTTTTTCCTCCCTGTTTAACAGTTTTTGCAGTGTAGCTGACCCCAAATCATAATACCTTGTCATTTCTCTGCATGAAACAAGAAGAGATGAACTGAAAAGAGTTAGGCATTGACCTTGAACTCACAGCATAGTTTGACGTGACTGCATGTGTGTTTTATTTAGTGAGTACAAATGAAGCTAATGATTAGAAGCAATTCCTTTTTGATGGCACAAGGGGGCAGGGATGTACTGTGGAATAAAGGAAAATATCACTCCGAAAAAAATAATAAAATAATTTATCATACACTCTCTAAATTTTTTTTCTTATTCTGCCTTGGATTTTGGCATGTTGAAATACATGTAATTTTCATGCAAATGAGATCAGGAAGATTAACAATTATTTTTATTAATTCAACCTTTTTTGTTAGGTAGATTCATAATAAATTAAATGTAACCTGCTAATTGGTTTCTATGAGTTTCTAAATTAATTTCGCACCTACAATTCTGGTGTATTAGACTATGGGATTAGTAGGGTTGATACTGAGTAGCAGAGGATCACCATGAGCTCTTTCCAAATAAAATTCTACATATACCATAAAGTTATAGTTCTTATAATTGCTACTGTTGCATGACCAAAGCGCAAGTAAGGAGGCCTTGAACATAAGCTTGTTCCCTAGGTTTGCATTGCTTACACAGGTCAATAGAACACGAAGCATCATTTATTTCAATGGAAAAATGTAGGGTATAATGGTGATCTAAGTTAATATGGTGACATAGTTAGACATGATGGTACTATATAAGCGAAGCATCTAGATAAAGTCACATTTCAATCCTCCATCTGTATGTAGGCAAGATGTTCAATACCACATAATCACACATGTTAATGCTAACATATATTAAACCAAAAAGTGGTTGAACTTTGAAAGAAAACAGATAAAATAGTTGTGGGAGGTCTGTAGCAAAATGTGAAAAAGAGGAATCCATAGCAGCACCTGATGTACCTTCAAACAAAGTGCTCTCATACATATGATAGTGGAGAACCAGAGCCTCGGGTTGCTTCTCTAATTACACTTGACTTAATAGTATTCTTATAGGTTATGGTTACATGGTGGAATTTGTGTTTGTGGTTACAAGAATGGCCACCTGTAGCCACATTGTAGCAAGCTATATGTCCAGGGGTTACCAGACAGACATTTATGCCTATGGGAGACAAACTATTCATACACAGTGGAACATATTTATTAATAATTTCCCAAATACATTGTTATATTATTAACGAATTTCAATCAATTTTTTCCCCATAGTCAAGCCTAGAAAAAGTATAAATGCATTTGTAAGCGCTGGATATCCCTAATTACCAGGACAACATGATAATAGCTGGTGGTCAATATGAGTCAATCCTCATTGCCTGAAATGTGGTTGGTCTGCTGCTTGGCTGTAAAGATCAGAGTAATAAAGCTCATTGCTAACAGCAGCATCTAGCTTAGTGAAGTATTTATATCAGTACATGAGAAAGGCTAATCCAACTTATAACAACTCCCCTGTGTCAGCTATTAACCAGCTTGTCAAACAATACAGTCATAAAGCAAAACTATTTAGTGTACCTCGGTGTCACTATAGAAACTCTATTGCTTCTGGGATTATGCTGACTTGCCATTTACTATGAGCAATCAGAGTAGATCAAAACACTGGGAACAGATCCCTGTTGCTGAAGGATAAACAAATATAACTACTGAAAAAATAAATAGGTTAGCTATGATGCAAGGATATTGTACAAACTAGCAGATTTCTAATGTTAAATTGGTTGTGTTTCAGTTGGGCAGATGAAGCTGAATGTGTGATTCTGCTGTGAAGGTTTTTCTTTAAGATTTTATTTATTTGTTAAACATACAGCAAGGAGAAGGAAAGAAGAACTAAAAAGGAGGGTACATTTGTACATACATGAGCATATAGTGTTTGACCATAACAATCATGCCTCAGTGCTACTGCCTTATCCTCTTTGAGCTAGACTCCCATAATGTCCTCTAGATAAGGATAGTATAAGAGCCCAGATTTGTATTTTAGATTAACACCCAGATCTAAACTAAATTGACGTCCAGCCAAGCAGTCCAAATTATTTCAAATTTCGTAGAATGGCTGTGCTTCATGTGTAAATCAGATAAAAGGAGAAGCAGTATTGACTGAAATTAGCCATTGTTTCAATGTTGGTACAGCTGCTCCCATCCGGTTAAGAACAGCAGCTTTCTTAGCCTAATAAAGGACTACCCTGGCCAAATATATAGTTTTATTCAGAGGAATAAGATCATCTATTTAACCCAGTAAACAAACCTTAGGAGTACACACATTAGGAAATTCCAAATTATCAACCATACCTTAGGCCAAAACCGTCCAACTAGGGGACAGTGCCAAGCCAATTGTATAAAAGTAGCATCCAAGCTCTGGCACCTAGGGCATTGGGTATCTGGGTTTTTACCTATTTTGTCCTGTCTCAGGGGTGGGATATACAGTTGATGAATTAATTTATAACTTATGAATCGAGATAAGAACCCTTTAAAGGGAATCTATAGTCTCATTCCACTATTCATCATTCAGAGCAGGTAATTTTTTTTGCCACTCATGCAAGGCCTTTACAAAGGGTGGCCACATGGTAGTAAGAAGGGCCTTGTATAATCTTGAAACCAATTTTTCACTGTAAGTATGAACTCCACTGAGGATGTGGCATATGGAAATTCCAAGGATGAAAATTGAGCTAGAAAGGCATGATGTAGACCAAGCTTAGTCTTCACATATAATGCATTTTGCACCCTTGAACAGTGTGTGAGGCTGTGGGTGCAGGTTCTTGACCTCCAAATAAAGCAATGTCATTGTGAATTATGAGGTGGGCTGGGCAGGCACATATCCATCTAAATCATATCACAGACTCTTAATCTGGCCTGAGATGCAGGAAGTAGAAATGCAGGTGCTGGGTAAAACAAGCACTAAATTGTGTAATTATTTCCTAGCAATTTAATCTGGGGCATTGTTTGTTTAGGCAACTATTGAAAAACTATATTAGAACTGTTACTTTTCAGCTGTTAATTCACCTGTATTTTTCTTGGTAAATTGCATTTAAGACCTCCTCACCTAGTGAAACACACTAACAGGCCCATCACCTACTATTGGTAGTTTTCATCTATAACTATAGGGCATGAAGGGGGATGGGTGGAGCCAGGAGCAAGGCCGGTGAAACCAAGATGCTCTTGTCATGTTCTTATTATTTTCCCTGTTGTCATCATGGTCCTACAATATCAGTTATTTTACAATCTGTCATCCTCTAACTGCTTCTCTGTGGGACCACACAAAGTATCTATAATTTATATCTGTACAGACAGGTCTTTTTTTTTAGCTCAGATGTAGTAACACATAGCTACAAATAAGATGCATCCTTCTGATTGGTTACTATAGATGACTAGACTTGTAATAACCCTTGCATTTTTGATTATATAACCCCATAGTAGTCTAAATCTGTCCTACACAAAAATGGAAATATGATAATACAAAGAAACTTCATTGGTTTGTAATCACACACCTTAGGCTAAACACGGTTGTGTCTCTGGAGTCGCATTTCTTAGAGACTTGCATGTTTGCAGCAATGATTCAATTTATTTTTGTACCGATCAGCTGAGGAAGGTTGGAGGTAGAAATGCATCTTATGCTCACTCTTCGGGAAAAAATATATTTTCCTTAAGGGAGTACTGAAAAGCACACTGCTTACCAGACACAAGCTGTTTGAAAAGGTGTTTGGCTTCTGTAATCCTATAAAACCTATTCAAAAAGGTATTCTCTATGCTGGTATCCTGAGATTTTGTTTATTGTTGCCATCTGTTAAATTGCCTTTTAGGTCTGCGTTGAAAAGAAAATGAAAAAAAATGTGCAGCAAACAAACCTTGTTTTCTTTAAAAGACACTTATCAATTCCATGTGCTTCTGCAAAGCCCATTAAGAAATAACAAAATTCTTTCAAGATTTTGAAATCCGTAATATTTTTTGGGTTTATTTCATGAAACGCTGGTACTGCTGCAATTCGACTAACAGGAAATATTTATGGCACTGCATTATTATCAGTGTTGATAATATGAGTTTTTAAAAGGTTTTATGGAAAAATTCAGTAAAATAGAACATTTTTATCAAATTATGGAAGGAAATCAGCAGTTACTTTCCAGAAAGCAGAAAAGTTGCTGGTTTCCTAAGCATTTTTTTTGTGCTTTCTGCAAATATTTTTGCAGCCTCCCCAGCCTCCCAAAACATTAAACTATACAATTTCCCAACCTGGAGCAACTAGCCATTAGCCCTTACTTACTAAAGGATTCATAGTAGAAAACAAAGGGTGCAATTTACCATGTTTTTTACACACAATCATAGTCAAAAAATAATATATATTTAGGGATGCTTATCTTCTCCATAAAAAGAGCATATACCATATAAATGCATTATAGCTCTGCAATGGAAAGAGCTCTATTCTTAGCCTCCACAAACAAATATTTCACCATCCTTCCTCTGCATTCCATGCAACATTCTTTACCAGATTTCCAGTGTAAATTTGCCTGATTGCAATAGGTGAATTTACATTGAAATTGTTGATTAGGTACAGTATTGTATGGCATATGATTAACCATCCCTACTATAAGGAAGTTACTAATTACCTGGGGGAGGGATGTGTCCCCTTTAGACCCAGAATAGGGAAGCACTTATTACTATCTGTCTTATTTTCCACTTCGTGGCTTCATCTGGAAAGTAGGAGGCTTTAGTAAGCCTTAAAGTAAAATTGGCCTCAGTGAAGTCAGGGATAAGGGACCCTATGAATGAGGTAAAGATGGCTGCAGGTAGCTTCTGATATAGAATTCTCTAGGAGTGTTAGGCAGACAGGGCTACGTAAAAGCATCTTTGTGCTCCACAGAGGAGGCATAGAGTGGGATGTTCCTTGGTGATAAAACTCAAGAAGTGATCCAATTAGGAAGAAAATATTAATGTAATCCTTTAGGGTACTGTTTGAAGATTTGGTACATGGATCAAATACAAATTATGAACGTGTGTAACGTGACATTATGTCATTGAATAATTGGTGTGCAAAGGCAACCTTTGTGTAAAATAAATATACTGTTCCTGGTTAAGAACCACTGGCACCCAAGTCTCTTTGGTAGGGTGAGTGTATTTAGTGTTATAGTTCAGTTTGAAGATCCTTCAATCCTTATGTCTGCAAGGCCACAACTGAGGTGAAGACTAGCAATGTTATTTTGTTCTACACTTGAAAATAGCTGGAGTTTACCATATTGGTTTCTGCATTAGATACAGGAGTAAAAAATATTTCTAGCAGCATAAAAATGGGCACCTGAAGCAGAAAGGGTGGCACATGGATGATATATGTGCATACATTACATGCCCTTCAATTGCTTGAAATGATCAAAATTTTTCTCCAGATTTATCCATGAAAAAATGCCACATACGCCAATGTATTGTGTGCTGAAAAAGTTGTGGCAAAATGAAAAAAGTCCAATTGACAAAGTTTTTTCATAAATTTTCTGTTTTGTGAATTTTTCAGCTAAACAGGACATATTCGCTAATCACTACTTACTGCTCTGTGAAGAAGGGTATTAAAAAAAGGTCGAGCTGCTTTGCAACTTAGCACTTTGCTTGCTACAGCTAATAACCAAAAGATACCAGGAGCCATTGCTAATATCATGTCAGTTTAATTTACTGAGGCAATTTGATGAGAAATAGACCACCTAGCCTCCTGTTACAGAGAACTGATCTGAAGGAAACCTTTTATCCTTTTTCCAAGGAGAAATCATGGCTTACAGCTTTGCATTACACTTCTGTTAAACTTTGGGAAATTCGCAATGCACCCATGCCACAAGGGTACCGATGAGGACCATTTTTCTTTTATTCTTCTTCTTCCATAGCTTTTTTCAGAAGCAATTCCCATTGTCACAATGTCCTAGTTTTCACTGTTACATATGATATTCTCTTTAAAATTATGCACTTTTGTGTATACATAATAAAGTCTAAATTTCTAAAATATTAATCACAGATTTACTGAAAATGAATTTCAGTAATAATGGTATCTCTGTGCCTTCATTTAAAAATTGCATAAATAATAGAATTGAAAAGCTGCTGATCTTAGAAGCTGTCTCAATAGCATCTGCAAATCAGTCTCACTTACCCTACATGTTACTAAAACAGGGAGATGACACGCCTGGAAATAGGACTTGAAAAATACAGAAAATATGGTATGACATTTTTTTTCTCCCCAAAGGAGGAACTGCCACTAACCAAAGTATTTTCATGAAAGATCTTTTGCTTTAGATGCAGAATATTAAAAGAGCAAAACACTTTAGGACAGAACCTTGTCATCAGATGATACTTGCCCCTGATAAATGCGCAGTAAGCGGCACTATTTCTAAATAGGTCACACAAACTTTTGTATTTAGCAGAAGATAAAAGGGACATTTTTTAAAGTACAAATGTGACCATTCTGAAAAACATAAAACTGTTCATATTGTATACTGTATGTACAGCAAATAAAATAAATAGTAATATTTTAGATAGGACAAAAATATTGTGTAATTATACAATCATCTATCAATAAATATAAACATATAAGCAATAAATAAATAAAAATAAAATATATCAATGTAGAAGTTATTAAACCATAGACTATGAATCCATTTATAATTCAACGCTTGCTGCTAACTGTGAATAAAATGGTGATAATGATGATGACGTTAGCAAGCAAAGAAGATAGAGATGAGATGAAAATGCATTCACACTTGGTGTCAAGGATTAGGTAGGGGGTGCTGTGGAGGCTGAAGAGAGACAGGTGAGACTTTGAGGCAGGGACTGGGTGTGCTCACGGAACACAAAGGGAAATGCAGGAACAGGGTGATGAGAGCGTAGTCTATCAGAGCGAACAGGTGCAAAGTGGACAAAGAGGGTGAAGATCAGGACTGGACAGGATAAAGAGGACGATGGGTCTGGGTAGTAGTGGGATGGAGCAGGTGTAAAACCAGAACAGACGGATGAGACAGGATGTTGCAGGCGTAGATTGGAACAGGATGGTGCGGACATAGAATCAGATAGACCGGGGATACGGGAGCAGAAGGATTGGAGTGGATAGCAGGAGAGGATCTGGAAAGCAGGAGAGGACTGGAGAGCAGGAGATGACTGGAGAGAACAGGAAATGAGAACAGGTAAGGCAGGGGTCATGTTAAGGTCAAGGCAGGGAAAGGTTCAAGGCAGGGTAAAGCAAGGCAGGACAAGGCAGAACAAGGTATATCAGGGTATCAATAAGGGAAAAGGGCTAGAGCAAGAACAACCTAACATGTGCTAATATTTCACAAGTGCTTAGAAATGGCAGTTACACAAGGCAGTTGGAAGGGATTGACATGGAAAAAGGAACCGGATTATCCTCCATCAACCTTGAACCATCAACTTTGAACCAGCTGGGATAAGAAGAAAACAGATTTGTTTTTACCTACCAGTTTGTTACTTTTTACTCAAAAATGCTTTATCCTGTTTTTCTCCTCCTTTCACTCTTATGCTTCATAAACAATTTCTCACTACCTCCCCCATTAAGTCCCCATTCCTCTCCTTCCCTCTCCACACATGAAGTATACAAAGTACTCTTTAACTATTCCAGGAAACTCCTCTTTTTCATACAAATTTAGAACTTACAACTCCTGCTTTAACTTAGGGGTAAATTTATCAAAGAGTGAAGTGAAGAGTGAAGTTTTGCCACTAGAGGGAAATTCCGCATCTCTCCATTCATTTCTATGGGATTTTGAAAGGCGTATTTATCAAAGGGTGAAATTTCACTTCACCCATTGATAAATACGCCTTTCAAAATCCAGATAAATCTGCCTTTCAAAATCCCATAGAAATGAATTGAGAGCTGTGGAATTTCCCTCTAGTGGCGGAACTTCACTCTTTGATGAATCTCCCCCTTAGTCTATCTCTCCTTTCTACTGCTAGCAGCTGGGGACATTTCCCCAAACCCTGGCCCTTACCCCATCCCAGTTATATTACGCCATGGGCACCTTCTCTTTGGGGCAAATTCCAACAGTACAGAACTCTTATTCCTATACCCAAAACCCAGTTAATCTCTCCTGTGCTCTCTGGAATGCCAGATCTGTTTGCAACAAACTCACTGCTATCCACAACCATTGTATTGCCAATTCCTTTAACCTAGTGGCACTTACAGAAACCTGGCTTTCTCCCACTGACACTGCCTCACCTGCTGCCTTGTCCTATGGGGGACTACATCTTATACTCCCAGGCCTGGAAACAGACCTGGGGTGGGGTAGGTTTGCTTCTCTCTCCCCACTGTTCTTCCACCTGTTCCTTCCTTATCATTCTCCTCATTTGAGGTTCACTGCATTAGGCTCTTTTTCCTGTGTCAATGAGCTTGATCCTTTAAAAACTAAACATGCTAGACCCAAACCATTTCAAGCTTGGCACACTTCTCATAATAAAGTGCTCCAAAGACACACACATGCACATGAGCATCGCTGGTGCAAATCCCGCTCAGAATCAGACTTTTGGAGCTACAAATCTGCCCTGCGCTCCTATAACACCAGCCTTTCCCAAGCCAAACAAACTTCACTCATTAACTCCCTTTCCAAAAAACAGCACACCTATTCTCCACCTTTAGCACTCTCCTTTCCCCTTCTCCACCCCCTCCATGCACATCTATCTCAAGACATTGCTGAGCACTTCAAAAACAAAATTGACACTATCAGAAGGGACATTACACTACTCAACCCCCCTAGGCTTCCACCACCCTCCCTCCACACTCCCCAGTCTCTCCTGTGCTCCTTCATCCCTGTTATTGAAATTTTTGACCTCTTCTCACCTTACCACCTGCCCACTTGATCCTATTCCTTCAAAACTTCTCCGCAATACCAACCCTTGTCTAATCAAAGCCTTAACTCATCTATTTAATCTCTCACTCTCGACTGGACTATTTCCTTCTCATCTAAAACACGCTCTTGTCACCCCCATTCTGAAAAAACCCTTTCTTGACTCCTCCAATCTTGACAACCTCCGACCTATCTCTCTGCTACCTTTCATCTCCAAACTACTAGAGCACCTAGTCTATAACCACATTCCTCTCTGACAATAACCTGCTGGACCCACCACAATTTGATTTTAAACCACAACACTCCACTGAAACTGCTCTGACCCAGCTAACTAATGACCTTTTAACAGCTCACTACTAATACTGCTTGATCTCTCAGCTGCATTTGACACTGTAGATCACCCTCTCCTCCTCCAATCCCTCCATTCTCTTGGGCTTTGTTACACATCCCTGTCCTGATTCTCTTCTTACCTCACCAATCAGTAACTCTTACAACGGAGTAGCATCTTCCTCCCTACCTCTCTCTGTCGCAGTTCCTCAAGTCTCTGTCCTGGGACACTTATTATTTTCTATATATACTTCCTCCCTCTGCAAATTAATCAGCTCGTATGGTTTCCACTACCACCTCTATGCTGACGATACTCAAATCTATCTCTCCTCTCCTGATCTTAACCCAGAACTCCTAACTCGTGTCTCCTCCTGCCTATCTGCTATCTCTACTTGGATGTCACAAAGCTACCTTAAATTAAACCTCTCCAAAATGGAAATGGTTCTTTTTCCTCCAACTAACACCAGTAACATCCCGGAAGTATCCATCAAAGTTAACAATTCCACTGTCACCCCGTCTTCCCAGACCTTGGGGTTATCCTAGATTCTGCCCTGACATTCACTCCTCACATCCAGTCACTTGTTAAATCATGTCACTTCCACTTAAGGAACATTTCCAAAATATGATCATTTATCACCCAAGATGCTGGCAAAATTCTTATTCACTCTCTCATCATATCGCGTCTAGACTATTGTAACTCTCTTTTAATTGGCCTTCCCCTCCAGAGACTGTCACCTCTCCAGTCCATAATAAACACTGCTGCTAGGCTTATACAACTCATGAACCTCTTTCTCTGCCATGCCATTCTGCCAATCCCTGCACTGGCTTCCATTGCCCTTCAGAATTAAATTCAAATTAATGACTCTGACATTCAAAGCACTTCATAACTCTGCCCCTCCCTACATCTCTGAACTAATCTCAATATACTCACCCAACCACTTACTATGCTCCTCTACTGACCTGCTACTCTTCTCCCATTACCTCCTCACATGCTCCCATTCAAGACTTTGCAAGGGCTGCACCCCTCCTCTGGAATTCTCTCCCACGGTCTGTCCGACTTTCTCCCAACCTTTCAGCTTTCAAGAAATCTCTTAAAACCCACTTTTTTAGAGAAGCCTACCCTCACTCTTAACTACCCAATTCAATACCACTTACAGTGCTACATCTCATCCACCTAACTCTGATCTTGCCCACACCTTGTGTATCATTCCCTTTAGATTATAAGCTCTTTCTGCACAGAGCCTTCCTCATCTTCTGTACCGGTATTTATTGTGATGTATGTAACTCCTTATGTTCTATGTATGTATGTAATTCATGTGATTTAGTTTTATAATCACATTCACTTTACAGCGCTACGAAATAAGCTGGCGCTATAGAAATACATGTTATTAATAGTGATGGGCGAATTTATTCGCCAGGGGCGGATTCGCAGCGAATTCCTGCGATTCGCCGCTGGCGAATAAATTCGTGAATCACCAGTGAAATTTCGGTTAGCGAAAATTCGCAAAAAAAAGAGTCGTGCGTCGTTTTTGACGCAACGCGCCGAAAACGACACGGCGCACCAAAGTTGACGCGACGCGGGTCAAAAGCGTCCCGCGACTCGTTTCGCGAATTTTTCGCCAATTTTTGGGCGAAGCAAATCTCGGGAGATTCGCCCATCACTAGTTATTAATAATAATAATAATAATAATAATAAACTAGAGGTGCTGCCACAGTGCTAGGATGGCCACATATAATACTCCAACAAGGAGTTCTTGGAGGACTGGCCTTAAATAGGGCAGAGTCAGCCCTGATTGGCTGACCGCAACCCATCAGGCTGCTCTCCTGGCCCAATGGATAAGGCATTGAGCCAAAAACCCAAAGGTCCCTGGCTTGAATCCCATTAGAGCCTGACATTTGGTAACAATCACAGCTCCACTCAACAATATCAGACTCAGTTAATGATTAATCAGTTAAAGATGAAGGTGAGGGGGTGCAGCTCTCTGTAGCTTTTAAAACATGAAAATCAAATGTGTAGAGCACACTCCATCTTGATATTTAATGTATTTAAATGGAATAGAATATTTCACTAAAAAAAGAAAGAAGGTATTTGATGAAGCACCATACATTCTCTTGTGAGTGATTGTCAGGAGTGCCCAATGGCACAATGACATCACACCCAGCGCAAAAATTCAAAATAAAGAGATGCCAAGGTCACGGGTTCAATGCCCGATAATAGGATTTTGTTTCTGCATTCCTGGGGGTTCTATATTTCTTCCTGAATTGATTCCTGGACTTTGACCTTACATAGTTACATAGTTAAATTGGGTTGAAAAAAAGCCAAAGTCCATCAAGTTCAACCCCTCCAAATTAAAACCCAGCATACACACACATACACCTCCACTCTTTCACACAAACCATATATGCCCATCGCTATACTAACTGTAGAGTCTAGTATCAAACTAGCATTTGATATTATGTCTGTCCAAAAAATCATCCAAGCCCCTCTTAAAAGCATCAACAGAATCAGCCATTACAACATTCCCCAGCAGTGCATTCCACAACCTCACTGTCCTCACTGTGAAGAACCACCAACGCTGCTTCAAATGAAAGTCCTTTTCTTCTAGTCTGAAGGAGTAAAAATATCCCCTGGACAGTCTACCCTCATAATTTAAGTCTTCCATCCCTCTAACCAGTTTAGTTGCACATCTTTGAACTCTCTCCAGCTCATTTACATCCCTCCTATGGACTGGAGTCCAAAACTGCACTGCATATTCCAGATGAGGTCTTAAGCTAGCCATAGACGTAAAGATTTTGAAAGATCCAATGGTTATCGTGAGACCACGATTGTCTCAAAACGATTGTTTAAAGACCATTTCAGGCGATATTGCCAGCAAAACTGAAGGGTCGCTGCTTGTTTGGCCCTGCAAACATAGGTAGATTGCATGGCGCCGATAAACATTTTCAAACCTGGCCGATCAATCTTCAGACCGATGTCGGATGTAAAATCGTAAGATGTACGATTGTTTGTATCCCACTAATCGCACGATAATTTGACAGATTGGTCAGACTTCCCTAAGATCAATCGTTCAGCAGGGAAAGATTGTTGCGTCTATGGGGAGCTTTACTAGGGATCTATAAAGAGGTATAAGGTTTTCATCCCTTGAGTTTATGCCCTTTTTTATGCAGGACATAACCCTATTTGCTTTAGTAGCTACAGAATGACACTGCCCAGAATTAGACAACTTGTTATCTATAAAAACCCCAAGATCCTTCTCACTTAAGGAAACTCCCAATGCACTGCCATTTAGTGTATAACTTGCATTTTTATAATTTTTGCCAAAGTGCATAACCTTGCATTTATCAACATTGAACCTATTTTTCCACTTTGCAGCCCAGTTCGCCATCTTAGACGAATAACTCTGCAACATGGCAGCATCCTGCAGGGAACCTACTGTATCGTTCTGCACAATTTAATATCATCTGCAAAAATACACCACATGTTTTTTTGAAGAATTTATATTCAGATGGAATTACCCAAACTTTGGAGAAAGGATCCTTATATATTGATTTATATTGAGACTTCTATACTCCTACCCCACTCACTGGAGTCAATGGGTCAACTCTCTGCAATGTTATACCCTTCTTTATCTTTATTAGATAATCAAGTGCCCACATTTACTCTTTTCTCCTGCCCTCACTATAGCTTTGTCTCTCACATCCTCCATTTCCTTCATGTTTGTTATTTTCAACCTTTCTTACTATTGTTTTTCCCATTCTTTCTTCTCACTACCACACATAGTAGGAAATCACCCTTCCCATGAACCTTAGACTCTGTGGCATCAGCATAAAAGTGCTACCATTCCATAGTCTTAACATGTACTCCCATAATACATGAGTATATACAGTATGTATATATATATATATATATATATATATATATATATATACTGTATATCAGTGTTTTTATGCAGGGCATTATTTATTATAATATAGATGTTTCAGTGAGTCATGTGACAGAAATAGCACCAGTTATAACTTATAACATTACTAAGCACTGTTTATCCTATATAATAAAGTTCAAGTGTCTCTGCATCCAGTCCCTGTGTCCGTGGAATTGCACTACTGCGCATGTGACCCACGGACAGCCAGCGCGAAGCGTCTAACGCAAGCGCAAATTCGCTGACGAAGTCTGAAAAAGAAGTGTATATTCAATAGATAGGAGGTTGAAAAAAAAATTTAAAATTTTTCTAAGTCCCAAAAATGCTGTAGCGTGTTTTACCATTGTGGGTGATAGTCTGAAATAGAAGTGTATGTTACAGCCACTACACATGCCCAGGACACCTTTAATAAAAAAAAATAAAGTTGTCCTATTGCTCTACATGTGCCCCCTATATAGTAGTGTTGCCATATGTCAGGAAATGTAGGGGGGAAGGAGGGTAACACCCCCCAAAAAAAACAATGTTTTTCAGACTATCACCCACAATGGTATTTTTGGGACTTTCAACCTCCTATCTATTGTATTGCTCTAGCGTAAGTGCTAACAGCAAAAAGTTGATCTTAGTGAATTTGCGTAATTACGATCCTTCACCAGTGCGCAACTTCGCCTGGCGTAAGGGTGCGAAGTTGCGCAAGTCTATCTACTTCGCTAGCGTAAATTCGCATGCGCACAGGAAGCGCAAATGATCAAGAGGCGGGGCCAACTGTTCCTATCTTTAATCATGCGTTGTTAGAAGCGAGACCCGCTCACTCAGCGCATGTCCCCGAAGTTGCTATGGCAACAGGGATGCTGAGCTGACAAAGTCAGGCGGCTCTTTTTCTAAAAGTAACATTGAGGCAGAGTCGCCTCTGAAATTCTGTAGGACAAACTTTTTTTGTGGAAAAAAAAAACAGGTGTGATCTATACCATAAACAAACATTGCCCAAACTTTTTAGGAAGCAGTAGTATTTTTAAAACTACTGAGAAGCACTCTAGGTGTCCACCATGGTTGTCCACTTTTTTTTGGACTGGAACAAGTCTGTTTTTATAAATGTTTGACTACATATGTTCTAGCGCCCGTTAATTTAACAGGCTTAATGTCTAGCAAGGATATAATTTACAGGATATTTGTGTATCATAACATAATATAAAGCTAATAAATGGCCAAGAAGGAAAAGCATTTTATCCTCTGCATTTGATATAGTTGACTTCCCCCATCTAAATCAAGGTATGTGCTCTCTTGCTATGCCTGGCCTCCCCTTACCTTATGTAGCTTTCTCTGTCTCTTATGCTAACTACAAGTTGGTGAATGGGTATCCTTAAATTTACCCATACTTTTTCACATAGTTATTTTTCTTTTTCTAGTTGTACACCATTGTAAAAACCATTGTAAAAACATGTATCTTAATACTTAACTTATTAGTATTAATACAACATATTTTCAGTTCTATGCAGTTGAATATATTGAACATGGAGATCACATTTATCAAGGTTACATGAAGTAAATAAGACCCTGCTCTGCACTCTATGCACTGCACACATACATGCCCCATAAAACTCCAGCACAGGATGTTACTGACATCACAAGGTGCTTTGATGGATTGGGCAAGATACAGTTTTTTCTGGGAAACAGCTATAGACATTACTGACAAAATATGTATATTGGAATGTACAGCAAGTAACCTCATCAAGTATCTCAACCTCAAGTATCATAGCATGAGAATAATGAAGATGCAGGCCTAGTCTCCAGAAACCACTGCCAGTAGTCTCCACAAACCAAAATTTTACCCTCCACCCCAAGTAAGCTTAACCATTATATAAACCTATGGGTATCCCCTTTCATATGAATATAAAAGACAAATGACTCAATTAAATATGTTAGTTACTGTGCATCTAATTGTTTACAGCTAAAACATATGAGGCTACCTAAGGTTATGTTCTTGCATATTTTGTTAACCTACCCTCAGCTTAAAAAGATGCAAGAAGGGCAACAATTGAAAAATGATGGATATTCTTTGAGGCTGAAATTCCTGGCATCTGTCTAGTAAAGATCTGAGAGGCTATTCTGATATTTTTAGGTTTCTGTATAAAGAACGAGTTGTGCATTGTTTTCTGTAAAATATGTTATTCTGTCCCAAAGTGATCAAACTTAAATGAGAGTTTTTTGTAATTTGGATCATTGCAGCAAAGGTACTCGGATCATGCCTTTCATCAATATAGAGGAGTCATTGAGGTCTATCTCTTTTATTACACACCAAGCTAGTGACCTCATTGGTTGTACATAAGAATCTCAATCACCCTCTGATACTTTTAATGTGGATACTAAGAATCATCTCACTAACACCTAGAGGAGCCAGTTGATGCTGATATTCAGATCTGTCATCACAATGTGAAGAAGAGCTCATTGACAATTCCAAGGGTACATTAACCAACAGCAACCAATTCAGCAGCTAATTCATTTGTTTGTAGAGGTGCAATAGTGTAAATTAACATTAATTAACATCTATCATTCTTTTTCTTTGTTCTTCTAGGTAAACAAAAATAAGGAAGGATTTTTAAATAAAACCAAAATAGCAGACAGAGTAAGGTAAGACTTTCTTTTACATGACCTAAATTCATATGAAGTATGCTATATCACTAGCCTCTTAAAGAAGATGTAAAGTTTTCATGACTTTAGGTTACATAAATGTTGCAGAATTACAACTCTCATCATGTGCATTGTTAATCATGCCAGGAGCTGAAGTCATCAGGGCTGGAAACAACTGAACAAATATTTTTCTTCAGGACCAGACTACTGTGTAAATTAATTTGTTTATTTTAATCTCCCCTGGATGCATAAACCTCCCTATTTTAACAGTAAGCTGCTAAAACTGGACATTTAGCTCTTAAAATTACCAGGAGAGGCATTCTTGCTGCCCCTGGTAACCAGTGAGATGCTGCCATCTAAGTCATCTGATTAAAGAAAAAAAAAATCTATCAGGTTCCTATATATTTAGTGCTAATTAAAGCTAGGCAGGTTAGAGCTATAAGGAAAATAAACATAAGTTCGTATGTTATAACTTCCACACTAACAACTCTCTCAGACAAGTATTTTTCATGCCAGTTGCAACAGAAAACTATCCCAAAATGGGCTAAGGCACATGAATAAAGATAAGCTAAAACATTTGCTCATGGACCAAGGTGTCTCTTAGGTCCACAAGCCAGATCAGATGTTCATGGTTTGACAGTCAGTGTCTAAGATATCACCCACATTGAACATCTGCATTAGCACCCTGAAGATTCATCTACTGATCTGTCTATTGTTCCAATAATGCAGGCTGCTTGTTTAGTCATTTATCAAACAATTATGGGTCATCACCAGTGTCAGACTAGAATGCTAGGGGCCCACCAGAAAACCATAGACCATAGGTCCACTCTTCAAACTATTTTACTCACCCTCTTTATTCTCCTAGTCTTATTTTTTCTTTACATACTATACTGGATCCATCTATTTGGCCTCTTTGTTCCCCTACAGAATCAATGTAGGACCAAATATGGCAATTGTTTGAAACAGGAGGGTCCGCTGACACCTAGGACAAACAGGAGTTTTCTTGGTATCGCAGTGGGCCAGTCTGATACTGTAATGCTGTATTATACAACACTACAGTCACTTAATTTTACATTATATTGTTAGAAGTTGTTAAAGATGATACATTGTAGTAATTATTATTTTATTTTCAATGTTCACATTTGCGACCCAATTGTTATATTTTCCTCTTTTCTAATTAATTATAGGAAAAATTGGGTTACATCATATACTATGGTCTGGTCTAAAACTGGATAAAGACGCAAAAGATCAAACTTGGTAAGTATTTGGGAGTCTCTGCATTTAACCAATTACTTGTCTACTTCGAGAAGCTGGTACAATTTGCAGGAGGTAGGGGAAACATATTAATTGCAGTGTAAATAAGACTTTAATCAGATGAAAGGTAACTATATTCAAGTTACACTTTTCTTTGTAGGAATGCATTTAAGGCATAATTATGAAAAGGAAAAAACATTGCTAATGTGAAACCATTTAAAGACAGGCAAAGTGGTGTTTTATCTCATGTGTTATGTGACACCCACTATATAAAGCCAACCTTGCAGAGTATATCTTTTTATTTCTGTCTAATGCTGCTAATGTGATTTCTGGAACAGACAGTTACTGCAAATTTTACTTTGTACTTTTTATTATGCCTAAGGAAAGGCCATTGATCTTTATTTCCAGAGATGTGACAGATAAGATGCTCAGACATGTGTACTTATAGCCTTAGATACAACACTGTTCAAGTTTACCAACCTCTGCATAGCATTAAAAAGAGAGAGAGAATAGGAGTGTGGATATCACACAGACAAGCTTGACATAGTCCTATTGTGAAAGATACCCAAGGCTTCATCAAACCTGCCATACCTTATTGAAATGATGGGTGCCTTAGAAGGTGATTTGGAGAATAGAGTCACTTATAATAAGCTCTTTTAAACTTGCCAGGTGACAACCAGCATTTGTAGTCCTTGGTACAAAGAGTATCTGTCATAACATATTTCTCATGAATAAAAGAAACAAATCAGAAAAATTAATGGACGTATGAGGAGAATATGATGTTCATGTTTGTCTGTTACTAGTGGTGCAAACCTTATAACACACAGCTAAAATTTCAGAGTAATAATCATTAACCCACCATCCCTGTATCCTTACATACTATACCCTGCAGTTATTATAAATTTTGATTATTAAAATGCTTCACACCAATAAATTATACCTTTACTCTTCAAAATTAGTCACTTTAGTAATAGTTAATAGTAATTAGTGATCAGTTAATGTAATGTAATTTTGAAAATGATCCATATAGCAAGAAATGAAAATGTTCCATTTGTATTCATTTATTAGGGGAATAGTTGTAAAGATTTAAAGAGTTAAAATATATCAACCATATCCACTTTAATACACAAACTGCTCTTTAATTTTTTGTTCGTGGTTATGCAGTGATCATGAGGGATGGCATTTATTCAGGCATTAGGAAAACAACTAAGCCAACTATTTTACATCCACTTTTACAGGGTAGTCCTAAATCAACACTGCCAAATATTCAACATCCTGGTGGTCATTTGTGCTCTATAAAGTAGTGCAGAGGCTTGCAGCCAGTCCCATTAATAAAGAGCTACCTGCATTTGGCAGTGCTGAATTCATGGGGAATGGTGGAAGAAACATGGACATACCCCCTCCCACCACCTAACCATCTTTCAGATGCACAAGTTGAAGAGTGGATGTCGGTGCTTGCCAACAACAAGATCTGCTGGATTCTGTGTTTTGGAAAGATGTGTGTAAGAGAATATTTAAATACCCTGCCAAAATGTATTTCTCCTTATAAGACAACATAAAGTGTTCATAAATGCATTTTTATACACACAATGAATGCAAAAATGAGTAGGTTACTGCACCAAGAAGAGTCTTAAAATTAAAGGGGAAGTTTCTGTGATAGCATTTTTTGGCTGAAAATGGTGTGGTACAGTAATTAAATCATTTCAACTGTCAGCATCTCAAATCTCTAAACTTTTAATAAAAAATGGAAAGTTGTGCTCACCACAAATTTTTTAAAAAACATTAAGCGGCGGTCACATAGACAAATACAAGAAGTCCTCTGCACTAATATATATATCAATATATGAAGGACATAGAAACATTTTGTGAATTAAGCTAATAAAAATGCCTTACCTTTCAAACAAAACAGGGATTGTTTGTCCATATATTGCAATGTATTAAAGTTGGCCAACTACTTCAAAGTCATATCTGGCCAGTCAATTTGCTTCTAATTTATTAAGAATTATATTGCTTCCTTATACATTTTGCTAAGTTTTACCTGCAACTTACTAGCTGCTTTCAAAGTAAAATTCCCAAACTTGGTTTCCCTTTTATTAGCCACCAGTGGGATCACCTGACTGTAGCTGGGAAGGGTGGGAGCTACAACATGGAGTTGCCAACTGCTCCTGTATAAACGATAAACAAGGGAAAGCTGTGCTCACCACTAACTTTTTTAAAAACCTTAACAGGGGTGCAATGAGGTTGTGACCACAAAATTCACATAAACAAATAAAAGATGTCCTCTGCATTCAACCCATTATCAATATATTAAGGACATTGAAACATGTTGTGCCTTAAGCTACTAAAAAACAAAACATAGATTGTTTTTCCATGTATTGCAATATATTTAAGCTGGCCAACTACATTAAAGTCCTGTGCGCTCGAGTGGGCCGCTTATCTCGTGTGCGCTCATGCTGGGTGTGCACTCAACCCACTAAATGCCTTACCCTTTAAACAAAACAGGGATTGTTTGTCCATGTATTGCAATATATATAAGCTGGCCAACTACATCAAAGTCATCCCATATCTGGCCAGTCCTATGCTCAATTTGCTTCTGATTCATTAAGAATTATGTTGCTTCATTATACATTATGCAAAGGGACTACTGAAGAAGACTAACTCCTAAAATGAAAACATTATTTTACATCACTCTAGACATGTCAATACTCAATAAACAAGTGGAACAAGTTCAGGCAACTTATATTGTTTGTGTTTTAGTAGCATTTCAGTTAAAGTAGCAAAAGTAATGATATTCTAAAGTCAAGTTTTATTGCATGGCATGACAATTCAACAAGGTATAAAGTAATGTGTATCACATCTTTTAATGGGCTGTAAAATTCTGTATGTGAAGTGTGATTTTTGAAAATGTCACATGGGGCAGCAAGTGAGCCACATCAGTCAAATGTGTCACATGCAGAGGACCAGAGAAGGTTAGTTGATATTAAGCATAATTGGATCTAAAAACCCGATATTAGATTTACCAAGCTGTTTCTAGTGTCATTGGAAACATGAAGTCAGCTAGCATTGAGTCTGGATTGTTAGTGATTTTCTTTGTGGGTAGTTATGAGGAAAAGCTGACTCATAAGTCAGTGGTTCCTAATACTGTATGTTTTCCTCCAGTATCAGGCTCAAAACAGTAGGTGGTGAACCTTTCCAAAGGGCAATGAATACATATTTGTTTATTAATTGTCTTGAATGTGCATTAACATTATTCATACCTTACATATACAGTATGTGCCTCTACCTCCTTTTTTTGTACATTTTTTTCAAGTTTTTTTTCTGTCATTTTCAGAAGATAAGCTAGAATGCATAGATCTGCATGGGGCTTCTATAGAATGGACAAATGAAAAATACAGTCGAAAAAAGTATTTCAGGTAAAAACTCAAATGTTTTAATGCAGGGGTGTCCAGACTTTGTTACCCTCTCTACACCTGACCCTCATCAGGAGATATACCTTGATAGGGGGGAGGGGAGGTCTGCAAAGTAGCCCTCTATGCTCAGCCAAATGGCCCCACTCTCCTTCCCTCTGTGCTGCTCTTCTTCTCTCCCTCCCTTCGTGCTGCTCTTCTACTCTCCCAGCCCTCCCTCTGTGTTGCTCTTCTCTCCCTGCACTCCCTTCATGTTGCCCTTCTTCTCTTCCTTCCCTCCATTCTGCTTTTCTCTATGCCTCTCTCTCCCTGCTGCTCGTCTTCTCCCTTCCTGCTGTTCGTATCTTTTCCCTTCCTCCATCCCTGCTGCTCGTAAATTTTACCTCCCTCCTACTCATCTTTTCTCACTTCCTCCCTCTCTCCTGCTCATGTTTTCTTTCTTCCTCCCTCCCTCCCCTACGAAAGGTAATAGAATTGGGATCAAGTGTTATGCTACCTGTGAAACTGCAGGGGGTCTTTTATCTCATAAAATGCCTGTGTGGCAAGGTCTATGTGGCACGGACAATACAGCCGGTGAAGGAGAGAATTAAAGAGCATAAGTCTGATATTAGAAACTTTAAATCTAATACCCCTACGGATACATCAGTCTCTAGATATTTCTCTAATAATAATCACAATCAATCCCAGCTCAAATGGCTGGTCCAGGAAGTGGTGTCTAGACCACAGAGAGGAGGTGACATTAAGAAACTACTCCTCCAACGTGAAGCAGATTGGATTAAGAGACTCAATAGTTTGGTCCTTGCTGGTCTAAATGAAAATTGGAGTATTGCACCTTTTCTGTGATTCTGGTGTTTTTCCTCTTTTCCACAGAGAATATTGAAAATTCCGCTGCCCTTTATAGTATGATTTATGAACACCGGCATTGCGGTGAGATATAAAGTAAAATAGTTATTCCGGGTAGCTACAAATGTTTTGATGCATATTTGGTATTTAACTGCATATTTGGTGCTTTATGATGATTTCTTTGCAGGAATTTACCCTTTTGGTAGGCCTACATTGCAATACCTGGGAGCTTTGTATAAAATGACTTTGGACATGTGGACTTTTTACTATGGATTATAATGTGCACAAACTCTAAATGGCCTCTTTATTTATTCAATAACAATGCTGTTTTTGTCTTGTACCCTGTTACTATGCACAATTACCCAACCCATGGGCTAGGCCAATTACTCCTTATAGCAGTGGCCCATCCCACTTGATGACACTATGGGTGGGGTTTATGTCTTAAATGTTTTGGTGCATTGTTGGTATCACCTGAAAAAGGGAAGCTGCCCGAAAGAATAATGTGAGAATAAAACACTTGTTTGCAGTACATCTGCGAGTGCCTGACTTATCTTTCACTTATCTTACCAGTCGAGCAGCGTCGTGTCCTGAACAGCAAGAGTAGTACGGAACTGCTCTGACTTCAGGTAGTCCCGCAGGGAGGCGTCAGGCTCCATGGGCTGGAAGGGACGAGCGAGGGGTTCAGGATGGTGGTGGTAGAGCAGGAGGATAGCGGTAGGAAGTTGTCACCTGTTCTTTGCTTCCGCTTCCAGCAATGTGGCAACTGTTTATCCCCTTTGGAAGTTCATTTCTCTGCTGGTGGCTAACTAAGAACAGTTGCTGCAGAGTCTAATGATGGACTGTCTGTTGGAGGGCCTGAGCCTGAAGAACATTTCACTGGGGAAGGCACAGCCCATGTTCCCGTCATTTTGGGTCCTCAACGCCCCAGGGCAGCCCTTGCCGGATGAGCTGCAGTTCGAGCTGGAAATGAAGTACAGCAGCAGCTGCCATAGGTGTGGAGCTGGTGTCCGGCAAGTCCGCCTCCCTGTCTGTGCGTCTTTTGCGGGTATTTCCAAACATGTCAAGCCTCGCACTGCATGTTTCCCTTGTTTCGTGAAGAATAGGACTCGCCTGATGCTGGGCCCCAGATCGCGGTCTACCAGGAACATTGCCGTGATCTACTGATAGACCAAGATCAACATCCTGGGAACCCCTGTGAATATTGCATTCAAGACTCATGCACATGACATTGTAGAAAGAAACAACACCTTGGGGGTTATTTATCAAGCTCCAAATTTATGTTAGCATTTGTTTCTACATACTATCCGCTCAAGCTTTTTAGACTTATTTAATATAACATTTTCCTGAAAATTTTCTCTGTGGGAAAAACTCTGATTTCCATGTTTTTTCAGATTTCTTGTCCAAAAAACTACGAATTTTCCGGGTTTTTCACCCAAAAGCTTGTGGAATTGCACGAAACCCAGCGGTCATCTAAAAATCAATGGGACTTCTTCAATTGAATTTTATGCTACCTCGGCAGGTTTGAGATACCTGATTTTAATATTCAGGCTTTTTCATCCTCAGGGTTTAATATCATTATTTTTATCCAATTATATTATATATTTTTAGAACTATTAAAACAGAGAATGTGTTTCTATCCCTATATGATATTCTGTATATTCCAACAATACTGTTGTCAATTAATTTATATATCTACCTGTTTATCAATTAGGGACGAAAATAATTTTGAAAATTAAGATTACTTAAAATCTGTTATTAGATATTCCCTTTTTAAAAAATATTAGGTGTAAGATGTACCCGTAGCTTTAATAATATAAATATTTTAATATAACGTTTTCATAGAAAACCATTTTTATAGGGCCACAAGCCAAGATCAATATTTCATGGCACTTCTTCAGTATCTCTCATATGGTCAAGCAGAGCAAGCTTCTAGCATAATAATACAGTAATAAAGCATTGTGATTTTCTTATTTATTTATTTTTGGTTTCATTACCTACAGAATAATGAAAGGCCACAGAGTGAAACGAGGCAATAATTAGCCTTGCTGATGTGTTCTTTTATAAATGACAGTAAAATTTGTAGTTGGAATTAGCTTGGGTTTTCAATTTAAGACCATGAATTATTGATTATATATGGAAAATGACCACCGAATGATTTGGATAAGAGGAGTCAGAGAAACAAAATTATACCTGTTAGCTATGTTTAAATTTAAAATCCATTATATTAGAGAAGAAATATTAATTATAGCAACTTAATGAGGCACAGTGCAGGTGGATTAGCATTCTAATGTATATTGTTGAACAGCTTTAGTTTACTAACTCTGAGCATGTACTGCCTATTATTTTCTAGTAAATTGGCACAACAAAAAATCAAGGTGCAGAAATGTTAAAGGAAAGAAGAAAAAAACATAATTAAAAATAGAGAAAGGGAACAATTACTTTTCTTTTAATAGCAATTACAAGTCTGTTTTCTGTTGTCGACTGAGGTTAAGGTATCCATCATGGTTGCCATGCATAGGAAGAGATTTATGTTGAGCACAAATGCTTGAACCACTTTTTTTTGCTAAGTGCACTTTGGTGTTTAGGATAAAATTTAAAGTGCGAAGGATAAAAAGGATTACAACATAATCTTAAATAATCCTGACTGTCATTTATACAGAAAGGGTTGTAATAACTAAACAGAGCTGTAGTAAGGCACAGTTGCTGTAATAGTCAGCAGCTGGAACTGTATAGAATGCTACTAGTGAAAGAAAATCGTATTAAAATTGCAGATAGGCTTGGAAAACCCTTTAACTTAGAATGTATTGCTTTGTACGGTCTGATTAAAAGAAAGGTTGAAAGCAATTTAGTTTAAACTCCCCCTCCACATAACAAGTAATAAGTCAACATGCCATTTGAAAGGTACAAATATGAACCAAATTTATAAACAAAGCAAAAAGAGGTCAAACTCCTAAAATAAGGCTTCTGAAGTGATTATATCTAAAGATCAAAAATGGGTACATCAGCTGCTGCATGCTGCAATTACTTAATTGTTTTCACTTTCAGGTAACATTTTTATTGATTTGATTGCAAAACATATATTAAGCCGAGAACATTTATAGTACAGAGTGAGTAACAGTATGGAAAAAAGGCAGTGAACAGTACATCAATAGAGAAATTAAAATAATTGAGTTTACTTGAATATCAATAATATTGTTTGGGGTTTGCTTGTTGTCATCACTGTTTACTATTGTCACCATTGTGGTTAAGACCTGATTTACTAATAGCCTGTTTTCCCCCTTTTGTTTACCTGGGACTCATTATGTAATATTATTGGGGACTATTGGTGCTTTGTGGAGATACAATATTTCAAATTTGTGTTCCACCTTTGTTTGTAAGTGCATTTCTTGCATTGTGTTTTTCACAGGAATAACATCAACAATAGTTAATAGGGGTGAGAGCCTCAAATTATACTTTGTATTTTGGCTTCTGCTAGTGAGGGTGGTAAGTAACTATGTATGTTCTATATATAGAGTCAAAGCTGCATATTCATTTTGCTGGCTTTGCTCATGTCTACACTAGCTGTTAATCAAGGTAATGGCCAATATAGGTGTTATTGCACAGCTGTTGAGTTTAATGCTGTGAAATAAAATAGCATTAGCAAAGCAAAAATGTATATCTAAATACAGCTTTATGAAACAATTAATTCTTTAAGTTAAGTTAAGTGTAAGTCAGTTTCTCATCTCACCAATGCAAAGACAATGCAAAATTTAGCTTTTATTTCCTAGCTGACCATTTTTGTGCTCAACTAATTTATTTATTATTTTATTTCTTTGTTATCCTTTATTTATATTGCGTTGACATATTTATATAGCACTTTGCAGAAATTATTCATAATTCACAGCAATCTTTGTTTGTGTGTCATTCAGACAGCACACTAGATTCAGTTTTACCAGAGTCAATTAACTTGCACATATGTATTTGAAGTGTTGGAGAAAACCACATACTTTTCACAGATGGAGACCAAGTCAGAAATGAACTCAAAGGCCACCATGCTACCCATATATTCTACAGTATATAGATATTTGGGGGGCATTTAAAACAAAGATAATTCTTCTCTGAATTTTTCATGTGCACACTAGTGATGAGCCAATTTTTCCACCAGGCAACAAAAATATTCGATGCAAGAAAAAAATGCCCATTGACATTAATGCATTTTGAATGGCAAATAACTTGAGAAACTGACTTTAAAGCATTTGGACAAAAATATGTCAAGACAAGAAAAATGCCAAGACAAACAGTATTTATTAACTAATGCAATTGGAGTAAGAAAAAAAGTTGTGTATGTAAAAAACTGATCGCACATCAAAAAAAATGTGTTTCATGAATTTTCACAAATTTTTTGTCAGTTTCTCAAATTTTTCAGCAAATCGAAATGGGACAGATTTGTCACTGGTGCATGCCCTTTTCCCACTGTTCACACCAGATATCTGTCCATCGGGAAGCATGATATTAGGATGAATTGGCTACAACCTGTTGTTAAGGCTAAAATAAGCAAAAATAAGCAAAAATAAACATGGGGAACTGAATGAGTCATTGAAGCATCCACAAAATTCCTTTATAGAAAATAACAATGATGAATATTTTCTGCATCCTGAAGCCTTAGCAAGTTGTGTTTCACCAACTTCTTGCATTCTGTCTCAGCTGTTCGCCCTTACTGAAGTCAGTGTTTTGACAGGTTGTAAGGGAAGATTCTTCTATTCTAGCTGACCTTATTGTACATACAGTATGGCCTCTGGTAGGGAAGTGCTCAAGGTTCTCCAACAGATGATCTTGGCATAATGAACTGATACCTCTCAGGGAGTTATCTGTTGCTTGCATGTCTGTTGAATGTAACACATCAAATTAACTGACATAAAAGAACATTCTAGGGTTTATATTTTATTCAATGAATAGGATTTTTTCAATATAAATCTAATTATAAATTAGCTTGCATAAAATAATCACAATAAAAAGCTTTTAAAATATAGATATCTTTAAATTTTCAGGGAGTTATTTATCAAAGTCTGAATTTATCTTATTATTGCTATTAAAAAAAGTCTGAATTGCAGATTTAATCTTATTTATTATAGAAAAAGCTTGCTTAAATTAAAAAATAAAAAAAAATGATTTTCCCACCGAAAGTCAGAGTTTTCTGTCAAACTCATAATTTTGGACCTAAAATTTAAAAATGGGATATTGCCTGAATCTCAGTGTGGGCCATGATATTGAAATGGGACCTTTGCCATTGACTTTTTTCAGCCTTGAGTATAAGAAATTCCAAAGAAATCTGATTTTTTTTTTGTCAAAAATATACACATCTTTCATGGTTTTTATATACAGAGTTTGATAAAGAACTACCGTAATTAGAAAGTAACCCCCCTTACTGTCACATATCTATAGTGTGTAAGATACATCACGTTAACCACGTAATTTGAACTGAGAATGGAAAGTCAAGCTTTCAAATGGGTACACAGGATTTCACCCAGAATTGCCCTGGAAACCAATCAGGTTTGCAGGTATCTTGACTGCATAACCAAGCAGAGCACCCTCAAAAACCTCTGGGTATATGAATGCTCCTTTGCAAGATTGCCCTAATGTATAGGTTTTTCAAAACTATGAAATCCTGCAGTGTCATTGTTCATATGCACAGGTCTGTGAATTTGAGATAAATATATGGCATATTGAATCTCAGAAGCTTTAGTACCTGCTTTCTCCTTCTCTGTTATTTCTCTCCACAATTCCCTGCTTTCTGATATTATGCAAAGGCACACACTCATTAGTCAAATAGGTAGACCTGCAAATGTGGCATAAACAGATTGCAGATTGAAGCGTAATATGCTTTGTTGGATTTGGTGATGACCTATGGAATACCAAAATATGATTGTTCAGATAAAATGGCAGGCTGTTATTCTGTAGCTAAGAGGGCTGAGTACCCTTTGTTGTACCCTTTGTTCAAATCATTGATATATGTTAACTTGACATAAAACTGTAGACATGGACTCTAGATTTGCAGGGCCACTGCAGGCAATGGTTGACCAGGTTACTGATTACATGGCCTCCTACCATAAAGACAGTGCTGCCCCATATACCCAACTAGTATTGAAGTCACCCACATAAAGAATTCTCAGAACCACTTAGAATATTTTTTTCTGCAAAAAGTCAATGTTTTGAATATCTAGCCAAAGACAACAAGTGTATAAAGTGCTACTAACATCTCACACATTTCTGACTGTCTGGCAAAAGTTGACCTAAAACATGAATCCACTACCATTAAGTGATATATTTTCAGTTATCTGCTGGTGCTGTTCTTCCTTTCTGTATTTTGCAGATGGCTTCATGAGTCAAGCTGCATTTTTAGAGGCACCGCTTCCTCTGCAAATATTAATACTCTAAAACAATGACACCAAAGACATCATCCACCACAAACCAAGTCATTAATTATGCATAGGAAAGAGTATATTTTCTATTTTGGTCGCTTAGACAGGAATTTATATTGCTAGTTTACAAACCTTCTGAACTGCAAAAAAAAAAACCAAAATGTTACTGAGTTCATCTGTATTGCACCTGCTCCAGTTCACATGCTCCATACAGCCACAGGATACCATCATAACGATATTATACAGGATGAATCTAGTAAGGGGAGGTGTGGAGCTATGCATGTACAGGCATGAGTTATTTGAATGACAAATTCATCAGCAGTTAAAAACCTAAGTAGCATCTATTAAAGTTAATAGGAGGTGTATATTTAAAATTATTGTTATACAAAGTTGCATTTTTAAAAATGGAGTGAATATTTTTATGTTTTTGTCCATCATGGTTTTTCTTCCCCATGAGTTATCACAAGTTTTTCTGATGCAATTAAATTTTTCAGAAATATTGTAACGGATTAAAAAATGTAATTGCAATAAAAAAATCTGTTGATTTTATTCAAAATATCTTTTCATGATTTTGTTTCGAAAAAAAAATCTGATATTCAAAAATTGCTCAGTCAAATTGGTCTCTTGCTGTCTTAATAAAAGAGCAGCAAACTTTGCAGCAAATTTTGTTATTATAATATATTATCTGCTCCGAAAACAAAATAACTTGCCCACAATATTTTTCTTTGGAAGTTAAGGAGCATTTTTATATGTGACCTATAAAACCAAAGTAGAAAAAGAGGACAATACCCATTGCTGGCTTTACGTGAGTAGAAATGCCTTCTGCAAAATTATTCAAATCATTTAGCTTTCAACCATGGACAGCAAAGCTTTAAAAATACCGCAGATGTTGTTTGTCCATCTGAAATAAAATTATTTATTTTTCAGCCACAGGCATGTTCTTTGTTTCAGAAACAGAGCACAACTGCAGTTAATGCTTAATGCGTATATGGAGCAATTTTGTCAAGGACAGCAGCAGTGAATATAATCAGAGCCAAATAAATATCAGGGCTGTCACTGCAAGATTAAAAGAGGATAGATTTTCTGCAAAATATACTTAACTTGCTGTATTGTAAATGTATTCATCGGGAGGAATACAATCTATGGCAGGTTTCAGCTGAAAAGAGAATGGACTGTACATGATATTTGCTAAAAACACACTGCTGCCATCTGGTGGAATGCACAAAAATAATTTAGGAGCATGACATCATAGAGTTTATGTATAAAACACCACTACATAATGTATTTAAAGCACATGATTTTTCTATATAAACATTGATTCAACTTTTTTTTGTGACTTTGAAATTACCCTTAATTTATACAGTGTGGCATCATGCACTTGCACAGAAAAGTGTTTCATTATTAATATAATTGCCTGCCCCAAAGGAGCACATTGTCTAGTATTAAAGCCAATTGTATATAATAGTGGGGAAGAATAGAGATAAAAACTAAATGTATCTGTTCATCTGTCTGCAAGGTTTGCCTGTGTGTTTGGATTCAAGAGCAAAGTGATGATAAAAGACACAAAATGGAAATTGTGCAGATAATAGAGTTGCTACCTTTGAGCTTGGCAAAAACCAAACAAGAAATGGGATGCTGACATTTGGGGCAAAACAGTGCCACATGGGAATCGAGGTCCAGGAATTTGGGGACTGTGCAAATTGATGGTGGGGCTGTGGCATCAGAGCAAAAGCAAATTGTTCAATGCAAAACCAAACAGTTGGCAACCCTAGTGAAGTACTATACTTGCACAAATGAGAGGTATTGGTCAGACTGTTTTGGCCATGGTCATCTATTTTGACTAATCTCCTTTAGTGCCAGTTGATTCCAGAGTTTGATTGGTGAAATCTCTTATTACTGGAAACTCAACACATGGGGCATATTTATCAAATTCACATGAAGGATTTGAAGTTCAATCAAATTTTCAAAAAGATTTGAATTTTCAAATTTTTTTGAAGACCACTTCAACCAGTGAATGATTCGAATAATTCAAATAAAAATCTATTTGAATATTCGACTATTCGACTGTTGAAGTACTTCCCTTTTAAATTTGTATTCAAATGCCTAGTTTGCCCGATCAAAGCTACTGAATTGGCCTTCATTATTTTTGATCGAATAAAAATAATCGATTGAATGGTTAAAATCGTTCGAGTCAAACGATTTTATCGATCGATCGAATATTTTCAATTCGATCATTCGACCAATCGAATTGCGGTCTCCAACTCTTCAAAAAGTGTCAAGCTATATCCTCGTCTTCCCCTGCTGTTGGCAGAGGTGGGACTAGGGTGTATTCAGTGGGCATCACAGGCGAAAAGTAAGTTACAAACATGTGCATGTCACTTCTGCTGACATTGTGCATGTGCTGATGCATGCGAAGATGACCTGTGCTGCCCTAGGCAGAATACATCCCTGTCTAAGTTCCAAATCACATTCACACACACTAGAAACCAATTAACTTGGTTGTAATGTATGTTATTGGAGTTTAAAAAAAAACTGCAGCAGAAATTTACAGAAGTACAAGAAGAACATACATGCTTTTTGTAGTGTGTACCCTGGATGCAATTTAATATAGGACCCGATGTATCTAATTACTGTGGCCTTTTTATTGACAACAGGTTCTGTTCTGCGAAAGCTGTTATGACTGGGCAATTGAATTTCTGCAAACAGACAAAACTAGCCAGTTTTGGAGTTGATAACCTCAAAAAGACTCAGTAATTAACACCCTGTATAATTCTGTAACTATCATGATTATTATAATTGTATCTTCTGTGTGAATTTTTAGATACAAAGTACTTATTATGCCTTTAAGAAATGCATTTTGTTGTGTTAGCCGAGTAATCTTCAGTTACATCCATGCAGTATATATACAATATATATATAGTTTATGTGCATAATTCTATTATGGACCATTTTCTTCTCTTCAAACAATTTGCAGATTATTTGATATGAGTCCAGTTGGTAAGGATGGCTTTCATTATGCAAATTTAGAACTGCAAATAAAATCCAACTCTGGTAGAAAGTATCTCAGATTAAGTCCAAACCACTTTATTCTCCCCCCCCCCTTTTTTATATTGTTGATTCTGTGCTCTGTGGTGCATACAATATTGCTCTATAACTCTAACATGCTTTTGACAGTGATTTTTCATCTCACTGGAAATAATCCATTTAGTGAAGGACAATATGTTTAATTTAGAAGGTAATTATGTCAGCTGAAACAATTCTTTAGCACACATTACCTGCGTATGATTTTGTTTTCCTTGGTCGCTGCTTCATTTAACTGTAAATGCTAACAGGTTAAGCAAATAGAGACACAATTAAATAGAAGTCATTTTTTTCACTTGTCATCTACTTTATTACTGAAAAAGAGTTAGCTCCATAGTAAATCATTTACACAGGGGAGTTTCTGCCATAAATCAAGGTGGATGTGTTGGTTGTGGTATCATAATGTGGTGCCTCAGATGACACTCCTACAAAAAATAAGAACCCACACTCTTTTGGAGGATATTGATCTTTATAAATTTGCCAAGACTGTCCCTGACTTTGCCAGATGAAAAAAAAAATGTTTCTTCATAAGAAGCAAGAGTTCAGCTTTTGAACTTAACCATCAAGCACACATTGTCCCTAATAAAGTCATGTCAGAACAATCATTTGGGTTCTGTTTTTCATAATGCTATGGGTATAAAAATTCAACTATGGTTCGTGTCCAATTTGGTTTTGCAGTGATCCATACTGCACCTTTATGACCAGAAAATGCAAATTACTTATCCAAGACAACTGAGTTAGCTTTTCTTCCCTTCAGTCCGAAACAAAAGATTTTCTAGTTGGGGAGGCAGTAGAAAAAGAATGCTTCCCCCTGAAAAAGTGAACCAGCTAAAGACATCTCTAAATAGCAAACATAAACTAAAAATGTAATTCTCATTTATTCACAGTAAAGAGCACTTTTTCCTGTAGTCATGAAAAAAAAGCATAAACAGAGGTAAACAACGTGTTTATTCAGTCTAATCCCACTGAAGCTTGTTAAATGTTGATATGTGCCACATTATTTTGAAACAGGTTGAAAAGTAAGCCAAGCATTTTATCTGCTGGTCCTCAAGCTTCTTAAACCTTTTAACTTTTGTCTTTCAAATCCTTTGATGACAACTGGGATCCTTTATTAGCTATGTTTGTGTATGAAAAGTTTAACATGTTACGTATCCTGCCAGTTTTGTATAATAATTATAATGATAACGTTGACAGTAATATTGCATTAGTCATTTTGCAGGTCATTTGTCTAAGCGAGGAGAGGTTTTTAAAGATGGTAATGCGTAAGAAGACAAAAAAAAAACAACAACAAAGCACAATATATTTTGTCTGTTTTTATCATATATAATTTCACCAAGGGTATTCTTTCTCTATCTGTGCCTGTAATTTTCTGCTCTTCTTCAGAAAACTCTTAATTAAATCCAGACAGTTGCAAAATATTTGGAATTTCATCAAAATTTCCAGTGAGTTGCTGGACATAAGAAGCAAATAGGATTACTGTATGTTTTTGTCAGGATATGTTTGTAAAACAAATGTTATAGTCCAATAGAAATTTTAATGCTCCATCATGTTCCATAGGGGAAATGGATTTTGGTTTACGCAAACAATGAAAGTGATGTGGCATATCTGGTTGATGTGACATTACTTAGAGTGAAGCCCCCTTTTAGTCTCCAATCATTGTTTGAATTGTTTGAACTTAGGTCACACTCCTAGACTACTCCTAGACTAGGCTCGTTTATGGTTGGGTACACTGCTATCCACCCAAAACCCAACCTGAACCTTTTTAAATTCTTGGAGACTTAAAATGACCAGTTGTTAGCAATGAAGAATATTTTGGGCAATGGACCAGATTCAATTTTATGACAAAATCTTATCTCCTAATTTAACTCCTGTTTTTCTCATAGGGCCATATGTAATTAATTGAGACAAACTTATCACCTATAACTGTATGACATGAAACTGAATTAGGATTCCTTATATTGAATCTCAACCTTGCATTTTCCCAAGATAAACCATAAATAATCAGTTCTGGTTTATTTTAATGTGGCTCAATGTAACACAATATGCAACATTTAAATTGGAGAGTAGAAGAGAACATCCCAAGGCTATACATAACCTGGGAATATAGGGATAGAGAACAACTCAAATCTTGTCCTAGTTACCATCATTCATTATATTATTCAGTCAATGACCAGTTGCCAAATAACTCACAAAGCATGGACAATAACTTGATTTTAACTTAAAGGGATACTGTCATGGGTAAAAATGTTTTCTTCAAAATGCATCAGTTAATAATAGAATTCTGCATTTCTCAAAAAAGCAAACTGATTTTTTTATATTTCATTTTGAAATCTAACATGGGGCTAGACATATTGTCAATTTCCCAGCTGCCCCAAGACATGTGATGTGCTGTGATACACTTCAGTCACTCTTTACTGCTGTACTGCAAGTTGGAGTGATATCACCCCCCCCAGCAGCCTAACAACAGAACAATGGGAAGGTAACCAGATAACAGCTCCCTAACACAAGATAACTGCTGCCTGGTAGATTTAAGAACAGCATTAAATAGTAAAAACCCATGTCCCACTGTGACTCATTCAGTTACATTGAGAAGGAAAAACAATAGCCTGCCAGAAAGCAGTTCCCTCCTAAAGTGCTGGCCCAAGTAACATGACCAGGGGCAGCTGGGAAATTGACAAAATGTCTAGCCCCATGTCAGATTTCAAAACTGAATACAAAAAATCTGTTTGCTCTTTTGAGAAATGTATTTCAGTCAGAAGTCTGTTGGAGTAGCACTATTAAAGGAACAGTTCAGTGTAAAAGTAAAAACTGGGTAAATAGATAGGCTGTGCAAAATGAAAAATGTTTCTAATAAAGTTAGTTAGCCAAAAATGTAATGTATAAAGGCTGGACTGACAGAACACTACTTACTGCTTATCAGCTCTCTAAGTCAGTCAGCGACTTGAAGGGGAGCCACATGGGACATAATTGTTCAGTGAGTTTGCAATTCATCCTCAGCATTCAGCTCAGATTCAAAAGCAAGATATGAACCATGTGTCCCACACTCAATTGTTTATTGGTTACTGCCTGGTTGCCAATCAATGGGAACCAAGAGAGCTGCAAAGCAGGAAGTAGTGTTCTGGCTATTATGTTAGACATCTAGTCACTCCAGACTTTATACATTACATTTTTGGCTAACTAAGTATATTAGAAACATTTTTTATTTTTTACCCAGTTTTTACTTTTATACTGAACAATTCCTTTAACTGACGCGCTTTGAAAAAACATGTTTTCCCATGACAGTATCCCTTTAAGTGTTTCCTGTAAATGGAGAATCTGGTAACCATTATCAGAGCAGATGTTCTTGTGTTCTATTTCCATCCTGCTTACCAACCCAAATGTATTAGGGGTTCTGGGTATCTTTAAGAACTATCCTTAGGGTATGTGTAAAATAGGCTGATGGATCTCATGAACGAGAGAAAGATGATGACATTCAGAATCTGGCGAATCCTCAGCCATTGTGGCAGGACGCTCATTTGAAGAGATCTGTATTTGCCAGGGTTTGCCTCAAAGAAAAACATTGCTGCAATATAAATCACTGTACAAAGAACATAAGGACTTCTCTCATTTTCCAGCAAATATACTAGTCATAACAGCTATGAAATCAAAGCTAATATGATATTCTTTTTAATTTGCAATTTATCACTGGCATATGCTAGCATCTGAGCCCCATGAATAAAGAAGACATATAAGGACATCTCAATGTTGACCCAAAAGGATAAACACAGCCAGAGGGCACACACTTTTTGCTCTGCATTTTATCAAGGAACGAATTTAACATATAAGAATTTGTTTGCCAGGAGACAGTGTGTAAAATATGAATTGCCAACTATAATAGCAGTGTAACTTAGGGTTTAAGGGGATAGCTAAGACATTAAGTTGTTGTTTTTTACGCTGTATTGCAAGCTGTAGGTTTGCTATAAACCAGAGAGATCCAGTAGGTCTTTTTTATCCAGACTGTGTGAAATTGAGATTAATAAATCGAAATATGCAGTGCTGTACTCAAAGAGTGTGCCATTCTAAGAAGACAAAAAGTAATATGTTTCCATACAATTCATATAGTGATGGGGGAAAATTCACCAGTGGTGATGGGGGAAAAGATTCTATGGCAAATTCGCGAGCTTCGCAAAAATTCGCAGAGCGGCTCGTTTCGCCACAGGTAAATTTTTCTGTCACGCGTCGAGTTTGACAAACGGAACATCACCAGCAGAAGCCAATCAGATTTGAGCCCTCCCACTGTCAATATAAGGAGATGTAGAGGCGGCCATTTGCATTTTTGGTAGGTTAGAGAGAGCAGGTTTGAGAAATGCTGCATCTGAGCTCATGGCCACCTTCCAGACTCAGGTGCAGAGGGGGTTCACTCCCCGCAAGCTTCAAGCAGGTAATATTGTTTGCCACAAAGGTTGAAACATGCTGGCCACCATCTGCCTAGGCCACCTGACCCACCTGCCTTGCTTTGCTTTTAAGAACTACCAAGGGTTGGGTGATATGCTGGAGAAGGTACATAGGATATGTGGCCAGTTTCGCAGGTCGCCCACCACCAGCACGTCTTTGTCACGGATACAGTGGCAGCATAATCGGCCACCCCACTGGCTCATCTGTGACCTGCTGAAGCGCTGGAATTCCACCCTGCACATCGTGGAGCGCCTCATGGAGCAGCGCTGGGTGGTCAGCAATTACCTGCTGGAGCACAGTGCCAGGGGTACTCAGGGGGCAGATTTAGGGTACTTCAGTCAAGAGCAGTGGCAGCAGATGAGGCAGCTCTGCCGAGTACTTGCCCCCTTTGAACAGGCCGCAAGCTTTGTTAGCAGGGACAATACGTGTGTTAGCGATGTCATACCCCTGGTTTTCCTCCTCAAGCGCACATTGGATGGCCTGCTAGAGGAGGGTGACGTGCCTGAGGAGGAGATTAGGCCCCGTAGGCAGGCAGATGGGGCTGGGAGGCAGGATGAGGAGGAGATGGTGCCCAATGAGGAGGATGAGGGAGAGGAGGACAGGGTGCCTGAGCAGCATGGGGAGCAGGGAACACACCACCCAACCACCCCAGCTATTGTCCATGGCTGGGAGGGTACAGAGCCTGGGCAGGTCAAGCCAGATGACCTGCTGCATCTGGAGGGCAGTCAAGAAGAGGTTGGTCGGGAGCACCTCTTTTACATGGCTACCCATATGCAGACTTGCCTCCGGAGCGATCCCCAGGTCTGTTCCATCAAAGACCAGGATGATTATTGGGTGGCCACTTTGCTTGACCCATGGTACAAGGTAAAGTTGGGGGAGTTCCTTGTACCCAACCAGAGAGAGAAGAAGGTGGGTCAATTGAGGAGGGCTCTGTGCTTAAAACTAGTGGAGGCCTTCCCCCAGTCTGACACATCTCAGGCCTCTGAGTATATGGAGTGACCTCAAGAGGTGTGTTGTGGAGGAAGTGCAAGAGCACCTGGAAGGTAGAGTTACTTTAAAAAGATAACATAAAATTCCATTTAGATAACAACTAAATGAGCTGTCAAATGGAGATTATCTGTTGCAAAAAACTCTCTTAAAGGGGTGGTTCACCTTTTCTAAGCCAATTCTAAGCAACTTTTCAATTGGTTTTCATTATTTATTATTTAAAGTTTTATAGTTATTTGTCTTTTTCTTCTGGTTGTTTGCAGCTTTCATATGGGTGTTGCCGCCCCCTTCTAAAAACAAATGCTCTGTAAGGCTACAAATGTATTGTTAGTGCTACTTTTTATTACTGATCCTTCAATTCAGGTCCTCTCCTATTCATATTTTAGTCTCTTATTCAAATCATTGCATGGTTGCTAGGGGAATTTGGGCCCCTAGTTACCAGATTGATTAAAATGCAAATTGAAGAGCTGCTGAATAAAAATCTCAATAACTCAAAAACCACAAATAATACAAAATGAAAACAAATTGCAAATTGTCTCAGAATGCCCTTCTCTACATCATACTAAAAGTTATCTCAAAGGTGAACAACCCCTTTAATGGTTTTGCCCACCCCATAATTGCCATCCTTATTGATTTCTTGTACTGTACAAATGCAAGTGTTGTATTACTCAAACTGAAATTATTTGATTGCCAGAAGAGTGGATCCAAGATCCTGATGGAGATGCAGAGGGACCAGCAAATGATGGTGATGCCAGAGAGGAGGAGGCAGCAGAAGCAGCGGCTGCACCTGAAAGTCCTCTAGCACCCCCACCCCCATTGCCATCAGGAGAGGAAGAGTTAGCAGCAGATGCTGCTATTCAAAATAAGTAGCAGCAGCACCACCACCACCACCACCAGTTATAGCACCTTGATCTCCTACCTGGCCAGGTGGAGCAAGTAGCCTTCCTTACAAGGGAGGTTATGGAGTTCAAGGAGCTGCGGGGACAACCCTCCTCCTCCCCCTCCTGCAATCTAATTTTTTGGTTGCACTTACTTTGCACATTTGTGCATTATTTTTTATTAAAGCTTGCAATAAAATGTGCACAGTTTAATTAAAATCTGTATACTTGGAGTTTATTTTTCATTTAACTACTACTCATATGGTCCTTGAAGTTGTAATATAACACAGTTACAACTACTGACTACTTACATTTAGACAAATATATGGTTCATTGGCAGAAATATATGTTTTATTGTTCTTAATGTGTTCAGATGAATTATTAATAGTTGCTCCTGTGTTAGTAAGCTATTAATAATAAAAAAAAAACTATAGATGGTACTTTTTAGTTCAACAGCAATATAGACTGAGAGTAGTAGTAGATACCATTACCACCAGTCAACCAGAGGTAATGTAAAAAAAAGTACAGATTTTTTTTAAGAAAAATGTGAGCACTTTTTTTCTTTTGAAATGTTGCACCTGAGGAAGAGGTTGGTCCCCAAAAGCTTGTGCTTTTCAATATTTCTGCAATAAATGCACTAAAGGCATCATCCAAGTGCTTCAGTGTGCTCCTTCCATAATTCAGAATTGCTATATTGTTGGGCTTGGAGGCGGCCCAGGATATGGATGCACCTGATAAAATGAAGTAAGTGGTGTGCGGCGAATGCTCAACTGTGATCTTCTCATTGACTGCAATGCTATTCAGCACATTCAGACACAAAGCAAAAGATGACATCTTTTTCAAATTTTTTTCACACTTTATATGCCAGTTTTATCACATTGCAATGTGCGTCAAAACAATGCTGTCTCGCGTCAAAAATTGCGCGCGTCAAAATTGACAAAACAGCACCGCGTCTTGTTTTGCGAATTATTCGGCGAAACGCCAAAGATTCGCCCATCACTATTCACCAGGTGTGAATTCTCAGGGAATTTCCGTGTTTCGCCGCTGGCTAATACATTTGCGAAAATGCACCAGCGCCAAAAACTGAGGAAACATATAGGAAAAGTCACTTGTGTAAAAACCATTGCACGTCAAAACTGTTTGGACGCATTTTTGCCATTTTACGAATGTTGTTTGGCAAATACGCCAGTTACCATTAATATCCATCAGTTAAAACAAATTTCAGTTTACACCTCAAAAACCAGATAAATTTGAGGTTTAATAAATGTACCCCATAATATTTAAACCACTCATTGCATAGACTAAATACAGGTACATACAGTCCTGTGCAGTAGAGAAGTAGAGATACTTCATAGAGGATATGAAAGAAACGTAACAAAAAGAAGAGAGTAAAGAGTTGAACTGGCCCACCAGTGCTGGTGGGCCTTGCCCAATAGACCAGAAAGAATGTGCATGGTGGGTGGGAGGCATTGGTAGTGGGGGGAGGGGTGATCATTGCAATCATTCGGGAGGGGTATATTTCAGTGCTCTAGAAGTCAGGTCCTCCAATGAGCCCATCAGTCTTTAGTCCAACACTGCTATAAGAACAACACAACAATTAGCAATCTCAGCTCCTCCTTGTACAGCATGGTACTATGTCAGTTTAAAAAAAAATTATGTGTTTTTATAGTTTTACACTTGTTTTCACTGGCTTTTACACTTGACTACAACATTTCAATAAATCATTACAAAACCCCACTGGAATATATGTATAGTATATAGTATAGTAGAACATAGTGACATTTTTTGGCAAGTTTGCTGTGAAAATGACACCCATTGACTCGAGTAGGTGAAAAAAATTGCCTGCATCAAAAAAATGTTGTTAACCACAGACTTTCATTTCAGTGAATTTTTACAATTTCCCAATTTTTCGGCTCAGATTTGCCCATCACTAATGACTCCTATACTTCGTCTTTATTAATATCCTTTTCTTTCTTACACCTTTTAAAATTAAAAACTGTTAAGCTTGTCTCAGTTGAAAGAAAGGTTCAGCAATCTGTCAGCATTCACCCCTAATAAAGTGAGGAAAATTCTAAGACTCTGGAGAGCTTACTCAAGAAGCTAACAGTATCTTTGCAGCAGAACATTTTCAGATGCTTTCCTGTGACAGCATTACTTCAACAGAAAATAGTTGGAGCGTACAGGCAAAAAAGACAGAGTAGTAGTAAGTCAGGCTAGCGTGAAATGATGGATCTGGACTATGACAAACAGAATTGGAAACCTCTTCCCAGAGGACCAACTAAAGTAGGTTTGCTGAAATGTATTTCTTGATTTCTTACTTTGCAACAGTGCTTTTTAGTGGTAGATTGACTAAGATGGAACATTATACATTTTACAAATCAAAGTCTGTGTAGCCTAAAAACTAAATAAAAAATTGTGGAAGTGTTTTGAAATTTAATTTATTGAAAGACATTTTGTATTCTCTGTTGTGAGGATTAAATATATACTTTCATAAACGTTGGTCCTTGGTGGACTAATATTTACCTTGAAAAGTTGTTGGATTGACAAGCTGTTTTTTTCTGCAGGTGGGTTGTTGCACAAAATCAAAATGCTTCTTTTTCTGCATTCTGGGGAGGAGGAGGTTTTTTCTTAGGGGAGGCAACCAGTAGAAGACATTCCATTGGAAAACATTTATTCTTTGCCACCTTTTTGTGTGCACTCCTTCCCCAGCAAATTAGCCAGGGAAGGAAAAGGTTATGAGGGGATGTTCAAAGCAGATGAAAAGCTGTAGGATGGGCATCTCTGACATATACAGATTCAATATAGTGAGAAAAAGTTATCTCATAATTTTATCACATGAAAACTTCTTGATGGGATTCAATTCTAGGAGAAAAATTTAGTTCCAGTTTTTTCAGTAGACATCAATGGAATTTTCATTTTCCTTTTTCATTTGATAAACTGAATCTTGCCCATGTATTTTTACACGATAAACCTTTTTCTTACTGAATTGAATCTTGCCCATAGTTTTGAAAAGGTATGTAAAGCACTCCATAGTTAAATACAAATGCACATGTGAATTACACCATAGCAGTTTTAAAAATGCAATCCTGCAAATATTGCATGCAATGTGTTGCCTAGATAAACCAATTTCAGTAGAATGAAGAATGAAGCTTTTAAGTTCATTATGCAAAAGCAATCCAAGTTATATCAGCATTTTCTGAGCAATATATTATGTAAAAAATCTTAACTCATCTTCAGTGTCTCCATGACATGAAAAAATTCTTTCCTTGTTTTATGTTTTTGATCTTACCCATCCCAACAGCCTACAATCTTCAGTTGCCTCTTGATATTCTTTCTCTTGTATAAAAGCTTATAATATATATATAT
>CM044447.1:62515145-62527769 GCA_024363595.1 Xenopus borealis
GGATCAGAAATCCCTACGCTTCAGGGTGGGCAAATACCACTTCCAGTTTTGGTGTCTATCTTTTGGTCTATCCACGACCCCAAGGGTATTCTTGAAGGTTCTGGTAACACTGGTGGCCACCCTTCGATGGCAGGGCATTCACCTGTTCCACTATCTGGACGATCTAATAAACCTGGCCTCAACAAGAGAGCAGGCTATTGCAAACAGAGACCTTTCGATAAAAATCCTGAAATCCCATGGTTGGATTCTGAATCTACAGAAGAGCCAACTGAAACCATTGCAGACCCTTCAATAATTGGCGGCTGACCTGGATTCCAGAAGGGGAGTAATTTCCCTTTCAACAGCAAGACAAGAAGCCCTCAGAGAATTAGTGAAATCCATACTTCCTGTCCCCGGATTTTCTGCTCAACAATGTCCAAAGGTCTTAGGAATGATGTCATCCACAATAGGTCTAGTCCCATGGGCCCATTGGAGGATGAGACAACTACAGTTCACCTTCCTTCAGCAATGGGATGGCCAAGACAAGAAACAGTGGATAGAGAGCTTCCCGATACTGAGATCTCATCTACAATGGTGGGTAGTCCCTCTGCATCTTTCTCAAGGGTCCAAGCTGTTCCCAGAAAAGTGGCTAATAATCTCCACAGACACATCAAAGAAAGGCTGGGGAGCTCAACTAGACTCCCAAGTAGCTCAAGGCGCTTGGCCTGGTCCTTCGTCAAAGATCTTCCAGAGTCAAACTTACTAGACTTCACAGCTGTTTATCTATCAGGAAAGATGAACAAAGCTGCAGATTTTCTAAGCAGATATGCTGTAGGGAAACACAACTGTAGTCTCAGTCAGAGGATCTTCAGGAGACTAGTACAGCTGTGGGGACAGCCAAGAACAGACTTGATGGCTACAGCCAACAACACCAAATGCCCTCTTTTTTTTCTCAAGGGAACCAAAACCAACAGCCTTAGGAGTGGATGCATTGACTCAGAGCTGGACTCACTGTTTACATTATATATTTCCTCCTCTTCCACTGATTCAGGCAGTGATATAGAAGATTAAACAGGACCGGGCAGAAGTGATATGCATTGCCCCAGCCTGGCCCCGAAGACCATGGTTCACAGACTTGATTCGACTGTCAATAGACCATCCCTGGAAACTTCCACCTTTGGAAGATCTTTGGAAGATCTGTTTGTCATGAGTGCTGGTCCATTCCCTTCGGTGACAAATCCCAGATGGCGCGCCATTACCTTCACATTGTTAGCAGAGGCACTAGCGCAAGGTCTGTTCCTTAACATTCCTGGGTGCTGTAATATTGCCATATTGACTGAATACTGGACTTTGACCCTTGCTTTGTTCTGGACTTTTGCCCTTTGCTGCCTGCCTCGTGAACTGTATTCAGGCCACATCTCCCGTTTAACCCTTGGCTACCACGATCTGGACCTTTTGCCTTGTATTTCCTCCTTGGTCAGGACATCTCCTCGTTGGGAGCCAATAGGCCCCCTGATATTATACACGGCCATTGACCCATCTTAGGAAGCTATGCCAGATGTCGGAAGAGCCCTCAGGGGGCTTGCATCTCACATGGAAGTGTATGAGACTCAGAAAGTTCGCATTGGGCAGGTACTTGATACACTTATTTCTCATATGCCTTCCTCTCCTTCGGCCATGGGGGAATCACCAGCTTGTGAACCACGCATCCCTCCTCCTCCTCGCTACAATGGGAACCTGCAAGCCTGCAGAGGGTTTGTTTCCTCATCCTGCAGATCACTCAGGGAAGTCTCAGTGCCAGTGAGTATGCTATTGACTTTAGAACTTTAATGGCAGAAACCTCTTGGAATGATGAGGCATACAAGGCTGTGTTCTACCCCATACCCCCCCTTTGAATTAATGGTGGTCCTGTGCTTTTAAAAAATGGGCGTTGGTTTGGGAATCGCTCTCTCTTAAAAGCCATATGTTGGCGGGGGAGGATATAGCCCTCAAATTGAAACCAAGGCTCAACACAATGATTACAGGTAATGCTACTATGCAAAGAAATAAAAGTCTTTAAAAATTATGAAAATAAGTTAGGGACCGCCATATGGGGTTTACCTTGACGTGGTATGGTGGCTTATCATTTTTATGATCATAACTTTGTACAAAATAATCCCTGTCTTTAAAAAATATGCACTGGCATTTATACTGATTTACTTATGAGACAGGGGCCCAGGGAGTGTGTTTTACAAGTAGCACTCCCACTATACTTAAATATACTTTAACCTAGCCTTTAGAGTGCTCCCACAATCCCCCTGTGTTTTGATATTGTGTTCTACCAAGGCCTGTCTCCAGTGGATACTCTTCTAAGAGAGCATCAAGCTGTCTCCTCTCTGGAGGAACCTATGCAGTTGGGAAAGGCACATCTCTCTGAGCAGGAAAAACTCTGGAGACGCTTCGCAGGTCTGTGTTTGTACTGTGGTGGTCAAGCTCATTTTGCCAAGTCCTGTCATGAGAAGCTGAGGAGTTCACCTCCTCAAAGTAAGCTTGGGGTGTCACTTGTGGGCGGCATTACACCAAAGCTCCAAGAAAACTCTCACCACTTTCGCCTTTCTTTACAGATTTGTGTGCCCACTAAGACTGTCCAAGTCTCAGTGTTCCTAGACTCTGGGGTGCAGGGAACTTCATGGACGCTGCTTTTGCCAAACAAATGGGTGTTCCGCTGTTTCCCATGCCTACTCCCTTGCAGGATTTTGCCATTGACGACAGATCCCTAACATCTGACAATATCTCCTTGATTATGGGGGAATAACCCTTGCAGATTGGGACATTGCACACTGAGAAATTGGCATTTCTAATCATTTCCTGTCCCTCCTCTCCAGTGGTGTTGGGATTACCATGGTTACGTCTGCATAATACCTCCATAGATTGGTCCTCCTGATTAGATCTTTCATTGGAATTCATTTTGCCAGGAGCATTGTCTACCCGCTACTTCTCTCCACCGGATTACTGACTCTTCGACAGATCTGCAGTTACTGCTGACAGTCTACAGGGAGTTCACCGATGCAAAAAGTCTGTAGAGTTCCTCTCCCCTCATCATCACTATGACTGCCCTGTCGATCTTCTTCCTGGAAGCATGCCACCTAGAGGTCGCACTTCTCTTTTCTGCTGAAACATCCGATATGAAAGACTATATCCAGGAAAATATCCAGCGGGGATTTATTTGTTCCGCTAACAGAGGCTGGCTTCTTCTTTGTGGAGAAGGATGGGGGCCTACGTCCCTGTATTGATTAGATTACATTTTCTCTAAACACTTAGTAAGTCATTGCCCTCAAGTGAAGGAAGTACTTTCTAGCTTTAGGGAAAATTTCCTTTTTGACAAGTTGGAGAAGTGCGTCTTTGAGGTACCTAAAGTCTCCTTCGTTGGATATGTTATTTTCTCCAAGGGATTTGAGATGGACCATGCCAATGTTTCGGCAATATAGAACTGGTCTCTCCCATGAAGTATCAAAGCTATTCAGAGATTTGTGGGGTTTGCAAACTATTATCAGCAGTTTATCATAGGATTCTCTTCCCATATTGCCCCCATCCTTGCTCTCATCCGTAAAGGTGGTAAACCTAATTCTTGGCCTCCTTTTGCTCTGGAAACCTTTCAGTCTCTGAAGGATGCTTTCACTTCTGCTTCAGTTCTCCGTCACCCTGATCTACAACTACCTTTCTTCATTGAAGTTGATGCTTCCGAAGTCAGAGCGGGAGATATAACTTCCCAAAAACACCCAGCAGATGGGAATGTACACCCTTGTACATGCTTCTCAAAGAAATCCTCTCCTGCAGAGCAGAATTATGATGTTGGGGACCATTACTCTTGGTGGTTAAATTAGCTCTCGAAGAAGAAGAAGCTTTGATCCCAGTCACTATCTATACTGACCATAAAAACCTAGAATTTATACAAACTCTCAAGAGAATGAATCCCTGACAGGCTAGGTGGGCTCTCTTCTTTTGCCATTTCAACTTTGTCTTGACCTTCCATCCTGGTATCGGAAAGCGGATGCTTTATCCCGCAGCTTCAGTCCAGTAGATTGTCTCCCTGAAAGACAAGATCCTATTATTCTTCCTGCCAGAATTATTGCTTCCGTTTTTCCTAAATTTGCTGAGCAAATCCTGTCTGGTCAGTACTCCACTCCTACTGATACACCATTTGGGATTGTGTTCATTCTCTCAGAGCTTTACCTGCCCATCTTGCAACAGACCAATCGTTCTAAGCAGGCTGGACATCCTGGTCCAGAAAAGACTCTAGAGCTTTTGTGATGCCTAGTCTGGTGGACGACAATCCGCAAATATGTCAAAGACTTTGTCGCTGCTTGTACTATTTGTGCCACTTCCAAGGCTAGCCATTCTCATCCCAGCGGTCTGTTACAGCCTCTATCCATTCCCTCTCATACATGGACTCACCTAGCAGTGGACTTTATTGTAGAACTACCACCCTTAAAAGGGAACACACTGATCTGGGTAGTCATTGAACGCTTCAGCAAGATGGTACACGTCATCCCTCTGCAAAAACTTCCCTCTGCAGTGGATCTGTCCCAGCTATTCATCCAATTTATTTTTCGACTGCATGGTTTCCCGGCTGAGATAGTCTCTGACCGGGCATCAGTCTTCAGTTCTCCTCTGCCTACCATCCCCAAACAAATGGAGCAGTAAATCAAGCACTAGAACAATTCCTATGGAATCATGTTCCCTTCTGTCAAGATGATTGGTCTGATCTCCTCCCAAGGGCAGAATTCGCTCATAACAATGCATGTCACACATCCACTGGCAGATTTATGGCCATTTACAGAAAACATCCTCAGTTCTTCCCTCAAGACTTCCTCTTGTCAGATGTTCCCACCACAGATGATCACGCAGCCCAAATGTCTGCTATTTGGGCAGTGAACAAAGCAAATTTGGAGGAGTGCTCTGTACAAAGTTGGAGACAAAGCGTGATTGTCCACTAGGAACATTCATTTAAAGGTTCCTTCTCCCAAGTTGGGTCCAAGGTTTGTCCGGCATTTTTCAATTTCTGAGATAGTTAATCCTGTGGCAGTCCGACTATCTCTTACCCCTGAGATGCGTATTCCTATTGTATTTTATGTTTCCCTGATTACACCAGAAATTTCCAATCACTTCTCTTCAGATCAGCCTCCTCCTTCATCTATCCCTGTGGACAGTCAACAAGAATACGAAGTGGAAAAGATATTAGATTCTAGATTTCCAGGGGTTCTCTCCAGTTCCTTATTAAGTTGAAGATCCTAAAGAATACTCTTGGGAGAAACACTCTGATCTACATGCCCCTGACTGGTAAGGGAATTCCACAATCAATTTCCCCAGAAACAAGGCTTGGTGGTTCAGTGCCCCCCCCACATGGGGGTGCTGTCACGAGCGCAAGTCAGTGTATCTATTCCCTTCAGCAATGAATCCAAGATGGCGGCACCCATTGCCTTCACATGGTCAGCGTAGGCACCAGCGTAGCGACGCCGGCAATATGATGTCACATCTACCGGTACCAAATTAAAGAAAATGGTTGTTTTATGTCCCTTGTTGCTGGGCAAAAGCCCATGTAACCATTTGTAATTATCTAAATACTGTTTTCATTGATCCTTAGGGTGATGACCATTTTCTGCCTCACTGTAACATAGTGTTTTGAAGTGGTGGTCCTTTCTTTTTGGTCTACACCAGTTGACCTACAGTAAGTGGGTTTTTAATTGAGCCTGAGATCAGAAATGCACCAGAAGTTTTAAGCCCTAAAGGTACAACCCCTTTAGAGAAGTTGGGGAGCAGGGACCACATAAACAAGCTTACAGGATAACAACTGTTATAGCACTCACTAGAGAGAGTGAATCAGTGAAATATCAAGAACAGCTTGGTACTCCACCGAGGAGGATAAAAAGGAGTAGCTCTTCTCCAGTCTCTGTTTGCCATAAATGAAGAGATCACAGTATTATGGCTATTTTCTATCCCTCGTCCATATCTACTGTATGGGATCAGACCATATGACATCCTAGAAGGTGAAACCGTCAACTCTCAAAGCTGTTTTTACCTGGGTGCCATATGTGCTGTACTAACACCTGTGACTGTACCTGCATTTATTCATATACCTCATGTTCTGTGAGTATGTGGCATCTTCTTTTCTGTTATTTTAGATTCTGCCAGTGTTGAGGTGTAAATCAAAAATACCCGCATGTGTTTAATTCTACATAGAGAAGGCCCGATCCTGATGTAAGAGGGTTTAATGTAACCCATGCTCTACCCTACTAGTTGGTTTTAGCTTCTCTAAGCCATAATAGGGTTACAATGCAATGGTTTATTTTTTACACAGAAATATAAACAGAGATTAAATTACATTTTTGGCTTGAAGCAGAACTATAGAACTAAAACCTTTTTCATAGTTTAAAGACTTACACATGGGTATTTTTTTTTTTAGTGTTTGACTTGCATTTGTATGTATGTATATTTTTATTTGTATAGTGCTCTTTGAGGGCAAAGCACTGTACAGCAACAATAAATTAGTAGTAACAAACAAGGGTTCACTGCATTAAAAAGTAACAATAAGTATATTATAAGAAATACAACTCACATAAATATAAAATATAATTACACAGTGTCAAGGTGACAAAAGGCTGGAGGACCCTACACCGTGGGGCTTACAGTCTAAATGGGAGGGTAACTTATGGAAACAATTTGGAGGGGTATTAAAGTGCTGTAATTAACAGTGGGTGACACTGTCATATAAGTGCCAGTTTCCAGTTCAAGTGTTATCCAGGTGCTCCCAGAGGTAGTCTTTAAGTTTTGTTTTAAAAACATTGAAGGAGGATTCTCTCCAGAGAGATTCAGGAATGGCATTCCAAATACAAGGAGCCACAAGAGAGAAGGTTATGGCCAGGAACATATAGAGAAACAAGAGATAAGATTTAGTTAGGTGCAAAGGAATGAATGGCTTTTAAGGTTATGAGGAGGAGTTTATAAGTTATTCTTTGTTTTATAGGAAACCATTATAATGACTTTAATAGGGGAGGGGCCTGTACTCTTTTGGATAAGAGAGGATAATTCTGGTAGCAGAATTTAATAAAGACTGTAGAGGGGAGAGTTAGGGAGGCCAGCTAGTAGAAGGTTACAGTAGTCTAGATTCGGGATAGGATGAGAGCATGCATAGCACCTTGGCTGTAGCAGGTGAAAGGAAGAGATGGATTTTGGCAATATTATTTAAGATAGTGTGCTGAGTTGACTAGGTTAATGAGCATGCCATCAATAGAGATAGTAAAAAGGGAAGTAGAACCAGGCTTAGGTGGAAAGATGATTAGTTCAGTTTTTGTTAGGTTGAGCTTGAGGTGGCGCTGGTTCATCCAGTTGGCGATTGCTAGGAGGCAGTTAGAGATTTGAGCCTCTGTTTCAGCTGTTAATGAAGGGGTGGATAATTATATTTGGGTACCATCAGCATAAAGATGATGATTAAAGCCAAATGATCAAATGAGATCTCCCCAAGACAGAGTGTATAGGGAGAACAACAACGGACCAAGTACAGAGCCTTGTGGCACCCCTACATTAAGTGGAACTGGAGATGAGGTTTTGTCTTAGCATAAGAGACAATTAGGTTAGAAAAGTAAGAAGAAAGCCAAGATGCAGCCTGGTTACGAATGCCAAGCGAATACAGAATACAGGAGAGAGTGGTCAACTGTGTGAAATACAGATGATAGGATAAGGATGGAGAGGTGACCTTTGACTTTGGCAACCTGAAGATCATTTGTAACTTTGCACAAGGAAGTCTCAGTAGAGTGACTAGGCCAGAAACCAGATTGCAGAAGGTCCAAAAGATCATGGCTGTGTAGAAAGTTAGTAAAACAGGACATTAGACGCGCAGCTTTGCTCGCAACTAAATACAACACCTATATTGATTCCATTGATTTAGAGTTGCCATTCATTGCATTGTTTTAGGCAAAAGAGAGTTACATAGTTGGAACTCACAAAAAGCACTTAAAAAAACCTCATATAAACCTAACATGTCCGACTTTATGTGCTTAGTATGCATTTGTAAATGCATTTAAGATTTTAGATTTAGGTTAAAGTGAGCCTGTCCATGCCATAAATAGGATTTGTAGCAACAATTGAAGAAAACATTAAAAACAAATTACTTTTTAATATTGCTAAAAAGTAGCACTAAAATTGTAACAGCATCATGTGATTGTGGAATATAAAAGTAAGAGCATCTTGGTGCTGTACCTGTGGGAACAAAAGTGGTTGTATATTTCTATGTGTTTCATGCCACTTTAGAACCAACAAGTGTTAAAAGAAACACCTGTGTTTGACAAATGCATCCTTTTTAATTACCTTGCCTTTTAATATTAAACAGCCTCTTACATGTTTGGTTTGATTATTCCCTTTAGTGTTGCTTCATTATATTTTTTTTGTTAAACATCTGGAAATCAATAAAGAGAAAACTTTTTTACTAAGTGTTCTCTTGCCAAGAAGTATGCCCTGCATTCTGAACGATAAACTTTTTTTTCTTTCTTAATAGTTTATGTTCTTGCCAATCTCTGCACAGCTCTGCGAAGTAAAATATTTGGCAGTGAATCTATATTAACAGATGGAACAAGAAATTAACACGTTTTTGCTTCGCTAATTCACAGTTCTTTTAGTACGCTAATTCTAAATCACCTGTTCTGACTTTGACAAGCTACAGACACCTGTTTGGGGTAATATTCCACAGCTAATTATTACATGAGAATTTTACTTTCCAACAGAAGGTTTTCTGTGTGAAATTGCTAGAGTTAACAAATTAGTAATACCAAATTCGTACAATATGTGCATTGCAGTTGTTAAATCATTGAAGTTAACATTCTCTGAAAGAAATGATCAGTAGTATTATATATTAATTTCAGCTTTTATAAAACAAAGCCTATTTATAGCTTGTGTTCATAAACTTTACATCATAAATACTTAAGTCATTTCATATTACCATAAATTTTGCTTTATAATACAATACAGACCAATAAATTGGAGTTTAGATTTATTGGACCAAAAAGGGCATAAACTGTTAGAATATGTAGTATGTATGTATGTATGTATGTATGTATGTATGGATGTAGATATAGTAAGTTTTATATTTCCAGCTGGGTGCAGTGCTAAAAATGTATGCAATAGATATATAATATTGACAAAGGAGTGGTCAAAATGTTCTAATAGGTACATCACAGTTATTATAAACATGCAAAAGAATCACAGTGTGACAGCCATCCAAAGACACAAGGAAGAGTGCCCCTGGCTTTTTGAGCTAACGGTACTGAAAGGTACATAAGTGTTTACTCTTTTTGATAAGAACCCAAGATTTGTGGATGCCTACTTATTTATTAAAAGATCTGGATATAAAAAGCATGAATAAGTATTACATTTGTAGTTTAGAGTAATACATTAAAAACACAATTTTTACCACAAAAATTTTGATTTCTGGAAACAAAGTAAATACAGATGTTAGTAGTAGTTCAGAGTGTGGGATACAAGAGTGTGGGATACATTGGACTTTAATCACAAAATGATTCAGTTGAATGCAAGCAGTTTAGGAGTGTAAATGTTGACTGTGTTCCTTAAGAGTTTGGTAGAGATATGTTAATGGCCAGTGAAATGAACAGAAAGCTCACTTACAAATGTAGTACAATGTGCAACGAACAACATTTAGAGACAGACAAATGGCAATGAAGTTTCACTCCAAATGCATGTTACAGATGAAGCCACTTTGGATTGTGTGTTTGACACAAAATAACTAAACTCAGACTTCACACTTTTCTCATTTAACACAGAAAATTGTGTCACAGCATTGTGAACAATGGTGCTTTGGTATGCTAATGAAAAGGTTAAATGCATTATTAAAGGAACAGTAACATCAAAAAATGAAATTGTTTTAAAGTAATAAAAATATAAAGCAGTATTGCCCTGCACTGGTAAAACTGCAGTGTTTGCTTCAGAAGCACTTCTACTGTTTATATAAATAAGCTGTTGTGTAGCCATGGAAGCAGCCATTCAAAGGAGAAAAGGCTCAAGTTACACAGCAGATAGCATATAAGCTCTGTAGAACATAATGTTATCTGTTATTCATTACCCATCCTGTGCCATGCAGTCGTTTTTCAATTTCTGCCATTGCTACTTAGCAGCTTGTTTATATGAACTATAGTAGTGTTTCTGAAGCAAACAGATAAGATTTAACAGTGCAGGGCAACCCTACATGATATTATCTTTACTTTAAAACACTTAAATTTTTTGGTGTTACTGTTCCTTTAAAGAAAACTTTAGATAACACAGTTTCTTCAATTAGCCCTGAGCCGTGATGCATTTAACACACAAATCCAAGTGGCTGCATGTGTATTTTGGGGATGTCATGCACAAGTTGGACCAAGCATCCTTTTCTCTGCATGTGTGTTCCTGCTGTTGTGTGGGGTTTACAACTGTATACATGTTGATGTACACTCAATTTTGCACATACTGTAATGCTTTGTAAAATCACTTGCATTTGTAAAGGAGCTCTAAGGAGCAGAGGATACTTTACTAATAAAATATTTCAAAATAAACTAAAATCTTGGCAAAACATTAACAACGGGGACAAATTAAAGAAATGCAAACATAGCTATCTCCCTGTATTTATGATTTTCTGAACTACAGCTTGTATGTAGACCTCAAATTTGCAAGGTTATCACAGGGTAGCTGAAGTCTTTAGAAAATTAGGTTTAATCATTATAATAGGATGCATTTCTTTAGCATAAGTTAAGGGACCCATTTACTAACAATCAAATTTTGCTATTTTTTTAAAAAAGCCCTAAAGATTCAAGAAGTATGAAGCGTAAAAAACACAAAAACCTCTAATATAAAACCTTGCCAGGTAAAAGTTATCGAGGTCCTATAGAAGTCAGTGAGAGTTGAGCTGATTCTATTGACAATTTTGAATCAATTTGGGCTTTCAAATTTTTTTCTCTAGGATTGTCTGGAATGCTCATATTTTTAGCGCATTGCCCAGTGTTATTTTATGTTTGTACTTTTAGGTTTTTTATTTAGATCTTTTAATAAATGTGTTGAATTTGTAGTTTTAGGAAGTGAGATTAGTTGTTGTTTCAAAAACCTCTAAAATCATTAAAATCTTACCTATAATAAGTATGCCTCCAGGTCTTACAATCCCTACCAAGAGAGGTGATGATGAGTGATTCATAGATGGAATGTGAATCTGTCTAACGTGAAAGGTTATAAAAACATAACCTTGTAAATTCATTGGTAGTAAGTCCCCCACATTTTCTAGTTGCCATTTGCGATCATCAAGGATGTTGTTTTTACTTTCTAGAAGACAATGGGTAGAGTGCATGCTTGGAACTTACCAATATAATCTTTTATTTATATAGTGCAAAAATATTATACATGGCACTATGCATGGATTTTTATCATTCACATCCCTCTCTATTGAAGTTAAAAGACTAGTAACATAAAAAATAATAATTTGTCTATAATGAAAAAAAAATACCAAAACATATTTCACTTTAAAATTGCAAAGTCTTTATTAAGACATAAATCACCAATACTCTGCTTGTGGTCCTCTTCAGAAACAGCAATGAAGTGGTCCATTGTGCAATGCTCAATTTCTTCTTATAGGAGATAGCCAGGGTGGAGAAATCAAGCGCTGCACAATGGATCGTCACCCTGTAGCCTTTTCTGAAGAGGAGCACAAACAGACTTTTGGTAAGTTATTTAAAAATAAAGACTTTGCCATTTTATAGTTAAATATGACAATGTTTTTTTTTCGTTATACATAAGACCTCTACCACATAAACACACAGTACATTTAGGACTATTGAACCTGTCTGTATGGTTTGGGAGGAAAGCAGTGTACCTAGAAAAAAAGTAAATTCAGGAAAAAAAGATCTTTGCAGACAGTGTCCTTTTTGGAAACAAATTCAAGACTCTGGCACTGCAAAGTAAAAGAGTGTAACCACTTTGCCACCATGATATAAGTTGCCCTTAGTATAGTCTGCACATGGTGAAGCAATTTTTAACTATATATTTATGTATTTTTTTCAACTTTTCTCTGGATATTGATCCCCAAAAATATTTTGCTTCCTTTTTATTCCTCTCCTTCCTACTTCTAAGGTTCTATACATAATATGAACTTTATAATATGTGGATTAAAAATATTGACACTGTCAACAATTTACAAATGCAACTTCAGATGAATCATTTTCCTTTTCCTAAATGAGTGTTGTACATCTTCCCACAACTGTGTACTGCCCGAGGTGCATGTCTTCCTATAATGTTAGAGAAAAAGGCCTCTTGTAAACATTTTAAAGTAGCAGGGAATTATGTCTTCATTTATATCTCTGAGAACAATTATAGTGGAACACCACTTATCGTAAATAGTAACTGTCAGATTTGTGTTTTGTCAGAGCTGATAAATATAGCCCTACTGACATTCTGATGAATCCTCTGCAATCTTTACTAAATCGAAATGCTTGGATTACAATTTGGAATAGGTTTGACTTTTATTTTGCTTTTAGACACTTTTCTTGAAAATGTGCTCACAAGTAACCAATGACTGTAAATATCAAAAACCATCATATTCACATTATTATTGTTGTTAAAATAATAATTATTTTTATATAT
>CM044447.1:62529801-62557652 GCA_024363595.1 Xenopus borealis
ATACATACATACTTGGGGAGATATAATAAAAGCCTTTACAATAACATATGATCAATGTTTGTTGGGTTCTGAACCAACAAAAATATGTAACATCTTATTAACATTTGGGAAAAAAAACATTGCACATGTTTTACATCAATACACGGTGTATGCAAAGAATTTTGCACCAAAAACATTTTTATGCATGTTGCAAGCAGTGGTTTTCCCAAAGTTGGGGCACCATTACTCAAGGCTATTAAAGAATTCCAGTGGGAATTAAATAAATAAATAAATAAATAAGAACGTATTTCTTCAAGACGGCTCTATGGAAAATAGAAATCCTATATTTTAGAGCTTTTGGGATAATGGGTTTCTGGGTAATGATACATCCTATACCGTAACTGAATACTACTTCGTTGCAAAATTTGTGGATCATATACATTAACTGAATACTATTTAATTGAAAAATGTGTATTCTTGTTCTCATATTTTTCATAAATGGCTTTTGTTACAAAAATATTTTGATTGATTTCAAAATTAAAATTTCCAGTATAAATACATTGTTGTCAGATACAAGGATCTATACAGTAATCTGTTGTGTGTGTTGTGCCATTTATGGCGAGTTCCAGCATTGCCCCCTGCCCCTTTCCCTACGTCTCCTCCAGCCTGTTTCTCAAACATACTTCCTCTTTGTGTAAAGTGCCAAAACTCCTGCTCTTCTATTTTCAAGTGCTCCAGAAAAAAACTAAAGTTGCTGGTCAGCATGCCACCCATAAAATCTTGTCACCCTAGGTTGAGCCTTTGTGGCCTTCCCATAGATCCAAGCTTAATGATGTGATAGAAATTACCAAGTCACAGATATCAATCAGTTCTGCAGTTAAACAGGTGAGAAAATTGTGTCCATGTCCATTGGTTTGTACAAAAATGTTAAATTACATTGTTATCATACTGTATACTGCTCTGGAAGATAAATGAATAAGATATATGTTTTGCTTGTCATAAGAAATCATTAAACTCACCCTTATTTAAACTGTTATAATTTACATTTAAGGTTAAAACCATATTATGGTTTACTGTGTAATTCTAAATGATCTTAACAATCCATAAAATACTACTTCATGCAGAGCTTATGAAATTATCATTTAATATATGCTGCAATCTAAAATGCTTACTTTTGATTTATGGAATCTTTAATTCACCTATATCTATGTAGTGCCAACATGTTTATGCAGTGCTTTACATAATTCACTCCAGTCACTGCCACAGTAGAGTCAAGTCATATTCATATTTACACACCATATCATGGTCAGTTTCATGATGAGCCAATTTAATTACCTGTAGTATGAGAGTGCATGTGATCAGATCTGAATTGAACTCAAATCCTCAGCACTACAAGAATCCATTGTGCTGTCATAACACTTGGACTGTATCAACCAAAAACACATAGCTATTTTCCTGTGTACATTACTTCTGATAACCTTACAGAGTTTCCTTCACAAATTTTTTGGAGTCAAGAACCAACATTGTAATACTTTATATGTTACAGGATTATAAAGCTGTCTTCCTGCTGTGTTTAGTCAATGGTTAAATATATCATTCCATAATGTCAACTTGCTGCCAGTATTTTATTTAAAAAAAATATAGTTTACACAATAGTACTGCATATGCCTTAAATTGTAGTGTGATATAAAATTACTTGCTGGGAGCAATTTCACAGTGCATGCATCAATATGAATTGGATTCTTGTTCTTGTTACAACTTTAGAGAGGACTCTATTTTGTACTTTCACAGGCCAATGCTGTTGCCTGTCAAAATGCTCTACAGTAATAAGACAGTTGCCTTGTCTGGGTCCTTTTTTTAAATAAAGAGTTTGAACCCAACTGCTTTGATTTTTCCATATTTGAATTTAAAATAAATTAGAGAAATATTTTACTTCAAACAGAATAAAATGCATGGCAACAAGACAGACGCTATTATGTTATGAAAGGCCACAAGAGTAAACTATTGCAGAATGGAATTTCTGGTTTAGATCGTCAAAGACTATATTATTTTGTATGTGGGATTAACTATAGAAAGGAAAAAAGGAATATAAAAGGAATACGGATATTCAAACACATAATACTGTTACATAGTTACATATTTAAATCAGGTTGAAAAAAGAAAAAGTTAATCAAGTTCAATATACTAACTATAGAGTTTAGCATCACAATAGCCTTTGATATTATGTCTGTCCAAGAAATCAAGAAATCATCCAAGCCACTCTTTAACAGAATCAGCCATCACATCACCCAGCAGTGCATTCAACAACCTCACTGTCCTCACTGTGAAGAACCACCTATGTTGCTTCAAATGAAATCTGTTTCTTCTAGTCTAAAGTGGTGGCCTCTAGTACGGTGATCCTCTTTATGGGTATAAAGGTCCCCTTGTCTATAATGTCTTCTAATGTACTTGTTAAGTGTAATCATGTCCCCTTGCAAGCAACTTTTTTCAAAGAAAACAACCCCAACCTTGACAGTCTACCCTCATAATTTAAGTCTTCCGTCCCTCTAACCAGTTTAGTTGCATGTCTGTTATTATATCTGTTAATGGAGGTGTGCAGGGTGTGTGTGTGGAGGAGCTGCACAGGGGAGCTGCCCTGGATTGTTGCACCTTCAGAGACCTGGGGGCCTAATAAACATTTGGAAACTTTTGCTGGTCTTGGGGGTACTGAAGGCTTAAACTGCTGAAGTAAGCTATTTTGTTTGTTACTGGACTTTATGTTGCTGAATGAAGCTGTTTTCTTTCTATTGATATTAGATTGCAGCTGGAAGCCTTTTTGTTTTCAAAATAAATTGACTGTTTTTCTTTTCACCTTGGAGTGGCCTGCATTTACGTATGCTAAAAATCCCTGTGATCCAACTGGTGCTCAAATGCAGGCAGGCACTACCAAAGAAATGTATAAGAAAACTGATATTTAAAGAGTAACCTATTTTTTCTAAAGAAGGAGGAACTGTTGCAGCAAATGTCTCGGGGCTATAGTTCAGCTTCAGCAGAGCATGGTTGTGGAGCAGCAGGCTATAGAGGCCCAGTAAAAGAACCTGGAGGCCCAGCTATCTGCTATGGTGTCTCAAGAGCACTCTACAGATGCTCAGTTATTGGCGTTGTGAGAATCTGTAAATTTACAGGTGACTGCCTTACAAGAGGCTACACATAGCCACGTCTGTTGCCGTTGCCCAGGGGAACCTGGTAACCACCAGGGCAAGTAATTTTCTCTAAAAGTTGAGTCTAATGGATGATGTAGAGACCTTTCTCACCACATTAGAGAGGACTGCAGAGCGAGAAGGGTGTCCCTGAGATAAATGGGCTGGCATAATAGCTCCATTTCTGTCTGGTGATCCACAGAAGGCATATTATAATCTTAACCTAGATGACACCATGAATTATGATTGGCTAAAGGCAGAGATCCTGGCCCGCCTAGGGGTAACCACTGCAGTCAGAGCTCAGAGGGTACACAGGTGGAAATATCAAACCAAACTACCACCTAGGTCACAAATACACAACCTTAGCCATTTGTTTACCAAGTGGCTGCAATCCGAGGATCTGAATGGACCCCAGATTGTGGAGTGGGTTCTACAATACCTTCCTGTTGACTAGCAGTGTTGGGTGAGTCATGGGGACTCCAAAACCACAGATCAGCTGGTTGAGATGGTTGAAAGATACACGGCTACCGAGGAACTACCTGTTCCCACCGGTCAGTGACCGTTCACCATCTCATGTCTGGAGAAATCTATGCCAGTCAGGAAAAGTTATCTGCAGAGTCCTAGGCTACCTGCAGATACCTCTTCACCCTGGAAGGGGGGGAACATGCAATGTTGGAGGTGTCAAGCCTGGGGCCACACTACAGCACAGTGCCCATTGTAGGAGGAGTCCATGGAGTCTGGGGCTCTCCAGCAAATGCCCACAATGTTTACACTGCATGCCTGGACTGGCATTTCAAGTGTACTATTTACATCAATGAGGTTCCAGTCAAGGCTCTCCTGGATTCGGGGGGCATGGTGACCATGGTACTGGACAGTGTTATTGGCGAATTTGAACCAGTGTCCAAGTCACTCTGGGTAATTTCCATCCATGGAGATACCCAGGGGCAAATTCACTAACTTCTGAAAATTCACTAGCGTTAGCTTCGCTAGCATTCGCCGCACTCCACCAGGCGAATTTTCGCAAGCGCTACGCAAATTCACTAAAGTGCGAATTTACACTCAGGTCGGCAAACAGTAGCGTAGTTGCGCTAGTGTTACTTTGCTAGGCAGAGCGCAGTTACGCTAGCAAAGCCTAATTTGCATACGGCGGGAACTTTAACTTATAATAGAAGTGTATGTTACAGCCACAACATTCCACTACACAAGCCCAGGAAACCTTTAATAAATTAAATAAAATTGTCCTATTGCCCACAACCTGTATGGTTGTGTTGCCATATGGTAGGAAATGTAGGGGGGAAGGAGGGTAACCCCCCCCCCCCAAAGAATATCGATCTTTTTCAGACTATCACCCTCCAATGTTAAAACACATCAGCGTTCTTTTGGGACTTAGAAAAAAAAAATTTCAACCTCCTATCTATTGTATTGAACTTTGCCTGGTCTGACTAGGCGAAGTAATGTCTAACTTAAGTGCTAACGTTCAGAAAAATGTTCATCTTAGTGAATTTGCGAATTTACGATCCTTCGTCAGTGCGCAACTTTGCCTGGCGTAAGGGTCCAAAGTTGCACAAGTCTATCTACTTCACTAGTGTAAATTCGCTGTCAAAATGTAGAAAGAAAAATAATTTCCCCTTTGATTGCTGTCGATGTTAATCCAAGATGGCTAATAGTGCCCCGATCCTATATATATATACTTGATAATGTAAAGTGCTTGTGCCTTAGCTAAAATTCAATTAATTTTAACACTACAGTGAATTATAATAATATCGAGGTGCCTAGTGCTATATACTGTTTAAATACAAGGTGCAAATAGAGTTAATTGCTTCAACAATTAAAAGATAAATTAAGTGCCTGATAATAAATATCATGTATTGAATAATTGTATGAATTGTTGGTGTCCGTTAAATCCGTGAAACAAATTGAATTGTATGTTCCAGAAAGAGGTAAGAGTGAAATGAGAAAAATTAGAGAGGTGGAGAAGTTCCGTTAAGGCTATCTTGATCTTTACTATCTACGGAACCCCACGTAGTTGGAGAAGTCAGCAGACACAAGGACTGTGGTCTCTGTGATTAACTATTTCTATACTGGTAATTAGTGATGGGCGAATTTATTCGCCAGAGGCGAATTCGCGGCGAATTCGTGCGATTCGCCGATGGCGAATAAATTCGCGAAACGCCAGTGAAAATTCGCCCAAAAAAATTTGCCGAAAAAAACGAGTCGTGCGTCGTTTTTGACGCGGCGCGACGAAAACGATGCAACGCGCGTCGTAAGCGATGTGACGCAACGAAAACGACGGGACACAACGAAAATGACGCAACACGCGTCAGAAACGCGACTCGTTTCGCAAATTTTTTCGCCAATTAGCAAATTTTTCGGCGAAGCGAAACGGGGGAGATTCGCCCATCACTACTGGTAATCAGACTATCTATTCTAAAAAACCACAAATCCAAGTGCGCTTAGTAAGGAGAAAAGATAAGAGGAGAAGGCACCGTCACAATCAATTTCTAAAAGGAACCGATAGAATCTCTTTTAAAATTCATTAAAAAGGTATAAGCCGTTGCTAAAAAGTAAGTTGTGCCGACGCGCGTTTCGCTATGAGCTTTTTCAAAGGCAGGTGTAAATTCGCCAGAGCCAGTGTTAGTGAATTTCAGAAGTTACGAATTTACGTCACGCTGGCGAATTAGCGCTAGCATTAGACGCTTTGCGCGTTAGTGAATTTGACCCCCAGTCTTACCCGCTAGTCACAGTGACCATCACTGTTGCCAGTGAATCAGTGGTGCATGAGGTGGCAGTGGTGAGTTAACTGCTACACCCCATTATTGTGGGGCATGAATTTCCAAAGTTTTGAGAATTATGGGACAGTATGGAGAAGAAAACCACTGACTTGAGGGTGGATATGGTACCCAAAACCCAAGGGGTGTTATTTTATAATGCATGAATATAAAAATTATATTGTGTCACAGCCCCAAACTCTGGAAAAGGGTAATAAGATAATTGAGGATCCTCTGAGCTGTCCTCTGAGGTGGGGAGGGTGTTCTTCCCATTACAGGTAATGCTTGGGGAGGATGGTGAGGATGATTCATTAAGCCCCGTATCTCCTGATCTAGATGAGTCAAGGGGAGTCTTTAGCACTGCCCAGATGCAGAATCCTACCTTAGTCAATGCCCTAAAACAAGTGATGGTGATAAATGGGGGCGTAGAAGACCGAAGCAAGAATTACTGTGCATCTTTTACATTCTCAGCTTTGCGTAGGTGTTATTCATTTATGTCTGTCCGCAAAACCTATTTGGCTAAGCTAAAATATTCAAACTTTCATTCTGAAAAAAAAGCATTGATTTTTGTGGTTTTGGTAGCTTTTAGTGATTTTATGCCATTTCATTTTTTGTTTGTTACTTAATTTTTCCCATGGAAATTTTGTTTGCGTTATGTTTAGCATAGCTTTGAAGTTTGGTAGTTTGCAGTAGAAAGACATATTTACGTGTTTTAGATTTGTCAGAATGTGTACTTTTGGCAAATATATGGTTTTCTATGGTCTCCATACTGTTAGGGGGTCTTCAGGCACATAATACACATACCAGGTGTTTATATTGTAGTAGCCAGAGTGTCAGCCATGAAAATTCATATGCCCTATTTGGTTTTGGGAGTCTCTGTATCTCTTGTTAAATCTATACATTCTGGGCAGTAACTTGTTTAGTAGACCCCTGACATTCATACTTAAGACGCTTTATACTGATAATGATATATGGACCATATGATGCTGGAAAGTTGAAGCTTTGAGGCAACTTTCAGGTATTTCACCAAACTTGTCGGTTTTGGTGAAATACCTTAAAGTCTTGCTACTCAGTAGTTTGGAGCAAAAAGTCATGGGTACCCATTTTAGATTATGTAGAATATGTAATTTCCAAAAATATGAGCACCTGCTCATTTTTTATTTAAATGAAAATTGACCTATTCTATCAAAATAGGTCCATTTTTGAAAAAGCCCGTTAAAATACTTTGAGGGTCCAATTTCGAAGTTTTTTTACTTCCAAAATTCAACCCTTAGTAAATCTGCTCCCAAGTGAAAACAAAAAATCCTGTCTTAAACAAGGATGTCTATGCTTAATTCAGCACCAAACAGAAAGTGTTCTCCTGTGTGTTGATTTTTCATCTAATAAAGTTACCCACATGACGTATGTGCTAACTTTATTTTGGGGCCTCTAAATGCTAGATACTTTGGTAAACATAGGAATCATATTTAGGGTGCTATTTCTAGGTATGTAATGATACATGGGAGATGTGATGCTGTAAAGTTTAAGCTTTGAGGCAATTTTCAGTTGTTTCACCAAAACCAACAAATTTGGGAAAGGCTTGTTGCTCAGTAGTTTGGAGCAGAAAGGCATGAGTGCCAATTTAGATAGATTGAGTAGAATGTGTACTTTTTCAGTAGTTCAAGTAAAGTCCTGGACAATTTTGATGCACTAAGTTCATATCAGAGTCTTTAAATGCCAGACACTTTGGTAAACTTATGCACAATGGGCATCAATCTGTACAGTGGACCCCTGGCAATCATATTCAGGGTGTTTTTTCTTGGTACGTAATACAGTGTGGGATATGCTGAGCAGCAAATAAAACCTTTAAAATAATTTTTCTGAATTTTGGTAAATTTTTATAAAAAATGCTACGTTCAGACAAGTTTTGTCCTTTGGTAGTTAGGTGTAGAGAGACATACTGTAGCTCCCCATTTTCAAATCAGCAGAATGTGTACTTTTCAAAAATATTATTGTTTTCTGGGGTAAACCTACTGTTTCGGGATTTTTTGGCCGTTTTCTGCATTCGTGCTTTCACAGTTTGGTAATATACTGCAGGGAGTTTGTGCTGTTCAGAAGTCCTAAATCTATCTCAAACTAGACCCATCTGGTATTGGCACATTTGAGATACTGTATATAAGGCTTTCCAAATTATTTGGATTTTCTGGTATAAATGAACACTTTTCTGGTATAAATTCATATTTTATGAAAAATAGGAATATTTTATTTTTTTTGTATTTAGTGCTATAAATCTTTTTGCAGAGGTGGAAATACATGAAAACTCAGACAGATTTAGAAAACTCAGGTTCTCCCAAAATAAACAATGTATAGTTTTCCTAGGTAAACTAAGGTCTCCCCTCAGAAAATGCCCCTAAAATGAGAAAGCACAAAATATTTCAAAAATGCATAGCATTTCTTGTAACCAAAATGTCAAATTCTGTTGGCCTTTAAAGGGATAAATCCCCAGTTGCACTAATTTCATAATCTCTAATTCTGCATCACCATATGGTCCATGTAACTACCTATACCCAATGTGTTGTAATTATATTGAATTTACTGAAAGAAAAAAAATATTTGGACATTCTTTCTTTTGCTTTATTGCTGCTTTATCACAGTTTGTATAGATTACATAGAAATTCTAAATAACTTGTTACCTACATTTTTCAAACCAAGATTTCTAAAATGGTTCCTTTTTCGCAAGCCACCCAATACATGATTAAGTAAAAATGTCAAACATAATTAGTTCAGTGATGTAGCTACCAATTTTTTGTTCAACTGCACAGTATGTTGATGCGAATTGGAGCAGATCCAGATATCTTCACTATTATTTAGTTCTTAAAACCTAGGGTAGATATTTAAACTCCCAACCCCTATATCTTCTCTGCAGGTGCATCAGATGTACACTTTTTGTCCTAGTCTAGAAACTCCATCAAATGTGCTATGTATAATTAAATAAGAAAGTGTTTTTTAGCATTCTAAATTACAACTTATCATGTTATTCACATAATACAGTAGAAAGACATAGTGAGGTGTGAACCACTCACAGTTCCTTGTGTCTTTTAATTTTGTTTTGTTTCTTTTATTAGAAATGTGTTTCCAAGTCTGATAGATTAGGTGTTACGAATAGAGTCCCAAACCCAGAATTAACTCCAAGGTCCTTCTGCCTATAACAGCCACCTTTGGCTTCGGGATGAGCCCTCCGCTACTCGGGTGCTGTCAGGTCTTAGTTATGAGAGAACCAGGAAGAGAGTTCTGGGCAGGCAAGGGAACCGAACACTGTATTGGAATGGAGAAAGAAGAAGTGTGATCAGGAAACAGGCCAGGAATGGTGATACAGATCCATGATACAAGAGAATTGTCGGGATCACAGGCAGGACTGGACTGAGAATCAAAATAGGCCCTGGCATTTCAGGTACACAGAGGCCCAATCAGCTCATTATTTTAAATTAAATATTTTAATTTATCAAAATTTTGTAGAAATCGGAGCACCCTAATTTCTCAAAATCCTTTTGCAGGTCTTTCAATAGGGTAACGTTAACCTGTATTTTCCGATTCTCAAAATAAAACTGCTTGCTGTACAGGTGAATGTAAATCAAACTAATATTCATAGGACTAGATTGAAATGAAAAAGAAGGCATTTTGAAGTTACTGAACAATGCAAATCTTAGGACGTGTATACTATTTTTACAAATTACTTTAATACATAAAAATATGTAAGTATAAACTTCTTCCTTTCAAAATGATCCTCTCATGATAAAATAAATGGTGATAATATAGATTTTTTTTATAAGGACATCCTATGGTAAGAGATGACCTTTTTAATAATAGTATTATTAAACTATTTATTAGATGAATTATCAAGTACTCTGTTTATCAATACACATTTTAAACATTAATTTTCTAGCACTCTGGATGATATTTGTGCACTGTTATTCTCATGCTCAGGCTGCTATAGTTAGCATAAAAATCTGAATTATGGGATTTATAACATGAATGATTTAAGAGACAGGATTTATAATATGATTTGTTTCCAAATATGCTCCTTTAATTCACTGTTACCAGTAAATAGAAGTGCTTTGTGACATCATAGTTATCCAAACGATAGGTTTGCCATCCTCAGGTACTCTTAGTGGCAGATTTATCAAATTCACATGAATGATTCGAAATTCGATCGAATTTTCAAAAATATCCTAATTCAAATTTTTGAATATTTTTGAAGACCACCGCAACCATCGAATTTTGAAAATTCATTTGAATCGAATGATTAAAATAATCTGAATAAAATTCTATTTGAATATTTGAATATTCGTCAGGCGAATTATTTGCCCTTTAAATTTTTATGCGGCTGCCTAGTTCAACAGATTAAACCTACCAAATTGCTATTAAACCCTATGGGAAGCTTTTTTTGATCGAATGGTTAAAACTGTTCGAATCGATTTAATCTTTCAATCCAATTTGTTTTTATTCGATCATTCGAATATTCGAATTGCAGTAAAATCTTTCGAATTTGATATTCGAATTTGAAGGATTTAAATTTGACCACAATTTGATTGGTTGAATTCAAGGGTAATTTCACCCTCGAATTTGACCAATAGTAAATCTGCCCCTTAGAGGTAATTTTTGGTGGTTTAAAAGGTTTTTAAAACTACAATTAATTTGCTTGATTTCTGTGACATTTTTTTCTGCCTATTATATACACAGTTTAATATAAGTCTGATAAAGGAAGTTACAGAGAGAATTTTTGTAATTTTGCTACACTGTATGAGCTAAGGTTAATTTATTTCATCTATTTACCATGTACTGTGGCAGATCTCTGCTATTCCTCTTCTTTCTTTCTCGTCTCTTCTTGCTTTGCTATTGAATCTGTAATAGTAAAACTAAAAACTGTAAAATAAAAAAAGAGTGCATATAGTGATGAATGAAATACTTTTACTCATATTGTATGTAAAATTTCAACTACACCTCTTTATTAAGAAAAAAAATAAAAACATAAAATAATATATATGCAATATGGCCCTCACAGATTTAATATGACTGTAAATAATAATAATAACAATATTAATAATAATATAATTAAAATAATAAAATCCCCAAAACATATCTTAAAATGCTAATGGAGGACTTCTGTTATAGTTTTCTATCAAAATCTAATAATTATATTAAACACAATCTACATATTCAGCCTCAAACATAGCTTGGTCTTTTGTTGGATCAAAACTGGTTAAACACTATGACATTCACCACAGAGAAATAATCTTGGAAAATCAGATAGAGAAGGAATAGTAAAAAGATGGATATACTGAAGTGTTACACAATGCCTAAGGCTAAGAAGTAATGAGAATTGTTTTCTTCCGCAGGGAGTTTTGATTTCCTTTTTTGAAAAAAAAAAGGCATGTATATTGTCTTAATAAATTCTAAAAAGTGTAATTTAGCTGTGAAAGAAGAACAAAGAACACAGCATCCTTTTGATAATGGTGCTGGTTAAGGTTGATCATTTGGATTTCAAATATGTAAACAAAAATGTGTCTTACTTTGTTTTTAGGTGACAAAGTTAAGTGTTTGCAATCTATATTTCATAATTTTTATTTATTAAAATATTACGATTGATTCATACTAGTGATGGGTGAATTTGTCCCATTTTGCTTTGCTGATCGATTTGCAAATTTACCACGAAATGTTCTAAAAAATGCCAAAAAATGTACAAAATGCATAGAAGTCAATGGGTGTCAAAATAATTTTGAAGAGCGTCAATTTCAGTGCCTGCAACAATTTTTATATGCACGCCTATTTTGTCCAAATGTATTAAAGTCAATGGATGTCTGAATAATTTTGAATTTGCAATTATTCTGATGCACACCCAAATTTTTTTAATTTTTCTCATCCAGATAATTCTACCATTACAAATCCTGCTAAAATAATCACCTTGGTTTTCCTTAATAATGAAAAGTGATGAACGAATTTCTCCCGTTTTGCCCAAAAATAGAGAAATCAGACGTTTTCACAAAAAATCGTAAAAAAAGGACATTTCCACAAAAAAATTGTGAAAATCAGACATTTCAAGCAAAATCATGAAAATGTGAAATTGACACCTGCATACATCTGACACTGGCATTAAAGTCAATGGACGCACGTCCATTCGCGGTTGAATTTATTCTCCGGTGGCAAAAAGCGAAAACTTGCTGTGAATTTGTGCCATGCAAATTTATTAGCCCATCACTAATAGTGTACTCACCAACCTCAAAGAGTTAAAGCTCATTTTGCAGTATAATGCATCTCAACAGGGACTGACATTTCTGTATAATCTTGGTGAATACAATGTAGGCAAAGTAAAACATTCAATATCTATGAGGCATCCATAATGGTAAAACATAGTGATGGGCGAATTTATTCGCGATTCGCCGCTGGCAAATAAATTCAGGAAACGCGAGAGCGAAAAAAATTAGCAAAAAAATAACGAGTGGCGCCTCGTTTTTGATGCGACGTGATGGAAAAGATGCGACGCGCATTGAAAACGATGCGGCGCAACGAAAACAACGCGGCGTGACGAAAACAATGCGACGCGCGTCTAAAACGACGTGTCGAAGTTGACGCGCATCAAAAACGTGCCGTGACTCGTTTTGCAAATCTTTTCGCCAATTCGCGAATTTCGCTGGAAATTCGAGAATCTTTCGAAACTGGGTAGATTCGCCCATCACTAGTAAAACACAGTTAAATAATTTGTATGTATCTAATAAAATTTAATAACCAGGATTGTGTAAAAAAAGAACATCATTGTGCTCATGCAATTTGCCTCTATATGCACGTTGCATTTTGCATGGTGCAGTGGGTAAATTGTTGTACTTCAATGTCTGATTTATTAGGTGCAACACACAAAACGAGCTCTGATAGTAAACCTACATAGCAGTGTGTACTCACACAAGTAGCTAATGGAATAGTATTTGAATGGGGCAATGTATCTATTTTTGCCTTTTGAATAGTGATGGGCGACTTTATTCACCAGGGGCGAATTCGCGCGATTCGCCACTGGCGAATAAATTCGCGAAAACGTCAGGAAAAATTCGCCGTAAAAAATTCGCCGCCAAAAACGAGTCGAAAACGACGCGCGACTCGTTTCGCGAATTGGCAAAAAATTCGCGAATTTCTCTGGAAATTCGCAAATTTTTCGGCGAAGCGAAACGCGCCATTTCGCCCATCACTACTTTTGAACATGTGCTAAATTTAGTAAATGAGCCCTGCTGTGTCAATGATATTAACACCGGGCAATGAGTCACGATAGACAATTAAAACATGTTTCTGTTGTGTTAAGGTGAGCGAATAGATTCATGTCTTAAAATCCACAATTTTAAATGCAACTGTTGTAAGTTGTAAATCAAATCAAATTATGCTTCTGAGAAAAGTAGAAAGGAAAGCTGAAAGTTATGCAAAATATTGACTAAAAATATCCAACTGAAATTAAGATGGCAACTAAATTCTAGCCCATAGTCTACCTATGTTTTAATTATTGTGGTGTTGATATCTTATGCTACAACAATTATCCAATCCCTTCTTGAAAGTATCTAATTTATTTGCCCACGCAAGGTAACCTGGCAGTGCACAGTTTTACCAATTGACATAATCTGTTCTGTTTGATAAAGGTAGAATTTCTTTTTATCTCATCTGTAGACTAAACCAGTGTTCTTAGATATAACCTATAGTATATATAACATATAGTAAATAATAATATATACCATTTGAACTATGAATAATCTATATTATATATAAAATACCCATGAAGTCTAATCTATTGGTGACAGGTTAGGAAGCAAAGAGAAAGGCTCCTTGTTTTTAACATGTTAAACCCTGTCCCACCAAAAGGCTGCAGGTAAAGAGAACTAGTCCAGGTATAAGTACAGGTTTGAGGTTCAAATAGACAATAGATGGCACTTGAACTTTCATAGATCTGAAGATCTCATGTATATCCTAAAGCTGGCCATAGACGTAAAGATTTTTGAAAGATCCAATAGTTATCGTGAGACCACGATTGTCTCAAAACGATCGTTTAAATGCCTGATGTGTCCATCAACTAAAAAGACCATTTCAGGCGATATTGCCAGCAAAACTGAAGGATCGCAGCCTGCTTTGCCCTGCAAACATAGGTAGATTGCGTGGGGACCGATAAAGATTTTCTAACCTGGCCGATCAATCATCAGACCAATGTCGGACGAAAAATCATAAGACGAACGATCGTTTGTATCCCACTAACTGCAGGATAATTTGACAGATTGGTCGGACTTCCCTAAGATCGGTTGTTCGGCAGGGAAATATCGTTGCGTCTATGGGGAGCTTTATGCTAGAAAAGAGATAAATATTGACAGTATGTCAAAGCAGGTGTAAATCACTGCAGTTCATGAATGTATACTCAGGATACAGGCAGCTGAATACTGAAATAACTTGTAATGGGGCATCCCATGGCTGGTGAACTCCTGTCAGGAAATAAAACACAGTGGTGCATTATTGTGGCAGATTTGACAGGGATGACAAAGATACAGACTTGAGCACTGGAAGTTGACTCTCTAATACAAAAGAAACACTAATAAAACATCTCACACACATCTATCACACAATCACACAAGTGTTCAGTGGCAGTTGTGTGTGTACATGCACTAGCATAACCATTTCCATTCCCCCTTGCATCTCTGTAGTGTACAGCACTACAATTCAGAAACTTCTCCCATTCTGCTTTACTGCAGTATCCGTAGCTTACCACTAACCTATAACTGAGCCCTTCAGTCAGTAACAGGTGCACAATCACCTGGGGTTCTACCCCATAACACTAATTCCTCATCTGGCCACAGATTGGCCTTGCTGACTAATTCTGCTGCCTCTCAAGCTAGAATGAATTCTCCATGCTTTAACTAGGGGCAGATTTACTAAGGGTCAAATTTGAGGGATAAAAAAACCCTCAAATTTGACCATGGGAATAGTGTGGGAAAGAAAATATGGGTTATGAAGGGTTTTACCGCTATTCAATTGGTCGAACGATCGAATAGCGAAAATTCGATCGAACAATAAAATTTTATCCATTCGATCAAGTTTTTTTTATTCCATCTGAAATTTAAAGGGGAAGTTATTCGACTGACGAATATTCGAATATTTGAATAGGGCAATAGGACAACTTTATTTAATTAATTAAAGGTTTCCTTGGCTTGTGTAGTGGAATGTAGTGGCTGTAACATATACTTCTATTCTAAGTTAAAGTTCCCGCTGTATGCAAATTAGGCTTCGCTAGCATAACATCGCTCTGCCTAGCTAAGTAACACTAGCGCAACTACGCTACAGTGCTCCGACCTTCTATATTCTAAGTCAAAGTATTTCAATTCGATGGTCGAATTTCTAAGTATTTTCCACTTCAAAATTCGACCTTTAGTAAATCAGCCCCTAAAATTCCTGTGACAAAGAGTAATGTAATTCAAAATCTAGGCAAATGCAATATCATGTATATGAAATAGGAAACATGACCCTTAAAGCCTATTTCATAAGCTGCTACTGCATACTGTGCATTTACTTTGTTTCATCCTCAGTTTCCAAGACTGCCATATTTTATTTACAGTGGTAAAATAAAAACCTCTATAAATGATAAATAAAACACACGCATAATAAAATGGCTTGCAAATCAAAGCTATGAAGTGTGGAACAGTTATGTGTGTTCATTGAGTGTCCGAAGAGGCAAATTCCACTGGGCTGCTATGATCTCTTCATTTTGCTGGAGGGCAAAACAGCCTTTGGGAGAAGTCATTTCTTTGGTTTATTTATCATAGGATGTGATGTATAAATCAAGGGTTTCTTTTGGACTCTACGTTTAATGCATTTTTATCACTGATAATATATTTATCTCATGCTCTCACCTCTGTTAATATACTCCAAAAAGGTTAAGTGACCAATAATCAATTATTATTGGGAAGCAATCAATTGCTTATTTCCATAATTGTGCACATCTAAACACTGTGCACAAGGAAAAGAAACAAAGCTGCACTCCGAGCATTGCCTTGTTAGCAGTAATTTGTTAACACAGGCTCTAAAAAAAGCTCCCGCAGCTGGTGTAACAAATGTGTTTTTAGCATTCAGGCCATCAACGTGATTCGTCGATAAATGTATAGAATCAGCTTCTTGCTAAAAACTACAATTACAGGTGATATACAGATTGAAATCACAGGGCTGGTTTGTCGAAGAAAATTGTCCTAATGATGGGTTTTCGGATCGGGGATACAAGCTCTTTTCTTTCAGTGTGACGGGGAGTGAAGGCAGCTGCACCTGCCTCTGTGCTGTATTCTGCCGCACTTAATGATATCTGATGATATCATTAGGCAAAGTGTTCATAAACAGATGTTGAGCCTGTGCCTAAATGCTGTCAGATGAGCGGTTGCTGGCCTGAAACAGTATTATTTATATAGAACATTTATGTTTGTTATGTTAATAACCCCACTATTAGCTCTCTAGATGTTGCGATAGGAATGTAAATGCAGTTAATATGAGTATCAGCCTCTTTACTTTGTGTGCCATAGTTGAGCATAACTTTTGTCGAGAAACAAAGATTACCCTCCCCAACACCAACCACCCATTTTCCCTCAGCCAATGTGTTTCAACTCCATATTTTTGGTATAACTGGAATTTTCAGAGGGCCTTTTGTTTTTAATATGTGCCACTTGACAGAATGTGGCAACTGTCACAGTGGATGAGTTGGTGGTGCCAGTCAATATTCTAAATCAATACACAAAGAGTTTGAACTGTATATGTGTATAGAAGACGACATGTTATGTTTTAGTTCCATACACTATATGCAATAGGTCACTCAAGCCAGAAGGCCCCTTGTTTTCAGAATACATTTATTGTTTGGGGAACTCTAAGACAAAGTAGACAATAATAAACACTTTTTTCCCTTTTTTATAACATATTTTGTAGTATAAAACATGTCTTGCATGTAGCTGTGACAAAAAAAAACATGTTTACAGAAAATGTTGATTTTAGTAGATGATGGATAATGAAAGACAACAGAGAATGGATAACTGTAAGGTAAAATTCTAAGTAAATGTTGTCTGAAATGCAGAAAGCCAAAGTTTTATCAGACAGCCATATGTACATATATCATATGGTAACATATATATATATATATATATATATATATATATATCCTCCTTTATATTACTTAAGACTTCCTTAGTGTTGTTTCTTAGACTGTGTAAAAAGATTAGAACACTGGTTCATGGAAGACGGAAGGAAGGGCAATTACTGGTCTCTACAGTAACAGTACAGTTACAATCTGTGTTGCTTTAATATTTTGTTGTGATTAATTGCAAGGGGGAACAATGTCTGGAGGTCTGTTTACTAACATTCAAATTTCTATTTTTTTTTAATTCTAAAAGTTTGTGAATTATAAATGGTTAAAAACAGGAAAAAAAAAACAACAGACCCGGATTTCTCAATATTATATGATTATTATGGACACTTATCCACAAATGCCAGAAACACATCAGAAGAAATGGGAAACAGAACTATCTTTCACAACAGACCAGATAGACTGGAACTCGGCATTTATTTTGCTCGCCAATACTACGCAATCTGTCAGATTATTAGAAACCAGTATTAAAATAATGTATAGATGGTATATGGTTCCTACTAAATTGCATACAATATATCCTAAAACTGCTTCAAATATGTGTTGGAGACAATGTGGAAATATTGGATCATTCTCACATATTTGGTGGGATTGTCCGAAAATACAATCTTTTTGGTACTCTATATGTGATATTCTTAAAAGAATTTTGGACATGGAAATAAGATTCTCACCACAAATGGTTCTTCTTAACTTAGAAATGGACTTAATTCCTTGGAAAAAGAAAATTCTGGTTGTTCATATCTTAACAATAGTTAGACTACTCATTGCTAGAAACTGGAAATCACCCAACCCTCCGAATATGAAAGAATTTTTTACTTTAATGAATGAAACAGCCACTTTTGAATACTTTATTGCAAAAAACAAACATTTATTACACAAATACAACGATAAATGGCAACCTTGGAATGACAGTCCTTATGCAGTAGACTGTATCACTTGATAAAGAGGGTCTTAGTCCCATTAGGCTTATAGTTATAAGTACTTCACTGTAAATGAAAGGAAAATGTGTTATAATTACAATTTGAAGTAGAATGGGAAAACAATTCTCATACTTACAAGTTTTATTTTTCTTTTTCTTTTTCTTTCTCTTTTTCTTTTTCTTTCTTTTTCTCTTTTTATTTGGTTTAATATAAAGGAAAAATGACTGAATATTTTGTGATACTAAATAACAGTATATGGAAAATGTAATGAAGAATATTGAAATATATATAACAAATTACAAACATATGTCAAGAAGATAAAATGTCCCTATACTGTTGTATTATTGTGTAAAAGTCAATAAAAAAACTTTGATAATTAAAAACAGGAAAAAAAATTAATAAAAAACCTCCGGCAAGTAAGAACTGTCAAGGTCCTACTAAAGTCAATTGGAGCTGCATCTGATTCTATTGGACCTTTTTAGCCATTCAGACTAGAGGGTTTTGGCCTTTTTTTCAGAAGTAATTATCAAAAAAAAAATTTAGCTTATCGTATATTTTAGCACATTGTTCGGAATTTGTTAATAATTGTTCATAGATTTTATAATTAGCTCTTTTCATAAATTAAAAGGCATTCATGATTTTAGAAAAACAGAGTTTAATTTTAGTTTTAAAATCACTAAAATTGGGATGTAGGCAATGTTCTTATTCCAAATTAAAGTCCTTTGAAAATCTGTAAATGGCAGAGCTTTTGATAGTTACAGTTACTTACAATATAAGTATAAGGCTTGCATTCTAATTGAATTATTTGAGAGTTATTTACTAAAATCCAAATTTATCTCATAATGTTAATAAAAAAAAGCTCAACCAAATTCCCATGCCAGATTTTAGCTTATTTATTAATAAAACAACTCAGGACCTCGGCAGATCTGAGATTTGAACTTACCTCATGAAAATTCCGCTAACATCTATTGGGATATTTGGAATTAATTAAAGTGAAACCTTTGAACTAAATTTGACCCAATGAATCAGATAAATTCAGTTAAATGAGAAAAACATAACTCTTGGTTTAACATGTGAAAACTCTATTAAAATTTGGAAGTGTGTAAGGAGAAATTTGTTTTCTCCTCAAATTTAATCTAGACAGTGTATGGACATATTAAAGATGTTTTGATTGAATTTCCGATCATCTTGACACAACACCAATTTAGTTTGATTGCTGTTACACTACTATTATAAATAAATCTTTACCATTTAATAAAAAATTAAGGGAGGTACTATTCTGAGACACGTATGTGTAGTGAATATATGAGCCATATGCAACTTGAGATGAAAAATGTATTTCCTATTTTGGGTCCAGATATTGCCATAGACTTCAATAGATTGATTGCTTACATGATAAACCTGAGATAAATGCCTCCCTTTAAACTGATTCTGGCCAGTCTAGAGGGCATCAAGAATTTTCAGGATGCCCTCTAGACTGGCCTGCCTCAACTATGTGGCAAAAGCCTTGATTAGAATGCTGTATTAAACAATTATGTCATGTGGAAAAGCCCAGGTCCAAAGCATTCTGGATACCTTATTCCATATCTATAATTGGTATTTACTACTACATGTAATTTGAATCATTTTTAAAAACTCACTAAAATGTGGTAACCATTGACCATAAATACAATCGCACATTGCATTACATTATTGTGATGTTTAGTAAACACGGAGATAAAATAAGTAGGAATTAGTTTGCCTTTCTCTACACTGTTTTTCTTTATATTTTATTGACAACAGCTTTAGAAAGCCTTTGCAAAATCTAAAATAATGTTCAGCTTTAGCCTAGATCCAATTTGTGTTTGGATTTTACTGTATCTTTTTATAACAGCTATAACTATTGAATGATTTGGGTGAAAAACAAAATGAAATTGACCGAGAGCAGTGGAAATTTTGTAGTAGTTGCATAATTGAGAATAAACACAATTGTTTCCATAACTCTGGCTAATAGTTTTTAGATTTTACTATAATAGAAAATCATGCATTTTCTGATGTTTTGTAAAAGGACAAATCTAGCATTTTATTATAATTCTCTGCTATTTCAAGATGTTATATTTGGTAAATTATTGTAGCTAATGGTGACAGTGGGAAGCAAATTTATCTGTGATTCATCTCTCTATGGATCGTTTAGCAGACTTGGGAGCTCATAAAAATCTTCGGACACCTGGTTACATTATAGTTCATGATGAAAATTGATATGGAATTGCTTTCAGTCAAAGCTCCAAAACTTCTAATTCTGCAAGGGCAAAGTATCAGTGTTTTGTTGTTTTGTTATATGCTCACTGTAATTATATATCACTGCCTGTGTTTGTTCAGGAACTCTACTGTATTTTGCCAGCAAATGAGTAACTGCAACATCATTTTCCCAAGTTCCTTTGCATGAAATAAAGCTCCATGAATGTCAACTTTGCATCAATATACCAGGCAAGATATATCCTTTTTTGTAGGTTTTTGCAGGTTTTTATTTCCATTAGTTCATTTGAAAACTAGCATATACAGTATATAAAGCCATTCCATGCTGTATCCCTGCCCACCCAATTATGTTCAATCATGGCTCAGAGGCATCAAGCTTCACTTAGTATGCCCACTGCTTTCTGAATTATTGATTTATAATTATCCCATAAAGAAATAGCACAACTTGGAGGTTGTTGTTTTTTATTTAAATTCGAAACATATGCAAAATGTAGGAGACCCTTTTCTATCCACTGTATCAGTGCACAAAGCTTTGACCCTAGTCAGTGTTTTATATTATTGGCCTGGATGGGAGTTTATGAGTATTACTCAGTTTTTCACATAAAATAGTTTGCAAACTATGCAAGTGCAAGGCGCAGTTAATGCAATCATATTAACCAATACCAATACTTTTTTATTCTTCCAAGGCCAATCATTAGGTTGTCTTAATAAGTCCATATTTGTATTTGGTTACTTTATCTGACCAGTAACTATGTAGCATACTTCCAAAAATCATATGTATAAATACAACTCAGAACAGGACAAATGCACATCTTTATTAACTAGTATATAAATGTAAACAACAGAAGGGGAAATTATGACAAACAAAATAGTTTCTCTTTTTAATGAGAAAAACAGCACTGTTTCCATTCCTTTGGTAATCTGAAAATGTAGCTGAAGAAACCAGTTTAATGAGATCCATTTTAAAAAGAAATTGAAGCATAAAGGGTTTTTTGCTGAGAAGAGTATTTGATACCAAAATATTAAATGATAAACACAGATTGCTTTAAATCAGACAGGCCATTTAAAGAAAAGCATTTTAGCTCATCGTGATATGTAGCACCTTATTTAAATTAGGAGGTGTTAATTTGTAGCTTGAATAATATATTAATATAATATGTAAAGTGAATGGCATTGTTAATCACAGTCGCGCCTGGAACGACTTTGCTTCTGTGCACTGAATTTTAATTTTGCAAAACATTAATTTCAAAGATTTTGCAGCAGTGGTTTTGTAATTAAATATTAATGTCACATGTTATTGCAGTAGCATGTTTATGAAAGCCGGCAACACTTCAAGTCAACTCATTTGTTTTATATTTATTCTCTCGTATCTGCAATCCCTTCTCTTTCAACATTCCAGAGTGTAGGCCATTTTGAAAAAGTCGAAAATGAGAACATTTTTCACGCTAAGTGTCTTTTTTTTTTCAACGTCCAACAAGGTAAATATTTAATATGGTGTTTTTAGCTAGCATTATTTATCAGTAAATTGGCTTTAACTTTATGTAATCCTAAAAATAAGCTTTAATAGAAAACTAGTTTCATGAGAACAGATATTTCTAAAGTTTGCTGATTTGCAAAAAAAGTAGTACTTCCGGCCTTTGATGTTTTTGAAGCATTGACTAAATATTCATTTAAATATGTAAAGCTGCAAGTTGTACTTTAAATTAAACTTTTGGACTTGAGAACAGGGGATGGAAAAACTGATTTTCATTAAAGAGACCATAGGTTTCTCACACATGATGGAATGATTTGGTGTCATATGATATAGGTCTATAGGTCACACACACATACACAAATGATATATGCATATCATATATATGTATATGATGCTTTTAACTTCTCAGGGTTATTTTAGACCACAATAAGTGTGATTGCACAAAAATGTTGTTATGTTCAATGCTCCTTGCACTTTCTTCTTAGCTGCCCTTGATGCAGAATCAAGTGCAAGTGTGTCTTCTGATACAAGGGAAGTATGTAGTTACTGCCATCTTAAAGTTTATGAAACTTTTAGAGTTCCACCTCTGGGATGCATTAATAAGTGAAGCAAAATCTAATTAATCAAAATGTACAAGCATTTAAATGCATTTAGTGCAAATCCCATCCCAACTGCCCCTCACAGCCACAAATGCATTGAAAAAAGGAAAAGCTCAGTGTTCTAGGTAAAAACATGGTGAACTGCATCCTATTTTGCCTTTGCATACTGACCATGCATTCACAAATGAGACCTCTTGTCTTACATTACATTTGTCCAGGGAATGTATTGCCTTCATTATTATGCTTACTGTAATAGCACAAAGACATCTTTACCCTGTGGTACTGCTATCCATGTCCATAGTAGCACAAAGGGCCATGCAATGTCCCTAGGTAGTCCTTCAAAACATCAAAACATCAGCTGTTGCAGGGCTGGTAGTTGAAGTACATTGCCCTGCAAATATAGTGCCTCAAAGTTATAATGCTTTATAATGCTGTTGCATCTCTTGATAGAAGGGACACAAAAAATATCAGAGAAAGTGGCAGTGGAAACATATGAATCCCTGTACATGTCCATGCATAATGTTTTCCAGTTGAAAAGGGAGATACGTCTTTCTCATCTAATTGAATCTAGCCCAATGACTGGTGCACCAAGAATAACACTCAATGGGGGGTATTTACTAAAACTCGCATTTATCTAATTTTTTTATTAAAACAAAGTCAACCTAACTCCCATCCATGAATGCAACTCATTTATCAAAAAAAATCTTGAAAATGTCAGTGCAAAAAAACATTGCAACACAGTCTAACTGATGGTCTTAAAAATATACTTTTTTTATTGTCACCTTGACAACTCAAATTTATCTGATAATCGGATGAAGACCAACGCAGAGCATGATGTCAAGAAGCATTTTCAGGGACTTCTGCTATTGACTTCTACAGGGCCTTAATAGGTTTTAGCTGGAGTATTTTCAGATTTGGATTTTTGGCAGCTTTGGGGTATAATAAATCTCTAAAATGTCAAGTTTATTTTTCCTAAATTATCCCATTGAAAAACTTGACAAGAAAAATAGAGGTTTAATAAATAGGCCCCAATAAGTTGAACCATGAAATAAGCCATACTAAGCTTTTCACTCCCATCCTTTCATTTTAGATTGCTCTATATTTTTTATGGCAGTACTGTAAACATTTTAGCACAGCTAATAGTGGATCATACGAAATACTCTCAGCAATTCTCCTCCAGGGAGCAAGTTTTTTTTTTATTGTGTTACTAATTATTCAGCTTGAAAACCTTTCCTGTATGCAATGGTGAGGGCTTATGAGTTCAAGGCCTTAAAGAAATGTACCTCCCTAATTCTCTCCTTTGCATTTTTCAGCTTTCCAAAGTAGACCTTAATTAAATTGGCTGCAGGTGTATATCCTACCAGTGCTCCTCAAACACTTTATTTCATAAAACAACCTCAGTACAGTTTCCAGCATAATGTATGCCTTTATAAAATGTTAAAGCATGATAGGGATTGTAGGCCATCAATATTTGGGTTGAACAACATTGCTCACATTCTCTTTGAATCTCACAAATGGAACTACTGTAGTAACTATGTTTGCTCATTATACTGTATTATTATTTCGAGGCTATGAAGCCATAATTTTCTGTTAAATGTATTTATTTAACTACTTCCCTTCCTTAAACACATTTTTGTCAATATACCTAGCATAACTACTATGAAAGGACAATTTCAAGTGATTTCAATATTCTCCTGTAGATGGTGCTCATTTAACTGCTGATTGTGTATAATTATTCCACCTGAGAAATAAATTCAGTTTTATATACTTTTCTCCTGAACAATGATAGGAACAGGAGATGCTCTTATTTAACAGCCTGTGCTATTTGACAGAAAAATAAATGAATAATGAATACAGCTACACAGGAGCTAACCACATTTTACAGCCATGATGGGATCCCAACAATGTCATTTAACTATTATTTGTCACTATTTAAAATAAACCTTTCCCCTTTAAGCTATGACATTATGCTCATTTGTCCTGTCACTATTGACAGGCTCTGTGAGTCATGTACAAAAATAGTCATTAGGTACCGCATATTCATCCTAGTTTAAAAAAAAAAGAAAATCATTCTGATGCCACTAAAAGCCTGTAATTATTTTTATCTGAAGAGATAGTGTTGCTTGGAAGGTAATTTAATAACCTTTTGCATGTACCTGGGGAATGTTTCCCAGGGGATCCTAGGTGCTGACATGCCTTTCAATTGTCAAAACATGACCTTTAATGGTTGCTTAGAGAGGAGACAGCATGGAATGTTTGGACCAGCTCTGGGCTCATTCTGTTTTCTAATGTATGCAAAAATGTAATTATTAAGCAATGAGCATTGTGGGGCTCACTAGTGCTGACCTGAGAAGCAAAAGGAATATGTAATAGCACTAAATAAATTCAGATTTCAAATCATGAGGATGTTGTAGGGTGAATAAACAGGTATATGAGTACATTCTATTTCAGAGCTAATAGAGTTAGTTATGGCTTAAAACCTAAATAAAAATATATCACAATAAGTGTAAATATCAGCAAACTTTTTGTTTGTGGTGAGAAACAGATCCCTTTTTTTTACATGTTGACAGTGTTGATGAAACTGCAAAAAATATTAGATCAGACATCTCAGAATCAAGTTAACAAGAACTTTTGGATTTATGTTCTTGCCCAACTACAGCTGCAATGATGTTAGGTACCTTGACTTTTTAAAAGAAAAAATAAATACTTGTTCTGCAATTGAACAAACTTCCTGAAATTAAGTTCACAAGACAATTTGTTTTTGAATGCAGACATATTTGTGCAGGGTTGAGGGTTTCCACGATGTGCCCAAACTATCATTGCCTGATCAGTGTGAGCAAAAAAGGTAAAGTTGTGCTAACCATTACATTTTAAATAATTAGACTGGGTGCAATAAGGCTGTGACTAGAAAATTCATATAGACAAAAGGTCCTCTGCAACCCCTTATCAATATATTAAGAATATTGTTAAAATGTAATGGTGAGCACTAGTGATGGGCAAATCTACCCAGTTTCGATTCGCCTAAAAATTTGCGAATTTACAGTGAAATTCTCGAATTGGCGAAAAAATTCATGAAATGAGTCACGTTGTTTTCATCGCACGCCGCGTCGTTTTCATCGCATCAAAAATTTGCCAGTGTTGAATTGCGGGAATTCGATCCTGGCGAATAAATTCACCCATCACTAGTGAGCACTGTTTTCCTTTTTGTTTGCTATAGTTTATACAAGAGCAATGACCATCTCCATGTTGTAGCTCCCACCCTTTCCAGCTACAGTCAGATGATTCTAGTGGTGGCCAATAAATGGGCAACCATTTGGGAGTTGTAACCTTGAAAATAAGTTAATAGCAAAGGTTAAATTTAGTCCCTGTGTAAAATGTTTAAGGAAGTAGTATAATTCTTAATGAATCATATGAAAGTTTATGTTAGACTGACTAGACCAAGTATGAATTTAAAGTAATTGTCCAGCTTAAATATATTGAGTGAAGAGGACCATTTGTCTCTTCCTGATCATTGTGAGGTCTTTCAAATGTATTATTGAACTGTTTCCTGCATCTATTTTCTAATGCTTTTTTGGCAAAATGTTTTCCTTTCTGAGATTTGCATTCTCTTGGGAAGATTGTTTCAAAAGTTACAACTCTGTACACCAAAATGTTACAATAACCTATGCCAAGCATATTATCCTATAATGAACTGTCAGTAGAGGCATTTTTAATAACTGGCAAGGAAAATGTTCATTTTTTATTTTTGTAAAATTTGTTAACAATTCTAGAAAAATAGATGGCAAACCATGGGAGGAAAAAACATTAGGGGCAATTTTTTGAATGCAGGCTCAAAAAATTGCAGGATCAGATTTAAAAGCATTTTAGCCCAATTCAGTTGCTTTCATGGACACAACTGGCTAGGACAGTGGTCCCAAACCAGTGACTCACGGGCAACATGTTGCTCAACAACCCTTTGATTTTGCTCCAAGCATCAAAACTGGTGCTTATTTTTGAATTTCCAGCTTGAAGGCAAGTTTAGTTGCATACAAACCATATGTACTGCCAAAGCCTTCTGTAGGCTGCCTGTCCACATAGAGGCTACCAATAGCCATTCACAGCCCATATTTGGCACACCCAGGAACTTTGTATGCTTATGTTGCTCTCCAACTTTTTTTTACATCTAAATGTTGCTCATGGGTAATAAAAGATAGGAACACCTGGACTAGTATAACCCAGGAACTACTAGATAGGTCCAGGATTTCCTAATGCACATGGATGCAGAATGGACGGTTTAATTTACTAGACCAGGCAGGCTTCCCTTAAATGCACTTATCAAGTGCTAAGTGTATGACACACATGTGTTACTTGCATGCCAGCCCTTGCACCTATCTCTTGGTAAGTGAGCCCTATAATATCATAGACGTTAATTAAAACAACATCTCTACTTTTAATGGAAAACAATGACTTTACTTTTCTAAATAGCTGTAAGTACATCACTTTGTTTTTAGATGCAGTGTAAACTGCTTCCAATTTTATACTGTTTGACATGTCAAGCACAGCAAATAGATAGATTAGGTTAAGAACTGCATACAGTACAATTTCCCTTGCTGATTTCACATAACATTTGGAAGGTACTGTTTCTTATGATAAAGGTTCATTAAACAACATTTCTTTTTCTTTTATCATTTTAGGTCTAGATCTAACCATAGTCACAGATGCAACAATTCCAATGAAAAAGCCTGACATATGCCATTTATCAATGTATTAGCTCAGGAGTTGCTCCATTGATGCACTGAGCATTCTAGGACCATATTTCAGCTTTTTTTCTCTTTAAAATATCTTTAATCCTCAGTTCACCTCTTTCAAGCAGTCACTATTAAAGATTTATGTTGCGTTTTTCAGCGCCACACCTGAATATAGATTACTTAAATGGACTGTAAATAATTCATGTCTGAAAATACATTTCCATTACCGACAGATGCAACTTAATTTATTGTTATATACTGTTATAAAAGACTACAGATTGTTGACTTTTTATATAATCATCTTTAGAATAGGTAATAGATTAAAATAAAAAACTTGGATGTGAATTGCTTCTGTAATGCTGAATTTATAGTGTTTAGGTCAGAGCCTTAAGACTTATAGAGATCAAGTCTAAGAAATATGAACTTCTCTCCATGCTAACCACCCCTTGGATGATAAAAACAAAACATTTTCTACCTTTGTAGATTCCTCATTGGTTACAGGGACAAAAGAAACCTGTGGCTGTGGAAACTGTTAAATAAATGCTTTCACAGCTTGCTTGAGGTAAGGTCAAATCCAGTTAACTTTTTCAGTAACTGTTCTTTGCTCTTCTATTTACCATAAGTTGCTAGACAACAAGCAATAGGGCATAGATCAAAAAAGAAACCATGAACCTAATATTTATGGTTCTGACAGGTGTACAGAAACTGTGTTTTTTGTAGCAGAAATCTAAACACACAAATTTGACAGTTTTTCCCACCCTTATTCAAACACACAAACATTGTGTTTGCTGTAGTTTAAT
>CM044447.1:62578549-62601446 GCA_024363595.1 Xenopus borealis
ATTTTGCTGGAAATTCACAAATTTTTCGGTGAAGCGAAATTCGCCCATCACTAGTAGCAAGTCTAGGGAAGGGGAAAAGTAGGTAGTGTTCTGGGTCAGTGGGTCTGGGTCAGGAATGGACCAGCCCAGACCAATGCAGGAATATTGTGCCAGCAATGTTATTAAATTGTGCTGTATTTATATTAACCTGTCATAGGTCTTTTTCTTTCCATCAGATGTACCTATCTGTCTTTCTAAAACCCTCAACCAGCCTGTTGGGTTCACAGCTGGTTTTGCTTCATAATTTATTATGTATTTGCACTCAAACATTTTTGGCACTTACAATAGGATTATTGTTCCAGCAGTTAATATGGCTTGAGCGAAGCAAAATATTTGATGACCTCTAAATTTAAATCAAACTTATAATAGTAATATTGTTGTTTGAGGATATATTTCATAACAAAATGAAATGGTAATTCAAAAAACAACTTTTTTCCATGTAAGTGTATATAATAGTTTTTTTTTTTTTTTTACATAAAAATTTTTCCCCTTTACATTTTTCTGTCCTATTTGTAAAGCAAATTGAAATGTATTTAATTCTTGGTTCAAACAGGTCATCCCATATGTAATGCTGCATAATTTAAGCACCAAATCATTCAGGTATCCTGAGTGCGCTTTTTAGCTATTTCCAAGTAGCCCACTAGAGATTGAATATTCTTGTGTTTTACTTGAGCCTTAAAATATAAAAGAGATATGAGACTATATCTGACACCATCAAGCATATTGTATTAAAATTTATGAACAACTTCATCAAAAACCACTTTCCCTCTCCTGCATAGAGACAGATTTGTTCTGACATAAACGTTACATGGCTGGTTGCAGCCTTAGATTAATGCGAGGGCCCAGGCGATTCCTTTTAGACATTATTTTATGAAATAATACCTGTCATCTGCTGCCTGATCCCACGAAAGGGGGCAGGTTTACCAGGTCATCCAGCCATCTGTCAGCTAAAGCTCATCTGTCCCTCTGCATTACCACCTGATCTAGGCTAACAGGCCGCACAGGGAGGCCTGTTTCATTGGCCTACTGGGAGCCAGATAAAGAAAGCTGTGTGAGGACATCACCTGCGATTCAGAGATTTAATTATCACTCAGCTGATGAAGATGTGCATACAGATTAAATGTGTTTGATTCTCTCCTTCACCACATATGTTTGTTTTTCAAAAGCTAAAGGTCCAGCAGTTATAAAACAGTACTCATTTAACTAGAAAATTTAAAATAAAGGAAAAACTTCATATGCATTGGAGAGATCAGATTCATGTTTAACTTTAATTTAATTGTATATATATATATATAAAACATTTATATCTGAATAAGGACTTTGGCCAACAACCATTGTTATGTTGTTTTAGCAGCAAACTTTTCTTTAAAATAAAGTTAATAAACAAAGTATTCGCTACACAAAAGTGACATTTTTAGAATAAGATGTAGTTTTATTGTCTGAAAACAATATATATCCTCAGAGATTTCAGTAACATAAGTAACCCTTAGAACCATTGTAATGCAACACACAAGTAGTTCTCTTACCCTATAAATTTTAATAAGGGTTTTTTTTGCAGTAGAGGATATGGGTAACTTTGTACTTTGTTTTATTATGTTTTTAATTTATTTATTGTTGAGTTTTAGGGTCAAATAAATTAGTGAAGGCCCTCTGAGGACACCAACATTTTAATAGACATAGAAATGGGATTGTTTAAGGAATAGTAGTTTTCTAATTATGCTAATTACTAGTGATGGGCGAATTTATTCGCCAGGGGCGAATTCGCAGAGAATTCCCGCGATTCGCCGCTGGCGAATAAATTCGCGAAATAGCAGCAAAAATTCGCGGCAAAAAAATTCGGCAAAAAAAATGAGTCGCGCGGCGTTTTTGACGCGTCGGAAACGACGCGACACGCGCCGAAAATGATGCGACGCGTCGGAAACTACGCAACGCGCGTCGGAAACGACGCAACATGCGTCAAAGACAATGCGCGACTCGTTTCGCGAATTTTTTCGCCAATTCGCAAATTTCTCTGGAAATTCGCGAATTTTTCGGCGAAGCAAAACGCAGGAGATTCGACCATCACTACTAATTACCAAATGACATCATCTTTGCAATCTCCCGCCAGTATGTGTATATAATGCATCCTCTTTTGTAACAAAAGCACTTTGAGAAAGGCCTCAGAAGAGGTCGAAATGTTAGTTTGTAAGCGCTGCAATAAATATTTTTACCTATATTAAAAAGACCTGAGAGTGCGGATTTCTATATATTCTTTGGTTATGTATGTATGTTTGACACCACATGAGTATTGTTGTTTGTTTTGGTTAATTTGCATAATTTATGGTATGATGTCACTTCCATTTTTTCCCCGCCACTGGGGGGTTTATAAGTCGATTTTGTGTTTGTTTGTGCACTTTGAAAAAGGTCAGATTGCTGACCGAAACGTCAGTTCGTGCTTCATCTTCATTAAAACACCTTATTTGTTTTATAAGTCCTGTGTGTGCGGACCCTTTCTACGTGCTCTACTATGATTTTGGCCAGTGCACCCAGGCATCGTTGATCCTATATACGTGAGTGCTGGTACTCTTCACTTGAATATATATATATATATATATATATATATATACAGTGGTGTGAAAAACTATTTGCCCCCTTCCTGATTTCTTATGCCCCCACCCTTCCCAGCTATAGTCAGGTGATCCCACTGGTGTCTAATAAAAGGGCAACCATGATTGGGAGTTTTACTTTGAAAGCAGCAAGTAAGTTGCAGGTAAAACTTAGTCCCTTTGTAAAAAAAGTTCTGAAAGCGCGGTGCCAGCACTGGATGAGATTTCTTGCTTCGTTCTTTATCAGCCTGATGCTCTTTAAGGCAAGTGTCCACCTTGATAGCGAGAGTGATCAAATCTTCTAGGGAGTCAGGAAGATCTCTGGATACCAGATCATCTTTCTGGCGAGGCGATAGACCTTGATAAAAAACTGCTTTGTATTCCTCATCATTCCAGGATGTCTCAGCCATGAGGGTTCTAAAGTCTATAGCATACTCGCTGGCACCGAGATTGCCCTGACGGATTTGCAGCAGACGTGAAGAGGCAGTAGCGACCCGACCAGGGGCATCAAAGATGGTTCTGAACATCCTTAAAAATTCAATAACATCAAAAGTCAATGGTCTCTCCCAGAGAGCTGTTTCCCATTCAAGCGGTTTGCCCTCCAAACGAGACATAATGTAACCCACTTTCACCAGCTCAGATGGAAATTGGGAGGGCTGGAACTCAAACTGAATCAGACATTGAGACACGAAACCCCTGCAGGCTTGCGGGTCACCAAAGTAGCGAGGAGGAGGAGGGATACGCGGCTCTCAGGTCGGTACAACAGCAGGTGGAGGAACAACTACAGCACCATATTGGATCCCGCACCACCGAACAGGTACGGAGCGCCGAGCGCTTGTGACACAAATAGAGAGCAGTGGCAACAATCAAGACATGGGAACACTGGAGCTACCATCACCTCTGAACCAGGTGGTAGCTCCTGGGTTTCTACAGCATCAATCTCTGCGGTGTAGTTGTGCCAAAAGAATAGGTTGATCTTGCACTTGCATGCCAAATGCTGGAAATGACACCAACTGGACTTTTCAGCTGACCTATGTCCAATTAACATTGAAATGTGAACACAACTGTGCTACTTTTAATGCATTGGCCTTAATTGCATAAGGCACATCTTCTCCTGGTGACACACTTCTAGAAGTTAGGTAAATTAGGTTAATTGTTGGGAGAAAACATGGTGATGTCATTCACAATCTTACTTTGCTCACCGGCTTCCATATTATATTTGACATTGTGACGTGTAGCCTGTGCCAGTAACCAGGACCATGTATAAGTATATAGTATTTAATAATACTGTGGTTGAAGCATCTTCTGACAGTGCTTAGCATCACAGTAAGGAGGGTTTGAGAAGTCCAACAGCCAGTAGGGGCTAACTCTATTCACTGGCCAATCAGAGGTGCTGTTAAGTTGAAGCTGGTGACTGAGGGTTGCTTGGATTTCGGTCAGTTGGCGCTTTCATTTGAGTGGGATTAAGTCTGGTTTCTAATAAAGAAGTGATTCTCTTTTTCCCCTGTAACTGTGGTCACTGGCATGCATTTATTCACGATACCCTCAGTGAGAGAAAGTGGTGACAGCAATGGGATCATTTTGAAGAGACTGTTGCCAGAACCACATATAATGGAGCATGAATTGGCTGAGCTTTGTCTTCCCATTGTCAAACGTCTGTGTAAGAATTGTGGAATCAAAACTACTGCATTAACTTAAGTGCAGATGACGTCTCTTATTGCCCAACACACAAAGGCCACTCAACCAGGACTGACAGATATGGCAAGTCTTTTGAAGGAGCAGACAGAGGTGCAGGCAGGTCCTTCCTCAGCCCAGATGACACATGTACGTGGGATAGTCACTACAATTACTGCACCAGAGGATGAGCTGCCAATGCATGAGGCATAAGTGGGTCAGGGGGAGAATGACCCAACTATGGTGAGGTATTAGTCAAGGCTTACAGCTAAGGGATCTGATCTCACTGGTTCAGAACGTCTTAAGCTGCTTGAATTGACTATTTAGGAAGAACAGATGAAGAGAGTTCCCCTTTCCACTGTGAACACAGAACAACCGCAGCATCCTAATACTGAGTATTTCAAACTAGTGATGGGTGAATTTATTTGCCAGGGGCGAATTCGCCGCGAATTCCCGCGATTCGCGAAACGGCAGCAAAAATTCGCCGCAGAAAAAATTCGGCTAAAAAACGAGTTGCGACGCGCGACGAAAACAACGCAACGCACGGCGATTGACGCAACGCGCATCGGAAACGACGCGACGCGCCGCGTTTGACACGACGCGCGACTCGTTTCGCTAATTTTTCGCCAAGTCGCGAATTTCTCTGGAAATTCGCTAATTTTTCGCCGAAGCAAAACGCGGGAGATTCGCCCATCACTATTTCAAACCTGTGGTCAAGCTCACCTATGCTGCCTTTCCCTCTTTTGATAACTACTGGGAAGGAATAGACAAGTACCTACACATATTTGAGATTACGTGGGAGGATTATGCTGTGCCTAAGGCCGAATGGAAGAAGATACTTGGTGATAAATTGGGAGGGAAAGTAAGTGATATCTATAGAGAGATCCGACATCTCCAGCACACTCATTATGAGGAAGTGAAACATGTATTGTTGAATCCTTATGCCATCTCTCCAGAAACATATCAACAGTCATTTTGCACTCTAAACAAAATAGCCTCTGATACATACTGGGATTTTGGGAACTGATTGTGGAGAGCCTTCGACCAATGGATTAACACAAGCCAGGTTCAGACAATACAGGATCTTCGTCAATTGTGTCTACTAGAGCAGTTCATGGAAAATGTCCACTGGAAATCCGGGGATGAATATGGGATCGGTCTCCAAAAACTTTGGAGGCAGCTGCTCGGCTTGCTGACAAGTGCTTGGAAGGACAGGCCCAAGTCCGACATGAGCAAAGTAATATGTCTCCCACAGGTTTCCCATCTTTTGGCACTCATTCAGGAACAAAAGCACAGACTAGTTCTTCCACTCCATGCCCTGTCTGGCCAGTGCCACAACCACATCATGCATTTAACAAGAGCTGTTTTCGCTGTTGTTCCAGTACTCATCTTATTGTCCAAAACCTCCCAGATCCTCCAATAATGCAGTAGCATGTCCATTAGCTGTTCTGAGACAGGAAGTAACTGCTGCTCAACAACAGGCCATTCAAGCAGTACAGTGACACACCCATGGGACACCTGTACCCAAGCCATTGGAGTATGTAATTTTGGGGGTCCACTGGAATGACCAAATTTCTTGCCCCAAGCATATCATCCCAGTAATGCTCAAACCGGTGGAACGATTTCTTGATTCTGGGGCCTACATCTCCCCTGTAGAACCCCACATGCTCTCTGCCTCTGATGTCCTCCCAGGACAGTCTGCTCATATTATTCTACCTGGAGTTACTAAGAAGGAGATTCCAGTGGCTCAAGTTAGTTTGGATGTGGCTTTACGGAGCACGGGGTCCTGACAGGAAATCATCCTCTGATCCGCTGCCAGGCCTACCGTATAACTGAATCAGTGTGGGTTACCATTCGCAAAGAGCTTGATGAAATGTTGGAAATGGGGGTTATAGTTCCCTCTCACAGCCCATGTGCTGCCCCCTGAGAGTTGGTTCCTAAAAAAGATGGGAGTATTAGATTCTGCATGGATTACAAGAAACTTAATTCTATCACAAAAACTCATGCCTACCCAATGCCCAGCATATATGAGCTTCTGGATTGCCTTGGGGGAACCCGCTACCTAACCACGCTAGATCTCAGTTGGGGTTACTGGCAGATAGCTTTGACCCTTGAGGCACAAGTTAAATCCACCTATATAACCCCATTTTGGTTGTTCCAATTTAATGTAATGATATTTAGCATGAAGAATGTACCTGATACTTTTCAGCACTTGAGGAACTACCTTCTTAGTGATTGCCAGAACTTTGTTCAGGCTTACTTGGATAATATTGCTGTCTACAGTAAAACTTGGGAGGAACATCTTCAACACTTACAGCAAGTTTTAAATTACGGTCTTAAATTATTTCCATACAAGTGCCAGTTTGCCATGGCGGAGGTGCCCTTTCTAGGACATTGTGTGGGTGGGGGTGACTGCGTCCAGATCCTGCTAAAGTAGAGGCTATTACCAAATGACCCATTCCTCGTACCCAGAAGCAGGTACAGGCATTCTTAGGGACTACAAATTACTACAGGAAATTCCTAACTATAGCTCAGTTGTTAACCCCTTACAGATCTAGCCAGTCAGAAGAGAGGGAAGACTATACTTTGGACTCCTCAATGTGAAGAAACAGTGAACACCCTGAAATCTGCTTTTTCAAACACCCCAGTCCTGGCTACTCCTGATTTTACAAAACATTTTATAGTTCAAGAGAAATATCCTATGCTACGATGGGGAAGGAATGCCTTGCTATAGTATGGGCCCTAAAAAATTACAGCATTATCTGTATGGCAGAGACTTCATAGATGACCAACAATCACCCCCTCAGTTGGCTGCAGCAAGTTTAAGGGGATAATGGGAAACGACTTTGTTGGAGTCTGATTCTACTGCAGTATTCCTTCTCCATACAACATGGCAGTGGCAAGCAAAATGGCAATGCTGATGGCTTGTCTCAGCAGGAGGATTGAGGCTCATCCATTTCTGGTGTTCCAGGGTTTTAACCAACAATGGGCAAACCTGGTAACACCAATTCTAAGAAGGGGGAGTGATGTGACGTATACCCTGTGCCAGTAACCAGGACTATGTATAAGTATATAGTATTTAGTAATACCATGGTTGCAGCATCTTCTGACAGTGCTTATCACCACAGTGAGGAGGGTCTGTGAAGTCCAACAGCCAGTAGGGGCCAATTCTATTCACTGGCTAATCAGTGCTGTTAAGAAGAAGCTGGTAACTGAGGGCTGCTTGGATTTTGGTCAGTTGGTGTTTTCAGTTGAGTGGGAGTTAGTCTGGTTTCTAATAAAGAAGTGATTCTCTTTTTCCCCTGTAACTGTGGTTGCTGGAGTGCATTTATTCACATTCTGCAAACTGGAAAATGAGGTTCAATGTTGATAAATGCAAGGTTATGCACTTTGGCAAAAATAATAAAAATGCAAGTTTTACAATAAATGGCAGTGTGTTGGGAGTTTCCTTAAGTGAGAAGGATCTTGGGGTGTTTATAGATAACAAGTTGTCTAATTCTGTGCAGTGTCATTCTGTAGCTACTAAAGCAAATAGGGTTCTGTCCTGCATAAAAAAAGGGAATAAACTCAAGTGATAAAAACATAATTATACCTCTTTATAAATCCCTAGTAAGGCCTCATCTGGAATATGCAGTGCAGTTTTGGACTCCAGTCCTTAGGAGGGATGTAAATGAGCTGGAGAAAGTGCAGAGACATGCAACTAAACTGGTTAGAGGGATGGAAGACAAATTATGAGGGTAGACTGTCCAGGTTGGGGTTGTTTTCTCTGAAAAAAAAGGCGCTTGCGAGGGGACATGATTACACTTTACAAATACATAAGAGGACATTATAGACAAATATCAGGGGACCTTTTTACCCATAAAGAGGATCACCGCACCAGAGGCCACCCCTTCAGAATAGAAGAAAAGGACTTTCATTTGAAGCAGCGTAGGTGGTTCTTCACAGTGAGGATAGTGAGGTTGTGGAATGCACTGCCGGGTGATGTTGTGATGGCTGATTCTGTTGATGCTTTTAAGAGGGGCTTGGATGATTTTTTGGACAGACATAATATCAAAGGCTATTTTGATACTAAACTCTACAGTTAGTATAGCTATGGGCATATATGGTTTGTGTGAAAGAGTGGAGGGGTGTGTGTGTATGCTGGGTTTTAATTTGGAGGGGTTGAACTTGATGGACTTTATCTTTTTTCAACCCTATTTAACCATGTAACTATGTAACTACTGTATGTAACAGTACCTTCCGTGACAGATATCACAGATGATTTTGATTCTGAAAGTAAAAATACCCAGCATGCTACAGTGTTTTTTTTTTTGCTGATTTGTAGGTACTGAAAAGATTGTCACTAATAGCAGAAATTAGAATGTCAACAGCAGTGATGGGCAAATTCACAAAAAAATTCCCACGATTCGCCACAGGCGAATACATTCTCGAAACTGCAGGAAAATTTTGCCTGCAATTTTTGGGTGCTGGCGTCCATTTTTCAATACCGGCAATGTGCGCTGGTATCCAAAATACAGACACCATTGTCCAAAAATGGATACATGCGTCCAAAACGAGACACAGCAGCGTTTCGTGAATTTTTCTCCATTTCGCGAATTTCTCTAGCATGCCCCAGATTTGCCCATCACTTATCAACAGCTGCAAATTATTTCCTATTTGATATGAATCTATCTATCATCTATCTGTTGATTTATCTATCTCTCTATCATCTATCTATCATTGATCTATCTCTTCATCATACACATCAAAGGTTGCTATGTTTTACCTATACATTGTGGAGTATTTAGCGATTATTTCTGTCCATATACAGTAAGGCTGGTATCCATTTCAATCGTCCTTTCAAAGTAATTCCTTCTTACAGTCACAGCTTTCATGCTCAGCTTGATGTGGAAAGAGAACACAGTTACCTGGGGTACATTGCAGACAGTAGCAGAAGCCTGTGAGGAGCACAGTACAGTATGAATTGCGATAGACATCTGTATGAATGCTGTTTTGTTACTCTCACAGCATCTTTAATGTGTAGGAAAACTTAATACAGGCCTAGGTCATTTTTTACTTCAAATCAGATTAGGTGTTATGTGGCATTAATTCCCTCCTATAAAAATGGACTTGTTAATCGCCAAGTTGAGGAACATATTTAAAACTAGAACAGCAGATTTCCTCACATATTACAGACTTAAACCTTGTTTCTTGGGATAAACTAGGATAATTAACTTCAGTGAAATATGTTAGAATTATAGCACGATTCTTATATGATAAGTTTTTATGATTTTTGCCATGGAGAGGTATATATGACACATTCACTATCTCATGTAAACAGGAATGATGCAAGAGTTTGATGTGATCTATGAGAATGCAAACTGGCTGCACCATTGAATACTGCTATATCTAATAATTTATTGAGCAGAAGAGTTGCAAGCAGTGCAAGTGTGACTACTTGGCACTGGGATCACACTCTTTTCCATTAACAACAGATGGTCAACACATTGTGCCTATTTTACCTGTACTATTGGTTCCTCAAGATTCAGTTCTTAGTTGAATGCTTAATTAATTTTATTACTAAATGGTTGGGTGATTATTTATCGACGTATAGCATTTAGATTTAGATTTTTTTTTACATTTTTCTTTTTTGCATAGCAGCACTTATTACCCCCCCCCCATCTTGCCTGTATGTTACCCAACTTAAATATTAATCTCTACAGGAAAGGGAACTCAATCTTCTAAATCTCCTAGCACATGGAATTTAATCACTGCAACTCATATATTTATTTATATTATTCAAGTTATGCTATATGGATAAATACATTGCACCAAAATGCCTCTTAGCTTTTTTTTTATTAAATGCCCCCTTAAAATACATACATACATAAATACATTATATACACAAGTGTATATTTTCCTTTGATACTTCTAAGCTTTTTTATTTTTAAAAAATTGTTGATTTGTAAGATTTACTATCTCAGATGAAATTTGGATATTTAATTAGCAAATATTTTTATCTACGCAGCAGAGATATAAAAATCCAAGCGCAATATGTCAAAGAAAATGTAATGTAAAAAAAACATAACATATGGAAGTGAAGGTTAAAGCTTTAGTGTGAAATACGCTTGCTGTAGGTTATTAAAAGTAGAAATAAAATCACACTGTTGATTTTTTTTTGTTCTAGTAAACTGTAAAAGAATTGAGGCAGATGTAATGTCCTTTATGATGGCAAAGTGTTTTGTAATTGTTAAAAAGAGGTGAACTTTTATCAATATTAATAATTCTATTAATTTGTATTAATAAAATATGAGTACAAATATACAGAATCAAAAATTAAACCTTTTGATATACTGCTTGTGAGCAATAACTTACATACACACAAGTAAAGATAGAATTTAAAAACCTAATTTCATTTGACGGTATTTACAAGAATAGCCAGTTCTGCATCAATACAGCACAATTGTGGAGCCCCATAACTTTTGTTCATTACCCTCAGGTTCCTGATAATCAAGCGATCATCCAAATCCTGGCAAACACTCATGGGTCCTAGGTGAAGCTACTAATGTAAAGTGAAAGCTCCTTTTTATACCAGAGTTCTTAGAAAACCCAAACCCAAGTGCTTACTTGTGCGCTAATGTGTTGTGCAAACTGTTGTCATAAACACAAATTTCTAACTAGTCAAAATATTATCTTATGTGCAAGGACTTATTTGTATAAAGGATCTGCAGTGTGTGTCCATCTGAGAAAGTGGAGTATCATTTCTACCAGAACATTGCAAATGACAATATTGTAATTAATTACACCTTTAAATACTGCAAAGCAAAAGTTGAATCACAGACTAAACAACTAGGTTGTAAATGTAATCTTTTTCCCCCAGCCACTTGAATATTGCATAACCTGTGCCTGTTTTTCTCTTTTTTTGCATATTGCCATGAGTTACACATTGTTCACAGATATTCAGAAATAGCAATGTCCAGCTTTAGGGCTCTTACAGACAAGCGTTTGAAGCTGCTCTCCCCTGCGTTCAACCGCAGGGTCTGTGCAAGAGTAGACACGTTCAGTTTTTTTCAATTGGGCTGTACTCACACAGGCACATGTAAGTGCTGAACTCAGGTTGAGAGCAGGTTGAGAGCGCCTGAGTGAGTACAGCCCCATTGAAAAAACTGAATGTGTCTACTCCTGCGCTCCCCTGTGGCTGAACACCTAAAACTGGAACGCAGGGGAGAGCAGCTTCAAACACTTGTCTGTAAGAGCTCTTATAAACATACACAGGGCAAATATGATCACTGTTCAAATCATTCTGTGCCAGGCCCTAATGGGAGGTGTATTTTAAAAATTCAAACTAATATTTAAAAAAAAAAATGGGAATTTTGCAGAATATTAAATTTAATTTTATTGCCATTGTGTTTTTTTTACATGATTAAACATGTTCAAACAATACAAGTTTTATGTAAATATGTTGTCAATAGACAAAACATAATTCGAGTAAAAGCAAAAAAATGTGTTCAATTTAAAAAAAACGTTCATTTTAGTAAATCTGCCTCCCAATCTGCCCTATTGTGTAGAGAAAGACCGTAATTTTGTTCTTCATGCAGCCTATTCTTGTAAGGTTGTAAGCATTTGTGTATGCACAGCATAGCTAAACTTACAGTGGGTTAAATTCTATAAAAAAGAAAGCAGAGCAAATTATGTTCAAACAGAATATTTCTTGCTATGAGATGAGATCTGATGTTTCTTTACTCTCGAGAAAGTCGTATTATAGCCAGTAGTAAAAAGGCATGTCTGTTTTTCAACATATACTTGTATCTAATTATGGCAGATGGATGACCTGGTAGGTAAGTAGAGTTAACACACAATGTAATGCTGAACAAGAATCACATGTGTATGTGAGTTCTATTAAACTCCTACGGAAACAACAGATTAATTGGAGGCTGATTCATTGGTGAACAGGCGTTAAAGACAGAAGGACCTTCTCACATTTTGTTTTGTTAACCAGGCTTATAACATCTCAGGTTGGCAGGAAGATCTCAAATGTAGCTCTTCTAGAATAACAGGTGCAAAACACACTCGCTCTCTCTCTGTGTCCAATATTAATTAGGATTTTTTCTTTCTGTTGTGTAGCTTACAGTACCTTCCCTGCTTTTAAGTTTGAGCAGAGAGAACATTGCTAAATATGCAAAGAAAGCGTAGTCTTCTAATTCAGAAACACTACAGAGAAAAGTATGTATCATTGTCATTACTGACAACAAGAGTTATAACTAGAGAATGCTTTTTGTTTAACTTTTACAATACAGTTCATATTTATCAAAGTTTATAGCCTGCATTAGGCTAGTATGTTCTACAATAGCTACCCAATTATGTATTTTATGAAATAGTGATTTATTATATGAAATTTAAAATTCTGTAAAAGAGAAATGCATCAATCTTTACAGTTTCCATTTTCCATTAAGGTAAGCTCTAAAGATTAACTAAGGGTCGAATTTCAAAGTTAAAAAACTTTGAAATTCGACCATCACATTTTTTAAAGTGTTAAAATAGGCTCATTTTCGATCGAATAAAAATCGTTTGAATTGTTCGAATGCATCGTTCGATTTGAATAAATCGAACGAATTTGGCAATAAAACTTAGAGTTTCAAAAATAAAAAAAAACACTCCTTAAAGGTTCCTAGAGGTCCCCCATAGCCCAAAATACCAATATGGCAGGTTTAAGGGGCAAAGGGTCGAATTTGATTTTTTTTAAGAGAATTTGGTTTTTGAATGGTCAAATTTAAAAATTTGATTAAAATTTTGGTCTATTCGACAGTCGAAGTACCCAAAAAAAATTTAATTCAAATTTTCACTTCAACCCTTAGTAAATCTGCCCCTTATTGTCTACTGCTATTCCTAATCAGCTGCACCTTGAGTTTTAAAATGATTTCTTTTACTTGGCAGATTTGACAGATTTAATAGTCCATTAACCTGAATATGAATGTAATTTATTCCACTGATCACCAATTAACTGACTGGCTTATTAGCACGTTAATCATTGTAACTATTGTATTTCTATGACCTACTTATAATAATGAAATCATATATATTTATATTGGGATCTATTTATGGAGTTATATGAAGTTTCCTAAATGAACTTTTCAGGAGTGTAAAGAATGGTTATTTGGCCCCATAGCAGAATCATTGGGCTCCTAAACATAAGCAATTTATGTAACTTATGCAAAAACCTGTTGCCTTTAAAATCAAAATTATGTAATGTATATATCAAGCAAAGACAAGGCTGAGCATTATGACAGGGGAAAGTAGGCTTAAACTTTCTGCAACTTTGAAAGCAGAGAGCTGGGGTAGGCAGGAGTGTAGGGTTTGATTGTGAATTTTACTGACTCCCCAATGAACTAACGGGCTATGTAACACATTAATTTTATATTAACTTCTTAATTTCAGTAACATCAGCTGTTGGGATCAATTTACTGATTAATATCAATGTATCCTACATAACCTTTGCGGGAGAGGAATGAATAGTTATTTGCCCCCACAGCAACATCATTGGCCCCCAAACTTTAGAAACAAGACATTTTCAATGAACATATAATATATTGTTTCACTTTATTACTCCTTCGGAGAGCCCCCCAGGGGTTATATATTTACACCACTGTTTTTCAGTAAAATTATTGGTGAGTTTGTATTATAGTCACTGTGGTTCAAAAATAAAAAATCCAACTAGTTCAATACAGCGCACACAAGGAGCATGCTCAAAACTTTGGTACTTCATGCTTCTGTTCATGGGGGGCCATATAAATAACTTGTTCAAGATCCCAAAGTTTCTGATGGCAGCTTTGGTTCCTGTCATCAGTTTCAAGAAGAAATACAAGTAGACTAAGAAAGACAGACCACTTCTTACTTACAGATGCAGCCATTTGGATTTGTGTGTTAAATGCATCATGACTCAGGACTAATTGAAGAAACTGTGTTATCTAAAGTTATCTTAAGTCATTTAATGCGGTTAACCTTTTAATTAGCATACCAAAGCACCATTGTTCACAATGGTGAACACTTTAATTAAATGGGAAAAGTGGGATGAATTTAGTTATTCTGTGTCAAACACACAATCCAAAGTGGCTTCATCTTTAGAATTTAGAATTTTAACTAGTCAATAAAAACCTTTTTATTTTTAATTGTTGTGTGGAAAAGCACAGGGTTCATCTGTTTTGTATTTAACCATGTAATACTTATTTCCATTCAAATTAAATCCTAAAACACCACCTTATGTTTAGTGAAAATATTGTTAATTTCTTAAATTATTTCTGCTTGAGTTATAAAAAATGCAAATTACTCAGAAGCGGAATAAGAAACCTGAAACTACACATTGAAAATCTCAAAATCAATACTGTGCATCCCAACAAATGTATACATTACTTCAGACTCAATACCAGACTCTTTTATTGGTTTTTTGCCCTAGTGATAGTTTAGAAAAAAAATCTTCACCACTTATCATTTTTGTAGTAATTTATAATTTACACCATTACTAAATATAATCTTGTTAAGTACGATACTCGACAACATTTGTTAGCTATATATCTTTTAGTACAGAATGTATTGTAATATTCATTATTTACTTGTACTATAACATTAAAAATGCATATATAATCACATGTACTTTTACATTTTAAACTACTTGTCTTTATACTGTGAAGTATAATTATGAATCATTATTTCTAATTACTTTGGGGAAAATTTGTTAACTGAAAATTCTAATTTTTAAATTTATTTTATGGTCAAAACTGTCAATTTTTTTTTTCTAAAAAATCAACTTTTGAGATCATACTCATAGCCCTTTGAGAATTTGAATTTCATTATTCACCACCTAAAATCTGCAGAATACATGTAACAATGAGTGTAACAACCAACAAGGAGCCTATTTCTTTGCAGTTTATACTACATTTTATAAAATCACTGATCTTTGCATGAATGGTGATTCCTGTTATAATATATGGTGATTCCTGTTATTATATATATATATATATATATATATATATATATATATATATATATATATATATATATATATATATATTATGCTCCTCAAAATTTGTCAAACATCTAAAGCATTCCAAGCAATAAGATACAGGTATGGGATCCTTTATTCAGAAACCCATTATCTGAATTATGGGAAGGCCATATCCCATAGATACCATTTTAACAATTTTAATAATTCATATGTTTAAAAATTATTTACTTTTTCTCTGTAATAATAACACATCACCTTAATCCAATTAGTCCTTATTGGAGGCTAAATAATTCAGCTTGGTTTAATTCATGTTGAAATTATTTAAAGTAGACAAGGGGGTAAATTTACTAAAGGGTGAAGTGACTAATGCTGGCAATGATTCCCCATCACCGTTTTCAGTCACTTCACAATTTATTAACGGATGCAGGTGTCACTTCGCTAGCAAAAGAGATAGATGCTAGCAATGATTCGCATTCTAATGCCAGGTGAATTTTCGCTCTGACAAATGGACGTAACTCCACAATTTCACTAAGAGGCAAATTTTACTGAACGTTACCTCTATAGCCAGACTTGCTTTCACCAGCTCTGACCTGTCAAAGTGCAATGGAGCACATAGAACATCCTCAATCAAAATGTTACTTAAATATTAATTTCTAAATGGCAAATCTTCTTAGTCCAAAAAATGTTAAGCGTCTTTTAATTTTTTTAGGGTGTTAGGCTGCAAAAGGCATAATTTTTTTGGGTACCCAGTTCCCCCATACATTATCTACCATATGGCACTTTATTTGACAGAGGGCTTATGTTTTGGGCATTAAAACAACTCTATTGACTTTATTAAGGTTCCCTTGGCATATGTTATCAGTGTAAATGTAATGTATTAGATGCAACATGTAAATAAGTAGCTTTATTCCACTTTTTCCATTCCAAATTTCCCGCTGTGTGCAAATTAGCCCGAGACCACTGGCAAAGTTGCGCTAGGCAGAATAGACATTAGTGCATCTTCGCTTTGATTTGCTCGCTCTGCCAAAGTAATTGCTCTGAACAAAACTTTGCAACTTGGTAAATTAGCATTGTCTGAGCGAATTTTCTCATTGGCGAAGTGTTTTGATGGCTGCGAAGCCCCAAGGTGTTGATCCAAACTATGGAAAAACTCCTTATCCAAAAAAAAAAAAAAAACAACAGCATCAGATGTTGCTACTTTATGGTATTAATGAAATCCGATGACTATGATTCTGTATATTTTCTTTTGTAAATGGAACTAGTTTGTTTTGAAATAAAGGGCTTTATGTACAGACGCCACCACTGGCACTTGTTGACCCAAGTCTACTCCTGAATTAATGCAAGAACCCATGCTTTTCCCATGAATACAAAATTTGGCAAATTTACACCAGTTGGGGTAAGGCAAGTAGGGGCCCCTTAGTGATCTTGCACTTGTGTCTGGTGCATTATTAAATGACACCCAAAATGTCTTAGTTATGAAATTGAATTATTATAGCCCAATTCATAAAAAACCTTTTGCCATCATGTTTTGCAGTACATATCCAGGTGTATACTGGAACAGATTGAACAGATTGTAGCCAACTAGAAGAGCATCTGAATTCACAACATATAAATCAATGTAAAATTGTTGTAGCAAAAAGATACACATGTGAGACACATGATAGAGGGAAAAGCATTGAGTTTCTATTAGTATAACCTTCAACAATGCCACAAAAACATCAACTTTTAATTAACTAATTCCTTAATAGTGATGGGCGAATCTCACCCGTTTCGCTTCGCCGAAAAATTTGTGAATTTCCAGCGAAATTTGCGAATTGGCGGAAAAATTAGCGAAACGAGTTGCGCGTCGTTTTTGACGCGCGTCGCGTCGTTTCCGATGCGCGTCGCTTCTGTCACATCATTTTCGGCGCGCGTCGCTTCGTTTTCGGCGCGCGCCGTTTTCGACGCGTGGCGTCAAAGACAACGCGCGACTCGGTTTTTTTGCCGAATTTTTGCTGGCGTTTCGCTAATTTATTCGCCAGCGGCGAATCGCGGGAATTCGCCCCTGGCGAATAAATTCGCCCATCACTATTCCTTAATACTCTAGACCAGAATATCCCACCACCATGGCTACCCATACTGTTACTACTGTTTGTTTGTTGCTCCAGTATGGTTAATTGAATCATTATAATTTTCTTTTAAGTGGGAAAACATACAGTGAATTTTTATGGTGCTAAATGACAGGTGGTAAATGTTTCATACTGTAGCTGTTAAACATAAAACTACAGTTTTAAATATTGGTTTGGATTCACAAACCGAAGAGCCAACACTTTACAATCACTGAGTTCATATGGGCTATTGCTTATCCTACTCAATATAACCAAAAGAGTGGAGATTGGGTTAGCTAGACTAGGGTTTTAACTATTGAGTATTGTTCTTATATCTACCACTGGGCACGAAATAGAAGCATTTTAACAATGTAAGAGTCGCAATGCTGTTTTCCTGTTACTTCCGATTGTTCTGTTGATGGGCTTCTTGGTGGATTAAAGGGAGGGGTGATACTCCAATTTGCAGTGCAGTGCTAAAGAGTGAATTAAGTTTATCAGAGCAAAAGTCACATGGCTGAGGGCACCTGGGAAACCAACAACATTTCTAGCCCCAAATTCAATTTCAAAATTAAATGCAAAACAAAAGTTTGCTCTTTTGAAAAATGGATGTCAGTACAGGATTTTGCTGAAGACGCACTATTAACCGATGCATTTTTATATCTTCCTAAAACATAATCCCTTTAAGACTGCCATAAAGCTTTGTTATCATTAAAATTGCTGGAATGTGCATCACTTTTGGTAATAGGTATAAAAACTGTTTTCATAAACAGTTTTGATGAGCAAACTCATGGTGCATTACTTTGTGTCAAAGTTGTAAAACTGTGTAATCTATTGTCAAAGAGCTTTGGAGTTAATGGCAAGCAAAATTACATTACAGTTTGGCCATTTAGACATGCAGTGGCATACATTTCCCTGCCTTGTTAGAGAAAGTCCTATCTACTGTGCTACAATTGTTCATCATAGGAAAAAGACTCCCATGTTGTTCCTAACAGGGCACCTGAACAGCTCCTTCCATAGTCAGTTGAAGTGCTCTGAAGGAATGCTTTTCTTGATTGTAATTTTTTTCTATATCCCTATATTATTTAAAAAAAACCTTAAATTTTTTAATTGATGCACTTAGACCTTTAAGTGCCATTGTTAATAACAATTGCTATCTTTGTTGATCCCTACTAGCATATTAGCAAAAAGAAAACTTAAATTGGGAAATCAATATACTTAAACCTTTAAGTGCCTTTGTTAATGACAATTGCTCTGGTGGTAATGATTATTTATTTTGTAACTCTGCATAAACTACACCAAAAGCTATTTACAAAGTCAGGATAACACCTATTTCATTAAAGATGTGATATTTTAGATTTTGAAAGCAAAATAGAAGTTATAGGATACATCCATTCTCTTCTTTAAGTCTCTAACACATTTCATCTTCATAATTATGAATTTCAGGAACCCATGGCAACACGCACGGCACAAAAAAGTAAACTTTCCATTTCAGACAAACTACATTTGTTTCACAGATCAGATGATCATTAAATGTGAAACATTTAACATTTGTGTTTTTTTTTGTAATAATTGGCTTTTTAAAATAATAAGGTGCTTTGAACACTTGTTATGTGGATAGGTCTGATGTTACATCCCAGGAATCCATATGCCATACAGACAGTACAGAAGAAAGATATTCACAAGCATGTCACAGATTGGACTAAAGCAAGCCAAAACGCAAAGTGCCATGGCATTAACAATAGCACCAGATTTCCTGTCACGACTGCAATCTGTGCTGTATTCCAGACAGAAGGAGAACTTTTGGTAGGTAACACTTCAGTGTTTTTTAAATCTTTTTGGCAACTTCTCATTAATCATTACTTTTCTCCCCTGACTGTCATTTGATAAAGCAGAGTTCACACCGGTAGCATTCAACTGAGAACATCATGTAGCATGGGAAAGAACTATGTAATTAATTAGGCACTGAGCGGTGCTGCAAGACAGCAAAGCAAATAGAAAAAAACAACAAAATTCCCCAAACTGAAACAAATACACTCACAAAGGCATCACGGAATTCTAAGATTTAGAGTTGAATGCATTTTTTCTTCCCCATAATTTTTTTATGCTTTTTGTTTCAATTCTGCATTCAGAAATTGCAGTAAAAGCTGGATAGTTAATCAATTTTTGCTCTTGTTAGCACTGTTTAATTTTTTGTAATGATAATGTTTTTCAATTCCAGTTTTAAAAATGTCTGTCTTTAAATACAGTTATAACAAGATAGCATTGGTTTAAAGCTTCATGTGGCCCTCTGATTATGGAACCCAAAGGCTTTATATATTTCTTTGTATGTCCCATAAACATGTGGTGTATGGGAAAACTGGCCCACTCAATGATATATCTTATAGCATAACTAAACTCCCATAAAGAGAAAAGTCCCCTGCACTGCATTCTATTGCCCTCTATTGCCAAGGGTTTTTTTTAATTTTTCTTTATATTCTACCCCTCTCTCTAAGTGGGCAGCACATCTCAGTAAACAGAAAACAGATACAATTGAAGGCTTTATTTTATTGTTAGCATTTTCATTTAGAAATAGGACGTTCAGTGGGAAACTTGAGATTGTTTTTTTTTGGAAAATTGCTAGGAAAAAGGTTGCCACTCTAGTAAATCAGCCCCTAAAAGAACAAATTAAAATATAGTTAGCGCTAGAACTTCCCTGTGGCAAGACCCACCCCTCTCTGTCATCTTTTTCTAGACCTCTGTGTATTAGCAGCGATATTTGCCTACTGACAGGTGTGAATGGGCAATGTGACTGCAAATATAGCGGGGTTCATTTATAAAGTTCGCACATCACATAATTGTTCGCAAATGGTAGTTTTGTACATGCTTTTTCCTTAATGCTACAAAATTGCACTACTGTGCCCATCTTTCCGGTTTTTGCGAATTAGCATTGTGGATGAATTTTTGCAAACAACTGGCAAACAAGACGGGTCTTTGCATAAGTATAGACAAGTATAGGTATAAGTATAGGTTGTTTTGCAAATATTTTCTCCGCCACCAAAGTTGTGGCGCAGAGTGTTCGCAATTTGTGATTTTTGCTGTATTTAAAAAGCTTCTATAGACATTCGCAATGTGAAAAACAAATTTGCAAATCTGTTTGCACACTCTTATTCAGCTTTATCAATATAACCAGGCGCAGGGCAAATATATTCAATCTGCCCTGCGTGAAGTTTATAAATGACCCCCATTGTGTTTACTGTGAGATACAAAGGAGGTGTATATTTATAAAACTGTAAAAAATATTCTTAATCTTCTCCCTACAGCCAATCAATATGAGTATGAGAAATTGCATAATATGCATAACATTTTTTTAGATCTATTAAAGACAAGAGAAGCACATGAAACATATGGATACATATTTAGAAGTATATGAAACAGTAAGGCATATGGAGGCATCTTTTTTAAGATTCTCCTTTCTGGATACTTGATTCATCTAATCACCTGCTGGGTATCCCCTCATGTGACAGTAGAACTCACCTGCCAACTGGTACACATATCTGTTTAATAATGGCAGCAGAAGTTGATTACAGCTATATTATTTAACCAGTTGTTGAACCAATTGGTGAGCCTTATATTGGTTCCCAATTTTTTCCAAATTAAAATTCCCATACAGTACATTCATCTTCCTATAACTGATGGATTATTATTTATTAATTCTATATTAGTGCTACTAATTGCATACTTGCACAAATGTAACAGTGCTAAAAGGTATTTTTGTTTTTGGTAAGTTTTGATTATGCCTTTCATTATTCTTAGTGTGATTAGTGTGATTTAGTTGCATGAAAGAATTTATATAACCCTTCATCTCAACCTATACTAGGATTCAGGCACAGAAAAGGGGGCTTTTGTGGGATCAGGGACTGCAGGAAGATGGCTGCACACATATACTAAATATACTAATGTGGCATAGCCCATGATGTAGATGCAAGGTTCTTGCCCTTTATGCCAGTCACTTCATGGGGTTGATTACAAAGTGGAGCTCTGGCAATTCCAAAAAAGTTGGCTCAGAGATCAAACCAAGAATGACTGATTCTAAGCAACTTTTCAACTGGAGTTCATTTTTTTCTTGTTGTGTATGTTTTTTAATGATTTGCTTTCTTCTTCTTCTAACTTTTTCCAGCTTTCAAATGGCAGTCACTGACCCCATTTAAAAAAAATGCTCTGTAATGCTTACAAAAAGTATTGTTATTGCTACTTTTGTTATTTTCTATTCAGGCCCCGTCCTACTCATATTCCAGACTCTTATTCAAATGAATGCATGGTTGCTATGATACGTTGGTCCCTAGAAACTAGAATGTTAAACTGGAGAGCTGCTGAATAAAAAGCTAAATAACTCAAAAACACAAATAATAAAAAATGAAAACCAACTGCAAATTGACTCACATCAAAATTATAAAAAAAGTTATTTAAGGGTGAACAACCATTTTAAATAATGTTTACTCCTCCCCCACTTGCTGTGAAAATCTAAGCAGGTGGGACAGAATGGAAACTGTCTTGCCATCTTGTACTGTGTTTTTGCTGCTTCTTTTTGTCAATTGTTTACTGTAATGTAATAATACTAAAAACATGAATATCCTGTAAATTTTATCCTTATTAGCGGTGCTTAGTGATGTCATTGGATATAATCTGAGCTTAGTGATGTCTTTTTTGTCACATGACTTACTGAAACTTGTGTATTATAATAAATAAAGTACCTCCTGTTGCCAAGCAATCACCCTGGAGTTCTATGACGTGTATAAAAACACTCACCCTTTGCCCTCTTGTTTTTATATGGTCATGGAATTCCTCATTAACTTACAATATTTTACAAGAGGGGGTACTTTAATCACTATAATAACTTCACTTCTTGGACATATTGAAATGTTTTATTTACTCATCTTGAAATAATTATTTTTCTCGTTTTAGAAAAATACATGCTTTTTCACACCTTCAACCTCCATCCACTTCATTTTCTAATATGTTAATTTGTAAAACTCATTTACCATTTGTACAGTATATTTTTTCTAGCGCATTCCAAAATCTTGCTGTTGAGGATTCTACTCAGTGCCTCATACTGTTTTGTTTCACTATATGCAATCATACATACAATACAATGTACGTACAATGCTGTGCATTAATTTGTAATGAAAATAAATATATTGTATATTAAACATTCCAAGTCCAAGGGTTATATAAAGTTTCTTGAATTTGCCTGGGTGCAGTGCCAATAAATTATCCATAACTACTACAAAAAGGTGCGCACTCTTAGGACTTATAAAAATCATAATATTTATTATAAATGACTAACGTTTCGGCTAGGTCTTTGAGAAAAGCTAGGGACCTAGCCAAAACATTAGTCATTTATAATAAATATTATGATTTTTATAAGTCCTGAGAGTGTGGACCTTTTTGTAGTAGTTCAAGAGTTGTTAGTGGGGTACCGCAGGGCTTTGTTCTGTGTCCCTTGCTTTTCAACTTGTTTATTAATGACCTGCATGTGGGCATTGAAAGTTTGGTTT
>CM044447.1:62608353-62648969 GCA_024363595.1 Xenopus borealis
TTCACCGTCACCTTCCTTATACTACCGTCTTATACCATGTTTCAAATGGAGCACTATATAAGCAGTCCCCAGGTTACTTATCAGATAGGGTCTGCAGGTTTGTTCTTAAGCCGAGTTTGTATGTAAGTCTGTCTTAACATAGTATTTTTCTTACCTTTCTGTACCCCACAATAGAGAACACATGCCAGAGGGGATTGGGGTAGGTGGTTTATTAAAGCTAAATGCTAATAAAAGTCAAGCAAACCATAGTATGCTACTGTAACAGCCCCTGACTTTAAGGGGTTATTTATCAATCTCCGAATTTATTTCAATATTTTTTTACTTCAAACACTGAGCATATCTGCTTGGGTTTATTAGGCTTATTTATTATAACTTTTTCCAGAAAGTTTTCTTTGCAGGAAAAACTCAGATTTTTTTGGATTTTCTTTTTCAAAAAGAAAAAAAAAACAAATTTTTCCTCCAAAAGCACTAAAAACATTGCTGATCGATTGAGAAAAGCAAGGTTAGAGTTGCTTTATGAAGACTCCCAAAAATTATCTAAAACTGTAGAAGATTAATTCTGATGGAATAAGCAGTAAGAATACTGATTCCTATGTGCACTGAGGTCTAATAAGGCCTATAAAGATCTAAATTTAGTGGTTTTAGAGGTTTTTGAAACCACAACTAAACTCACTTTTGAAAACCATGAATGTCATGAAATATATTTAAAGATATAAATTTAAAAAGTACAAAGGGAAAAAAATGCTGAAAGATAATAGAATAGAATTTCTTTAAAACCTTTAATTAACTTGAATTTTTCTGACAATTCCTGGCAAACAAAAAAAAAAGCTCAGAAAGAAAGAAAACCTTGAAAAGTCTATATTAATTAAAAACAGTCCAATAGGATCAGAGCAGCTCCCATTGACTTCTATGGGACTTCAATAACTTTTGCCTGGCAACATTTTGCATTAGAGGTTTTTGTGGTTTTCAAACTTAATAAATCTTGAATTTTAAAGCTTTTCAAAAAATAGGTAAACCACACATTTTTAGAGATTCATGTAAAAAATTACTAACATTTCGGAAGTTCAGTTGTTAGTAAATGAGCCCCATTGGGTTCATATATATATACATATAAAATGTATAATTTATTGAGGTTTCTTTGCTAAAGTGTGAATTTGCTGCTCATTTAACGCAGCCACATTTTGCCTCAATGCATCAGCTTCTTTGCCTATTTACTTATATAAGTATGCCGTTTCAAGTGTAAGGTGGGGAAGTTCCTCTTGGAGTAAATTCTCTGTGAAATTTACTAGTGTATTGTCACCTATGCAATTGTAGGAACAATGCTCTAGAGATACCATAAACAAATTATGTATATGGGATATTGGCATGGAGGAGATGATGTGGAGATTGAGATGCAAAAGTGTCTGCTTTAGCTTTATAACTGTAACTCACCTTAACCTTGGGAATCACCACTTTGTGAAGATTCTCTCCTATATACAGTACTTCGTAAACTGGCAAATATATTGTACTGAAGAAACTTCACCTGGCAAAAAATACAAAAATATTTGTCCAAAACATGTTTTAGTAAATTGTAGATGCTGTAACTTTTACAATTTTTTTGTAACTTTTACCATTTATTAAATATATGCTTTATTTATATAGTAACAACACATTTTCACAAGGTTTTATGACACCAGTTCCTGTTCCAGCAGAGTTTGCAATCTAGGGTCTATCTTACATTCGTACATACCAGGGTCAATTTTATCACGAGCAACATACAGTACCTGCGTGTTTTTGGAGAGTAGGAGGAAACTGGAGAACCAAGAGGGGACCCACACAGATGTGTTTATAAATTTCTTATGATGACGATCATACCAACAGCTATCCAAAGGTAAAGATACAATGAAGTAAGGGTTGCTAAGATCAGGGGACTTTAAAGTCTTGTTTCCTCCTGTGATTACATTAAAACCTTGGTGAAATCAGAAGGACAAGAGCACCCTTAACCCTGAACTGGTGAATGTCAGACAAGGAAAGCTCTTTATATCATCCACCTTTCCTTGTAATGATCAACATATTCCATTGCCAAAATTGAGAGAATTTTTTTTTATCTGACATGTAGCTACTATCTATCTAAGATCTATCTATCCATCCGTGTATTATCTATATACTATCTATCTATCTATCTATCTATCTATCTATCTATATTTAATCTGTCTGTCTACTATCTATCTATCTATCCATCTATTTTCTGTTAGTCTATCTATTATCTACTATATAATGATCAACATATTCCATTGGCAAAATGACTATTGAGAGATTTTTTTTTTATCTGACATGTAGCTACTATCTATCTAAGATCTATATATCTGTCTGTCTGTCTGTCTATCTATCTATCTATCTATCTATCTATGTATTATCTATCTGTCATTCTATCTATCTATCTATCTATCTATCTATCTATCTATCTAGTATCTTTCTAGCTATCTATATGTCATCTATCTATCTATCTATCTATCTATCTATCTATCTGTCTGTCTGTCTATCTACTATATATCTCTATCCATAAATGATCTAGCTGCTATCTATCTATCGATCTATCTATCTATCTACTATCTATCTATGTATTATATATCTGTCAGTCTATTATCTATCTATTATCTAGCTACTATCTATTGATCTATCTATCTAGTATCTATCTAGCTATCTATATGTCATCTAGCTATCTATTGCTCTACTATCTATCTGCCTATCTATCTATCCAGCTATCTTTTATCTATCTACTATCTATCTATCTATCTATCTATCTATCTATCTATCTCTATCTATCAATGCTCTAGATACTATCTAGCTACTATCTATAGCTATTTATGATCTATCTATCTATCTATCTATCTATCTATCTATCCATCTGTCTATGATGTAGCTACTATCCATCTAAGATATATCTATCTATCTATATGTAATCTATCTGTCTGTCTACTATCTATTTATCTATCTATCCATCTATCCATGTATTATCTATATACTATATATCTGGCTGTATGTCTATCTATATTTCATCTATCTATCTATCTATCTATTTATTTTCTATCTACTATCTATCTATCTATCTATCTATCTATCAATCTATCTACAGATGAATGTTTGACACAGAATAACTTAACTCAGATATCCCATTTTCCCACTTAACACAGAATATTGTGCATCCCATCCAATAAAAGAGTACACCATTCAAAACAATGGTGCTTTGGTATGCTAATAAAAAGGTTAAGATAACACAGTTTCTTCAATTAACCCTGAGTCACAACACATTTAACACACAAATCCAAGTGGCTGCATCAGTATATGTCATCTATTTGTCTGTCTATCATCTGTCTATCTATTTTCTATCTGCTAGCTATCTATGTATTATCTGTCAGTCTATCTATCAATCTAATTATATATCTATATATTTATCTATCTCTAGCTATCTATTATCTAGCTATTATCTATCTATCTATCTATCTATCTAGTATCTATCTAGCTATCTATTTGCCATCTATCTTTCTGTCTCTCTACTATCTATCTGTCTATTTTTTTTATCTATCTACTATCTATCTAGCTCTATCTCTCAAATCAATGATATAGCTACTATATAGCTATCTATGATCTATGTATATATATATATATATATATATATATATATACAATGTATCTATTCTATCTATATGTCTAACTACTATCTATCTATCTATCTATCTATTTACTATATATCTAAATGTCATCTATCTATCTGTCTGTCTATTTACTATCCCTCTGTCTGTCTAGCTATCTATCATAAATCTATCTATCAATGATCTAGCTACTATCCATCTAAGATCTATCTATCCAACCATGTATTATCTATCTATCTATCTATCATCTATATACTATGTTTCTCTGTCTGTCTATCTAGACATCTATCTATCTATATTTCATCTACATCTATCTATCTACTATCTAACTCTATCTATAAATGATCTAGCTGCTACCTATCTATCTATTGATCGATCTATCTATTATCTATCTATCTGTCTATCTATCTATCTTCTATGTATCTATATGTCATCTATCTGTCTGTCTTTCTGTCTATCTATAAATATAGAGTATATAATCTATCTAGCGTGTCTATCTATCTTCTATCTATCTATCCATGTATTATCGATATACCATATTTCCGTCTATCAGTGTGTCTGTCTGTCTATGCATCTTTTATCTACTATCTATTTCTATATTTTATCTAGCTACTATCAATGCATCTATCTATTTATCTATCTATCTATCATCTATCTATATACTATATCTCTCTGTCTGTCTATCTAGACATCTATCTATATTTCATCTACATCTATCTATCTACTATCTAACTCTATGTTTAAATGATCAAGCTGCTATCTATCTATCTATCTATCTATCTATCTATATGTCTGTCTATCTTCTATGTATCTATATGTCATCTATCTGTCTGTCTTTCTGTCTATCTATAAATATAGAGTATATAATCTATCTAGCGTGTCTATCTATCTTTTATCTATCTATCTATCCATGTATTATAGATATACCATCTGTCTGTCTGTCTATGAATCTTTTATATACTATCTATCTCTATCTTTTATCTAGCTACTATCTATGCATCTATCTATCTATATAGCTATATGTCATCTATCTGTCTATCTACTATCTATCTATCCATCTATCTACCTAGCAACTATTTATCTATCTATCTATCTATCTGCATATCATCTATCTATCTATCTATCCATGTATTATCTATATATTATCTATCTGGCTGTCTATCTTTTATCTACTATCTATCTCTATCTATTATCTAGCTACTTTCTATCCATCTTATCTATCGATCTACTATCTATCTGTCATCTATCTGTCTGTCTATTATCTACCATCTATCTCTATCTATTATCTAGCTACTATCTATCTATCTATCTATCTATCTATCTATCTATCTATCTATCTATCTACAGATGCAGCCACTTGGATTTGTGTGTTAAATGCATCATAACTCAGGGCTAATTGAAGAAACGGTGTTATCTAAAGTTATCTTAACTCATTTAATGCATTTAACCTTTTCATTAGCATACCAAAGCACCATTGTTCACAATGATGAACACTTTAATTAGATGGGATGCTGTGACGCAATTTTCTGTGTTAAATGAGACAAGTGTGATGTCTGAGTTAAGTCATTCTGTGTCAAACACACAATCCAAAGTGGCTTCATCTGTATCTATCTATCTATCTATCTATCTATCTATCTATCTATCTATCTATCTATTTGTCTTTCTGTCTATCTATCTATAATCTAGCTACTATCTATCTATCTATTTATCTATCTATCATCCTTATCTATTATTTAGCTACTATCTATCTACTATCTATCTTATCAATCTATCTATCTATCATCTATCTATCTATCTATCTATCTATCTATCTATTTATCTTTCTGTCTATCTATCTATAATCTAGCTACTATCTATCTATCTATCTATCTATCTATCATCTATTTCTCTATCTGTCTATCTTATCTATCTATCATCTATCTGCCTGTCTGTCTATCTATATCTCTACTCTCTCTACTATTATCTATGTATTATCACCATTTGTCTATCTTTCCAGATATTTATCCAGTACATGTTATGTATATAATCTAAGTGTATTCTTCATGGTTGGAACTAACACTCTGATGACCTTATTTTGAACATTCATAATTGCTTTGTTGGAAGAGCCATATCTATTTGTTTATTTAAATCTATGCAGGTGGGTGACATTTGCAAATGAAAAACAAAGGTATAAATTGTAAATGTATGAACAATTAGCCAGCTGGTAACGAATCGTAATTAGAGACAATTAGACTTTATGATAGGTATTGTCCTGCACATTATGAGAAATCCATGACACAGTGGAATGTTCTATTGTTCAGGATTCCAATCAAGGTTTCTGAACAATGAACTGTAGAGTAACAGGTCTGGAAGATATTATGTTGGAAAGATTGCTGTGTTTGTGCACTTGCCATACATTCATTGCAATTTCAAGTGCTTCTGAATGTGAAAGATTATATCGCCTCTGGTAGCTGTGGGCAGGCCATTCAAAAGCAGTTATTTGCTCAGTAACATAGTTTACCGCACCATAGGTATTTATTACACTACCAGTTAAGCCATGGTGGTATTAATTGAAAGAGAAACAACGTTGGCCAACTTATCCTGGGTGCCCACTAACCTTTTAAATAGTGTATAATAGGTTTTTTGACATCCAACTGAAAAATCACAGAAAACATGAAGTGAAAATCTTGATTTAATATTTCATTAACATTTAATTTTAAAAAAAATCTTTAAACCAATAGGGATAGTTTAAACACTTACAAATGTACAAGATCAGAGAATTCATCCCTCGGCTTTGAATTGGTGGCCAATACTAACTGAGACGTATCGATAAGCATTAATGTGTCCACCAGGACAATTCTTGAAATTAATTGATAAAATGATTTATGTTACCGATGAAAAAAATGCTCTAATTTGTAGTTCAGAGGCAATTTAGCAAAGTGGAGGGCAGGGTGCGTATATGCAAAAAAATTATGGTGGATTACACCCATTTTTTTCTCGCACATTAGAGGTTGGTTCTTCATATATTTTAAGTATTTTAAAATTTCAGTGGTTTTGTTTGTCTGCCTCAACTAAAGCTTCTTACAGCTTGAATAGCTAAATCCCCTTATTTTTGGTGTCAGTGATCTAATCTAAGAGAAAATGCTGCTGTGTCTTATGAGACACTAGCTGTTGCTATGAGTAAAAGTCAGTCTCATGGATGGACAAATACATCAGCAGCACAAAAAACTGAAGTAATTTATTGTAAAAAGAATACCCTACTACAATCAATATTACAAGTTAAGGCACAATTTTTAATTTAATCAAAATTCTTTATAGTTCATAAAAGTCAACATAATAAACTGAAATTGTAGGGAAGAACCTTTTATCTGTATGTGTATTTAAGTTGTGCCATACAATATCTTATCTTTGAAATTGTACTGACTGATTGCTAAGTGGTTGGTGATGGATGTATAAGGTCATTCAGTATGGTATTCCTTTAAATGAATCAGAATGCAAATTCCTTCATACTTGTAACTCTATTATATAATGCAAGCTAACTGCACCCAAATAATTAGCTGCTATTCTTTTTAATGTCCATGAGACCATAACAAGGACTTCATTCTGCAAAATAAGCCTCTTGCCTCTTGGGATACAGAGCAGATGTCTACGAAGTGCATTTTTAACACTCGTGTCATTGAGTTAAAATACAGTGTTCATTATACCATTGCAGAACATGGATGCTTTTATTTGGAATGTTTATGCTCAATAACTCAATGAAAGTCTGTTGGATAAGATATAGCAATCATCAGGATTGTTGCTTTTTACACTGTTTTGGAACATGTAATTTTAATATAATAATAGTGTTTAGTATAATAAATCAGGCTCAATCTATGAATATAACATTTTCAGTAAGATATCTTATGTTCTTATTGTGCATACATCATTTTACAACAATGTTAGTGAAATGCATTTATTTTTTGCATGTGTATTTTTATAAGACAGCTGACCAGTCTAAAAGCCAATCAGGCTATGTAAGTGAGCTTTCACTGGTAACAGTCTCTTTTCAGCTAAAGCCTCAGCATCAAACCCATTATCTAGCTCCCCTTCAAGCATTCTGGCACTTTCAGGGTTAACCAGTTTTCTGTTAAAGGCAGGCTGCAGTTAGTCAGTGCCAACTTATACAATCCACTGGCTTTCAAATGATGCAGGTGCCTCCAGGCAAAATGCCCTGCAAGCTTACAATGACTAAATAGTTTATCATGTGAGCTTATCTATATATAATATATATATAGTTGTGCTGTTATACTATGCGCAATTAGTAATCCAGTAAAGATGGATCAATAGATGCTATTTAGATATCAGTTACAAGGTAAAAAAAAAATGTTAGTTTAAAGGGGTGGTTCACCTTCAAGTTAACTTTTAGTATATTTTAGAAGGGCCAATTCTAATAAACTTTTCAAATTGATTTTCATTATTTATTTTTCATAGTTTTTTAATGGTTTGCAATTTTCTTCTGTTTCTTTGCAGCTTTCAAATGGGGGTCACTGACACCATCTAAAAACAAATGCTCTGTAAGGTAACAAATGTATTGTTATTGCCACTTTTTATTACTTATCATTCTATTCAGTCCCTCTCCTATTCATATTCAAGTCTCTTATTCAAATCAATGCAGGGTTGCTGGGGTAATTTGTACCCTAGAAACCAAATTGCAGACACTGCAAACTAGAAAGCTGCTGAATAAAAAGCTAAATAACTAAAAAACCACAAACAATAAGAAATGAAAACCAATTGCAGATTGTCTCGGAATATCACTCTCTACATTATACTAAAAGTTAACTCAAAGGTGAACAACCCCTTTAAATAAAGTTGGGAAATAGCATTGCCCTATTTTGGAACTTTCTGTATAATGGGCTTCCAGGTAACGGATCCTAGACACAAGGTCCAAGCAGCTCCCTTTCCTGGCACCAGATGCAGCTGAGAGCAGGAATGAGGTATGCATGGGGGGGGTGGAATAGGGTTGTGTTGTGCCTGAGCTATCTTTACAGATGGGGGTCCTGTCCATATCTGTTGTCCTTTATAGTGACTTCATTTAGAAACAAGTGATTCTTTGACTGGCAGCAGCATTGTGCACCATATCTAAAATGTCAGTTTATCAAAAAGATACCATGAGGCTTATTTGCAAATACAATGCTAGTTTGGGTTAAGGGGATGTAGACGAGTGAAACATAAGGTGAAAGTAAGACCAAAGTACAGAGACAAGGGTGAAAGTGTTAGAAGGCTTGCTATCTGCTCTACTTTCATTTCTTCTTTAGACATAGTGAAGGGCAGATGTAGGTAAGTTAATAATATTTAAGAAACGAGTTAGACAGGGTTAGTTAGAATGGCTATTGCTTCTCTTGCACTTATGTAAGAGTCTCTGCAAGGTCAATAAATGTCACCCAATACTTAAGCCTACTAACCCTGACTATACAGACAGTAAAACTATAGACCTACAATCATTTTGATTATATAGAGATGCTGTTCAGTACATTATATAGAGATGCTATTCAGTGTCTGTCGCTTACAGTCCTGTTGGATAGACAAGAAGATTCAATGACTTAACCAAGCTGACCTGGACTTGACCAACAAGTCCACCATTCCTTCATTATCATGTTCCATTTAGAGAACACAGATCCAACAAAACAGCTTTGTTCTCTGGTAGCATTTATCCCCATGCCCCATAGTTGTTTGCTAAATATAAAAAGCAGGAATAGCTAGAAGTTACCAACACCTCAGATGCATTAGTGCACACCCTTTGATAACAGCTGGAGTGCCTCTCAGTGACAAATCCAATAGAGACAGGACTTCTTGTCCCCGATGGCTCTGATTTAATAAGAGGCCACTGGCTTTTCTGTGTTACAGTGAATAGTGACATTGTAAAAGAGCTGGTGGCAGTCTCAAGGGTCATTTGTGGTGCCAGAGAGTGCATCATAAATATCCCCCATTATGTCTATCAACTAGCATGTCTCAGGAACAAAACAATCCTAAATTATGATCAGTAATGTGTCTGATAAAAGGACACAGCTGTACCTTGCAGATTTCTGGCTTCTTTTAATCCAGAAAACATTATTCCAGATAACTCTAAAATGCTGGAATGACATTTCCTATAATGTTCCATTTAAGAAATCATTTTTTTATGATTTTGTATGTTTTCATAAATTGCTGCATGTCTTCAAAATGTAACCCAGAGACCGACATTCCGCTATCAATATAGCAGTGCCTGCATTTGGTAGCATTGTGTTTAAGAAGGGCAGAAGGGAGGTAAATAGGTAGGTAGGGGTGCCTAAAAGCACAGGTTGCAGTGGGGCCTTGTACTTACCACATGCAGCAGTGGCATACATGCTGTAATTACCTCAATGGGAAACATGATGGCACAGTTGTTAGCACTGCTGCCTTTCAGCAATAGGTTTGATTTCAGCTAGGCACAATATTAAAGTTTTTATATGTTCTCTACCTTTACTGTATTGTGATCTACATTACAGAAAACCCCTGGTCCCCAAGCATTGCTGACCTACTAATAAATTAATACAGATACTTAATGGCAGCACAGAAACCATTGTAACTAGCATCATAATTTAATAAACAGTCTTGTAGGATCAGCTTGTATGACAGGCCAACCTCATTTTCTGCTTGATAATTTGTGACAACCCCTAAGCTTAGCTTCTCAACAGCTGCTCAGAGCCCACTGAGAATGTGAGTGTCAAGATGGTGACCCCCTGTGACAAGTTTGAAGTCCTGGATCATTGCTGCTATTGACAAGCTTTAGGCTGGTGCAATACGTTCAGTATATAAAACATAGCATTTTTAGTCCTATTAATTTTTAGGGTTTCCTTCTCCTTTAATTATATTATAATGCATTAGGATCATAGTTACATAGTTACATAGTTAAATTGGGATGAAAAAAGACAAAGTCCATCAAGTTCAACCCCTCCAAATTAAAACCTAGCATATACACACACACACAACCCTCCACTCTTTCACACAAACCATATATGCCCATAGCTATACTAACTGTAGAATGTAGTATCAAATTAGCCTTTGATATTATGTATTTTCCAAAAAATCATCCAAGCCCCTTTTAAAAGCATCAACAGAATCAGCCATCACGAACACCCGGCAGTGCATTCGACAACCTCACTGTCCTCACTGTGAAGAACCACCTATGCTGCTTCAAATGAAAGTCCTTTTCTTCTAGTCTGAAGGGGTGGCCTCTGGTGCGGTGATCCTCTTTATGGTTAAAAAGATCCCCTGATATTTGTCTATAATGTCCTCTAATGTATTTGTAAAGTGTAATCATGTCCCCTCGCAAGTGCCATTTTTCCAGAGAAAACAACCCCAACCTTGACAGTCTACCCTCATAATTTGAGTCTTCCATCCCTCTAACCAGTTTAGTTGCACGTCTCTGCACTCTTTCCAGCTCATTTACATCCCTCCTAAGGACTGGAGTCCAAAACTGCATCTGTAAGCATTATGCAAGGTTATCCCTTTGCATGAGAGGCAGTAGAGATATTGACAATACCAATCCTTTCCTTCATTGTCTAGATAGCCCTTATTAATTCATGACAAATATAAATGTATGCTTATGCTTGGTTGTGCCTCAAGTGCAAGATTAAGTGTGAGAAGCTTTCAAAAACTATTTAAGTAAAACAGGACCTGATCTAAATGAAGGGTGGTAGTTCTACGATTCCCCATATACTGTACATGCTGATTTGTCTTACTCATTACTCTCCCGTACCATTTCCATGGAAGCAAGGTCTGCTTCGGAGATTTGTGCCTTGACATGTTTCCCTATTTGTGCCTATTCCTCGCTGTAGATCGTTTTAAGCTGTGATCATAAATTGTTCCATCACCAGAGAGACTAAAAGCTAACATTCCTCACTGATGTTTTCTCCCCAAGGGATGTTGAAAATTTGATGGCAGAAAGTACAAATATGCTTTAGTAATCCATTCCAAGAATCATTTATCGGAAAGTCGAAAGAGTCAATATATAAAAGTGAGCTGAGAATGTACACAGGGAAAAAAAATACCAGCCAAAGACTTTGCAAGAGCTTTGCTGCAAATCACTGCCGTGGAGGGGAAACAGAGTTAATTACCATAGGAAATTAAGAAGTGGAGACTTTTAAACTGCAGAGAGCAGTAGCAGTCTTTTGAAAGCTCCGTTGTCTAGTGGCTGTAAAGATGAGAATGACGGAGAAAGGAAATGGCTTGGAGAGCGCAGAATTGAAATCCTACACACTATTTTTTTTATATTAATCCTTCAGAGTTTGTTGTCCTCAATTGCCTATATTAACCCCTCAACTTTCATTAGTATCAGGCACACATATCCTAGGGTATTTCTTGAAAGTCAGGAAATCGGTTTCTACAGAACTACAGAACCCAACATCCTCCACTATATCTACTGATGCAGCATCGGTGACATATGAATGCCTAGGATACATTAAATAAAATGAAATTAAACACAGCCGTTAGCACTGATGCTTTGCAGTGCTACAGTGCTATGTTCAATAATTATAATGTCAACATTTGACTGAACAAAGTCTTTGCACCAGTGAAAAAGCCTAATATGCCTTAACAGGAAACAGTTTCAGTGATATCTAACCCATGGACAAGGTTATTGCTGGGCATGACAGTTCTTTGAGTTCTATGTTCTACTTTCCATATTTATCTGGTTGCTGTAATGAGCCATGGGGTCTCCAAAATCCACTTGGTCTCCAACCCTGCCCAACCACGATCCTTCCAAACACTGTCTCTCATAGGGCCCCTGTCTGGAACATGCTTTGAGGTGTATTACAGAAATATTTAAGAATGACTTCTTAAAGCACTGATTGAGGAAAACTTTTCCCTTGTTTTCCAGGACCAAATAATTACTTAGGGGCAGATTTACTAAGGTTTAAATTGATTCTAAGTGAAAATTCGAATCAAATTCGAATAAAAATTTTTTAATTTTGAATCTAATTTTGGGCTTATTCGATTATCGGCCAAAATTGGCCAAATTGTCGAAATACTGGCCCTTAAAAAATAAATTTTGATATAACAATTTTTTTGATATAACAATTCGGCAGATTAAAGCTACCGAATTGCTATATAAACCTATAGGAAGCTCCCATAGGATTTCCCAAAGTTTTTTTAATTGAATGTAAAAAATCCGATCGAATGGTTAAAATCGTTCGAATCGTTTGAACGATTTTATTGATTGATTGAATTTTTCATATGCGATCGTTCAATAAATCAAATTGCTTTAAAACCCCTCGAACTTGAAATTCGAATATGAGGAGTTTTAATTCGATAAAAAATCAATGGTCGAATTCGAGGTTTGATTAACCCTCATATTCGACCCTTATTAAATTTGCCCCTTGGTGTGAGAAGTACCTTTTATTATAATCTTTAGTTCTTTAGGGACGCAAAAGGAGAGCACATATTAAGTGCCTATTAACTATTAACATATTAACACTGATTTGTGGTTTTTGACCAGTCTCTTTCCTTCTCTAATCAAATTAATATTACTGCCTAAACCTGCCATTTCCTTCCTTCAAAATATAGCAAAGATAAACCCTTTCTTTCACAAACAACCGAAACAAAACATTAATCCATGCCCTTATCCTACAATGTTTAGACTATTGCAATCTCCTACTTACTGGTCTGCCTGTCTCCCACCTCCCTCTCCTCACTACATTTTGACTTGCCTGTGTCACTCAATTGCAGTTTAAAAAAAAAAAACATAGAGGGTCAATATCACTTTTACTTGCTGTCATCTTTGCACTAACCATTAAAAGAGAATATTCAGTATTTTTGTTTTCAACAATAAAAAAAATCTATAATTTCTTGCAAATCTCTCAAGCTCGACATTGCCCTACAGAAGCTAAAAATCCCAGGCACAATTTTGTTCAAAAAGTCTAATAAATAATTATTGAGCAGCTCAGCCGCTTTCCTGAAAAACAGATGCCAAATTGTACAACTAGGAGAATAGTGCCAAGAAAATCACCACATAGATTTTATTTGAACTGTGTTTCATATTTATTAAAATGTTATTATACTGTATAGCTTAATAGCCTCCTTGGCATGAAAAACTGTTCTCAGTATAGATTGTTTGTGTATTAACATATTTTTTGCAGACATGTTTAGTTACAGAATTGTTACATTTGTGTTAAATTTAGCATATAAAATACAAACTGACATACTGCATTCCGACTTCAGAATTAAGAGCCAGATGAGAAGTTAGCAGAAAGAAAGAGGATAGGTCTACTGTTCCATGCTTTTATAGCCCTTAAGGTACAGTATAAGCTTATATTTTTAGTACCATTTACTATATATTTAGTACCATCCTTAAGCCAGAAGGTCCTCTTAGGTTAAACATTTTGGTTTCCAACCAGGTTCCACCACCATAACCAAGCATGCACTTCCAAGGTCTTCATGGTACTGTATAGCATGTTTTGTATGTTTAAGAGGAAAAAAGAACATGTAAATCCATGATAAAAAGCTATACTTACCACTTACTAGAAAATGGTTTCAAATCAAGATTCATGGAGGAATGTATACAATACGCAACAGATTTCACACTCAATCAAGTTGACGTTCATCTGGCTGGGCCCAGTCAAATAATAATTAAAATACTGTGAATTCTATTATGAATGATTTAAACTGAAAATGAAAGCCTAAGACACTTGTTTAACCAGGCAACAAAGAAACTTTTCACATGCAAAAGGAGAATACAGTATAAATAAATAATCTTTCAATGGTGGCTTGCTTATACCAATCTTCTCTCCTCAGATCACAACATTATCAGGAAATGAGTTCCTTTTACAGTCAGATGCAGACATTCCTGTCCAGGAATTGTTTTGTGCAATCAGAAACACAATTGACAGTTTGGTATGTATTCACTTATTACAAATAGCCTCTTTCATTTATAATGTTTATTTCATTACTCCGGCAGCTTAATGACAGACACGCAAGGGGAAAACAAATAAAAGGAGAAATCAATAACTGAATAATTATTTTTTGATTATTTGTATACTTGCAATGATTTGTTTCCATTTCCTGGAAAGGTTAAGTACTGTAGGTAAACTCATGTTGGGCATTTTATTGAGATGATTGAGATTGTTAAGCAAGCAATACATTAGGATTCAAATACCATTTAATGAGCATGACTTTCCAGTATATGGTGTTGTGTCATTATTATACAAGGTATTCTGCAAGGTATTACATGCTCTATTGAACTGCTTGGATATATGTGTATATATATATATATAATATATATATATATATATATAACATATACAGTATAATATATATATATAGTGTTCAGGATGCCGGCACAGAACGTAACAAAGTCAAAGTTGCCTGGGTGCAGAGACCAAAACAGTATTATTCAGGCATCGAAGAGGTCCGCACTCACAGGACTTAAAGTCAAAAATGTTTTTATTAAATTGTGAAACAAACTTATGTTTCGGCTAGGTCCCTAGCCTTTCTCAAAGTGAGAAACTTTGAGAAAGGTTAGGGACCTAGCCCAAACGTTAATTTGTTTCACAAACTAATAAAGTATATATATACACAAAACGCCAGCATATTTATTGCATACTTGCATGGTCTAGTAGTTGAACAGCATTGGGTGCGCTTCTGGTGCGGTGGTGGGGTGGTGCGGTGGTGTGACACCCCCCCACTTTACAGAAGCTCAAGAGTTTTGTTGGTGGGCACAGATTATAGTATATAGTATAGTAACAATGCATTACTTGACAAACACAGGCAACTTTTGAAATCTAGATAAACCATTATAACAAACTTTGGTCTATTTTGGCAACATCGAAGGGTAAAACAAACAAAAGTAGATCAAAATCCTTGTTTAACCCCATGGGGCTCAGGTACTGTATCTTAATCTGTGTATACATTGTACTTCTGCCTTTCCTAACAGACGAACCCTATCACCTCTTCTTTGGGGTTGGGGAACATGCTGAATCACTATGAATCTTAGATCCTCAGCTGTATGTAATTTTTAAATACAATGTTTAGAGACTGGTAACACGTTATTGCGAGTATTTACAGTAGACTTATGTTGGGAGGACCTATCCCAAAACTTTTGGATAGTTTCACCCACATAGATAAGATTGCACAGACATATTAACATACATGCCCGGATTTAGGGAAAGGCCCCCTAGGCCCGGGCCTAGGGCGGCAAGATGTTTAGGGGCGGCTGTCTTCCATTGCAAATTGCGTACATTCCAAAGCATCAGCGGGCTCTAGGACCGCTCCTCCATCCACACTCTCCCAGTCTCCCTCTGTGGTTCCGCCCCTCCCACTCCTCGTGCTGCTGTGCTGTGTGCAGACAAGGCTGCCATCAGGAAACAAGGAGGAGAGATCGTGGACGTCACTGAAGCTGAAAGACCTCCTTTTGTGAGTCTCTGTCTCTCTCTCTCTGCACTTTTTGTGTCTTTCTCTGTCTCTGCCTTTCTGTGAGTCTCTCTTTTTCAGCAATTTCTGTGTCTTTCTCTCTCTGTCCCTTTCTCTGTCTCTCTGCACTTTCTGTGAGTCTCTCTGTCTCTCTTTGCACTTTCTGTGAGTCTCTCTCTATCTGTCCCTTTCTCTGCCTCTCTCTGCACTTTTTGTGAGTCTCGCTCTCTCTGTCTCTCTCTCTCTTTGCACTTTCTGCAAGTCTCTCTCTGTCTGTTTCTATCTGCTCTATCTGTGAGTCTCTGTCCCTCTCTCTCTTTTTGCACTTTCTGTGAGTCTCTCTGTCTCTCTCTGCACTGTGAGTCTCTCTCTGTCCCTCTGTCTTTCTGTCTCTGTACTTTCTGTGAGTCACTCTCTGTCTGTCCCTCTTTCTGTCTCTCTCTCTTTGCACTTTCTGTGAGTATCTCTCTCTGGCTGTCCCTCTCTCTGTCTCTCTCTGCACTTTCTGTGAGTCTCTCTCTCTGTCCCTCCCTCTCTCTCTCTCTGCACTTTCTGCGAGTCTTTCTCTCTGTCTCTCTCTTTGCACTCTCTGTGAGTCTCTCTCTCAGTGCACTTTCTGTGAGTCCTTCTCTCTGTCTCTCTCTCTGTCCCTCTATGTCTCTCTTTATCTGCACTTCCTGTGAGTCTGTCTCTCTCTTGGCACTTTCTGTTAGTCTCTTTCTTTCTCTGTCTGTCCCTCTCTCTGTCTGTCTCTCTATCTCTCTGCACGTCTTTCTCTCTCTCTGTCCCCCTCTTTGTCTCTCTCTGCACTTTCTTAGTCTCTGTCACTCTCTCTGCAATCTGTCTCTATCTCTCTCTTTCTGCACTCTGTCTCTCTCGTTGCCCCGCTCTCTGAATTACACTTAAAGGGGTCAAGTGACAAAGAGCCTCACAAGCTCGAAACATGTTGTGTGGCAAATAAAAGCACATTTTGCAGTTATACTGCCTTAAGTGCCCATTCTTGTTTTCTACTATATTATATTCAAATCAGTGTATGGTTGCTAGGGGAATTTGGACCCTAGTAATCAGATTACTGAAATTACAAATTGAAGAGCTGCTGAATAAAAAGATAAATAACTCAAAAATAATACAATTGAAAAATAATTGCAAATGGTCTCAGAATATCTCTCTCTACGTCATACTAAATTAAAGGTGAACAACCCCTTTAAGTGAGAAATGCAGCTCTTTATGCACATAATATTTTGCAGTTTTACCCCAATATATGAGTGGATGTGTATAAGACCATCGCATGTTACATGTGGGCTGATTTGATTTTTTTTTTTTGCTCTGGCTGCTTTTTACCCCCAGTCCGGCCCTGACATCTTCTATATACTGTCTGTAACTTGTAGTAAAATTGTCCCACTCCCAAAACAGAGTAGAGCACCTGCCCCCCACATTGACCCACTACCTGCAGCTGAGCTCAGCACGATCTGCCTGTGCACCCATAGAGCCACCCCAAAAACTGCATATCTGTGCCTACTTTTTCATTAGCAATTTGCAATTGTTACAGTTGGAACTTGGTAGGTTATTAAACAGTTAATTAATTAATTTATATACATAATTATAATGCTGTGCTGTCTGCTGAGAAATATCAACTAAATAGATTCACTTCCAGAAAATCTGGGGGGGGGGGGCGGCACTGTAACTGGGCCTAGGGGGGCAGAAAGGGTAAATCCGGCCCTGTTAACATATACACCACATAATTGGTGTCCCAACTATAGTGTCCTCTGACACTATGCTAATATGTCTGTGCAATCTTATCTATGTGGGTGAAACTATACATTTTATTTTGGGAAACTCATATTAGAAAACAATTAGATATCATGATTGTTTGTTATGGTTTTTGAATTGTGGAAAAAATTTATACTACATTTTAACAAATAGAGCTCATGGAAAAACTATTTTAATATATTTTTATTTCTGCAGATTTAAGACTAGGCATTTAGACAGCTATTTGGTTGCTAGGACCAGTTCAGATACCAGGGTCAGTAACCATGACAACTAGATATAATGTTTATTGTAAAGCTGGAAAGAATCAGAACACTGAGTTTAATAAAGCTTTATTCGTACTAAATAAATGAAGAGCAATTTAAAAATTTTTGTGGACCGCTTCATCTAGAACACACCTGAAGTAAATTTTAATTTAAAGTTGAACGTTCCTTTAAATTTTATAATAGCTCAAAGAAGGATTAATTTTGCATTAATCTCTTACTGTGCAAAATGGTATTTGGTTAATATGTAGTCCTGCCAAAATCCCCACAATGCCATGACTATGTTTTTTTCCAATAAACATTAAGTTTGTCCTTAGGTTACCTTTGCATCATGCTTAATATTAATACGTGCGAATTGTTCTCAGACATTGCAAGAATGGAAATAAATCTAAAAATATAAATTTATTACCAATTGTTCTAGAGCTTGAGATTATAGCAGGTTTATTACTGCATTTTAATTTTCCTAAAATAACCCTGTGCTTTGGTATTTTCCATTGTTTGACTAATCCCAATGAAAAAAAAAATCACATCTCTTAGCCAGACAGCATTTATGGGGACAAATAATTAAACTAGATATTTATTTTAAAGTAATAAGTTTACTTTGTAGACACCCTGTTGAAAATGGCAGAAAATATTGTGCATTAAAAAATTCTGTAGTGAGAGAAAATATGCTGTAAATTATCAATTTCAGTAATTTTCCATACAACGGTATCTGTTACCTGTTCAAAGGACAGTGAGACTTAAAAACAACGAGGTGTGCCAAATTGTTAAGTACCCCCAGGGATAAAATCACTGTGTGGCTTATACTTAAAAAAAAAAATGAACTGGCCAATACTATATTTTTATATCTTTGCCCTATGCTGGGCTGGCACATGTTCAACACAGAACTTTTTTCAGTGCCTACTGAAGGAAGGAGGAATTACCTAAGGCCAGATCATTTTTTAAAGAACAGGCTACGCCTGGGTAAAATGTCAGCAACTTGAGTCACTAGGGGGTACCTACTAAATTGGCAGTCCCAATGTTTTTGATATTTGTTATCCTTTGCCAACACTGTACAATCTAAAGTTTGAAAGTTCCAGCAATATAGATTCTATATTTCCGCTCTCCATTTAAATTAATGGAAACCAGCAGGAAAGTGCTGGTAACTGAGAATTAAAAGGTTAGAGGCAGATTTACTATTGGTCGAATTGAAAAAAATTTGAAATTCGAACATGTGAATAGGTAGGGAAGTAAAATCCTTCAAATTCCACTATCAAATTCGAAGGATTTTACCGCAATTCCATTGGTCAAACTATCGAATAGGAAATATTCGATCTATAAATCATTCAAATTGATCGATTCAAACGATTTTTTGAAACCCAATTCGGTAGCTTTGATCTGGTGAACTAGGTGGTCGAATAAAAATTTAAAGGGGAAGTACTTCAACAGTCGAATATTCGAATGAATTTTTATTTCAATCATTTGAATCATTTAATTCAATCAAATTTACAAAATTCACTGGTCGAAGTGGTCTTCAAGAACATTTGAGTGCTTTTGAAAATTCGATCGAACTTCGAATCCTTCATGTGAATTTAGTAAATCTGCCCCTTAATGTTAACAAGTGTTATTCATGAAATGATTAACTTTACTTTATGGCCAAGGCATTCTATTCTTTACCCCACTGTGACAACTAGAAGCCTTCAACAAGAAAACATGCAGAACTTAAAGGAATGTTCTATGACAGTCCTGAAAGAATAAAAACCAGCCCCCTTAAAAAGTTACACCATACAAGTCTTCCTATAGTTCCATGTAATTCTCATTATAAAAATGTGAAGACCTGTCTAAAACAATATTTATTACATTTTTCTTCAATAAACTCATCCTTTGTATTGTATGTATAGTGTTAAAAATCATGACAAGTAACTCTATCTAATTATTACCATAGTGACACAATGACCCTGTATTATTTTAATAGTACATGAAGTTGAGTCCCTCTATACAAATTATTCTTTTCATTTTAAATCTTCACTACCACAAACCACAATTTTACAATCACTCCAAAAACACAAGGGTAAAAATTAAATTAAAATAGGCAGCTCTATAATTCCAACATGAATCTAGAGGCTGGCCCTTTCAACAAAAAGTTCAGTCTACAAGAACATATTATAGTTTATCTGTCTATAAACTGATTGGGAGCATTGGAATCCATACTTAACCAAATCCTCCAGTGGCTCAGTTCATATTGTTTACCTAGTGACACATACAGTATTGGTTTAAAAAAATATTTTCTGTAGGTTTTAAATGATAAACATACTTTGTTTTACGAATGTTGGACTCCTTATATATAATCTATATTAAGCTTTTAGAACATTACATTTATTTCGATATGTTTGTATAAATAAACAGTACACGAGTAGGAGCCCAGATATTACTATAAACATATAAGTAATGAACAACAGTATCTAGTTGTCTAAGACATGGTGCTTTTCTTTTGTTGCCTATAGAGAACTATGCCAGCTCCTGTTAAATGTATCCATACAAATGTACTAAGAGAGAATGTTGTGTATATAATCCTAAACTATGCAATAAAGTATACACAAAAAGTGCCTCTCATTTGCAAATTGATCTCCCTCTAGCTTCTTCCTCCTCACGTATGCAGTAAACCATTATTTAACCTTTTCCCAACATTACATTGAAGCTATTTCTCTCTATAATGAACCAAATATCATTCATCTTAAATGAAACATACAGCACTATTCCCATTAAACTCCTTGAAACTGAACCTTGAAACAATTATACCTTCTACAAATTACTATTAAACTAGAAGTTAATGTCCATATTAACTGAGCACTAAGAACTCAAATAACTCCATGGCTCTCATCTTGTTTCCATTCCTGCTGAGCAGACCATGTAGCTGAGCACACTTTACCATAAATTTAAATTCCCTTCCCTATATAGAATAGAATTTAAGGCACACACCTATAATATAATTTCTAGATAATTAGATTATGAAAATTCTTATGGACCAAACAGTATTAACCAATTTATCTTAAAAAAAGCTTGCTAAAAAAAAAGCACTAAATGATGCATTTTCATACAAGTTAGTGAACTGTAAGGTGACCTAAAATTATTTGGTAGGGGCTATGTCATTCAGTACAATACATAGGGATCTATATATAAGCTGTTAAAGAAGGCATGTTTTCTCCCTGAGTCCATTTCAATGACTTATGTTCAAATTATCTATATATGAAACTTCAAAACGTTTCCATTAAAGGAAAAAGCTGTCAATCTTGTCTCTTGAATATCAACAAAATTGTAAAATGTTTTTCCAGTTCCTTTATTTATATTGTAGTCAAATAATTATTGACCAGATTAGAAACTGAAATAACTGAAATAAAGGATTTCTCTAGAAAGAAGTTTTAAAAAAAATAGATTGAAATTACTGTAGAAAGAATGCAAGGGATGTTCCAGTTTATAGTGGCTCTATAATTAATTCAGTTTAAGAGAGGTTAAGTTTCAAGAGGCATCCAGGAGGCAATAGTAGAGGGGCAGTTTGTAACTTAGAAAAGTACAGAAGGAGAATGTTGAGGGGTAGAAAGGTAGATCTGGTTATCATCTGCATATACTGTAGGTGGCATTGAAATCCAAAAGGCTTAATACTTTTGCTATAGAAGTAATATAGATTGAGACAGAGCTTTAAGAAACTAAAGCAGAGAGATAGACAGAAGTGGAGGTCCAACTAGAGAAAGGAGGCGAAAACGACGCGACGTGCGCCGAAAATGACACTCCAACGTCGAAGTTGACGCGACGCGCGTCAAAAGCATGCCACGACTCATTTCGCTAATTTTTTGCCAATTCGCAAATTTCTTTGGAAATTTGCTAATTTTTCGTCAAAGTGAAACTGGGAAAATTCGCCCATCACTATATTTTAACCATGTGCACATATGCCAGTTTAGTAAAAAATGTCTCCTAGGATCGGTTGGTCAACTTCAAAGGCTACTGAGAGTTATAGAAGGATGAGTAGGGAATTATGTCCTAAGAGAAATTCATTGTTTACTTTGTTGAGTGTGCAGATTGCAGAGAATCAAGAATGAATTGTAAATGAAATGCTGGACAAGGTGCATGTAAACTTTACAATAGTTTGGATGCAAATGAAAAAGGTAGTCTGGAAATTGGTTAGAAGAACTGGTAGAAGAACTGGAGTTGAAGGAAAGTATTTTGAGAGTGGGACTCTGTTTTAATGCAAGTTTTCACTAACTAGTTTTCCACTACAATTATGATTGATAAGATTAAAAGGATGAGAGTTTGTTTTACTCATAGGGGCTAATCTACTAAAATAAGTGCCAAGGTGCACCACTGCAGTTGCCCATTGCAACTAATCAGATCCCTGGTTTCATTTCATTTTATAGGTTGATTAAAACGAACTACTGATTGGTTGCATCGGACAACTGTGGTGGTGCAATTTAGCACCCATGTTATGTATTATTAGAATGTTTTTACAATTACACCAGACTTTGTATATATATATATACTGTATTAATATATATATATATATTTTTTTTTTTGTTTCCTTCAAGGGACAGAAAAAAAGAGTCCTTCACTGCGTAATAACATTCAGACTTCAAGTATAGCACTTTTACATATAGATGGTGAAGCCACCAAAGAACAGAAATCACTAGAGCTTTTATTAGTCATATCATTTTTTCACCTGTAGCTTTCTACAACTCAGCATACATTCCAGGGTAACAGCACATACATTCCTGGGTAACAGCACAACTTTCCCTTGTTAGTTATAGTTCATATTGGAGTAGTGAACAGCTCTCTGTTGTAGCTCCCACCCCTTCCCAACTATAGTCAGGAGATCCCACTGGTGTCCAATAAAAGGTTTGGGAGTTTTACTTTGAAAGCAGCAAGTAAGTTGCAGGTAAAACTTTTGTACCTTTTGTAGAATGTATAATGAAGTAATAGAATTCTTAATGAATCAGATGAAGTTTGAGAGTAGGACTGGCCAGATATGGGATGACTTTGACGTTGTTGGCCAGCTTAAATATATTGCAATGTAAGGAGAAACAATCCCTGTTTTGTTTAAAGGGTAAGGCATTTTTTGGTAACTGTATGCACAAAATGTGTCAAAGTCTTAAATATATTGATAATGGGTTGAGTGCAGAGGACCTCTTGTATTTGTCTATATACAGTATATATATATATACTCCCATTACAAAGAAAAATTTGTTGCAATTTGGCCTAAAGGACCCAAATTGGCATCTTAAATCTGCCCGTGCATGGCCACCTTAAAGGGGTGGTTCATCTTTAAGTTAACTTTTAGTATGTTTTAATGGCTAATTCTAAGAAACTTTTCAATTGGCCTTCATTTTTTCTTTTTTATAGTTTTTGAATTATTTTACTTCTACTTCTGATTATTTTCAGTTTTGAAATGCGGTCCACTGGCCCCATGTAAAAATAAATGCGCTGTAAGGCTAAAATTGTATTGTTATTGCTACTTTTAATTACTCATCTTTTTATTCAGGCCCTCTCCTAGTCACTTATTCAAACCACTGCATGGTTGCTAGGATAATTTGGACCCTACCAACCAGATTGCTGAAATTGCAAACTGGGGAGTTGCTGAATAAAAAGCTAAATAACTAAAAAACACAATTAAATATGAAAACCAATTGCAAATTGTCTCAGCATATCACTCTCTACATCTTAAAGTTAACTCAAAGGTTGAATGGCTGACTGCTGGTAATATACAATCATGAACTATCTGAGGTTTAAAAAGAAGAATATGAGTAATAATACTCATGTCTGTTAGTAGCAAATTCACTAAGCGTCAAAATTGCCTTCACGAACGTTCACCACACTTCACCAGGCGAATTTTCGCCAGCGCTATGCAAATTCACTAGAGTGCGAAGTTACATTAAGGTCAGCAAACGGTAGCGTAGTTGCACTAGTATTACTTTGACAGGCAAAGCGCATTAATGCTAGCGATGCCTAATTTGCATACGGTGCGAATTTCAAAGTATATTAGAAGTATATGTTACAGCCACTACATTACACTACACAAGCCCAGGAAACCTTTAAAAAATAAAATAAAGTTGTCCTATTGCCCTTCATGTGCCCCCTATATAGTTGTGTTGCCATATGTAAGGAAATGTAGGGGGGAAGGGGGGTAACCCCAAAAATAAAATTTCGCTCTTTTTGAGACTATCACCCTACAAAAGGTAAAACAGGACAGTGTTTTTTTGGGACTCCTATCTATTGTATTGAAGTTCGCCAAGTCTGACCTGACAAAGTAACGTCTAGCGTAAGAGGCAACGTTCAGTAAAATGGTCATCTTAGTGAATTTGCGTAACTACGATCCTTCGTCGGTTCACAACTTCGCCTGGCGTAAGGGTGTGAAGTTGCGCTAGTCTATCTACTTTGCTAGCAAAGTCGGTCGGTGTTAGTGAATTTGCGAAGTTATGATTTTACATCACGCTGGCGAATTAGCGCTAGCGTTAGACGCCTGCACTTTAGTGAGTTTCCTCCTTCATCTTTAGTGTGTCCAGAGCAGAGCTTAAGTCTAAATAATTTAGCTTTATTTAGAACTGTGAGCAGACTTCAAGTTTTAGTTGCAGGAACAACAGACATGGAGCCATATTTACTCATATGAAGTTAAATTTCTATTGGATGATTATTTTGAATTTAATTAGTCTCAAACACTCAAGCACTGAGAGCTATTGTTGCTGAATGTAAGGGGTATAGGGTACAGCCCATGTTCTACTGAACTAAGCCAACAAATGATATTTTGTGTACAAAAACAGCATTATAAAATAAACAGACATTTTCTATTTTTCAGGTAAGTCGTGGATTTAGTTTAGCTATTTATTGAATTATTACAAATGCAAATGCTACCCCTATTGTTATCTTGCCCTAAATAACAAATTAACATAGCCAGGTTTTTTTTTTTTTTTTTAAATGAAAAAGCCAAAATGCAATTTTAAATATCTGGCAAAACGTTTAAATGACACATTGTAAGCAATTAACAGGTGGTAGTATCAGTGTCCAGTTCCCACAACAGAATCCAAGGAGAAAAATACAAAGTTTATTTCAAAATACAGATTTACAGCATCGCAGATTTCATGCAGCCTACACAAGCAACAAATACTGAACATGTTGCTTTCCCTTTTTAAATACAATGAAAACAGGAATGAGCCGCCTACACACCTACTTTTCAGCATGTTTCTGGAGAAATAGTATAGTATTTAAGGCATTTTTTGTTGAATTCTTAAATTATCTATTGTATATTTATGTAATAAAAAAGTAGCATAAATAACAATGAAAAGTCACATTTCGCAATGTAATAGTATTCACTAGACAGTTACTACATTTTAATACTACTAAGGGGCGCACATTTATTTGAAATTCAAATTTTTTTATTCAAATTTTATTAGAATATTCACTTCGACCATTAGTAAATGTGCCCCTAAGTGTTAATACTACCAAGTTAAGGCATTCTTAAAGGAAGGAAGTATATTCTCTGGACACAAAGTATACTTTTTTGGTTCACCAAATCTATATTAAATTCATTCAAAGGAAAAATCATTCCGACAAAGCATATTTTTTTCCAATAACAGATTTTATTACATTTATTTTCTTATTTATTTATACTGGTGCTGACCTGGAAGTACCAAGTGCAAGCACCCCCTTGCAGTGCAAAAAAGGCTGTGATTTCCATCCAGGGGGCACAAATACAGTACTTAAAAAAGTAAGCACCAAGCGGTGTGCCCCTTTTATATCCTGTAGTACTCTTGCAATTGTGCCCCTTGGGGTCAAGCATTACACCTTACTTTCATGTATTGCATTGCATGACAACACATAGAGCAGTATGTGTATTTAAATTTACTTTTTAATTTTACATTTTTTTCCATTCATTTTAATACAAACAATTTGATACAAACTGTTCAGATCTATACTAATATTGAAGTACACATTTACAGATTCGTATCCAAATTAATTATTTGTATTAAACATTCTCTAATCCCAGTGATATTAATTGATTGTGGACAAAATGTGATGTTATTTAGCCTCTTGCATTAATTTAGATGAAAATTGCACAATTTTTTTTATTAATTCAAAAGTTGCAATGTTACTGAATGCTAAACTGCAACTGAAAATTGTGGAGGCAGATACCACTGGATGTGACATTTAATTGTTGCTACAATATGTTGAAGCAATATAATAAAGTTTAATATAATGATATGTGACATAAGGGCTACGACTAATGCCTTTATTCACAGGTATAATGCATTTGAATAATGTTTGGCATATACACTATGTATATGCTTTCATACTCCCCTTCTTATCGAAGATGAATACCTGATTGGATTATATTAATACAGACATCCCAGGTTCGAGGCGTATCAAAAGCAATGGAGCACTGATTGATTGTCAACACCTGATCCCAGTATTCTCAAAAAGTCCTGGCAAGCCACATAAAAATACTCACTACATTAATGATTCACAAATGATTAACATTGTAACTGTAACTAAGACCGGGAAAAAGACACATGCCAATCAATTCCAACCCTCCTACTTATTGCTACCTTCTACCTAGAACTGTACTAAACCAAGAGAAGGAAAAAAAATGCCTTGTCTTAGCAGTGAAATGCATATCTTCATCCTAGCATATTGCATGTTTTATAAATAACTTTACAAATTTTGAGTCAACATTTTTCATTCATTATAATGCTAAGCTTTCTTTCTTGACAACATTTAATACCAATAACTGCAAATCAGATCTTTAAAGATCTTTAATTTTGAAGCTTGTAGAAGACTGATCATTACAAACTAATTATTAGTTGTGAATAACTGTTTGCATTATTTAGCACCTATTATCAATTATTGAAAACTTTGATCTTCTATATTCTCTGTCAACATATCAGATCATTGTACACATTGTAAATGCAAATAACTAAAAAAATGCTTACATTTTGCAAGAACAATTCCCACTGACTTTGAAATGAACCCCTCAGCTTTCAGATACCAAGGGGCAGATTTACAAAATTCACATGAAGAATTCGAAGTTCGATCGAATTTCAAAAAGATTCGAATTTGAATCTTCGAATATGTAAATTAGGCAAATTTGACCATCGAATATTCAAATTCAAATAATTTGAATATTTAAATTTAATTTTATTCAAATATTCAACTATTCAGTGGTTGAAGGTCTTCCCCTTTAAATTTTTATTCGACAACCTAGTTCGCCAAATCAAAGATACTGAATTGGGTATAATTTTTTTTTTATTTTTCCTACTCAATCGTTCGACCAATAGAATTGCAGTAAAATCCTTTGAATTTGATTTTACTTCACCTACTATTCCCATGGTCGAATTTCGAATTTTTTTAAATGCGAGATTCGACCAATAGTAAATCTGCCCCTAAATTTTGCTTAATAAATCCCTCAAATTCGAGTTTTAAACACTCTACTGCAAAATAATTTGTGGTAAAAATATAACATACCAAAGAAATATAAAAAGGATGTTAGTATGCCTTCACATTTCATTCTCTCTGATAAGTTCTGACCAGAATAGCACAAAACCAAAATGAATGAACTGAATTTAGTTTGACATAATTGCTTCTCTGAACTCCATCCCTTGCTCTGAGGATTTACTTATAGAAATCAGCACATTACGCATCAAACGTTGTAGCCAGAAAGGCCAAACATTTTATTCAAAGTTAACGAAGCCCAATTTATTCTCTCTACACATTTACTTCTGTTTGCACTGTAGCTAGTAATCTATAGCAAAAACAATAAAGCAAATAATAATTTACTTAAGAATTTATAGAACTTATAAAACCTGTATTTTTAATGATGTTGTAGATAGTAATAGTAGAGTAATGTATTATACCCACAGATTTTGTGCATGGCTTTTTATCAAGGTGGCAATAGAATTTTTTTCTTATACATATTTATCAAGCTTTAGAATTCCAAAATCTAATTGTTCATAATGTCAAATGGGTCAAATTCACAGAAATAAATAAACTTTTAAACAATACTGAAGCAATATTAATATTTTGACTTACATTTATGATCTGTTCAATTAAAATATCAAAAATACACAATATTTTTTCAGTAAAATCAGATATTGTCAACGAGTGAAATTTGTTATGGATTTTTGGCTCATTTCTTAAAATACTGCATGTGCCAAACAGTATTGGCTGCAACTATCCAATATGTCCCTCTGTATAAATTGGCAAAATGTATTTGCTATCTATTTTACATCACTATTTTCCACTGATAACTCCTTGGGTGCTAGATTTAAATGTAAATCCAGCTACTTTGTTAGAGTACATAGAACTGATATGGGGATATTGGTTTAGAAAAGATTCATTGCTTTTTCATATTGGCTGGAATTCTGTTGCCTGAGCTATAGGAAAATTAAGCACATGTAATAGTTGAGCCAAAACTGCATATTCTTTTTTATAAAAAGTGAAATACCGCCATGATGATTAATTACATAAATCGGCAGGTATCCCTTCAAATTCTTCAAATAATTGTAGTACAAACCTCTATTAAACATATGCTGAACAATATAATGCATATAGCAAGTACAACTGATTGAATGATCGAGGTGTCTAATTTCTTTATATTCTTATAGGCTTTTATTTTGCCAGCAGATGTTAAATTTAGTGCAGTCACATCACAGCTGTGTGGCATCAAAGCTCTATCTGGGATTGCATATGCAAATGGGCACATGAATATACCCCCTTGGCTTCCTCTATTGCAGAAAGCAGCTCAGTAGTATATATTGTGCCTGCCATTTGTAAAGAGACTCAAGTTATTATTAAAATAATCCAGCCAAGGAAGGTAGGCGTTCTCTATGTGTTGTGCACAAAAGAGGCACATTTTTTCCCCTTGAAAATTTAGTTTTGAAAAACAAAGCCTCAATTGCTTGGAAAGTACGCTTCTACACAAAACTTTTATTCTGCTCTTTCAGACGTTCTTCAAAACACAGCTGTGAGTCCACAGACCATTCTGGCCATTAGCATGCAAATAGGCATAATGCATGAAATATTCCACTCTCTTCCTTAAAAATCCTTTTTTCAAATGATTGTAACATAGTTTGTTTATATACTAGTAATATCAGACCATTTCATGGCAGGATGTAGTGGTCATTTGTCCTAATTCTGAATATTTTCCGTTTTGCAAAGTGATGCAAAAACATGAATTACTTATAACAGGCTGTCATTTGCCTCTTTTTAATTTATCATTTTATGTCCACCTTAAATATATAATCCTTCAACCATTCTTTAATTTTTTTAATAATATTATATCTTGTTTCATCAAGCCTCTGATGTTATTTCATCATTGTATTTACATAATTTTTTGGGAGGTTCTTCCCCCTATAACTTAGCATTCAAATTGCTGGCCAGTGTCATATATTCTAGCAACAAGGTCGTGGTTTGAAAGGCAGACTGGATGAGAAATAGGTGATGGCCTAAATTGGAAGATACCCATTATTATATATTCAATATTATTATTATTGTTATAATTTATCCAGGATCAAAAATATGACGCTTTTATAGTGTTTACAAACCATCTTACAATGTAAGTAAAATGTGTTGTAAAGAGGAGCAAAACTATGTTATATTATAGTCCATTTACTAAGCACTACTTTAAGAGTGCTTAAGGTTACAAAATTGAGCTCCATATACTATAGGACAGACCTAACACAGTGTAAGGAGGTATAATATATTTTATGTTTGAAGTGTAAATAGATGGCTGATATTCAGTTCAGTCAGCAGGTGGCACCATCCTTCAAGGTTGGCCTGCAGGAAAATTTCCCTACAGGCACTTATATAAGGAAGTGCGCAAGTTATGCACGTCTTCACTGACCTAATTAGACTTGATGGCAAGGACTAGCAGCTAAACCAGACAAAAAAGGAGGCTACACTTAGCAATTGGTAGGGGGAGTAGGAGTTCCGTTTCAGAACCACCTCAGAAGTGAGAGGTAGTTGAAAATATAGCAAGGACAGCCTAATTTTTTACATATGCAAACATATTTCTAGTGCTATTATGCAGAGAAATATAAATACACATAGGGGACTATCGAATAGCCCAAAATTAGATTCGAATTGATCAAATTCAAAAATTAGAATTCGATTTTTGAAGTACTGTCCCTTTAAGAAAAATTTGATCCACAAACTCGCCAGATTGAACCTACCAAATTACTATAGAATCCTACGGGGAGCTCCCATTGGATTGGTCTAAATTTTCTTGATCGAATAAAAAAAATTCGATCGATGGCTTAAAATCATTTGAATCGATTTGAGCAATAAAATCGGCCAATCAAATTTTTTTTATTGATCGAGCAAATTCTGTTAAAACTCGACCAAAATTCGAGGTTTTTTTTAGTAAATGTGCCACATAGACTTCTGGACTTGAATCTGCACCACCTGGTTGCTTGGTTTATGGAACCCATTGTAGAAACTGGAAAATTAGTTCAAATGTATTTATAAATGTATTTATATGACTCAAAAATTCTATAAAATATGAATACTGTATATACATTTAGAAGCATATGCTATTTTTATATGGGTTCCTTTATCAAAAGTGAACAGTTACCTAGCAGTTAACTTTGGGGACCAGGAACTAGGCTGGAACTACCTACTGTAGTTCCAATATAATCCTGATTATGTAACTGGGTTGGTAGTCAAGAAGTTTGTCCATTTCTTACTCTCCCTGAAAGTACTGTTATCTTATTTTACTTGATGTTACATCTAAAATCCTTTTAGGACCATAAGCATCACACCTCACATGTTCTCTGTGCACAAAGGAATGTAGCACCCACATCATGTATGAACACCCCTGTATATATAAAAAATCCCAAAAATACACCTTACATAGATGTCAACTGTTATTTAATATAAAAAAAAACATTGGTGAATGTTATTGATTTGGAAATATGGTCAAGTTTTTGAATGACTATTTCTTTCACACAGGTTAAATACTGTAGTTTTGAATTTAATAAACAACCCAATTCAAAACTCATTTGCACATCATTTAAAGTCAGTCTCCTTTGAGACACTCACCTTCACTTCAGTCCTTTTGTGCAGCCTCTTATTCTTAAGATTATTTGTTTTGTTCTTTTGGCTTTAAAAGACCTGGATAAAATTCATAGCATTAGTTTGAAGATTAATAAAATAAAATGCATATTTATTCAGCTGAGACCAAAAAAAAAGTCCATGTTAAGATGATCATATAGTTTTCCCTTGGGCATGATATCATACAAAAAATCCATCTGAAAATCCTCTGCAGAATTGTTTAAAACAGCCCTGAAAGGCATGCTTCAGAGGGAGGCATACAAATGTGCCCTCTATAAACATTAATGCTTTATTCTAAAGAAAGAGGTGCATTTATAAAATAAACAGTTGGGGCTGATGTGTATTATTCCACTAAGGGGGTCAAATAGCACTCTACAGATTATGATATTTCTTAATATCTATATGTTCTCTTTAGAAATAGCAAATCCCAATGAATGTTTCTAATAACAAAGCTGTCTCTTTATGAATCTTTCTCTTGCTATCTATGCTACACGTTTTTCTATACATATGTGGGATGTGTTTGGTTACTTTGGCTTGAAATGAATGTTAAATGATAATCAGATACATAGGGGCAGATTTACTAAATTCGTGTGAAGGATTTGAATAGTCGCTCGAATAGTCTCTATTCGATTGTGTGACTTTTCGAATATGCAAATTAAGTATTTTCGACTACCGCATATAGAATATTCGGTTGCATCAAATAGATCAAATAGATCGAATAAATATATATTCAATCGTTCGACTATTTCGCCAGTCGAAGAACTTGCCCTTAAAATTTTTATTTGAAGTATTTTGCCAAATTTTAATCGTACATTCGAATGTTCGATTCATACGATTTTGGCGAATATTCAAACGTTTTTCTGTGACTTTTCATAGAATTGTTCGATCATACGATTCTGGCGAATAGTCAAAAACACGCTCAAAACCATCACTAAATGGCAAAGGGTAAAGCTCAGTTCTCTCTAAATTGTTATCTTGGATGACTCATTGGGTCCATTGATGCGTTGGTATTTTTTCAATACTATACATCATTTGGATTAGTCCTACCCCAGTGGAACACAGATCCCTATCACACATATTTGTATTATTGTCAATATTATATCAGGATTAGTAATGGGCAATCTGGGGCATTTCGCTTTGTGAAATTCACAAAATGGCCAAAAAATCATGAAAATAGTTAAATCGGAAAGTTCTTGAAAAATTGGAACATTTTCACGAAAAATTCATGGAATGTGAACGTTTTTACTATAAATTAGTGAATTTCAAATGATTTCACTATAAATTAGTGAATTAGCAAATTTTCTCCGGTGAATTTTCACGGACGTTTCGTGAATTCGCCGCCAGGAAATCACGGGAATTTGCAGCGAATTCGAGCTAGGCGAATAAATTCGCCCATCACTTATCAGGATATATATGGTTCTGTTGAGCATCAATAACTATGTCAACAAGCACAAACAATATGTGCATCTCTTTTTTTTATGTCTGCTTATTTCTTTTCTTAGATATATAGTATACTGTATGTTCCAATTTTGCATTCTGTTGAAGCCATGAACACTCATATATGGCATGTAAAGCACCTTGGGTCAACACTGAATGTCTTTAAGCCCAATTTCTTTCTGGTTCTAACTTGCCTGGAGTGGCTCTGGCCACTATTTACCTCAGTACAATTAGGTAAACTTTAGGACTGTATTTTCAAAATAAAATGGATAAAATCACTTCTTCAGTCATGAATACACAGCCAACAGAACAAATAATTAGCAATTTGGTCACATGGAACAGACATAGTAATTATTCTCACTCCTTTCTAAATTTGGGGTTGCTAGAGCATGTATTTCTAGTTTTTGGATATTTTAAGTTCAGGGGATTTAGAGAATGCATAATTTTTACTGCTCATTTTTCATAATTCTTTCATTGAAAGATTGATGTACATTTTGCTTAATACAAACTTTTCATTTGATCTATGTAAAATGCTTGCAGTTTCAGCAGAAAGATATATTTAACTTTGTATAGATGATTGCTATCTATTCACAATCTTTATAATGCACTACAATTTTTTACACACTGAACTTATTTCCTTGAAAAGAATGTGAGATAATGCATATGGGATAGAAGTCCCCCAAATCATACAAATAAACTTTCCCTAGGATGTTACAATGTGTCACTGAACACACCAATCTATTTTGAGAAAAAATATCCTTTTGTGAATATTCTAAAGACCATTATCCAACAGGTGAAACTGAAGTAGTGTTGTAATTCTAGCACCTGCACATCTATATAAAAGACGATTTGAGTCTCTGACAAATAAAGTAAAGATAACTGCCAGTGGAATGGATCCAGTTTGCCATTCAGAAATGCCTCTGTAAAGAGTTTTGATTTAATTAATTAATTTATTTTTTTAGAATGAGTTCAGTTTTTTTGATGTTTTATCTTGTATGTTTATTTTTCTGTGACTTGAATTTAATTAATGACGATGGGAAGCAGCTGGGAGGAAGGAAGTGTGAACTCTGTATAGTTCTGCTGATTTGGGGTTTAGGGAATGTTTAAAAAATGAGAGACAACCTTACAAAACTGACTGATTAAGGGTAATAGCATCTTGTCAGCCAGCATCTACACCCTTACCTTGTGAGGCATCTTTAGTGTTTCAATGGCAGAATATTTTCTTGTTCAAATGTGGGATGTGAGCCAAGCTGAAACTCTTTATCTACTATTTTCAAGACATGTTTAAGTATATTTATCACAGCTAATGGCTAAATATCTCTAATCACAGATTATTCGATTTTTAACTAAACCTTAATACCAAGGATATTCTGCTTTTAACAAATGCTATCCCACTAAAAAAATTATAATAAATAAAAACATTTAAAAAATGAAAATAAATTGTATTTTTGAACAGTTTTTCATGCCAACTAAAATAGGTCATACTGAAAACTGACAAACACATTTTTGCACTTGATAAAAAATATGATCAATACTCTGGTGAAGAAAAATATCAGAGTTACTTTAACCCACAGAAACTGAAAATGAGGAAATACCTTGTAGGTCTTTTTAATTATTGAGTTCAGTAATGTCAGTTTCAGTGAGTTAAAGGGGTTTTTCACCTTCAAACAACTAGTTGTTTTCAGATAGATCACCAGAAATAACGACTTTTTCCAATTACTATCTATTTTCTATTTGTAACCGTTTTTCTCATTTTGAAGTGTAAAGTGTCATCTTTCACCTTCTAAAGTAACTCTGGGAGGGGGGTCGCCGACCCTGTCAACTGTTCTAAACTGATACATTTAATGGATACATGTCTTATCTTTGGCTCTGCTGAGCAGAATCACTGGGTTTCATTACAGGCAGCTGTTAAAATTGATACAATAGTTACTAATACTCCAGAGATGTTGCTCTGAAATGTATCAACTAAATGTTGCAAAATTGTATCAGTTTAGAGTCTGCACCTGAATTACTGAGCTGCCAGACTCAAACACCAGAGACACCAACATTCAACTTTAAACTTAGATTTTGGAAAGACAGTAAAAGACAAATAATGGAAAATAATTGAAAAAAGTCTTTATTTCTGGGGAACAATTTGAAAACAACTGAACAGAAAAAGGTGTTTAGAAGGTGAACAACCACTTTAAGAGTTTATTGGATTTACCAGCTTGGCTAAGTCTTGACAAACAAGGCAGAGGGACAGGAGATTACCATCCCTAGACATTTTTCAAGGAAAGTACATGGATTCTCATACAAAAAAAAAAAAATATATAAAAAAGAAAACTTGTACCATATAATCTTTGATTGAATAAGGGACAGATTTACAAAACCACGAGATCATCGCTCGCCATCTATTTGACTTTTGTGAATTCCCATTGCACACAAATATTTGGTATTTGATATTTTTGTAAATGGTATACAAATGAGACAGGTATTTGTGTAATTGTGGTCACTTTGCAAAGTTCTTGTGTGCAGAAATAGTAGTGACAGTAAATTAAATTTGCAATTTGCACAGCTGTTTTGCAAATATTTTCTCTGCCACCAAAGTCATGGGACAACGCAAATTCAGAAATATTCACAATCTGCGTTCATGCCATAGTTGGACATTTTGCAAATTGTGAATTAAATTTACTGTCACCACTATATTCGTGCACACGCAGTCTCATTTGCAAGCCATTTGTGAATAATTGTGCCAATTTGCAAAAAATGGAAAGACGGCACAGCAGTGCAATATTACAGCGTTCAGGAAAAACATGGGCAAGACAGCATTTGAAATTAAATATGTGCTGCGTGAACTTTATAAATGACCCCCACAATCTGATAAATACAATTCTAAAAATAGCATAGGAATGAATAGAAAGTGGGTGAATATTTGGTTGAGGCCTAATCTCACATTTTCATAAATCGGCCCCTAAAAATCTGCACCTAAATGTAAAGTGGAGGGTTAACTGATTCTCATTTAGAGACTGCAGCATCACACTTGTTTTAAAAAGGTTATTCTACAGTCTCTTCAACAAAGGCTTATTCGTTGGTCATTAGTTTTTTGCTTTTTTTAAAGCTTTTGTGGAATCACGGGTTTTACTGTACATTTATCTTCAAGTGGAAACAGTAAGTGTCTTTCAATTGGAAAACTGGTGTGCCATGCTATGGTTTACATAGCTGTAAATGCGACGTCATTTGTGACTTATGCAGTGGAACCCAATGGATTAATACCCCTGTGGGCCCAGGCACACAGTTAAATCAACTTTAACCTATGGAAGGGAGGCTTCCCCAATTGGTCCATAGTTATAAAATAGGAGGTAGCACCTATCCTCTTTCCTCTTTTACTGACCTGAAATGAAGGTAGGCCTCTGAGAGTTTAAGTTGAAGAATAAACTACTCCAAGATTTAGTGAAATTGCATACAGGGACCCCTTAACTGAAGTAAAGTCAGTGGATGGTACAGTAGATTTTATCTTTGCACATTTATATGAGTTGTGCATGAGGCAAACTAGTAAGAGCAGTGTGGAAGTAGCGTTGAAGTAATTTATGTTATTATACATTGTCTATTGTAGAGATACTCAGCTGGAAAGAGATCAGTATTTCTAATTCCCAAGTTGATTCCACTGGTGGGAATCCATTTTACTACAGGTACAACATTTCTCTACTGGATGGGGGTTATAAATATTTCATGGTGCTTGATACTCTTTCAAAGTCTATACAGCACACTCTACATTGCTTTTAAGGACTGTTCAAAAATCATGTTGATGGTTCAGAATCACTGGCTCCTAATAATTTCTCATAGTAAATATGCTTGATAATTACAATTCAGCTTCTGACCATCCCACTTCCTCCAACACCATCATGAGGGTCCAACTGAGAGAGAGTCACAGTGTATCTTTCTATACAGGTCAGCAGTTACTTATGTAAAATTAGTTGCTCTTTTGTTATCTCAGACAGACCCATATTAACTTGGCAGTTATTCCTGCTTATCTTGGATACTCTTAATTCTTACCCTAGAAATATTATGCTTTATAAAAACTACAGAGGCAGAGGGGGTCTTGTTGTACAAAGTAAAGACAATTTAAATGAAATTAGTTCTGGGGCATCTCTCAGATATTACTGAAGCATATAATGTGATCAGGGAGCAATACCTTCTAATCTGTGTAATTACCTGGCAACCACACACAACAAGCACTCTTGTCACCAGAGGAGTCATCCTCTAATGGGTATGATTCTGCCTTGAACATCCCCATGTTAAATGGAAATACACTAGGGCTTATTCAGTGACTATACTAATTTTTTAACAAAATATACAAAAAGGTGCTTGTAAAGTCCTTTATCAAGACAGTGCTTAGGCTGTATGTATAAAGAATGTGGCACTCTCCAAGTTTAAACCTAGAAATTTTAATTCATAAATTGCATTTAAATTCTCTTATTAAAATTAATTTTAACACACACGACTCATACAGATAAGGTTGCTGAATCAAGTGTGGTAATCAAAGCTTGAAGTGACTACCAGCTACACACTGTAAAAAAGCTATGTTAAAGAATATGTTTTATATATTGCACTAAAAACTGTGAGAAATTTCATGCAAGATTTCTCAGATGATTTCTTGAGTTAATATGCAAAGGGTTGCCGGGGTCTAAAGTTTCATAAGTATAATAACAACACAGCACTTTAACCAGTAGTTTGTCTTGTTACAATACAATTATTTCATTAAGAATTGTGTTTTCATTTATTTTAAACTTTGATCAAGCTAATTTGCTAAATTTTGCTGTACATTTTTTTCTTAGAAAGATTTTACTGTGTCACTTATAAATTATCTTATCTTATCTTACTATCTTAAACGTTTTCTACATAAATCAGTATTTTTGTGTAGGATTTGAAAGCAGAGAAATCTTTTCCCCATTTTTAACATCAGTGTCCCTGTATTTCAAACACTTTGACCAGTGAACAATATGCCTATTATAATCTGACACTTTTTGTTTTTTTGCTACAATTTGAAGACTATTTAAAGTTGTTGAATCATTTTCCCATCTTCAGCTGATCAGCAACTGTGAGGGAGGGATCACACTCATCACTCATCACAACTAACAGACCAATCATTTTTATGTGATAGGGAATAAAAAGGTCAGAATGTGTTGAATTACTGTGGTGGATTAATTTCTTGTAATAATTTCTTTTATATTATTGGCATCTATATTCTCACCACCTACTATGGCAAAAATATTCAATTTATGTTCCCAGTAAGAATTCAGTTATCACTGTGTCTCATTCCCCAATGATCTGATTATTTCCATGATATTCTTGACATGGGATGGTTCCTTACACGGTGCTATCAAGTTTATTTATTTTTAAACAGTAAGGATTTTGTGCAATAAAAGATATGTTTGAGGTTCAGATACCTTGCATTCACATCAGATGGCAAAGGCCCTACTGTACATATACACCGTTCTCTTATTTAAGGAGCCTCCTTTATCAAAAGTTGGGCAAGGAGCAGAGTATATAAACTGGTAAAAAACTTTATATGTACCTAAAACTAAATATAAAAAGTTCTGCCACTCTGTATGAAATGCTGCATCAAGGGGAGGGGGGGGGGATTATAAGAAAGCAAGACAAAGTGTACTCTCTAGCTTGCCATTATTGCCCTTAGTATGCTCATCCTTCTGGATCCAAATGCCAGTAGTATCGAGGAAGCAATGTATTAGGGTGCCTTGATTATGACAGAAGTTAAGAAATTCTGCTTCCTTGCACTGCTGACTGTGGGTCCAGAAGCACTTAGTTCTAGTGCTTTCAGGAATACCGAACTCTTGTAGACGATATCTTTTGAACTGCTTTAAATAAAATTTTAAATGAAAACAATCTTACCACCACCCAGCCATTCAACTTCCTTTTAAGGAATATCAACTTATTTAATAATCAACCTCATATTGTGACATTCATATTATATATAGTGAACAAACAGTGAAAGTTTTATTCTTTTATTCTCTCCTGAAGACGGCCCCAGTTAAGGGGCCGAAACGTTGGGAACAACACTTCACCTTTATTTTTTAAAATGAAGTCCTTGGAGTGCAGCTTGTTTGTTCATGATATATAATATGAATGTCACAACATAAGGCTGATTGTTAGATTGTTAGTACATGGCAGCTCAAAAACCATCACAATTAGCATCTGAATGTAATGATCAGCCCTGTAGCATTAGCATATATGACAGGCCAACTTAGTTTTCTGCTTGATGATTTGTGATGGCCCCTAAGCTTAGCTTCTCAACAGCTGCCCAGAGCACACTGAAAATGTGCATACCACAAACAGTCCTAACAAAATCCAAGATGGGAAACGTCTGTGACAACTTTGAAGGTCTGTATCATTATGACTATTGAGATGCTGATCCTGGGTATTCTGTTTCATTAAGTCCAATATATAAAATATAGCAATTCTAGCCAAATTAATTTTCAGGGTTTAGTTCTCTTTTTAACAACTTATCAAAAATACCATGAATGTCCCTGTATTTTACAAAGGTTCATGTTCAATTTACCGATAGAACCTGTTTTAAATGATTTGCAAAGTTAATCATCTAAACCTCTACCTCTAGCATTATTTTTGTTATTTGCTATATTTGATATGTTGTTTACCTAAATAAAACATACAGCTTCTCTAAAATTGCTTTTAATCTATTTTCCTATCACATTTTACAAAAACATGGCCAAACTATGGTAAGATTTATCATAAACCCCACTCAGTTTCTTTATTAAATATGAATAAAATGCATGAAAACATTATTTTTATAATAGTACATAACATCTTAAGATATGTAATTCAGGTTTTTACCCTCTACAAATTAGTGCAAAATACAGTTTTCTACCTGTTTTACAATCCCAAGGGAAGATTCATTACACCTCTGACATTAAACAGCTTGCCGTAATCTTAGACTTTTCTGGAGTATAGCTAGCATTGATTTTTATATGACCCCCCCTAGAAATAATTATAGGAAAAGATCAAAGGATATTTACCATTTAAATATTTAAGTACAGTCCCTACAATAGATAAAAAAGATTTTCTTTTACAGGTAACATTGTGTACTAGAATTTATAGAAAGTTAAAAAGGGTAGATAGAATTAATATTGAAGTTCACAATAATATGTCAGACAGCCTGGTTATTTTGACTTTTGAGTCACATGATTCATGTATTCACTGTGAAGCTTTTTACTGCATTATATTCTATGACTTTCTATGATAAACTGATAGGAAGCCTGTTATAATGTATTTCAGTTAGGAAGAAGCACTTGAAAGAAATTGGTTTTGCTATACACATGATGTGAAACAATCAATAGTACTTTAGTCTGACAAGCTCTGTCAATATCTATTGTTACAGTTCAGAAAGTCGTTAATGGATAGTTCTTCAAAAACCAATGCTTTCAACACATGTTAAAAGTGCTCAAATGTACCCTGGCAGGAATTAATTATAGGTAAACCCATGGGATTATATACAAATGTTTTTTTTTTAAATTGAGAGTGAAATAAAAGTCATAGGAAGGCCTACGTTCTCCCTTGAGAAATTATATCAACGTAGATGATAAGTCCACCTAATTTTAATTTTTATACAATAATGCCTTGTAATGATATGGGAAAACCTGCATGTAAGTAAAATATATTAACATTTATTAATGGATGTCTTGTGCTAAATATCTGTTCCTTACAGATGAAGGTTAATAGATAAATGTAAAAGTCCATTAAGCAATGGGTTTGTATATTGCCATGAGAAAAAGCTGTTTTTAATTTATGTAAGCATTTTTTAGAGATATTTAAAATGTTAACAATGGGGATGGGGCAAAACACTAAGGGGCAGATTTGTCAAGGTTCGTAGTAAAAATTTGAAGTAAAAAAAATTAAAATTTTAAGCTATTTTTTAATTACTTCAACTAGGGAAAAGTCCAAATTCAATTTGAATTTGAAAAAAAAATAGAAAATTTGAATATTGAAATGTATCATGTATTGACTACTCACCATTTAAAACCTGCCGAATTGCAATTTTAGCCTATGGGGGACCTCC